>JAGPOW010001327.1:22279066-22294941 GCA_030014935.1 Caiman crocodilus
TACTATATTAACAAAACATAACACAAGCCTCTGGCTGTAACTCAAACACAAGGCACCTAGCCATAACAAAGTAAGCCTCCCAGCTACCACTCCACACCACTGCTCCAGCCTCTGGAGCTCTTGGGAGCTGAACTCACATTACTGTCTCTGGGAGCTCCTGCCCCTCCAGCTGCTGGCAGAGAACCCCCAGCCTGACTCTGCTCCTGGGCTTTATAGGGCCAAGCTCCGCCCCCTTAGGTCAGCTGACACCTATTAGTTGCCACAGCAACCATCAGCTGTGCTCATTATCACACTGCTGGGGCTTTTTTTTCCCCAGCAGTTTTCCTCTCAAGGAGCGGTGCAGCGAGTTGCGCCACGACAAAGACAAACACCTATTTTGTTTTATTTTTTACTCATGCTGCCATGATCTGGGTACCAGAAACCTAACTTTGCATTTTTGATACATCCAGATGTCTAATATTAAAGACATATTTTATTTCAAGTGTCCAGGGAGACAACAAGAGAGGGGCAGAATATTCCTCCTGTAGCATGGGTTGTGGCGGGGACAGCCCGTTACGACACCAAGGGAAAAAAACCCCAGTAACTGGGCAAGCTCACCTCCAACAGGGACAGCCAGGCCAGACAAGTAATGGAGGGAAGAAAACCCCCTGCCGTTTGTCAGCTGCTTTTCTAAGGAGCTGGAGCTGGCAGAGAAGATTGACACCATCGGTGAATGCTGCCCGGCTGGGATAAAGCTGGCAGCAAGGAAACAGCTAGGGGAAACAGCTAGGGGAACGTAGCAAGGAAGCAGCTGTGGGATCCCTCCCCGTACCGATCAGGACCTCTTGACCACTGCAGAGAGAGGCCAGTGAGGGACCCAGGGAGCTCTAAATATAGCCCTTAAGAAGAAAGCAGTGTGCAGAGTTGATGCGCCAACAGGACACTGAGGGCCACAGAGAGTAGGAGATTGGGATGTGATGCTCAAGCAGGGTTGGACACTCATCATCTGGCTGTCCCAACAGGCTGACACATGGCTGAGGTATAGGGGAGGTGGAACCCCAGGAGCACACACTGGTGACAACACCCAGTGAATTCTCCCTGCAGAAGGGAACTCTACTACTAAACACAACACCAAAGATGTGGCAGGCGAGTATCGGGGCATCCCTTTGGGAGAATGCAGCCCAACAGCATGGCAACGAGGGCCGCCTCCATGGCAAACTCTGAGGTCCAGCTCCAGGGCCACATGAGAGAGGCTCTACGAAGCCTGGTGGGTGCATCAAGTATCACATTTAAAAGTAGCACAGGCGTTCTTTTTGCATTGCCTTGACATTTTAGTGATCTTGTCAGTAGGATAATGAATATCCAACTGACTATCCATTTAGACTTTTCCTCCGGATGTACCATAAAACAATTGAAAAATCACAAGCTATAGATGCTGTCAAAGGCCTTTGCTTTTGAAAGTATACTACCGCTTTCCAAATGGCAAGACCAGTTGGTAAGGAGGATTTGAAATGGAGAATACTTGAGTATCAGTTTGCTTAGCCAAACCATGAATAAGGCACAAGTGGATTTACCCAGAAAAAATTCTCATACAATTTCCTTTATTTATTTGAAGTATGGAATCTAATTCTTGCAATTACTGTAGAGCTAAGAGTTAAAGTCTTATACTGGCACTCAAGACGAAGAAAAGTATAAAATCAAACATACAAATGAGCTATAAGTCTGGATACTGAAATGCAGAAATATGACTCAACGTACAGAATGGCTACCCTGCTACACGATGTACTGATTACACCCTAGCTAAACCAGACAGAAAATATTAGTCATATTCATTAGGCCCACAATTATTTATATCACAACACTTGAAAGCACTTCAAAGGAATAGAGGTTAAAACTGTAGGAAAATGTTTCCTTCCCAGTAAAACCAAACAAGCTATTTTAAGTTCTTTTAAAAGAAATAATTTTTCTGGGTATATTGCATACTTGGCAATTATTATTTTCATTCTAATATGCAGAACAAATAGCACATTTTGCTCTCAAACTTCTAAAACATAAAAGCAATGGGAGTCCACTGACTTCAGTAAGCTTTGTACCCTATATTATAATGGTTATACACGATGAGCGAAATAATACACTACTATGGGCACATCTACACATGCTTTTACCTGTGCCTAAACCTAATGTGCATTTGCCTAATGCACATTAAGGCGATTTAGGCATGTGTCTACCTGTGCATGTGCTAAGGCACATTAATGCACTGTATGGACCAACTTGGAACTAAAGTTAGTCCCAAGTCAGTCAAGATACACAGCATTAACACACCTTAGTGCATCTACCCATGCGTTAAGGTGCTTTAGCTATTCATGCCTAAATTTGATACCTGCTTTTACAAGTATCACATTTAGGTGTGAATAGCTTAAAATTGCCATTTTTAAGGTGCATGAAAGGCTTGCAAGTGTAGACCCACACCCTTAATGCACCTTAAAAATGGCAAGTGTGCCTAAATTGGAACATGTAGATATGCTCTACATGACATAAATTCATATATATTAAAGTAGGTTAAATTTAAAAGTATTTGACATGTGTAGAACTGCAATTAATTATCTTCCTGATAATTATCAATGTTTGAATTTAAACACATCTAATGACAAATATAGACTATAATATTTATTGTCTGTCTATTCATATTTAGGTAGGCATTTCTAATGCACCTAATATTTTGTAATATTATTCTGCAATAAACTGCTAAGTTGAAAATTGGTAGTTTACACTAGAACCATTCCTTAAAATCTGAGAAAGGATAACTTATTCTTAGTATTTAACTTGCAAAGAAAAAGTCTACAGCTATTGGAACTTCTGTGATTCTAGCCAAATATCTGAAGAATGGGAAAGCAACATTTTAGGGTAAAATTTCATTTCTCATTTTAAATGTAAAAAAAGTCTTAAAACTATTCTGAACCAAAAGCCCACAGAAAATTTGTATAACATTGGGCATTTATACACGTACATTTGTCCACTCTGACATGCCTGAGATCTTGTGCATTGGAGCAGACTTAATTGAGTCAGGGGGCAGCAGGGCAGGATCTACAAGGAGAGGCTAAGGGACCTGAACCAATTCAGCCTCCACAAAAGAAGGCTGAGGGGGGGATATAGTGGCCATTTACGAACTGGTCAGGGGGACCAGCAGGCATTGGGAAAGTCCCTGCTCCCCCAAGCACTACCAGGAGGAACAAGAAATAATGGTCACAAGTTGGCAGAGGGTAGATTCAGGCTAGATATCAGGAGGTGCTACTTCACTGTCAGGGCAGCTAGGATCTGGAACCAACTTCCAAGAGAAGTGGTGCTGGCTCGTGCTGGCTCCTACCCTGGGGGTCTTTAAGAGGAGGTTGGATGAACACCTTGCCAGGGTCGTTTGACCCCAGTAGTCTTTCCTGTTCATGGCAGGGGGTCAGACTCGATGATCTGCTCAGGTCCCTTCCGACCCTACCAACTATGGAACTATGAAACTAAGTCTACTCCACATGCGAGCTGACGCACCCAGCGTTGCGTTGTGTGTATTTGTATAAATGACAAAATACACATTAGCTTTGAGAAAATGGTGGCAGTGTGCTTATGAACTAAAACACCTTTGATATGTTTTAGTTCAAAAGCGTGCTGCTGCCATTTTCTCAGTGCTGATGTGCATTTTACCATTTATACAAATGCATGTGCCACAGCACCAAGTGCTTTCAAAAGCACCGGGTGCCAAGGTGCAAACATGTATACAAATGGTAGTGCCCAGTGTTCGTGCTGGAAGATTCACCTGCCTTAAAACTATTTACTCCCTGCTTCCCTCTCCTCCCTTCCCCTCCCCCCCACACTCACCTACCTGGGTGAAAATCAGAACAGAAAGTTGGCCCTTAGCATTTGATGGAGATAAAAAGGTCTTTTCATTGAGAACACCTGCCTCTAGCCTCCAAAGTGATATGTCACTAAAACTGTTACAAAAAATGTTCTTAGCTGTTGTGTTCACACATACACAGAGCTGTCCATCTGTTTCTTCCAAAGTAGAGACAAATGCTTTTCCCAATGTCTGGGTGTAACTGGGGTATGATTATGAAAATGAGTTCACAAAAACTTGATCCTGAGAAGATGGAGGATGGTGCAGTTTGTGGAAAGCAGGCAGTATGCTCAGTTGAGGTTCTTGCATCCCTTTAAATTCAGGGTGCTTTTGATCAGTTAGCACTTGGAGGTTAGGGAAAAGGCCTATCTGATCCAGAACCATCAAACCACTGACCAAGGTTGCTCTTTTTCAGTTGCATTTGATCAGAAACTTGCAGCCATTCCTCTCATGTGATCTGTTTTACAATGATGCGCATCTTTGTCATCACTGGACTCAAACACAATGTGCTCTGAATTAAGCTGTATCTTTACTCCTGGAAATGGCAGCCAGTACAGAATGTGGAAACCAGATCAATTCCAAACATGTTACCATAAGCATAATCTAGTGCTCAGGATCAGTATTGCCTGAATACTGGCTACTAGATGCAGTTTAATGTGTTGTATCTGATCTCTAAAGTCCTAAAGGGCTTGACATCTTTGTTTCTGAAAGATCACATCTCACCCATGCCATACTACTGCAATTTGAGATAGGATAGGGGAGAAGAGGAGGAGGAGTTGTACTTTATGTAAAAGAGCCATATGATTGCTCAGAGCTCCAGTACGGAACTTCAGATAGGCCTGTTGAGAGTCTCTGGGTTAGGATTAGGGTCAGAGGGGACAGCAATAAGGGTGATATCATGGCGGGGAGGGGGTGTCTGCTATAGACCACTGGACTAGGAGGAAGTAGATGAGGCTTTCTTCAAACAGCTAGCAGAAGTTTCCTGATCACAAGCCGATTTTCACGGAAGTCTTCAATCACCCTGACATCTGCTGAGAGAGCAATACAGCAATGCACAGGCAACCCAGGAAGTTTTGGAGCGTGTTGGGGACAACTTCCTGGTGCAAGTGCTGGAGCAGCCAACTAGGGGCCATGCTCTTCTTGACCTGCTGCTCACAAGCAGGGTTGAATTGTGGGGAGGGGGGCGGAATTTAGCAGTGGATGGCAGCTTGGGCAGCAGTGACCACAAGATGATTGAGTTCAGGATCCTGAAGAAAGGAAGGATGAAGAGCAGCAGAGTATGAACATTGGACTTTAGAAAAGCAGCCTTTGACTCACTCAGGGAACTCATGGGCAAGATCCCCTGGGAAGCCAATCTAAGGGGAAAAGGAGTCCAAGAGAACTGCCTGTACTTAAGGAAGTCTTACTGAGCTTGCAGGGACAAATCATCCTGATGCACAGGAAAACTAGCAAGTGTGACAGAAAACCAGCTTGGCTTAGCAGGGAAGTATTTGGTAAACTAAATCACAAAAAGTTAGCTTATAAAAAGAAATAACTTGGGAAGAATATAAGAGCATTGCTCAGTCATGCAGGGATGAAGTTAGGAAAGCCAAAGTGCAACTGGAGTTGCAGCTAGTAACGGATGTGAAGTGTAACAAGAAGGGTTTCTACAAGTACGATGGTAGCAAGAGGAGGATCAGGGAAAGTGTGAGTCCCTTACTGAATGTGGGAGGCAACCTTGTGACAGAGGCTGCAGAAAAGGCTGAAGTGCTCGATGCCTTTTTTTGCCTCTGTCTTCCTGGACAAGGGCAGCTCCCAGACTACTGCACTGGTCAGTAGTTTGTAGAGGAAGTGAGCAGCCCTCAGTGATGAAAGAACAGAACAGGGACTACTTAGAAAAGCTGGACATATAAGTCCATGGGCCCAGATGAGATGCACCCAAGGGTGCTGAGGGAGTTGGCTGATGTGATTGCAGAGTCATTGGCCATCATCTTTGAAAACTCATGGCAACCAGGAGAGGTCCTGGATAATTGGAAAAGGGCAAACATAGTGCCCATATTTAAGAAAGGAAAAAAGGAGGATCCAGGGAATTACAGACTAGCCAACCTCACCTCAGTCCCTGGAAAAATCAGGGGGCACATCCTCAAGGAATCCATTTGTAAGCACTTGGAGGAAAAAAAGGTGATTAGGAAGTCAGCATGGATTCACCAAAGGCAAGTCATGCCTGACCAACCTGATTATCATCTATGATGTGACTGCCTCTGTGAATGCAGAGAGACCAATGGATATGGCGTAACTTGGTTTTAGCAAGGCATTTGATAGTCTCCCACGATATTCTTGTAGGCAAGCTAAGAAAGTATGGACTGTAAGGTGGACAGAAAACTGGCTGGAACATTGGGCTCAGAGAGAAGTAGTCAATTACTCAATGTCTAGTTGGCAGCTGGTATCAAGTAGAGTGCCCCAGGGGTCGGTTCCAGGGCCAGGTTTGTTCAATGTCTTCATCAATGACCTGAAAGATGGTGTAGAGTGCACCCTCAGCAAGTTCGCAGATGACCCCAAGATGCCAGGGGTCCTTGTTGCCAAGAAGCCTAACAGCATACTGGGCTACACTGGTAGGTGTGTTTCCAGTATGTCAACGGAAGTAATTATTCCCCTCTGGAGTACTGTGCTCAGTTTTGGTCTCCCCCGCTACAAAAAGGATGTGAACCAATTGGAGTCCAGTGAAGGGTGATAAAAATGATGAAGGCTGGAGGACATGGCTTATGAGGAAAGGCTGGGGGAACTGTGTTTATTTAGTCTAGAGAAAGGGAGACTGAAAGATGACTTAATAGCAGTCTTTGACTACTTGAAGTGGGGTTGAAAGAGGATGAAGCTAGGCTATTCTCAGTGGTAGCAGATGACAGAACAAGGAGCATTGGCTTCAAGTTGCAGCAAGGGAAATTTAGGTTAGATATTAGGAAGAATTTTTCTCACTAGGAGGGTAGTAAAACACAGGAGCAGGTTACCCAAAAAGGTGGTGGAAGCTCTATCCTTGAGGGTTTTCAAAACTTGGCTAGACAAAGCTTTGCCTGGGATGATTGTTGGGATGCTCCTGCTTTGAGCAAGGGGTTAACTAAATGACCTCCTGAGGTCAACCCTAACTTTCTGATTCTATGACTAACGGAACTAAGCAAGTGAGCTCTCTCAAAGGTGTATTTTCTTTACAATATTTCTCTACTTGTCCCAAAACAGCCCAAACACATTGGGTTTTAGGCACTCTACAAAGCCAACGTTTTTGAGTAGGCAGTGATAGAAAGGTAAGGCAATAGCTGCTAATTTTTGTCAAGTGAAAAAGAATGGTAGGAGGCAAGTGTTTTACACCACGTAGGCCTGAGTACTGGTGATGACGCTGCTTCTTTTGTTGAGAGATTTTGATAACTCTGTGATATCATGATATCATGTTTTTAAATGCTATTTTTAAATTACAGCCCTTGGGTCTCCAAAGCTCAGCCCCTGACCAGCATATGCCCTTCCTCCTCCTGCCTGCTGGGGAGTCTCCCCTATACCATGTTTTTAAATGCTATGCACTACCAAATCCATGGAAGCACATCCAAAGGTATAGGCTGTAAGCATACATCTAAAGAGATAATGTTAGACCAGCTGTGGCGAGAGGTACATTTTTAGAATGTTCTTGCTCCTGTGAGTTTTTCCAAGGCAAGGGAAAATCAGGTCTCAAGACATTTGAGTGATTTACTAAATGATTCTAATAGTATAATTTAGAGAGATAATAACATGCTGGTAATGGAAAAGGACCTGGGAATACCATTTGAAATACCCCATTTGAAACTAAGTGGCCTTTTAGGAACTGGGCACTTCCTTTTAAGTCACCTCTGCAATACAACAGGATAGCTCCCTGAGGAAAAATTTACTTAATTACTTACCAAGCTCTTTTGAGCACCGCTACCCCATTAACAATTAATAAATGTTTAAATACTGGATATTCTAGAGTTTTAATGGACTTATATAGATACAATTTGAGTTTTGTTTGTGGTGTAGACCAATGATTTTCAGAATTCCTTAAATTATGGAAACCTTTCATGTCACTTCTTCTGCTGGGGAATCCCTACCCTGATCCTAAAGACTGTTGTGGATCCAGGCTTGGCAATGGTGGCATACTGTCTGCCAACACACTGTATTACCCCCCAAATGCAGCATCTCTAATGACCTATAGAACCCCAGGATTCTGGAGAGTTTGAAAACCACTAGTCTATACCACTGATTTTTTAAAAACGACCTATTGGCTATATAAAACCTATATTTTATTTTTGCTAGCAAAAATAAATAGGGAGTGGCTATTTGTCTTGGTTTACTGCTTTAGAAAGTGACCAAAAAGCCTTATTATTTATTTTAAAATAGGTTTTATTCCTTTTTACCCTTTACAAATATTAGAAATTCCTGATACCAAAATCTCACTTGTTCTTTGATGACTCAAGGTCTTACTAAGCTGAATGAAATATATAAAGCACAAAAAGCAAAGGTCTTTAAAAAAAACAAAACAAAATCATTTATCAAACTATTGCCAAATTCTTATACATCATTAAAAGGCAAGGACACAAGCCCAATTTCCTGCAGTCCCCCTCCCTGCCCATACCAATTTTAATTGCTTACATTTTGGTGGGGGTGCCAAAAAGTTACACAAATCACATGTAATATAATAAATAGATTTGTGTGTGAGGTAAAGATAGCATTTAGAATTTGGCAACTTACTTGTCCATACCTACAAAGAAAAATACCTTGTTTACATGTACTGTTTTTTTCTGCTTATAAATCAAACCTGCAGTCAACTCCATGTTGTCATACTCAATTTTAGTAAAAATAGCTCTTTTTACAATGTAAGTCAATAACTACAAATCACAGAATCAAATTAAGGTTGAAAGAGACTTCAGTAAGTTATCTAGTGCAAACCCCTGCTCAAAGCAGAACCAACCCCAACTATACCATCCCAGCCAAGGCTTTGTGTAGCTGGGTCTTAAAAACCTCCAAGGATGGAGGCTCCACAGCCTTTTTGGGTAACCTGTTCTAGCTCTTTACTACTACCCTCCCAGGGGGAAAGGTTTTCCTAATATCCAATCTAAATTTCCCTTGCTGCAACTTGAGACCACTGTTCCTTGTCATCTGCCACCAATGAGAACTGCCCAGCTCCATCCTCTTTGGAACCACCCTACAGGTATTTGAAGGCTGTTATTAAATCCTCAGTCTTCTCTCTTTTCCACACAGTGCTCCAGATGTGGCTCACCAGTGTCAAATAGAGGGAAATCACTTCCCTCAATCTGCTGGTAACACTCCTAATACAGCCCAGTATGCTATTAGTCTTCTTCACAACAAGGGCACACTGTTGGCTCATAATTTTAAAAGTCTGATGAAGTCCTTGACCTGCTGCTGTCCATGCAAAATCTTGGAGGAGAATCAAATAACCAAGAAGAGGACCCAAAGGGTTAAATGCACTAAAAACAATAAAAGCTTCCTCTCTCGCAAAGATAATTTTGCCCAAGACTTACCATGTGGTCTTCAGTGTAAAATTCCATATCAGTACAAATATTGACACATCAAAACAACTATTTTTAGTTAAATAGAAGCTTCTTACAGGTTTAAAAAAAAAAAAAAAATGGACCCTGCCAAAGCTGAACTGTAGGTCTGAATTCCAACTTCACATGACGGACGGAGCCAAAACTGTGAATCCAAACAGCCATTGTTGTGGGGGATCAAATCCACATGTTTGTTAATTCTTGAGGGATGTAGGGAAGGAAAAAATGGATGGTTGTGTTTATACTTGTTTATATGCAGGTATTGGCTCAGATTTGACATCTACAGGTGTAAGCAAAGTACATTCAGGGAATCTGTCGTCTAAAATAATAAAATGTAATATTCTAAAATTTTACATTTAACGTTAGACTTATTTCGCTTAGTGCTAGAAATTGTCAAAATCGCTGGGTAAATAATGAATGTACAAAGCAGAGCTGAAAACAACCTTATGTCCATTTAATGCAACTCTCCCCACACTTTTTTTTTTTTTCTACACTTGTGAAGCATATCCAGTTCTTACTTGTTTCCTGACAGCTTACCATGGTGAATGTGTCCTGGTTGTGGCACTCCAGTGGTACCTCCCTCAGGGATAGGGGCCCAAGGATTCCTAGCTCCCTTCAACAGAGCTGGGGGTCTAGAAGACTCAACTTAACACTAAACTCTAAGAACTCCTGGCTTCCTTATCCTGTCTGCCTCTTACTCCAGTGCAGCAGACTAGGGACATTCCCTGGAACTACAGTGGTGGTCATCTGGCTTGCCCCAGCCATTGTGGGCCTTTCTTGCATGAACTGAACCAGCTGCCATCTTCCAGGCAGGGTCATCTGCTCCATATACTACTACCATATTGTTCCAATTATAGTTTGGCCCTAAGAATAGGTTGACTGTCATTTTTATGGTTCTTTTCCAGGGAAAAATCTGACCTATAATTGGAACAATACAGTAGTTCTCACATTTCACGATAAAGACCAAGTTCTCCCCACTTCTCAACCCTTATAAAAATAAAGGTAGGTGGAGGGTACAGAACACCATCAATGGCAAGATGAATGCTTTATGGTCTCAGATCCTTAATGCAAAACTGAAAACTTTTCAGGCTTGTGCTAAAATGCACCATATCAAGTGAGCTTTTTTATTTGACAGCATATACATACACTGTATTCCAGGCTTGCCAGATAGTCTTGTACAAAAGGTAATGTTTAAATTCTTCACCACAAACATTTTTCTTCTTGGTAAATGAGTGATCTATCAGGCCATGAATGTGAATGATTTTTTAATAAAAAGAATACTCTAAGATGAAGATGCAGAATATTTTTGATATTCAATTTGAATGTATAATTGTAATAACAGGAATAAAATTAGGTAGCAAACTATTATTACTCCATTTAAACTCTGGCCTGGAGCCTAGTTACCATCTCCCAAATTAATCAGAAAGAGTATTGCATTAATGGGAAACACTTGCGTATACCCGTGTGCCTCCTACTAGAAGATAGTAAATGGGCTCCTGAAATTCCTTTTAAAGTAATAAATTCTTAAGTAAGTGAATTTATAAACAAGAATTATGGAAAGGCATATTTTAACCAATGCTATATAACATTCCCTTAACAACAAAAGAAAGCCATTTCATACTATCAAAGCATAATAACCTTCCAACCTTTATGCATAAAAACGTACGCAATGGTCTTAGGGCAAAAGGAAACTAAGAAACAATATTGAAGTGACTAGCAAATCTAACATAAATAAGTTTCCCTAACATTTTGGGAGGTTAATCACAATAATTTCTATTATGGTTATGCCATATATTTTAAACACATCATCTTTGCTTAAATAGTAACAGAAATAAGCCTTAGGCATTACAATCTGTGAAAGAGGGCATAAGGCCTTACAATGAAGATGTAGGACCAGACTCCCAAATGGTGTAAATCAGTATACGTGCACTGAAACCAATGTAGCCATGCCAATTTCACCTGCTTGGGTCTGGCCCATATTGGTATTTGTCTATGTTGCTGAAGAAAATGGCTTACAGACCCAACTGTTGATCTTGTTGTGAACTCAAAGGCCTGCTGGCTGCATGGTTTCTTTCAACATGATGCATTGTGCTACTAACCACTGTTAGGTGGTTCATTATATTCCAATAATACAAGTTTACAGCACAAGCAACAAACCACAATCAACTTTTGAGGAGTCTTTTTTATTAAGATAAATCCAGCAAAATTCCTAACAGTGGGTACATACAACCAACCTGCCCTTTTAAAAGAAATTTTGTATTTCATTTAAAAACAAGATTACACTTTTATTTTTTTTCAAAACTGACAAAATAAAATTACATTTGGGAAACAGCAGATTTCCAGCTCTTAAGATTTTCATGAAAATATCTCACCTTCTTTATAAAACCAACCCACAGAACCACTGGAATGTTTAACAGTTATTTGTTTTGAGACCTCCCCACTTTAAGAAACCATACAACACATACAAGGGTAAAATTAAAATCTGAAGTCTGTAAGCATGACTTACACAAAAAGGGACACACTGACAGAAGTCAAAAGCTACCACCACTTATTCTTTCCATGTACCATACAAACTATTACAATCACAAAATTTAAAAACAATGATTTTTGTTTTGTTTTGTTAGGGATTTAATTCCCAAGTAACCGAGATGAAGATGTTCCATAATTAAATTCATGCTAAAAAAACCTGCATTTATAAAATAGTTGATAAAAATATTCCTCTCTGTTAACAATACAGCATGGAGGTACGGATACCAAATGATGGAGATATAGGGCAGGGTTAACATTACTCGGACTTGGCTTCCTTATCATCAGATGCTTCAGCAGCTGGTGCCTATGAAAGCATTTGGGAAGAACAGAAATATTACATTTTAACTAATAATACCCCAATCTAAACTGCATCATGGAAAGGTTAGTTGGCAAATACACAAACATAAACCCTTGTAAGTGACTAGACAACAATACAAAATTACTAAGGAAGACATGAGCATGCTAGAATTTTTGTAAACAAATTTAAAAAAAAAAGAATTGATGAAGTCAACACTTTACTAAGGTAAATTTAGAGAAATGGAGGTTTGGAATATTTCACATAAATTAGAACATAAAAGTCTTCATGTACATGGGCTAGAAGGGAAGTTTAAGAATTATTTATATGTAAAATATGGTAATCCTCTATAGTTTCATCTTTTAAAAAACACATCTTAGCAACATTTGTTTAATGTTCCTATGACTGGAACAAGTGTAGCTACAAAAAGATTCCACTCCCCTTCTACAAAGTTACTCAAAGCCTACAGTCTCTAGCACAGTGCTTCCCAAACTTTTCTTCAGTGTGATCTCATTTATGGCCCCATTTCCTCAGCATGGCCCTCACGCCCAACTTCAAGCCACCAACCCCCACAACTCCATCTGCTTATGTTATGTGACCATTTGGGGGTCACAATCCAGTTTGGGAACCACTGCTCTAGCAGATGCATCCATTAATGCAATATTCAATTTTCAACAAGCAAACTTTGAATCTCGGAGGGTTTCCATCCCCAGACCTCCCCCACCATTAAACTCCCACCCACAAAAACCCACAGAAATCCAACACCAGAAGCAAAACCTTTCTGAACTAAAAACTTGTTTATTGCAATTTGGATACCATGAAAATAAAATCCTAGCACCTATCAAATCTATACCCATATCCCTCCTTCTCCACTCCAAGCACCATGTTAAAATATTTCCTTCACAGATACAAGTATGCCCCTTCCTATGTAACAGGCTCAAAATAGCACGACAGAAACTGCACACTGTCACAAAATTAATTTTCCTTTCAAGGATACATGTGGGGCCAAGGCTAGACACAACTGTTCAGTTATCAGACCCAGCTGGAATGGTAGTGACAAAGACGTTTCAGGTGGTTCTTACAAAAGGTTGGGAGAGCGCCTAGGAAAAGTCTACAGGAAACAAATCAGTGTCTAGCAAATCCTGGTGTAGGCCGATTCTTAGGTAAATGGCTGCTGGAGTAGAAACACACAGGGAACAGAAGACGCTCAGTCAAGGGATGAGGCTAGGTTTGCATGCAGAATGCATGCTGGATTTTTTTTTTTATTATTATTATTATTATTATCTTCTGTATGCCAATGCAGGGAGCAATGCTCTGAGACCAGCTGTGAGTTTTACTACCCACAATAGAAAGAGAAAGATGGAGGTCTTCCTCAGAAGCCCCAACTTTCAGTATGGCTGCTTTAGCTGGCCTTCATATAAGCATCTGAACTGGGCTACCCTCAAAAAGGTAAAGGTGGAATATTTGTCCCTACAGTGGCTTTAAATATTGAATAGTTTAAGACTCCACTTCCTCATGTACGCACTGTTGTTAAGTACCTCATTAGTTTTGGTATCTCCATTTTCAGAGTGGTTTTCTTCTTTAGTGTCCTCTTGCTTAGCTTCATCTTTGCCTTTGGCTCCCTTCTTCCCTTTTGTTGCTGCTTTTTTGTCCTCCTTCTTATCATTTGCTGCTTTCTCTTTCTGATAAATTACATGAACAAGAATACATGATAAATAAAATCCCCAGTTTCAACGTACATCCATATGTCAGTATTCTGACATATTCTGACAGAAGTTTTGTCTAAAAAAACCCACAACCCCTCCCCCCCCGAATCTTACTGCTACTTATTGGAAATAAAATTAACACAAGTGGGTGCATATCATGGAAGTTTCTATCACAAAGTTCTTTGTTCTCTAGTTTGTCCTTCATGTGCTACTATCACAACATATGGACAAAGTTAAAAGCATGCTCTTTACTTGGGGTTAAAAAAAATCCTATTTTAAATGCACATTTAATTAAATTAGCTACAATGTTTGATTAGGACTAACTGGCAATTTTGCTGTGCAGCCACCCATCAAGGCCTGTGAAATAAATGAATAACCTGAGTATGTGCATCCAATAGAAACACAGAAATTCTTTAGGTATAATAATATGATGCCTTTTGGCTCAGATCAAGTGTATTTCCTGTTTAGAGAATTATAAAAAACTGAAATCAAAAACCACTTTCAGAAGTAGTCCTTGCAATGACAGCAGAATATCTATATTATATACGACTCAGTACCACTGCAGTTAAAAAGAAATCTTAAGTGTGGAGGCATAAAACTTCCTTAAACAGGAATCAGCAACCAAGTAGGAAACTATACCTGACACTAATTTTACAATAACAGCTTTTTGCACTTTTGAATCAAATGCTGGCTATGCTAAATAGTAAGATTATTAACTTTGATTCTGAAAATCTACATCTTAGTCCCAAAAACTCCACTTACACTAAACTGAATAGTCTCAACCACTCAGAAATAGAAGTATGCGTACTTGCAAAATGTATTATTCCTAAGTATACAGAAGTAAACAGGTAATTATAAAGAAATTTTGCATAACATGGAATGAATATCCTGGCTAGAAATCAAGAAAATTTTGCTAGCACGGCAACCAAAAAAAAAGACTTTGGGGTCTTGAATGACCGCAAGATTAACTTGAGCCACCAACGCGATGCTATGGCTGGCAAAGCAAACCAAACTGTGGCATGCATCCACCGATGCATCTGAAGCAAAACCAGGGATATCATCCTTCTGCTTTACTCGGTTTTAGTAAGGCCACAGCTGGGGTATTGCAATCAGTTTTGGGCCTCCCACTTCAAGAGGCATGTGGATAAGCTTGGGAGTCCAGAAGAGAACCACCCGTATGATCAAAGGCCAAGAGCAAGCCTTACAAAGAGAGGCTGAGGGACACAGGACTCTTCAGCCTGGCAAAGAGGAGGCTCAGGGGGAACTTGGTGGCTGCCTATAAATATATGAGGGGTGCATTAGGATCTGGGAGAAGAGTTCTTCACCAGGGCTCCCCAAGGGATAATTAGGTCCAACAGACACAAACTTATAGAAGGCCGATTCTATAAACTTTACAGTCTGAGCGTCCAAGGTCTGGAACAGATTTCTCCCCAGAGGTGGTGCAAGCACCTACCCTGGACTCATTCAAAAGGCATTTGGATGTTTATCTTGCTGGGATCATATGATCCCTGCAGCCCTACTGCCTCTGGCAGGGGGCTGGACTCGATCTCACAAGGTCCCTTCCAGACCCTAATGTCTATGAAAAATGTACCTGTTTCTTTAAACACTTAGCTTAACAGCATATGGCAATTACTTCATACTACATCTATGCAACTCAAAACTGGGAACACTTGTACAAGGCCTAAAACACAGCTTCAAAGACAATACCTAAAGTTAATGGGTCAGGCTATTTGTCCATTACAAAGGGTAGGAAGATTTCCTTTTGGGTAACCTTTCTAATCAGTAGAGTGGTAGTTATCTGCCTTAGAGGTAGCACTCCAGTTGAGAAAGGCATCCTATCCTCCACCCTATAGAAATTCCAAGACAGAGCTAACAAAACAATATTAACTCTTCTGTTGCTCACTTTTCATGGATGGTGTCACCAAACGAATACTGTTTTTTTT
>JAGPOW010001327.1:22295332-22334136 GCA_030014935.1 Caiman crocodilus
TTTTTTTTACTAATTTTTCTTGTATTGTTAATAACAACAAAATAAGGTGCATTTGTGTAGCACTTTTTGTCAGCCTTGATATTTAATTTATGGATAATTTTTAAGTTAGGAAATATTCTTCCTGTTTTTCCCCTCCAAATAAAAATGCTGTTCACAAGGACATAAAAGTTGTAAAGTTAAGCACTGTGGGGAAAAGGCCAAACTTAGGGTAACCGGTTACACATTTTTACTCCATTCCAGTCATGTATACATTCTGATAACCTTGCTTAGCATCACCTAGGAACCTGTGATGAAACTAAGAATAACATTCAGTTTTCTTCACTTGAAATCCAGTGCCTTAAATGCAAGAAAAGTATTTTTCTTCCTGCAATCCACTGTGCAAACACTAAGGTACTGCTCCTACATAACAATATGTGAACAAATCATTACAGAGAGTTCATCGTAATGCAAATGCACTAGAGGACCAAATTAAGTTTGGATTGTATTTTGCAACATTAAAAACCTATTAACACAGCTTTTACGTGTGATGTCTGCAAAAGCTACGAAAAAAGCAAGGTACATTATGTGGAACTGTATTGACCTGTGCAAGGTCATCAGCGGAGGATGAACCCAAGACCTCTACATCCCCCAAGCACATCTATACCACTTGCCCTAAAAGAATCACTACCAGCCACTAGAGGGAGATATAATACACACTTTGCCAAAAGCTTACACAACAGAAGAATGTTGAGTACAAGGACTTCCAGGTTCTTCGACTGGCCCTGGAATGTTTTTGGATGATTAAACTGCACAAACCAGACTGCAGATATGAAACACTTGCTCTAAAAGATATCATAAGCCAATAGGGATAAGACACAGGTCTACCATAAGAGAGAGCTAGGTTCTACAACCTGCCAACTCTGGAGACCCTGGGCTGTCTTTTAGATCATTCATGGGTAAATCAGAGAAATAGAAGACAATGGGTCCTCTTGGGGCAATGATGCCATCTTCAAGCAGAAAGACCACTAAATATATACAACTGTTTGATACCAACCAAAAAGCCTGGAACTCCTGTTTTTCTAGGCCTCAGCCACATACTACTCCCTTCCTTTGCCAGGGCCACCAAGGGACTTCAAGCAGGCTCAGGGCAGCTAAAATATTCAGCTACTGTAGCACCAAACACCTAGCAAAGCCTGCTGCATGCATGTCATCAAGCACGTGAAAAAACTGGATATAATCTGAGTGAATTTTTTTTGGGGGGGGGGGGGCCCACCCCGTGCGCGGCGGCCAACAAAACATTCTTGTCTCAAGAGCCATCTAAATTTCAAGTTTTTTTTGCCAAGGAGCTTTAAATGATTGGATTAAAACAAAACCAAACAAAACACTACTTTAACTACGGTCTCAGAAATGGATGAACTACTCTGGCTAACCTTTCCAACAAACACCCAGCCTTTGTTTAATGAACGAGCTTTAGTTTAACGTGTCCCACCTCCATTTTTCAATGTGGGGATGCAGATACACATGATGCTGGAGTTGGCTAGAGCGCAGTAATTCCTACACTTAAAATCGAGTCTGCTCTGACACACTGGAATTACAGAGCAGCCTACCCTGCACGTGTACAGAAGCCCTAAGAAACTAAGTATAGAAAAATTTTAGCTCTAATAGTTAGTCTGACAACTGAAGACAGGGCTTTAAAATCAAAGGTCAGAGGCAACTGAAATGATAGGCTACCTATAGCTCTAGTTCTCCAATTTCTATTCAAAGTATAAATGTCCCAAGTTCTATCCAATTGTGGAACAGTTTCCTGAGGCAAGTAATGTAAACCTCATTACAAGCGACTTAAAATTGGATACAGATAAATCACTCAAGAATTTACCACAGGAAATGTTCCTGCACCTGCGGCAGGATGAAAAAGCTCACCATTTTAGGATTCTGTTAAAAGATGCCTCCAAATAAGCAAAAAAGCCTTAATACAACACTGATATGTTTAAAAGGATAAACAAGCCCATTACCTGCAAACTTTTCTATTACTGTATTTTAGAAAGAAAACCCTTCTTTCAATTGAAGATGTCTTGACACTTACCTTAGGTGCTGCCTTTTTGGGCTTTGGCTCCGGTTTCGGTGGAGCAGGTTTCTGTACCAAAAGGAAATAAAGATAGTGTCAGATGAGCACCAGGACCTCAGTATGCTTATTTCTTGTGCTAGATTTAAAACTCAAGCAAAGACTTTGAGCCACATGTTCCCCCTGTTGTGGTACAAAAAACTGGTACAGACTTAAAACATTTACTGGAAGCCTGAGTTGTTCAATGCGTTTATTCCACCCAGATATTTGTTTAAATTAATATATAACGTAGTCTGCATGGTGCAGGCACTCTGCACTACTATAGATGTTTATTAAAGGACAGCAAATGTATCTAAGCTTCTTGCAGTCTAGGATGAAGCTTACCCCTGTCATTAGCAGACTGCTTTTTATATGCACAGGAAGCTTGTTTTTACTAAGAGGAGCATTTCTTTGAAACTTAATGTATTTTCAACTTCCTTTCTAACATCAGCTGGACCCAATCTTTTGTATTGAGGACTCCCAAACATGGAACACTTACAGGAGTGACCTGCTTTGCCTTTGCTCTGAACCTTCCTGTACACTTTCAAATTACAAACACACTCTTTGGGGTGTACAGCAGCTCTTGGTTCCCCAGTTTTGTGACTTTTGTTCCTAGAAGCCACTTGTAAAAATGACTGGACTTATTGCGCGAGTAAAGACTGCACAGTCAGGCTCTTTCTGTATACGAGCGACCAAGAGTCTTTAAACTAGCACAGTGGTTTCATCTTGTGTTCAGAAAATGTAGGAGCTGCCTCTGTAGTAGACTGATACACAAGCCTTGGGACCATGAGGTACATGACTTGTTTCTAAGTATTAAGTTATAACCCCACGCAATTATATTATGGCCTTCAAAACATTGCCTGAAAGCTACTCACAAAACTGTTTTTTTACTACTGACCTGAATTTTTAATATACAAATGTAATAATGTGTTTTGCTTTTAGAAAAAAGATGATGATACTCACAGCAGATAATCTAGCTGACCTCCTCTTTGGCTGCATGAAAGAAAGATGAATGAATACAATTCAAGAAGCACATGCAGCTGTAAATTCTCAGAATTATAAAATCAGAAGTTGCAGCTATTACTGAATGAAGCATTAAACAAATGCTAAGAATAACCAGTCATTTCCTCCTGGGTATGTATTTCTTTCCTGCTTGCTCTCCTTCTAAACATACTCTGGGAAAGTAACAAGACCCCAGTACTGTCAGCTGCTGTGCAGTGGGGAATCTCCATTGCTATGAATGGAGCACAGTCATACAGAAGACTAAGACATGTTTACCCTGACAGTGCTGTTCCTCAGCCCTGAAACTGTAAATTCTCAGAGAAGAGGCTGTTTCTGTCTCAGTGTGCTAGTCCAGTAAAACTCCCAGTTACACAAAGCTTAGCAGCTGGGACACCAGTAAATTCTCCCACCAGTCTTGAGCAACAGCCCCACACACTGGACCCTAGCACTGCAGAGGGGCTCTTATGTCATCCTTTTAATCCCTGGGCCTGCCTCAAACACCTGTTTCAACTCCTGTATGGTACCAAGGGCCCTGCTTAGTGCTTTTATTGAGAACGTCTGAAAACCCACTGCATTTTATTAATGACTCAGAAACAAGCCTACCTCCTCCTTTGCCTCGCCTTCAGCTGCAGCCTACAAGAGAAAGGGAAAAAAAAGAGCAAACAAGGTTTGCAATGTTGCACTACACTGGGGTAAGCAGGCCAAATACTGCTGAAAGAGAGATGATCTCAGCAGTGACCGGATAAGAGGGGCTATGAGAAAAGACTCCCAGAATTCATGCTGGAGAAACCATTTTATTCCCCCCCAGTGCGAGGCAGGAGCAAGTAACCAGCATGTAACATGCATACGACTTTAAAGTCCCTTTCAAAACTTTAAGCAGCTCCTGGCCAGCTTTGGAGAGGACTGTCCTGGTTCTACAGTGGAAGTGCATCCCCCCTCAGGTTGCAGATCTGTTCCCAGCTCTACCCCTGGCTACTCCTCAGTCCCTCCGACCCCTGCAACCCTCCTCCACTCGCTGGAAGTCTGCTCTGCCCCAAGGCAGGCCTTCACGCTACTCCCAGCCCCACGACTACAACTCCCACAATGCCTCGGGACCACCCCCCTCGATTTTTTTTCTCCCCTTCGGGTGTTCGACGTCATGACGTCACAGCGTCCCAACATTTAAAAAGTTCCCGCCAAATCACCTGCACCGACAAGGTCGGCGCCCGCCCTCGCAAGGACAAGCCCCGAGCGCTGGGGCGCCCCCTCCCCCACTCCCTCCCCGCCGCGCCTGCGAGCTGCGGCCGGGCCCCGCCTCAGCGCAGCGCCCCCTGCCCGGCGGGCGCGGGACCGGACCCCGCTGTCAGCCGAGGGCCGCCGAGTGACCCCACGCCTGCCCGCCCCCACCCGCTAGCCGGCCGACTGGGGGAGCCGCTCCTGCAGCGGCCCCGGGGAAGGAGCAGCAAAGTTCCTCATGATGGTCGCCGACCACCCCCCCGCTCCTCCTCGAGGACAGTTTCAAACTCTGCGCCGCCTAACGGCCCGGGCTCTCACTGCACAGCCATCTGCTCGCGGCCGCGCGGAGCGGGGGGAGGAAGGGAAGGGAAGGGAGGGGGGGGGGAGAAAAAAAAAAAGGGAGAACAAAGGCAAACGCGGGAGCAAGAGGCACCGCTCGGACCCCGACCGCCCCCGGGGGGTGGGGGAGGGCAGAGCCGCGCCCAGCGCTCCCCCGGGCCGGGCGGCAGGGCCCGGGGCCGAGCGGGCGAGCGCCACCGGCCGGCCTGCCTTCCCCGCCGGGCATCGCGATGGCTGTTTGCAATCCAGCATGGAGACGCGGCTCCGCCGCCTCCTCGCCCCCCAAACGGCCCGAAGTGAACTCCGAGCGCCCTCCCCGCCACACGCCGGGACGCACCGGGGAGCGGGGAAGAAAACGCAAAAAAACTCCGCACACGCTCACGCGCCGCCCGGAGCCGGGCACACGCTCCTCCAGCGCCCCGCGCCCCCGCCTCCCTCCCCCCGCTCCGGCTCTCCGCTTACCTTTCTTTTGGGCATAGTTGCACCTTAATAGTTGATTGCAAAAGCTACGGGGAGAGAGAGATTTAAAAAAAACAAAAAACCACCCCGCGAAATTAAAGACAAGCCTTCCCCCTCCCGGAAAAAAAAACCCCAAAAAACTGTTTCAACCGCTCTGCAAGAATAATACAAATAAAAAGAAGTGGTGCCAAGGGACCAAGAGTTAATTGCAGCAGAAACTGAACAAAAAAAAAATCCCCCCCCCTCTTTATTGCAAACAGTAAAATACACCAACACGCAACCAAACTGCATGAATGGGGAGCGCGAGACGGGTCCGGGCGGAGAGTGATGCGCGCGCTGGCCAATAGGAGGCTCGGGCGAGAGTGCGGGAGGCGGGCCGGGGCGGGGCGGCAGAGACGCTGGCTTTACGCTGTCTGCGCAGGGGACCGGCCTAGGGCGCGCGGTGAATACGGCTCCGCGGCCGAGCGGGTTGGCGAGCGCGATGGTGCCCTCCCTGCCTGTGCTGCTGTGGAGCCTGCCCGACACCCCCTTCGCTGCGAGGCTCCCTGGGGGGAGGGGGTTGCCGGGCTGGGCCCCCAGCCCCGAAAGCCCCGGCGTACACGCAACTGCTCAGCCCCTGCAGCTGCAGAGCCCTGCTCCTTCTTGACATCCCCCCAGAGGCTGGGAAAGAAACTTCCCTGAAAGTTACCACAGGCAGCAGGACTGTGTCTGCTCTTCCCTGAGCCCGACAACATGGCTGCCTCGCTAGCTGCGCCTTCCCTCCCATAGCCGGAGCAGGGTCTGGAGCCCGGCAAGGGGCAGGGGCCCCGCTGCGGCCTGTGCGAGCCGTGGGGGTGCAGGGCCGCGCAGCGCGGAAGCCTGGGCCCGTCATTTTTAGACCGGGCTCGGCCGCCCCTGGCTCCCAGGGGACTTGTGCTCCAGAGCTCCCGGGACAACACAGCAGGGCTCCCCTGTGGGGTGAAATGCTGACAGCCTGGCTGTGCCACACGGCCGCTCCTATTTAATATTATTATTTATGGCAACAGAGCCCGCGTTAATGGCCTTTGCACATGGTACTTAATGGGATGTAGGCACCGCAATGTGGCAACCGAATAATGTCATCTTGTTCTACCTGTTGGAAAGCATCGCCGGGCATTGCTGTGTTATGCAGTATAGCCTCTCCCCCAGGTATACTGCATATTTTTCAGGCTTGACACCAGTCATGTTAGGAAGCTGGGAAGAAGGTAGTTCTAGTTTTGTTTGTTTTTAAATTGCATGTTAAATAGGCTTTCTGGATGTGAAAAAATTGTGTGTTAGGTTATTATGCACACTTGGAGTGGTGTTAGGTCCTTACACAAGAAACGTGGTTGTTTGCTTTAAGTAATATAAAATGTTTCTTAAATGCTGCAGTATGCAGTGTCATCACTTATCAGGTATTCTGTCCGGTTTTTGTTTAAGAAATAGTTTGAGCAAGGTCAGAACTCGGGTCTCCTTGCTAGGCGAATGGCCTAACCACTAGCTTATAGAGTCATGCTGTCTCCTATGTACTGTCCTGTTTTCAAGCCCTATAAATCTTTTAATAGTTTTTGCACAGTTACAGAGCTTCAACAGGTTGGAATAGTCTCTACCCTTGTGATTAGGGCAAAGATTGTGGGCAATCGAAGATGAGGGTTTGAATCCTGTCAGGCAGAGAAGGGACTGGAACTAAAAGAGAGTGGCCTGTGTCAGCTACAACTATGTTTTGCAAGGGCCCAGTCCTGTTGGTATATGTTAACCATGATTCTAGATTGCCTACTAGACAGGCAGAGGAATACCTTGTTTTTGGCTTCTGTAGGGGCTTGGGCATAAGCAGTCAAGATTGAGGCAGTTTTAGGCTCATGTTGAGGCATAACTAGGTGTGGATTTTAAATGTAAAAAAGTACGGTGTCCCTGAAAGTTGGGTGCATCCAGGATTAGGTGGCAACTGAGCAACGGTTTTTTGGATTGCAATTTTAGGCAAAATATAGGCGCATAGGTCTAAACCTAAGTCCTTTATTAGATCTGGTCCTGAATGTTTAAGGATGTTTAAAGTCCTGGGGTCACATATCTAACATAGGCCAGTACTGTAATTAAATAGGATTTACTGCTGGGTCCATCATCATTCAATTCAGGAATTATGCACCCTTTCTGTACCTTGTATCTTTCCTAAAATAGTAGAAACACATAATTAGGACCTGAGGATCAATGGAGAATCCTTGTCAATCATGAACACTGCAACAGAGGCTTAAAATATATGAGGTCCCCTGAATATCAGAATCAACACTGAAACTACCTTGTACACATTATAATAATCTCAAACTGAGACCTGAGGCCCTGTGAATGTAGTGGAATAGACAAAATACTGTAGCTGGTGGGAGATCTGCTACCCTTCACTTAAATAGGTAAAAAGCAGTTAATGTTCTTCCGTGAAACAACAGTAGCCTCCAAGTCAAGTCACATGTCACCACCCAAGGAATAGGAAAGGCCACTCAGGAATTTGATGTTTGCGAGTAAAGAGGCATTGCTGATTGTTATTTTTTGGTACTGATGTGGGTGAGGAAAGACAGTCAGGAGAACTGCAGAAACATAGGAAAAAATTAAGGAAGCACCTGATGTAGGAGCATGCACTTGGAAGAAAAAGGCTAAACAAAAGAGAGTTTTGGGTATAGTGCAATCTGAAAATGGCTTTGAAATTAAACCAAAAAGATACCTTTTGGTCACAGAATCATAGCCGTGTACAGCCAGGAGAGACTTCGAGAGATCAGCCAATCCATTCCCTGCTCTGAGGTAGAATTGGTGTATATGGCCTGTCCTTGGCAGATACTTGTCTAACTTGTTCTTGTAAACCTCCAACAAAGGAGATTCCAAAACCTTACCAGGTAGCCTGTTTCTGTTTGAAAGCTTTTTCTAATATCTGACTTTTGTCTTTGATGCAAATTAAACCAATATCTCCTTGTCCTTCTTCCAGTGGACATGAGGAGCAATTAATCACTGTCCTCTTTATAACTTTTTTTTCTTATAGGAAGACTCTTATTGTTTCCTCCCCTTTTATTCTCTTTTCTACATTAAACAAAGCTAGTGCCTGTACTCTTTTTTTTCCCTATAGATTGTATTTTTTTTAATCTTCTTGCTCACCTCTAGATTCTTTCCAAGTTCTTTCTACATTTTTTGTCTGGTGCCCAAACCATATGCAATGCTGAAGATTCACCAGCATCAAACAAAACAGAATAATACATCTTGTATATCAAGCCTGTTTGTACTTCCAAGAATGCAATTTCCCTGCTTTCTGCAACATCATCACGTTGTTGATTCATCCTCAGTGTGGCCCCACTCTAAGCCCTAGATCCTTTTCTGCAATACCAGCGGTTCTTAACCTTTTCAGACTTGAGGCACTCCCTGATAGAGTCAAGGCATTCCTCCTTAGACTCAAGTCACCCCTAGGAAAATACCAGCTCTTAGTTTTTGCTTGTTTTTTTTTACTACAGATAGAAATCAGAGCAATTTCTTCTGATGCAAAGAACTCAGAAAGACCACAGCAGATCAGAATATTTTAACATTGTGGATTCCTTGAAATCTTTGTGTCTTGTGAATCATGTTTGCACACCTAACACTATGTGGCACCCTGCAGTGCCCCTGGAAGGATCTCGACATCCCGGTTGAGAATCGGTGGACCTAGACAGTTTTTCCTATGTTCTTTTCCATTCCATTTAACTGTTCTTATAATCTTACCGTGATTTAGGTGCTTATAAATTGGTAGTTTAATTTGTTCTAGTATCTTTCTGGCTTCTGAAGCCAGACTAACTTGTCTATAGTTCTCTGGGTCTTCCCAATTTTCTTTTTTCAATAAAGATGTTATGTTTGGCTTTCTCCAGGCCTCTGAGATATCTTACCTCCTCTATGAGTTCTTGAAGATAACCGATAATATTTCAGAGATTACTTTGACTGGTTCCGTAAGTATTCTAAGTCAAATTCCATCATGCCCTGCCAATTTGAATAATTCTCATTTATGTAAATATTAACCTGCTTTTTTTTCCCCTATTCTGGTCTGCACTCCTGTTCCTTTGCTAAAATTAATTGCATTAACTGCCTACTCTTAATTATTTTTTTTAAAGACTGAAACAAAGAATTTAACATTTCAGGCTTCCTTTTATCACTCAATATTTGTTCTTCTCCATTAAGTAATGGAATTAGACATTCGTTTGTCTTCCTCTTTCTTTGATTTAGTCATAGAACATGGTGCATGCCCCTTGCTAGTTGTAACTCATTTTGTACAGTATCTAACCTTTTCTAATTTTATCCCTGCATGCTTGTGCTAGTCCTTTATACTTTAGTTATGTATCCTTGTTTCTACTTTCTGCACAATTGATTCTTTTTATTTTTCAGGTTCTAGAGGAGCTCATGGTGCAGCCATACTTGTCTCCTATGCTTTAAATCTTTGCCACATTGGGATAATTTGCTATTGCGGCTTTTGTATAATCTCTCTTTGTAACTGCCTGTTATACATTTGTTCATTCCATATCTTATCTTCTCAACCAGTTGCCAGAGCTGAAGCCCATCATTCTTTTTCTGATGCTCTGAATTATTCCTTTTCTTGAAATGGTGAACTCATTTTTGATTGCATTCGTCCAAATTACCTTCCATCAAATTATCTTCAACAAGTTCATCTCTTTTGGAGGCAATACATCTAAAATAGCTGCTCCCCCAGTAACTTTCTTTCCCTTCTGAAACAATGGGGTTTTTTTTAGAGTTGGATCAATAGTCTATCATACAGTATTGCTTTTCCAACTGATATTCATGTAATTAAAGTCCCCCATTACCAAAGGTCCTGTCCTTTGGAGGCTTCTGTTAGTTACTCCAAAAAGGCTCCTGCTCCTCCTGGTTACTGTTTGATTCTTCCTTTGTTCAGAGAAAGAGGACTTTGTAAATAAAAGGACCACATAAAAGGAGCAGTGGGTTTTATCACCACTTTCTCCTAGCTGGAACAACCTGCAAGATCATTTTTTGGCTAACTACTTGAATCAAAAGGAAGTACAATATCTTCATGTAGCTGACTCTTTAAACTATATATTAAAGTGTAATACCATAACTAAATTTTACATTATGTTTGCTTTCCCTTTCCTTGATGCCTTTGTATTTTTACAAAATCTTCTGACCCCTCTAAAAATGTTCATTAAACAAGAAATTTCCCTTAATAATCATTGGATTACCCTATTGAAAGAGAAGCAAACTTTTGTATTATTATGCTGAGAAGTGGCTACCATTAAGCAGGTCCTTGATCTATAGATGATGACAGACCTCATTAAAACTGATGGATATGCTAAGTACCCTTCCTTCAGGCTAAATGGAGGGAGCAATTAAAATCTTCCTTTACATAGGGATGGCTAGGAACAGTAGGAAGCTACTGTCTTAAGTATATTGGCCATATGATGAGGCCAATAAGTTAAACCATGTGGGATGAACAGTTTCTCGATGGTTACAAATGCTGGACTAGTTGCAGCTGTGCATGTGTTAAAGACAAAAAGCTAACAGAAAACAAGAGAAGTAGTTATGAATATAGCTGTGAGAGAGACTTTCTTTTGGCACAGAACTTCCTGGAAAGGCAGCTTTGGATTTCTGACTAAGGGAATTGACTGTTATTTGGATTTAGGAAAGAGGAACTTTGTATACACAATTTTTAAATAAACAGGATTGCATACGAGTGCCACTGCCGCCCCCTTCCCCCCCCAAAAATCATCATTCCTGTCATCAATTCTTTCTGATAAAAGGAAATAACTCAGAAAGGTGTCAAATCACTCGGGCCAAAAGGGAACAAAGATATAGCTGTATGCATGTATTCTGTAGTCAGGTATTGAACAAAAACAATTTCAGATTAATGAGGTTTGGTGCTGAGGCTGTCTCTTTGGCTATGAACAGGTATCAGCATTTTTTTCCCCAAGACAAGGGTTTCTCCCAGGACAAAGCACGGGTGTTCAAATATCTTTGTCAGTTGTTGCAGGACAAAGTCCCAGAATGGTTTGTGGGTTAAGAGTTTGTCCCATGCTATCACTAAGGAGACCTGAACGGTTGTCCTGCAGTATTGTTGTGGGACAAGCAGGCTGCTTGATCTTCCAGGCATCCCATGGTGCACCATTTTGGTCCCAATCCCTGCCCCTCTTGAATTCTGTGGGTATCACCCCACAAGTGGGAAGGAGAGCGGGAAGGGAGCGCACGTGCGTATGTGTTGCTGCTGCTTGTCCACAGGGAAACAATATGTGCTGCTGCTACTTGTTGTCCCCAGAGAATATCCATGCACGCACACTCTGGCACACAGCCCATTGCCCCAGGTGAGGTAGGGTAGGCTGGGAGCAGCCTTACCTGAGATCCTGGAGGCTTCCTGGGAGTCCAGCAGTGGTGATCTGGTGCATGGAGCCTGGCTAGCAGATTGTGAGCTGGCCAGGCTCTGGTTTTGGGTATTGCATGCTGCTGCCATGTGCACTGCATTTCTTGGGCATGTATTTTTGACACCAGGTTCTCCTGGTCTCAACTCCCCCCACCCATATTGCACCTTAGCAGCACAAAAGGAACACCTGCATGTGCAGCACATATCGTGTGTGGCACCACAGACAAGCACAGCAGCAACTGAAACAGGGAGAAGGTAGTAACTGCACATCACCATCTCCGATGAGATACAGAACCAGCAGGCACTCTAATCCAGCCACAGAAACAAGGCAGTCTGTAAGTGGATTGCAAAGGAAATCATGGCCTAGGGAGATGAGATGACCATGATCAGACCCAGTCCTGGACCAAATGCAAGGTACTGAGGTAATTGCCCCCGTAACCCAGGTGTCCACAAGTGAGCACCCCCTCTCACCAATAGAAATGGAAAGCCAGCAAGACACCCATCCTGGGGGTGGGAACTGCAGTCTACTCACAGTTCCCTCCTACTATCATGTCTCAATAGAGGAGGAACAGAAAACAATGTCTTAACCAGGTACAAGTTTAATATATAAGAAATTAGGTGAATATTCTCAGGTTACATACGTATAGAACTACAGCTATGTACATACCCATATACAAGCAGGTAAAAATAATATCCAACTGATATGAACTGGTAAGTACAACAAGTGACATACTAAAAAACATGGCATAGAGTTAATAGTTAATAAACACTCCAAAGATACACATGTGCTTCAAACAATCAATAAAACACTGCAAAATATGAGGTGAAAGAGTTCTGTAGGGGTCCCCCTCTTTCAGAGGGTCCCTTCCTTCTGCCTCTCCTAGTTAGGCTATCTCCTTATGAGTTACACTTCCTGGTGAGAGACCTGTTGCCTACTGACTCACGGGTTGTCTGTAAGCTGCCCTGGCCTGGCTAATGTTTCTTCAGGGAAGGGCTCAGTTCCAGGCCTCAGGGGAGCAGCATAACTTGTACACGTGTCCCAGTAAGGGGGCGTTGTAGGCCTGAGCTGCCTTGTGCATGCCTAGGGCCATGCCACTGAATACTGCTTCCCACACTCAGGGATTGTGCTGTATCTGGGGCCTTTGCAGACCCACTGCAGGGAATAGGTCCCAAACTGCCCAGTCCTTTCTTCTCCAGGGTGTTACGCCCTGTAATAACTCACCCTGCAGTAGTGCTGGCTCCCGTGCCCAACCTTATTCCATGGTTGGAGACCCAAGCCACCTTGCCACAGGTCTCAAGGCCCTAGTCCCTCAGGGACCCTTCATGTAGCGATGCCTGCATCACAGCCTGGCCGTGTGCTGGGTTGGAGACCTGAGCTGCCTTGCTGCAGCTCCCAGGGCCCTGATCCCTCATGCACCCTGTGCAATGATGCCTGCACCACATCCCAGCCTCGTGACAGGGTTAGAGACCCAAGCCACCTTGCTGTAGCTCCCAGGGTTCTGATCCCTCATGGAAACTCTGTGCAATGATGCCTGCACTGCAGCCTGGCCTCGTGCCAGGGTTGGACAAGACCTGAGCCACCTTGCTGTGGCTCCCAGGGTCCTAGTCCCTCGCAGACCCTCTGTGTAGCGATGCCTGCGTCACCCACCACTTGCATCCGGCAGCGGAATCTTTCGGGCTCCTCTGGGCAGCTGGCTATGCCTGCTGGGCAGCTCTTCCAGCTCTGCTTGGCCCCGGGACCTCTTGCTGCTTCTCCGTCCTGCACCAACTGTGCCACATGCTTAGCACGCAGCTGCTTATATCCCCTTCTGTGTCTCTGCCCCAAGACTGAAAATGAACCAATCAGGGCTACAACTGCAGTTCCCAATTAAGTCCTCTCCTGCCCCCCACCCCTTTGGAGCAGAGGTGGAGCAGACTCTCTTCCTGGCTCCTCCCCTCACTGTCTCTGGTGGGTTTTGTCCCACCAATCATATTTGTGATTTCCTAAGCCCACCCACACCCACTTAACATCTCATCTATTCCCCTACCAAAAACACAATAACACAGCAACAAGGACCCTGCCTGGTTCCCCTAGTAAGGCACCATTCCTGGCTTCAGGCCCAGATGTTAGGACAATACACCACTTTCCTCCCCCTTTTGCCAGCCCTTGGCTTTTTGCCTTAAATACTGCACTCAGAAAGTAGCTGTGATGGCTTTCACTCCCATGCAAACAACTCATTAGTAGATAAAGGCACTTTGTTACA
This sequence comes from Caiman crocodilus, assembly GCA_030014935.1. Classification (NCBI taxonomy): domain Eukaryota; kingdom Metazoa; phylum Chordata; order Crocodylia; family Alligatoridae; genus Caiman; species Caiman crocodilus. Next base: position 22,309,047 of record JAGPOW010001327.1, read on the forward strand.
AGCAGTGCATTGCAAACCAGCCAACTAGGAAGGGAGAAAGCAAGCAGCTTTCAAAGCATCAGGTCAGCCACTTGGCCTGTTGGTGCAGACTACCATGGCAGTTCAGGTTTCCCTCCAAGCAGCCACAGCATTGCTTGTCCTGTCCCAGACTTCTAAAAATGTTGATGCCAGCCCCAAAAGTCAGTCCAGGCTCCCTCTGGTCCTCCATTGTAGTTAACTCAATTAATAAAACCATAGAAAATTAGGACTGGAAGGGACCTCAGGAGGTTACTTAGTCCAACCTCCTGCTCAAAGCAGGACCATTCCCAACTAGATCAATCCTACCCAAGGCTTTGTGTAACCGAGTCTTAAAAACCTCCAAGGATGGAGAGTCCACAACTTCTCTGGATAACACGTCCCAGTGTTTTACTACCCTCCTAGTGAGAAAATTCTTCCTAATATCTAACCCAGGTCTGGGCAAAATACCAGACCATTCTGTCTGGCCCATGTAGCCCCTCTTCAATTTAGACAATTATTAACTGACAGGCGCTGGTAGCAGGAGCCACTGGCTGTAGCACCAAGCAGTTCTGGATCTGGTTGTGATATGACCAAACCCAACCCACCCAGCCTCACCCTACCTTACCACGCACCCCACCTCTACCTAACAGAGCCTTCTGCTCTGGCACCCCTGTGGCTGTTCTCCAGCCCGCCCTGTGTCCAAGAGTGGAAATTCAGGTAAGAATGGGCCAGGAGGGAAGGAGGTGGACCACCAGTGATTGCCCCACTCCATGGGGTTCATGGTACTCTGGTTCTGTGCCTCCATGTGTCACTCCTGGCGAAAGTGCCAGGAGCACCATGTGGAGGCATGGAGCTGGCCCAGCCTGATGGTACAGGACTTTCCATGGCTCCTGGCACTCTAGCACACTGCCAGGTTGGTCCTGTGCCATGCGGTATGGGTCCTGGCCAGGTAGCCAGAACTGTACTGCTGGGATGGGCTGGGCTGGTCCTATGCTACGTCATGTGGGTCCCACCCTTGCAGCTGAGGAATGCACACCACAGTCAGGATGGGATGGACAGGACTGGCTCCATGCCACACTGTGCAGTTCCCAGCCTTGCAGCTGGAACCATATTCTCCAGGGCCGAGCCAGGCTGGCTTAATGCTGCACTGTGCAGGTTCCAGCCTTGAAGCCAGTAACCATGTGCTCTTGGGCCAGGCCAGGCCAGGCCAAGCCAAGCTGGCTCTGTGCGGCACCATGTGAGTCCTGGCCTTGCAGCCAGGAACTTTGCACTCTAGCCAGGATGGAATGGGCAGCACTGGTTCTGTGACTGTGCCATGCAGGTCCTAGCTTTGCAGCGGGGAACTGCATGCTGCCAGGATGGGACAGGCCAGGCTGGGCTGGCTTCATGCCCTGCCATGTGGGTCCCAGCCTTGCAGCCAGGAACTGCTTGCTGCAACCTGGATGGGGAAAGCTGGGCCAGCTCTGTGCTGTGCTGTGCTGTGTGGGTCCCAGCCCTGCAGCTGGAACCACATTGTGGTGGGACAAGCTGGGCTGGCCCCATGCCTCACCATATGAGTCCTGCCCTTGCAGCTGGGAACTGCTCCCTGCAGCTGGGACAGGACAGGCAGGGCTGGCTCCCCACCTCCCATCATACCCCCAAACACACACCCACACTCTCCCACGACCCTACATACACTCCCACCATCCCACCATAACCCTACACAAAGCCACACATACTCCCACACCCTCCACCATATATATCCACACATACACTCGTACCCTCCCACACACACCTACACTCCACCATACCTCCAAATACACCCACACCCTTCCAAAGCTCCCCACACACTCCTAACCTCTACCATACTCACAGCCACATCCTCCACACACCCCTACACTAACCACATACCCCACACTTACACCCCCCCACACCCACTCCAACACTCACCCACACGCTGCACCCACCAAACCCATACCTCCCACACACCCCCAACACCCCACTACACCTTTACACCCACTTTCCAACCACACAGCCCCCACATACAACCCTTTACCTCCCCACACAATATACAAAAGTAAGGCTGTATTTGAGCTATTATGCAATTGCCTCCAGATACACTATGGAAACACATAAATCAGGCCAAAATATTTTTAAAATAAAATTAAAATAAGTTACAGTAGCTGTTTGATTTTTTTAGTATATGATTTTTTTTCCAGTCTCAAGATGGTAATCCCCCTCACCCCCTGCAAAGGAGTATTTCCAGGGGAAGGAGAGGGACCTTAGGTAGAAAAGGTGAGGGGTTAAGGGAAGGACTGCCTATCTTAAGATGCCTGTCAAGGGGTGGAGCTACCTATGTGGCCCTCAACAGCTCACCAAAATCATTAAGCCCTCCAGCCAAAATAATTGCCCATCCCTGATCTAACCCAGTGGTCACCAACCAGTCAATTGGGATCGACTGGTGGATCCCAGAGCCTCTTGCAGTTGATCCTGGGCTGGGGAGGCAGAGCACATGTGCATGTGCGTGCACACTCCCACCCTCAGCCCTGCAGGTCAGTTGTGGGGGTGGAGGGGGGACGGGCAGGGGCCTGATCAAGGCCCTCACAGTGAGGGACAGAGTGCAGGAGCAGGCCAGTGAGTGGGGCCCCGGCTAAGCATGTGGTGTGAGGATCAAGCCCAGGCAACTCATCCAGGGGTGGGAGGTAGGGGGTGCCTCTTGCCATGGTCTGCACCCCAGTGGAGGCCCCAGGGGGCATGTGCCTCCCAATCTGTGTCAGGTGGAGGTGGCTCCCACTGTGGGCTGGGCTTTGCGCTGCAAGCTGCACTGCAGCTGGCCCAGGAGAGGCCTGACACCATATGCATCCTTCCCTGGGCTGAGTCTTGTCCCCTGGCTCCCTGCAACCCAATGCACATGGCCAGGGCAGGATACAGCCACAAGCAACTTGTCCAGGGACGGTGGTGAAGGGGGGTGGGATTGCAGCCCAGAAGGACAAGGGGAGTGGGAGGGGGTGCATGCCCTTTTTGTTATCCTTCATATCCCTTACTAGCTGCAATTCCAATTGCGCTTTGGTCTTCCTGACAATTCATATATTTCAGGGTTGTTTTACAGCAGATGATGAAGTGTAGAATGGATGCAGGGAGGAAGTAGTGTGACTTGTACACCCTGGAAGGCCCCCTGCACCCCAAAAGGTTTTTGGGTCCCCCCAGCATGATCCTTTAGTACACCATGTACAGCTTGTAGAGTTGCGGGCTCTTTCAAAGTACAATACTGGCTGGCTGATCCCCTCAAGACAGAAGAGGTAGGGGAAGGATGCTTGTTCCCTTTGTATTTTAGGTGGTGCAGTGGTCACCTCTGCAACATTTAGAAGTTTGTTTGACTGTTATCAATCACACCCCTTATAAAGTCCCAGTTTAACTGTGCAAGGTGGTTGTAGCAGGTTGTGAGGTATACCATTACATGTTCCTTGACATTCTAGGGAAGAGCCAAATGCTCTGTTGAGCCATTGTAGTATGCCTACCCTCTCTACAAAAAAGTGATCAGGAACCATCATCTCTTGCTGTAAGGGGCAAGCAAAGACCATTGGACTGCCTTGCACAGCAATGAACAGGCACCACTTCCACTTTGGGATCAGATGGATCAGGGTGACATTAGTCAAGTGCCAATGCATTTATAAACAAGAGGCATTAGGGTGTCTCAAGGCAATGGACCATGATCAGTGCTAGCCTAAAGAAGCAGCATGTACCCAAACCCATCTGCCTCAACTGGTGTGCTGTGTTTCAAGGCTTCTGTGGGGGTTAAGGGCTCTGACCCCTTCCTGTATCCAGTTCTTGGTTGCCCAAGAATACCTCCCATTTCTCCAGGTACCTACGAGCAAGGGGTAGACCAAAATTATGTTCAGAGTCAGCAGAGTGAATGAGGTTTCCCACTAGCCAGATGGCTTTGTAAGCTGCAACTTTTCTTTGGGAGTTATTCATGGTATCAGGGCTGTGGCAAGGAAAGCAATGAAGTCCTGTTCATCTTCCTCTACTTTCAGGCCTGACACCTTTAAATGTCAGTGATGGCACCTCAGGACCAAATAATGAGCCAAGGATGCAATCAGAGCCCAGTGTCAAGAAAGCTTCCAGAAGAAAATCAAAAAAGCGTCCAAAAAACCATGCCCACACAAAAATGGACCTGATTGTATTTCTGGTGGAGCCCACATTATCCTGGGTCACAGGCAAGGCTTAACCATGGCCAGGCAAAGGATCAAGAAGTCATGGTCCTCTGTTATGGGGCATGTTAGGTGGCATGCAGAGACCTCAGTGGTTCCTTAGCTTGTTGCTTTATAGTCAGGTCACAGCACCAGGATTGCTGCTGCTTCCAAGAGCCATTTAGGTCCCACCACATGGTGTTTCAAATAAGCATGCAGCTATTCAGGGTTAGGGTTAGGGTTTAGGTAGTGTAACCTTTATTTTTACTATCAGTCAGATTATCAGACTAGTTGACAGCAGGGATATTGCAGCATTAAACACACATCTAAAGTGTGTTTTTATTTTACCCTTTTTATTTTACTTGCTTTTACAGGTGCTTACATAAAGCTCACATCACTGGTCACATACAACCAATCGTGTATGACGTCATGCACCTTACAATTTGCTTCTGGTGATGACTTATTTAATTACAACATTCCTACATACCTTTTGTATGTATTCTTCTGAGCTTGTTTGTACCATCTTCCATGCTTTCCTTATCTATGATATCAGTTTGAACTGATGCTGTCCATCTTAGGATGTTCCAAATGTCTTGGTGCTTGTCACCAAACTTCTGCCCTGTCAGCTTTTAACTCCTCCTGCTGCAGACCTGCCCTATGACATACAAGGATGAACACGAATTTTATTGGGAACCATTCTGGATCTGCAAAGTCATGGTAAGCTGCCAGTGTTGGGTTGCATATTTACTTTTTGAGAAGCTGGTCATGGGAATGTGCCCTGCCCTTTACTTTGCTGGACAGTGTCTTCTTCTCTAGGTTGTTGTTTATTTAGACCAAACACCAATATTCTAGTGCAATAATAGTCAATTATTAGTTAGTGCTATCTACATGACATACAGGGGTGTACCCAACTTGAGCAGCCAGATGGCAATTTGCAGGGCTGCCATTTTCAAGGGGTTATCTTGGTGGGACCCTCCCCTCCCTCTGATTGGCTGAGAGGCCCCAGTGGCACCACCCCCACCACTGTTTGGTGGAAAGGGGTGCCTGTTGTATGGTCCCACCACTTGCCGCTGATTGGCTGAGAGGGTTGTCCGTCATATGCCTTCCCACCTCTGATTGGTGGAAAGGGGCAGAGCTGCACAACAGGCAGCCCTCTCAGCCAGTCAGTGGTGGGCTGCAGCCATCTTCCTTGCTTTTATGCCAGCAGCCTCCTTTGTTCCAGGATGCATGACTAGGAGGACTACACTTTATTTTTAGTAAGTCTTTTTCCCTGCAGATTTTGTGGAGATTGCCTGATTTCATTACTTCTGTGAAATCCATGCAATCATGATTTGGGTAGTTCCCTAATGTTACACAATGATATTTAAGTATTTGTCAGTTCATTATACCAAATAACCAGGACAAAGACATATCTCAATTTCTGCTCAAGATACCTCAGAAAATCTGGAAACAATCATTGGTCCCAACTCTGATAGTGCCTGATGCCAGTCTTGAAACAATTACAGCGGTGTGCATAGAAATACTGAGAAGCTGGATTCTTACTTGCATTGCAGTTTTTACTATCGGTTGGTCTTATCAGGAAAATGCAGTGACCACTACAGTGTTTAGATCTGGTGTTATGCCAAATAACAGCACCAGCTTATTGTGCTAAGAGAGGAAGGAAACTACTGTAGGGCCATTCAGATGCCACAATATCTATATAGCTACCAAGTTAGATAATTTCAGGTCTATGATTTAAATATTCAGTAAAAAAATGGCTAAGATTATGAAGACCATGTAGTACAACTGGAACTTATGCATTTTTCTTCTGTATTTTCATTCTTTCTAATACATTGTCTAGGTAGAAGAAAACGTGACCTATGCTTTTCTCAATTCCATATTTCAAAGCCACTGCTTTGGCGCTTCAGGTAGGAAGTGTAGAGTTTGTTCACCAGAGAAAACTAGATCTATAGCATAGCAACTTCTCCAGGAACAGCTTTCTATTTGCAAAAAGTGTCAGGAATTCAATAATCATATCCCACACAATCTGAGGAAAATCATTTTTTTAGGCCTTGATATACAGATGTTATCACTTCAATTCCTTCTTAGTTTTTAATGAAGGGTAAATTTCATTCAGATACTGATTTGCTCCGGGTTTCAGTTTCCATTAGATGAACCAAAATCATGTTCAGATTAGCTGGTTGACCCTTTTAAGTAAGGCACTAGCTATATAGCCACTCCGTGGTGCACAGCTTGGGCTACATTCACAAAAAGAAGCAGCTCCCTCTACTTGTTATGCTTAAAAGAATTCGGTTGATTGTAAACTATAAAGAAGGGAGCATTCCAGGCCAGCATGGCACACCTGGCTTCCAGCTGTTTATTTTTTTTTCAAATTTAAATTATTGAGCTCCAGGCTAATTGCAAAAAAAGCCTCACACTTAATAATGCATTCAAGGTATGCACCATCAATTTATTAATTCATGCCAGGACCTGTTTAGCAAATATCTCTAAACATATTCCTGCAAAGAAAATCAACATTACAAAAAAAGGCAAGACATGTCAAATGTGAGGGAAAAAAACATTATTAAAATATTGTCTCATGCACAACACAGTAACATCCACTTTTTGGCTAATGTGAAAGCTGTCATCAAACTAGTGCAGTAAGGTAATAGTGTTGTTGGTACTGACCCATGACGGTACAAGGAATATGCAAGAAACAAGGTTTACTTGGTAGTAACTTTTATTGCACCAATTGTATAGCTGGGAGAGATATTAAACAAGCTTTCAGGTACAAATGGCCTTCCTCAAGTCTGGGGGAAAAAGCAGGTACTTTATCTGATATTCAGCTTAGGCTGTATCTAAGACATTTTAACATCTCTCCTAGCTATGCAGTTAGTCCAATAAAAGATATTAACAAATAAGCCTTGTTATCAATTTACAGGGTCATCTATCAAACAAGGCATTACACTAATCAAGCAGTGGTGATAAAGACACAGATTAAAATCTCCGTATCATCTTTAGTGAACAGAAAGATATACTCTAAAATTGGAAAAAAAATCTTTCTACAATTTTTACGTACTCTGATAGTCATCCTTGAATCTAGTCTAAAATACAAGTTCTTAATAGAAACAGCTAATGTAATGACCATCAGAAAACAGGGGCACTGAGTGTAGTGATTATTTGAGACCAAGAAGAAGCCCTTGAGATCCAGTTGTCTCTACTTTTTTAAATTCAGTGACAATTACAAATTCATAAGTGTAAGATGGAAAGCTGTATCTCAAAGCACTGGAAAGTGAAATAAGTTGCCACTGGTTAGCAAATCTTTCCAGACACAAATGGTTAATAGTCTAGGGAAGGTGGCCTAGCCTAAAGACTGTGACTCTGAAGGGAGACTAGTAGGATAAATTAAGCAGGGACTCTGTCATTGCCTTGTGAAACCTGTACACTTTTTTAAGGAAAGTATTTTTATAAGAAATAATAAGGATACTGTGGTGAGTCAGGGAATGAGAAACTGACATCCCCTTTCCACTAAGTCTGTAACCTGAACCAACCTGAACCAATCTTAAAGTTTTATAAATCATAAAAAACAATGAGTTGAATATAATTCACAAGTACTGTAATACTGCTTTATGCATTTATTTTCATATTTGTATATATGAACATTAATTCTTTGACATCTGTAGAACTGGAAAAACAATTTTTATTCAATTATTAATTTAAATAATTTTGTCTTGTGATCTCAAATAGTCTTTTTGCTTACAATTTTTGCAGATGTAGTCAACATTTGGCCTTTTGGTCAAGGATTCTGACATAAAATGCTTGGGCCACAGATTATGTATGAACACTTTCTTTTGAGTATTTAGAGCTTGAGCTGTTTTTACTGAAGTCACACAACACCATATTTTCTTGCATACCACATGCTCCCAAATAAGATGTGTACCTTGTTTTGGGAAGCCAGAATTGAAAGGAAAAAAAATACTTTTTTTCATAATCTTGATTGCCACAGCATGGGCTCGCCATGGGTCAATACTAGCTGAAGGCAGGAGGGGCAGTGTTGACTGCCGATGTCACTCACTCTCTAGCTGCACTTTCAGAGCTACAAGCTTAACCTAGTCACACTGCCAAATTGGTAGTGACATTTGCCTGTTCAGCCAAAAGCTATTGCTAAATTAGTATTGGTTGTGACAGGGTTAAAACTAACTGTGATGTAGTGCAGGCCCACAGGGCTCCCCATGGATCTGGAAATTTGGCAATGGGGGAGCTATGGCACTGCTCTCCTGCTGACAAATCTCTGCACTCATGGGGAGCTCCAAGCCCTAAGTGCTGGATCCAGTGCTCAATCCCAACACACAGGGCTGGACTAGGGCAGCGCTGGGCCGCAGGGCCCAGTCCTGGGATGTGGGGGCAGGAAGAAGCAGTGCCAGACCCCAGGATCCAATTGTGATGTGAAGGGAGTGGGAGGGGGCACTGCTCGCTCTCTGGGACCCAATCCTAACACATGGAGGAGAGGAGAAGGTGGTGCTAGGCCCCAAGGGACCAATCCCAGTGCACAGGGCAGGGAGGGGGCAGCACTTGGCCTCAGGGCCCAAGCCAGCCTATGGGGCCACAAGGTTGAGCACCATTGCTGTAGTGTACTGTGCCCTTCTTTCCATGTGGCTTGGAAAAAACAGCCCATGGCAGCTATATTATAGCATCCCAGAGGTTTAGTTCTGGGGCAAAAAGCGTCTTTTTTGGTAAAAATAGGGAATTTTGGGGAGAAAATTCAGGCTGATTTTGGGGATTTGGGGATTTCAGGCTGATTTTGGGATTTCAACAGGCTGATTTTGGGGAGAAAGGCAGCATGGTATACGAGTAAATATAGTGTGTTTCTTTCTCCAGACTTGGGAAGCACAGAGTTTTGTTGAATTCACTGAATTAGACAGGCACAAAATACTCCATTCATAGTTCTCTCATTGTGAAAGCTTTAAGAGTTTTAAGTTCACATGGTATCCTAATTTCCCTTATCTCTCTTGATCCTTAATCTGGGCTTTTCCCCTCCCGACCCTTTTTGTATGTTTGGAGACACCCTGTACAGGCATCAAGTGAGAGGGGTTTATTTGGCTGAAGTAACAAAACGACACTGACAATTCTGCCTCTTGAGAAGTCCACAAGTGATTGTAGTGTACAGGAGAGGATGGAAGAACAGGGGCTTGAACTGACTGAGTTGCCTGATTAAGACTTGATATTGTAAGAGACATCAACACTCAGACTTGTGCCCTAAGCTGTACAGAGACCTGGATAGGACACTGCCTAATACGGCTGTGCGAAATTTTGCTGGCAGTTTCATTTCAACGCTGTTTTGACTTGTTTCGAGCTTGAAACAGCAAAATCGAAATGAAGCAAAGCTTTGAAACAGCCTCAAAATGAAAGGAGGTAAGTTGAAATGTTTCAAAATTTTCAAAACATTTCAAGTTGTGAATCTCAAGCTGGGCTTGCCAGCAGGGAAACAGAAACTAAAGTAAGGAGAGAGAGGGGGAAGAGGGAGGAAGGGGGGCAAGGAGTGCTTTCATTATTGGCTGTGTAGCTGACCAGTGAATGTGGTCCTTCCCTGAGGTCCCTTCCAATCCCAGTGCTCTGGGGGAGGGATGGATGGAAAAACTACAAAGAAGGCAGCATTGTTTGAACTGCCCTGCTTTCCACCTTGGTCTTAGTTGAGTGAGGGTGCACCTTTACACACACAGGGGGTCACCCACCCATGTCACAAGTTTTGTCTGTCAGCAGCTAGAGATGCAGGGCCCCAGAACCCAGACTCCCCCTGCACCTATCTCCTTGACAGCTGGCAGGCTTTGTGGCTGCAGCAGGATATTGTAAGGCCTAGCACGCCTACAATTGTCACCCCCCTGTGCCCCAAGACAGACACAGTCCCACAAGCACCTATGTCAAAAGTTTTGCCTGTCAGCAGGCAGAGGTGCAGGGCCCCAGAACCCAGAAACCCCTGTACCTATCTTCTTGAAAGCTGGCAGGCTTTGTGGCCTTAGCAGGGGCTAGCAATCCTGCAGCTTTCACCCTGCTGCGCCTTAACACACACAGCATCACGCATGTCACAAGTTTTGCTTGTCTGCAGCTTGAGGTGCAGTATCCCCCAAACCCTTCCACCTATCTCCTTGACACTTGGCAGGCTTCATGGCCTCAGCAGGGCCTAGAAAGCCTGCAGGCTCTACTGTGGCTTAACATGTACATGTGACATGAGTTTTTTGCTTTCAAGACTTTGAGGTGCAGTTTCCCTGAAACCCCTGCACCTATCTCCTTGAATCTTGCAGACTTCATGCCCTCAGAAGGGGCTACCAGTCCTGCAAGTTTCATCCAAATCAGGCCATAAATGACAAAAAGGTATAGGCTGTTTTGAGCTTCCCCATTATAGCCTATGGGTGAAACGTCAAAACAGGGCTGGAACAGCGAAACTGTTTTGATAAAACAAAACAGAACAGCAGTTTCAAATCAAAATGAAATTCGAAATGAAACACTGTTCCATCAAAACGTTGAAATGCAAGTCAAAACGGAATGGCGCTGTTTTGTACATCCCTACTGCCTAAGGACCTGCTCTTAAGTCTTCATAGAATCACATGACTGCAAAGGGACTTGCTGTTGCTTAGATCTCATTGTTACCATTCTAAACAAGTGCACCATGTGCTTTCACTCCCATTCCCTTTCCATGGCCTTTCTTACCATTATCGTCTCTAAGATTCTCCGCTCCCATTCTTCCCATCGTAGCAAGAGCTGAAATTCCATCTGTGTCTCTTTTCCATCTCTGTGACAATGTCGTCCAAAGCACACTTTTCTTTTCCCTCCAATTTAGTGTCCATGTGCTCAAGGACCTGGGCAGACTGGCTCTCCCTTCTGGTATAGGAGTCCCAGCAAAAAGAGAAGAAAAGAGTACATTCATTACATGATTTTAAAATATACAAAATTAAATCCTTACACACTGCTACTTTATCACAAAGCCAGGTTTGTCACTTTCACCATTTTTCACATCAGCCTTTCACATTTTCAAACATGGCGTCTTGAAGTTGCAGGTTGAAGTTTAATAAAACAACTAATCACATTGTAGTAATTTTTTTCACCTCTCTGTTTTAGATTTTTAAAAATAGTCACTAACTGGAAACAGATAGCACAGAGTTGGGGATGAATGATGAAGAACCTCTTTTGCCCTAAGTTCCCTGCTTATTTTAGGCTGGTTACCCACTGAGAACATAAACATGCTGGAAAACAGAGATGACTTTCCAGGCCAATTCCCCCAACCTACGTGCAGGAGCATGATAACTGAAAAGCATGTAAGAGCATGACAATGGCAAGGCATATAAGAAAACAGGGATCTAGGAAGTCAGGGATGTCAAATGTAAGACCCACGGACCAGATCTGGCCTGAAGGGCTGTTCTCTTTGGCCTGGGTGATGGGGCTAGTGGGTGTGGCCTGTCATAGAATTTGGGGCCTCTGGGCCCTGATGGACATAGTGGCAGGTAAGGGAGGGGTGAGTGAGGGCTGTGCAGATACAGCCCTTGCTCATCCTGTAGCTGCCAGACTCCCACTGCTGCCTGTGGATCCCTGCTGCCACTGGACCCCTGTCACCACCATTTGTCTGTGCCACTGTACTTAGACCCCTGCCACCACTGCTAGACCCCCAGCACTGCCCCTGGAGCACTGCCACTGCCACCAGATGCACTGTAACTGCCACCGGGTCTGTGGATCCAGCTCAGGATGAGCCTTAGGATTTGCATGGTTTGATACTCCTATAGTAAGTTATAGAGATTGACCAGCAAAGTCTGCCTTACCAATTCACGTAACTGACCAAGTAACATTTCCAGTGCATGACAAATTCATGTAACAATTACAAATTCATAAATGGAAGACAGAAAGCAAAGCAAAGCTACAAGCATTATGTCCTAGAAGTAGGGATCCAGAAGAATATTCATAAGCCACTGAAGTGAGTGTTGTTTGAATGAAAGCCTCATACCATCCACCATTCCTTCCCTTCCTGAAAAGAGAACCACCAAAGGAGAAGAACAATAAAAAGGAATAGTTTTGGCTTTGCCAGTGAGGGCATCAGTGATTTAACTCTGCAGAAATGAAAAATCTTCCAAGGACATTTCCAAAAAACATTAGTTGTGGCTCCTGTTTCCTGGTGGGATAGCTTCTATAGAAGCAGACAAGCAAGGACAAAACAGTCCTCAGATGACTTTTGACACTGACAAATGTCATCCACTGAAGATGCAACGTAGCTCACTGGCAGAGCCACAATTTCAATGTTATGAGCTTTCTTCAATTCTAATCCACAATGTGCTTATCGAGATTGTGACACATCATTAGGAAAATATCTTTAGTCTTTTATAACAAACCCTGAGAGGACTGTGACCAAGTAAGCATAGCTAAAGTTAATATGAGCATAGTAAGAAATACGTAGTGCTTGGGCTTGTGCACCTACAGTTCTTCCTTGCTCCCTATCCTCTCCACTGTCTCCCCACTTCAACTCTTCAGACACACACACACACACACACACACACACACACACACACACACACACACACACACACACACGAGTCACCTTGGGATGTATGAGATACTGGGAGGAGGAAGATGAGAAAGGACACCAAGCAGGTGCATAAACCCCTTATGTGGTTTCCCGCCTTAAACCAAAGCTGATCATACCCTAGGGAAACTACATTCTCCTTAACTGAATTCATCAGTCATTGACCAGGTAATCCTTTTCCTTTTATACAAAATTTCCTTAAAACACAAAAAACATGGTAAACTGTACTTTTTGACCTGTGTCTGTAGTTGCTGTTCCTTCCTGAGCAGTGATGCATATGACTCCTCTGTCAAATAATCAGAGAAGTCTCCTAGGTTTGTCCAGCAGGAGAAGCATGCTGTTATAGGTTTTCTGTGGGGTAAGCTGCTGTATTTGTGGTCACATCCTAAAGATAACTGATGAATCTCATCTCTCTTTTCATCTATGTAAGGAAGGCATCTGTTTTGAAAATTGAGGCCTGACGAGGTTACAGAACTCGCAGCACATCACTGATATGTGGGTAGAGGGGGTAATGAGGCAGGAACATTTCCAAACCCTTGATTTGCATCTTGGTCTTTTGGTATGGGTGCCTGAGGTGCTTGATATGCTCTTGGCACTATGATCCAGTCCTGTGAATGAAACTGCTGAGAAAGCTGACTCAAGATGGCATTTTAACGATGAACATTCATGTTCCTTTGGATAACCAGCTGCATTTTGGGAACACGTCATTGGCTTGGCAGAGCAGAAATTAGCCAGCAACCTAGAGCTTGGTAGAGGCTATTTTGGCAGTCTGCAAGAAATATGAGGCTTTAAACGCTGAACAAAGAGTTATAAAGTGCCATCTAGCCTCCAAGATGTAAAGTGTAAAGGAGATGTCCAGAAGTGTTGGAACATAGAGAGACAGGGAACTGGAGGAATGCCAGTGGAGGACTGTGTTTATTCAAGCCCTCTATCTTGCAGTTATGCTGGTACTAGGCTGAAGATTGGCCAAGTAGAAAGATATACCTGGCACTTGAGCAAAACCTGTGGGCTGGGGACATAGTAGCACAGGGAAATGACTCTATGGACTTTCAGTGTGGATGATTAGGTGGTTTGTCAAAAACATGAATTCTAGAGCATTTTTACCTAGCTTTGTGATGCAGCCGTTGAGTAACTCCATTACACATAGTAGTGTTACACCAGGGAATATATTGGATCTACAAATGCTCAGTTATGACTATTATAATTTTGAGAAAAATGAAAAAAATTAATTTTTGTTTTACTTACCTACCATTAAGTGATATCCAGATCTTCTGCATATCCTTCAGGCAGTCATAGCATCAGAACCTCCTCACAAAGCATTTCCTGCACTCTTTGGTAGTAGTGAGTTAACTAACTGTTCCAGAGGAAATACAGCTCTGTTCTGAAGTTTTGGTAAGTGAAGAAGAAAATGCTTTATAAGTACTTTTTAATTTGACAAGTATATTCTGGGTGCATCTACGGGCTCCATTAATGTAACACAATAAACTCCAGAGCTGTTTGCACCAGAGTCAACTGCTCCCAGGCACAGCAGCTGCACATGTGCCTGGGACAGCAGCAGTTTCATCCAGTACATAGTAATCCCAGGCTGGCAGCAGGCTCATGGAGGTCAGTCCCAGGCTCTGCGTAGCAGTGTCAGGTGGCAGAGGGGCTGGCTGGGGCATGAGTGCACTAAAGTACAGAGCTGTGTAGCAGGCAGCCCATGCACTTTAGTACCCTTGTGCCCCAGTCAGCCTGTCCCTGACAGTACTATCCTACGGCAGAGTTAATTAATTTACTGCACCTTAATACCAGTGCATGTGTAGACAGTGATGCATTACTGAGGAGCTAATTAGTCAACTGCAGTAAAGTGCACATGTAGATGCACCCTTTAGTAATTTCATTGGATTCCTTTCCTCCACTCTGCCCCCATAGTTGTTATACTTTTCCTTTATAGGACTTTGTTGCCCATTTACACGTGCAATTCTTTGTCTGAAACCCTGTGCAGTATGCTGAAAATATTTTCATATGCATTTGTATTTCATTCCAATGGACATCCAGGTTTAGACAATGATAGTTCTATGTTGATTGTTTCTACTGTTCAGGTTCAGTGGAGACATATATGGTTTTAAGTTACACTACTTAGTGTAATTTTGAATTACAGTGTAATTAAACGTCCTTGCTTGAAATCCTTGAAAGTCTCTAGCTATTCCAGTAGGTGTCTCTATTTAGTTGTAAAGTTATTCTTCAACTGTACCCGTCAATTCACAAATTTCTGACTTCTATTTTCAGAATTTTATTTCTCTCTACATTAGATTATGCTGGCTGATTCACTCCTTGGATGGCAATGGCCCATTAATCTCTCTCTCTAGACCCAAATCACTTAAAAAAGAAGCAGAACTACCTTTCTCCAGCTATCAACCAGTAAGCTCAGAGTCTAACAGCTATTCTTCCTTGTTGTAGAAAGGGGATAGAGTGGGCCAGATCTTGAGCTGGTACAATCAGTGTTGCTCCTCCATCTTCTCTGGAACTATATTGGTATGCACAAGATTTCTGGCCAGCTTCCCATATTAGTTTCTTACACTAGTGACTCTGGTGAAATCACCTTTTTTAACATTTAATATACTTCTCAACAGCTTTAGAATTCACTTTAATTCAAATGGTCTCTAAATTTTCTGAGTCCTGCTGTACATTAGATTGGGCTTTTGCTCAGAAGTCTGTTGAGGGGCAATTAACATTCATAGATATATAATGCCACGACCAAGATATTTCAAGACTGTTTTGAAAAAAATAATTTTAACATACACTTATCTTTATTTAATAAATATTTATGTATCCACAATGGGTCACTAAGGTTTTCATGATTTTTGGAATGGACACATTCTGTGAGGAAAAGAGAATGATCACAAAAACAACACAAAACTGTGTTCCTACATTTCTCCTTTTGTGGCCTTCTTATTTTTAGACATTTCACTATTTCTTTCATTCCTGGATGTAAGCTTTGAGCAAAGGTATCAAATTCTGGTCTTCCTCCAACATTCTTAGAGCAAATGTCTCTGCCTTCAATGGTTATGCTAGAGACAAGCTTAGCAAAATAAATTGCTATATTACTTAATACTAGTTCAAGATGTAACATAAGTAGGTATTGCTTTAGGATACCTTTGTTTGTTTTAGGTCATATCTAAGTATAGATTTATATTCTGAGCAACTGACTTCAAATCCATCATCAGTAGATTCAACTCATTTAGCTCTGTGAAGTAAAGCAAAACAGCAGGGGCAAGGTCAAGGATATACAAAGTGCATCATACTACTCTATTCTTCATGGTTCTCCTCACATAGACATAGGCTTTCATAAGAAACATCTAACTAGCTTTCTCTTCTCGTATAGGGACAAATTATGGCCTGTTTTACAAAATCGGACAAGATTAATTTGCTATTCATTCATTTACTTCAGGGACAGAGGCAGCAGCTTGTTGAGAAGGAATGGCCTCTACCTCACCCTGAAAGGGAAGAAGCTCTTCTCAGCTAGAAGGGCTGATCTGTTTGACAGGGCTTTAAACTAGAATTGCTGGGGGATGGGCAGTCAATTAAGAGTTCTGGCCCAGGTCATGTCAAATACAGTATTAACAGGTTAGGTAGCCCAAGGGAACCTATTCTGATGACAGCCCAAGGAATGATCACATCCCAGCCCACAGGGAAGCCCAGGGCTTCCCTTGGCAGGCTCAACTGCCTGCACACAAATGCCAGGAGTTTGAGAAACAAGCAAGAGGAATTGGCCCTTCTCCTGAGCGTCAAAGATCATGATCTTGTAGGGATAAAAGAGACCTTGACTGGTCCATAGGTATACAAGGAGAGACCTTGGTCTAGTACAAGAGAGACCATGTTAGGAAGGGGGGTGGGGGTTTAGCTTTCTACATGAAGGAACAGTACACTTCCCTTCAAACTGAGTTTAGCAACCAAGGAGGGCATCTTGAAACCCTCTGGGTTAAAATACAGGGAGAGCATGGGGAAGGGGATCTAATTGTAGGAGTCTATTACAGACTTCCTGAGCAAGAGGAAGAGCTGGATCATGAATTCAATAGGGAACTGGCTGAGGCTGCATGCTCCCAATGCATGATCATCATGGGGGACTTCAACCTCCCTGACATCTCATGAAATGAGCACACGGCCAAATCTGACCGGTCGCGTAGCTTCCTCGCTTGCATTGATGAGTTCTACCTAATGCAAGAGGTCTATGGGCCAACCAGGGGAGAGGCACTTCTGGATCTGGTTTTGGCCAGAGGGGATGATCTGGTGAGTGATCTGAGGATCAAGGGGAAGCTTGGTAACAACGACCATGAACTGATCACCTCCTCTGTCCAACGCAGAATGGACAAATCTCTCAGTAAAACAGAAATCCTCAACTTTGAGAAGGTTGATTTTCCACAAATTCAGGAGACTGGTCAGTCAGGCACTAAAAGACCATGGCTCCTTAGAAAGGGAGTCCACGAGGAATGATTGTTCTTTAGGAACACAATCCTGAAAGTACAAGGAAAGTCCATTGTCCCACAGGAAATGCAGTAAGCAGGCTGGGATACCCCCTTGACTCAATAGGAAACTTTTGGACCTCCTGAAACTAAAAAGAGATGCTTACACTAGATGGAAAATGGGAATCATCATCAAGGAGGACTACGTAGCACTAGCCCATATCTGTAGAGAGCAGACCAGAAAAGCCAAGGCAGAAACTGAACTCAGGCTAGCCACAGGAATCAAGGCCAACAAAAAGTCCTTCTTCAGATATGTGGGAAGTTGGAGAAAGAACAAAGGCAGCATAGGAACCCTGCTAAATCAAATTGGACAGCTGACATCTGACACTTAAAAAAGGCCAGTCTCCTAAATGATTACTTTGCACACTCACCGAAGGCAGTCACCCTATCAGACAGGACACAAAGCATCCAGGGGTGGAAGATGGGCCCACAATTGATGTAGATCAAGTGAAGAAACATCTTGAAAGGCTCAACATTCATAAGTCTGCGGGCCTGGACGGAATGCATCCAAGAGTCTTGAAGGAGCTGGCAGACATCATAGCATACTCCATGGCAAAGATATTTGAGAACTCATGTTGCTTGGGAGAGATACCATAAGACTGGAAAACAGCCAACTTTGTCTCCTTCTATGATGAGCTGATGCATTGCCTGGACAAGAAAGATGAGGTTGATATCATATATCTGGATTTCAATAAAGCCTTTGACTTGGTCTGCCATGATGTCCTTATGGCTAAGTTGGAGGACTGTGACCTCGACCATCCCATGGTCCAGTGGCTGGGGAACTGGCTTTGTGGTCAGACCCAAGGAGTATTAGTCAATGGGAGCAAACTAACATGGCAAAAGGCGACCAGTGGTATCACTCAGGGCTCAGTACTCAGGCCAGTACTCTTCAACATCTTCATTAATCATCTGGATTTGGGCATCAGATGAGGACTGGCAAAGTTTCTGGATGACACTAAACTGTGGGAGAAGGTTGTCACACTGGAGGACAGGTTGGGGATACAAGCTGACCTGGTCAGGCTCACAAGGTGGGTGAGCCAAAACCTGATGGCATTCAGCACAGACAAGTGCAGGGTGCTCCACCTTGGGAAGAAAAAACAGCATCATACTTATAGGCTTGGCAGTGCTATGCTCACTAGCATGATGACCGAAGGAGAATTGAGGGTGACCTGACTGACTACAAGATGAACATGAGCCACCAATGCAATGCTGCAGCTGGCAAAGCAAATGAAACTCTGACATACATCCACTGATGCATCTCAAGCAAAACTAAGGATGTCATTCTCCTGCTTTACTCAGCCTTAGTGAGGCCACAGCTGGAGTACTGCATCCAGTTTGGGGCCCTCCACTTCAGGAGAGATGTGGATAAGCTTGAGAGAATCCAAAGGAGAGCCACCCACATGATCAAAGGCAAAGAGAGAAAGTCTTACAAGGAAAGGCTGAGGGATATGAGACTCTTCAGCATGGAGAAGAGAAGGCTCAGGGGGGACTTGGCAGCAGCCTAAGTATAGGGCACCAGGATCTGGGAGAACAGTCACCAGGGCTCCCCAAGGGATAACGAGGTCTAATGGTCACAAGCTTCTTGAAGGCTGATTTAGACTGGATATAAGGAAAAACTTCTTTACAGTCTGAGTGTCCAGGGTCTGGAACAGACTCCCCTCAGTATGTGCAAGCACCTACTCTGAACTCATTCAAATAGACTTTTGGATGCTTATCTTGCTGGGATCATTTGACCCCAGCAGACTTCCTGCCTATGAGAGTGGGGGCTGGACTCAATGATCTCACAGACATTAGGGGCTGGAAGGGACTATGAAATCTATTTATTAATTTAGTATAGCTACCTGAATTGCAAGTGGAAGTCCAGCTAGAAGAGCAGCCTCCATGGGGCTGTTGTGCCCCAGTGTTTTATGTGGGTGGAATGGGATAAGAAATCATGAAGTCCCCACTTGTGCAATCACCAGCTAATGTAGCTGTGCTGGGGGAAACATGCTGCAACAGGTATAGATCTTGTGCACAGTGCCTCTTCCATTGAGCAAAATGCAACTGAAACAACATATTATAATTTACCATCTGCCTTTTGGGTCAAAGGAGAGTCTAACGCAACAATTTTGGAATGGATTTTAAGAAGAACAGATTTTCTCTTCCTGACTGAGAAGGTTAAGGGGTCATCAAGTGTCCCCTGAATTACAGGGCTGTCCAACTTCCTAGTGACCAACAGCCACACCAGCATGGGCCTTGCGCTGCAGGGGGCACTCCAGCAGGATCTATGGCCCTCCTTGCCTCCCCATCTGCAATCTCTCCTGGCATTACATGGATGGATAGTTCCCCCCACAACCACTGCACATGTAGGTAGCTGGCCCCTCCAGCCTTTCCTGTGGGGTCCCCTGCTGCACTCTGCTGCAGGCACCTCTGGCACTACAGGCTGCTCTTCTCCATGCCATGAGACCTGCCCTCCCCTAAGCCTTGCCTCTGTTGGAGTGAGAGGGAGCAGTAGCCAGAAGGAGTCTGGTCTGCATTAAGCCTGCAGTTTGACAGCCCTACTCTCATCACATTAACAATTCAGAGGACTATTATTATTTTTCTAGTAATATCAGAGACAAAATAAGGGAATGAAACCTGAACTGCTTTACATTATTTGCCAGAAAAAGTAAGGATCCAATACTGGAATTGTTTAATTCCAAGAAGTTCTAAAGCACATGGCACATAGGCACTTCCTGATCTTGTGTGCAAGATGGATTCTACTCTTGAGTCAGATATTTTATTACCATATTTCAGCATATCTGTTTGTAACTAGGGTGCATGCAAGTAATGTGCTCCCCTCTCCAGATAGAAGGAATGGGTGGCAGGCAGAAGTACTGCGATAGGGATCTGCAATATGCAAGCCAGATCCTTCTACTCCCTATAAAAGTTAGGCCAGGAGAAAGAGATGCATATCTAAAAAAAGAACTCAAAGGAATTGATATTAACAATCATATGCCCTACAGATAAAGGCTGAAAGATTACACTTTTGTAGGTAGCCCAAGCAATGTGTTGATAATCAGTTTATTTAAAATAGACAAATAGGTAGGTACAGATGAGCACATATAAATACCATTAAACACCAGTCAAAAACACAAATATACACCAGCAAGTACAGATAACCATCAGGAAAGTGCTCCCAGACGAGTCCCTTCGCAAGTTTATGCTTAACACTGTACTGAACTATCAAATACAAAGATAAAAAATGTTCACAACAGACAAGGCAATCTCTCACAAAATATAAAGACACTTCAATAACAGGTCAACCTCACACGTGCTGAGTATTTGATTTAGCCCTTAAAGTGGCAGGCACCACTGGTTCCTTGCCACAGTCTGCCACATTTTACAGGCTAAAAGTCAACTTAATTTGTCTGTGCTTGAAGACCCTAAGCAGGCTTCTGGTTTCAGAAATGTGAAGTTTTTTTTCTTTCACTAGATACAAAATTGCCATCTTAGATAGTCATGGAATAACACTCAGCCAACAAGTCTAACAGGACTTCTGGCCTTGTCAAAAAAAGGTCAAATGCCTGCTGAGCCAGGAGACCACCATGGTGTGGCTCACTGGTTATCTCCAGCTAACAGCTCATCTAGCTAATAGCACATTTAGCTCTCCAGCCTGGCTGACCATGTACCCCTGTATTGTCAAGTTAGCTGACTAGGGAAGCAATCGACAATCTTTTAAGTCTGTAGGTCTGATTGATCCAGTTTGGGTCAGTTTGGGTAGGTAGGGGGAAGCGCTATGACCCAACTGCCACTGCTGCTTTTCCCTGGAGCCGCAAGGGGAAAAAGCTAATGATTTTTCTTCATCCCAGCATCGGAAGGCGACTGCTGTTGAAGCCCTCTGCAAACAAATACCACCGAAGCCCTATGTCGGTGGATCAAATGGCCCCTAACCCACAGGTCATAGGTTGTTGACCCTGGAGTAGGGGTAGGCTTTAGCACAAGCTTGGAACAAGGTTCAAATTCAAACCTTTGGAATCACAGAAATACACCTTAATCACTCTTCGCTACCACATCCCTCTGCCTTACAGGAAGATCAAGTTACTGAAGTAGAATTCACGACATACTTGGGTTACAATTTTGCTTTCCCTTAAAGCAATGGGAGTATTGCTACTAGGTTTAAGAGGGAGTAGCATCAGGTCCTTATTTCAAAATTGTATATACAATATAAACTAAACATCTACTAAATTTTCCTTTACTTGCATCTTCTGGTTATAGTGAAACGGGCTGTATTATAAGACAGGGAAGTAGCCTAATCCAGTGACCCTATATTATATATACATTATATATACGTATGTATACATTACAGTACCAAAGCTGTGGAATCGGGAAGCTGGCGTACTCTGAATACTTTATACAAATGAAATAAACGTTTGGTGGCAGTAGGAAACATTTAGAAGTATAATGTCAAAATAATATCACTTGACTAGCATAAGAAAGGTAATTAAACACTTCAACAACTGTTTAATAGGGAAAGCAAAAATAGCATGGGTTTTAGATGAATAACATGGGACTAGAAAATAAATAATATTCTGCCATGATGCTGAAAATGTACTATTATGATTCAGGAGCACCTAGCTACCATAATAGGAAGTTCATTCATTGCTGTTAACTTAATAAATCTTCTTTCATGAAGATAAAATGTCTGTTAAAGTACACTTTTGAGACTGATGATCATAGCAGGTGTCTAGTAGGCAAGAAAGAGAAGATACATCCCAATTCACTGGCATCTCAGCATAGAAAAACAGTCAATATGAGGGACAGAACTCATTAGAAAATAGTTCTAATTCTGTTCCCACTTCCACAGTAGTGCTGCTTTGTCACAATTTAACTACCTCAGACTTTATTTTTTTTCTTTGTAATTAATTAGGACATCTTTGTACTAGACAAATATAAAATAAAAGACAATCACTACTGAAAAGATCTCCCAACTGGTATTTGTATATGGATGCATTATTTCATGGTATTTGTACTCATCCTGTTCCTTCCACTCATATCTGCGAAAACATACCCTCCAAGTTATTCCATACCATCTGGAATATATTTTATTGTGAGTTTTGGTAGAAACTTCCTAGTTAACATAAGACAATTACTATTATTAACAACATGAGCCAGAATTTTCCTTCTCCTTGAAGAAAGCTCTTATTTCTGCCTGAAATTTTATATATGAAGGGTGTCTTTTGGCAAAGAACATTTTTGGGGGGATGGGAAAAAGCATTTCAGAGTCATGAGAATTTGAAACTGAGTTTATTATGTTTGGAAAAGTTTCCTAAGGGTTTGTTTTTTTTTGGAACGGTATATGTGATCTTAAAAACTTTTGGAACTAAAATCTCCATTTTAATCCTGCCCCCCTAATAAGAGTGCATAAAACTATTTAGATAGTTATGTGTTTAATTTTGAGGTTACTCATGATGCCTATGTGAACCTTGTAAAGTGCCTTGAGGGCTTCTGTAGATTTTAAAATTTCATATACCAAACATCTTATTCAAAATAATAACAAATCACACAAGAACATTCTGTGTAGTCTGTAAATTTTATAAGCCAAAAGAGCTGGTTCTAGGAATTTAGAGGCCAGTAGTTTCTGGCCTCTGTAAACCTATTTAGTTCCAAATTAGAATGTAAATTCTTCACAGTGTGTTTTTGTCAGATGTATTTGTACCTTTGCAATGAGGCCCTGATGCTGACCGGGGCTTTGGTTAATTCAGAAATACAAATAATATTACATAAGAATTATAATTTGTACAAACCTCTGTTTAAACACCATGGTATTATGTACACGGAATAAGAAAGAATAAGCAATCATAGAAAGATCAGCAGACATCTCTCAGAAAGACAAATAAACATAGGTAGAAAACCTATGAGATGTGTTTTATTTTCTTGAGCTCTCTGATTCCACAGTTGCCTTTATTCTGCACAAAGCAAATGTTGCCTAAGAGGGTTTAAGGGCTGACTATGGTGAAACTGTTTAGAATGATGTTCTATTATTCTTCAACTGTGAACTTTCCACTGAACTTTTAAAATCTGTTTAGGGCAATTTACCAGAGGGCAACTGTTTTAGTGGCACTGTAATGTAATCTGTGGACCTTTTATGTGGATATGAACTGCAACCATGTAACCATGAATAGCCACAGGATGATCCATTTTAACTCTTTATTAAATATGCAGGTAGTTCTGTGTTTTGACTAGGGTCAACATTTGCTCTCTGAAAGAGGAACTATTGCATTTGGATACACTTTAGGAGAAAGCACTGAAATCTGAATACTGTTGCTCCTTCTGTGACAGCAGCTGTAAAGTCCATGTCTTTCTTTCTATCCTCAGCATCTGTAGCCGCTTGCCTGACTTCCCAGTTCTTTCCCCTATGGTCTAACCAAGAACAGCTTTCTGTGTTTTTGCCCTCCCTGCTGGTTCTTTTTTAATTCTTCAGTGCCCATCACGTTACCTTCTTTCTTCTCCCCTCTCCTTTCTTTGAAACTTCACCTTGGTTTCTGCTTTCAATTAACTTGAAGCATTTTTCTTACCTTGTAGGATCTGCCCCAGCCCAGCCCCATTCAGATTAGAGAAGGTGACATGTTAGAGAGACCAATACCCTCTCCCCCTGGGGCCTGATCCTGCCCCAGAGTTTTGCAAGTGATTCATATGGAAATGGAATCCTTTATCTCTGTCATCCGCTCCTGACTTTGAGCCTTGCTCCATGCCACCCTTCATGACTGAAAAATCCCCCCCCATTCAGCTTTGCCTAGCTTCCTTCCTCATTCTCCTCCTTCACGAAGTTCTGGAGATCCATCTGTTCCATGACAGATTCAGACGTAGAGATGAGCTCTCTATTGAGTTTGTTGTGTATTTCATTCTCTTCTCTTTGCACCTGTGCTTTTACAATCTAAGCTGCTTGGAAAAGGGACTCCAGTTTGAATAGCATGTTTAATTATTTGAATAAGCACTTTGTAAGCAAATCTCTTCCACAACAGTAAGGGGAAGACAGAAAATTACAGGCGATACACAAAAGCGGTGCAATTCAAAAGCAATGGCAGCATTGAAAAGCAATGCAGTGCAGTTTGAGGACAGCATACAAAAGCATTGCACACTGCCCCCTCCCTGTTGTGGAACATAGGGTCCTTGTGCCTGAGGAACAGCCATTGCTGCGAGGTGCTGAGCCTCCTCGGGCCTACTGCCTGCCTTCCGTGTGAGGCTGAAGGGAGGGGCTCGGCTCCTCCCAGGAGGAGCTTTTGTCGCACAGGTCCCGGCTGTTGAATGTTTCTGCTCTCACAGCTCATTTTGCAAACAAATGCTGCAAGAAAATTTTAACCCGGTGTTTGTGATACTGTGGGAAAGGGGGTGCAACAATCATCACTAACAAATCCTGATTTTACTTCATGAGCAAATGGGACTGACCTGACTATGGGGTAAAGCCTGGAGCAGGGGTTGTGGGGGCATCTGTAACGATGCCTGGTGAGTTATGCTGATAAAAGGATACCGCAAACTAGGTGTGTTGCATTTCAGGGTTTGGGGTTTGGTCTTTAATTGGCTGAAGGAATTCAGCAGACTATTACTAAACTTTTTTTTTAAAGGACATTATGGCCAGTTCAACAGATAAGAAAAGGGTACTATACACTGGGTGAATTAGGTTTCACGATTTCATTTAGATTTCTTTAACTGTCTAGAAGGATAGATTGGGCTGTTACTAAACACAAAAAAGCCTCACGGGGCATCTTCAAAGATGTCTGCCCAGTTCAACCGGTAAGAAATGGATGGGGCAGACTAGGTGTGCTGAGTTGCAGGATTTGGCTTTGGTGTTTAACTGGCTTTGGCTTTGGCTTTAACCAGCAAGTGAATTTGGACTGTGATGGCATTAAAAAAAAAAAAAA
>JAGPOW010001327.1:22334236-22344922 GCA_030014935.1 Caiman crocodilus
AAAAAAAAAAAAAAGAAACATTTAAATAAACCCATACGTCTTAAAAGCGAACGAGGCAAAGGCTCCGTTTGATTTGTTGCCTCCACTGGCGTCCGGAGCAGCCTGGGAAGAAACCCCCGGGGCTGAGGGCAGCCATTGCCGGGAGCGGGGTGCGCGGCATCTCTCTCCCCCTCGTGTGCGTGTCGCACGCTGCCCGCAGCTCGGCCGTGCTACGGGCCGCAGCTGCCGACGCAGCTCCGCGCTTCCCCCCGCGGGGAAGGCTCCCGCCAGGCAGCAGCCGCGGCGCCAGCGGCGGCGACCACGTCACTCTCGCGGACGCTTCACGACCCGGCCGCCGGGTCGACATTGAAGGCCGCAGGCCGGGGCGCTCCCGCCACCTGGGGGCGCTCAAGCTCGGGGCGGGGCCCTGCGCGGCTGGGCAGAACCGCAGCCCCCGCCCCTCGCAGCCCCGCGCCCTTCCGGGAGCCGCCGCCAGCGGTGCCGCCTCCTGCCCCGCCCCACACTCTCAGCCGCCGCCAGAGCTGCTGAGGCAACGTGCGCCGTGCTCCTCACCATGGTCATCAAGGTCTACATCGCCTCCTCGTCCGGCTCCACGGCGGTAAGACGCCCTCAGCCGAGGGGGCTCGGGCTTGGGTCCCTCCCGCGGCGGGGAACGGAGCGGTCTCTCTGCCTCGGGCGGGCTCCGTCCTCCGACTGTTTCCTTGCCCCGCTAAAGCCGGGAGCCGCACCGCTCCCCTCGTGTGGGTGGGTAGAGGTCCCCTGATGCCTCCGAGGTGCTGGGCTGGTTCCCTGCGGCGCCCTCAGCTGCCGGGCTGGAAAGCTGAGGAGGAGGGGGACCTGCAGGGGGTCTGTGTCCAGCAGGCGCCCACCTCCTCTCTGAGTCCGACGTGTGAGTCTGGTCTCGGAGCCGAGGGAAACGCCGACTCCCTTCTCTGCTTTGTGTTACCCTCTCTCCCCCCATGCCTGCTGCCATTTCCCCCACCGCCCTGTGTCTCTGGACTTCTGCTTCCAAAGGCAGGGCAGTGCTAGCCCTGCCTCATGTACGTGGACTGCAGTAGCCAGTGAAGCTGGTGTCTCTTTTGGCTCTGAAAGTGGTGTTCGTTCCTGCCACAACGCCCCTTCCCCCTGGAAAGGGGAAATCTAGCTCTTCTTTCATTTATGGCAAAAGAGAGAGATGTTGGAGGGAATCAAAAAGGTCTGTAGTCCCCCCTCCCCCGTGTCCCATTGTGTCCCATTGGACAAGGAGGTCCCATTGTATCAGTTGAGCAGTACTTTCCTCTTTCTTTGTCTCCCTAAGGAGTCCAAATAGCTGCATCTTGCTCTGTCCCACAGCCGTTTCGCATTGTTGAAATTCCTCTAATGCTGTCCTGGTGGAGTCCAAGTCCTTTTTAAGTATTACAGCAAATGCAGTGTGAGGTGGAGATGAGGGGATCAGGGCATTGGGTTTTGTTTTATTTTGGCCATAAAGCAGAATACCCTTGCCACCCACTTTCCTTCTTCATTCTTAGCTTGTCCTGATGAGAAGCTCCATTATTTGTAACCGGGGGATCTGCTGCAAGTTTTTACTTCTCCAACCAAGGCTCCCCTTCCTCCCACTGCCCGGGTTGTTGGGAATGCCTGAATAACAATTGGAGACAAATCTACAGATAAACCTCCTGGCCTAATCCTGTTCTAAATCTTCTCACTTGTGCTTGCAGGTGGTCCTGATTGCTGCTTCTGGTCATCAGAAAGAAGCATTATTCCATTTCTGATGTAGAAGCTTGCAATTTATCATGTCCATAGTTTTTTTTCCAATGACTTCCTTTTCTATCAGATGATTAATGATGACTTCAGAAATTCTCTCTGGCCACTTGGGATAGTAGTTGCTGTATCTTTCTGTACCATTATGGAAATACTGTTGATTCTTAGAGATGAATCTTGTTTTTCATCCAGGACTGCATTAACACATTCAGTTTTTAAAAACAATTGAGTGAACATACTTTTTGGGCTTATGGCTAGGTAGTCAGTTATTAAAATTGATTTTGAGCTGGTAGTGAGCCTAATGGATTTTGCACAGACTTCCAGCATGCATAGGCCAGGTCTCTATTTGGAAGGCTCTGGCAAAATAGCTATATCATTTCCTTTATCAGAGAAGGATGTGTTTAGGACATTATATGTAGACCAACATGGAGAAGTTGTAGTTAGTTGGTAAAACTGTGGTTTTGCTATAATGTGTCCCAGCTCCCCACCACTGGCTTTTTAAAAATATTCTAGACTCTTAGACTATTAATATTACTTTTCTGCAAAAGCATCTTATGCTTATGAATTTAGGGTTGCTTATCATTTTGAGATATACCTTTAATTGCCTTTGCATCTGTCTTTGCCTAGCATTTGAATAGCAGTTTTAGCATAGTCAACTCTTATAGGTGAAATGTAATGTGTTCATCATATACGATAATTGCATCTGATTTCAAACAAGCATGTATATTCCTACCTACTGTAGTAACACTGGCACTTCAGTAAGGTCTTATCTTACAGCAATTAATATTACTTGTATATACATTCTCTGCTGACCAGGAAAAGTATTTGCATTGGCATGAATCAGTTGAGTACCTCATCCCTTGGCCACTTTTTCTAGAGTAAGAATTTCAATTGGCATTTAACTCTAACAAAGCAAATGGATAGCAGCCACGTGCAAAAATGGTTCTGCAAGGACTGTTCTTTATGGAATGTGTATTTAGGAACTCTGCCACGTATGTAAGTGTAATAAAACATGATGTGAGATTTGTGATATAGTTATCACCTCTAAGCGTCTTAAAGATGCCTTTTTATGCCTGCCTGTCGACTTGTTAGTTTAAGATATGCACTTTAAACATGTGACTTGCACTCTGTGGGTTGGTACATATGTTATCCATGGCCTGGTGGGTGGTGGTGCATTTACTGATGAACAGTGCTGTTATAAACTTCATTTATCTAGTCTCAATGACTAAGCCAGGGGTGGCCAACCTGTAGCACATGTGCCAGAGTGTTACTGGAAGTCTCTGTATGTTTCAGAGGAAGGGGACTGAAGTGGCACTCAGGGAAGATACAGGGCTTAATTTGTAGCATGCCTGATAGAAAGGTTGGCCCTCACTGAGTTAGGCATTGATAACTATAGATATCTTGCATTGCTGGTGGACCACCTTTGTGTGGCTGTTTTAACATTGGCTCACTAGGCGTTGACTTAAATTTTGTATATCAGTAGTTTTCAACCTTTTTCATTTGTGGACCCCTACAACATTTTGAATGGAGGTGCAAACCCTTTTGAATGGCAAGTGTGGGCATTCATATACTTTTGATTAATCATAGTCATCTTCTGTGAACTCCCAAGAGTCCATGGACCACAGGTTGGAAACAGCTGTTCTATATAGTGTAGGTGACTTTGCTAGTACTGATTTATTGCTGGAGTTCTCCCAAGCAAATCTGATGAGACCCTATCATTACTGTAGGGACAGTATCATTACTGTCAGACTAACATTCCAAGTCTTGGAGTCTGGCCTCGCATTATGGTTTCCTGAGTGTAGTCCAAATCTAAGAGATGTAAAGTACAAATTTCCTGTTGAATGTGGAAGACTTGTACCAAAAGGAGGTGACTTTTCTACCTCTCTCAAGGTTTCTCCCCCCTCCCCAAAGAAAATTAAGCATTTGTACTGCATGAACAGGGCTGGATGGTTGACCAGAGAAAAGAATGGTAAATGATGATGACTATGAAGATGAACTGTAGATTTACAATTCTCCAATCTTCTACAGATGGAATTCTCCAACATGCTCTATCCCATGTAGAGGTTAGCTCATATTTAAGTGTTTCTTTAAACCGTTATACAGTGTTATAGCACATCAGACTTGTTCTTTGGTGATGAAAGGGGCGATGAGAAGTGAAGACTGGAGCAACAATGGGTTGGTAAGGTTATTTATTTAGGATGATGAGGATTGGAAAGAAGGCAATAGGTGTATTTGATGGTGGTCATTAGCGATTGACAGCCCTTTCTAATGTATTCTTTTTCACAGCTTAAGGCTGTGATTGGGGCTAATGGGATGGTACCAGACTACTCTAGCCCAGAAGGTAGTGAGAAGAGGGGTGGACAGTAGTGTCCTGCTAAGTAACTTTAATTTTTGTTTTCCACTTCTATAAGAAAAAAACCCGAAAAACATGTGTTTCTCACGAATTTGAAAGAAGTTAACTTAAATGTTAACTTTGTTTTAAAAACTTGAATAAAGGGTGTATTTTTGTCTTGCATTGTTTTATTTGAGGTTTTTGGTTTGGGTGGCTTTGTATGTTCTGGCACTACAGCAGTACAGAGTAGCATAGGAGAAGATGCCATAATGCTGAAAGCAAATGGTACTTAGCTTTGCAGGTACAGTGGTGTGCACATTTGCTTGTAGATTTGTGTGATTTTTTTTTTTTCGGGGCTGGTTAGGCAGGGCCTGCAGGGTGTTTCCAGTCCCCTGAGATGCAGTGAGTACTTGGTAGCTTCCTGGGGCCCCAGGGCTGCACCTCACAGTGAGCCTGGTGGGCAGGTCCCCTCTGAGCCCAGGTGTAAATATTGTATGTGGGTGGGATGTGTTGTGTGGCTGAGCCACAGGTGGGGTGGGGGGGAGCTGCCCTGAGCTCCTTTATTTCCATCTTGTCCCTGCACAGGACCTACAGCTGAGCTGCTTTCTCTGTGGACAGCAGGGGAGTGGGAAGGGGGACTAGCTCCTGATAGCTAGCCACAGATGCCAGTGAAGCCCTTTGCAGCCTCCACTTTAGCTAGGCTGCTTGCAGCAGACATAGGTACTAGTCCGCCGCCCCCCCTTTCCCTTCCCCCTCCTCCTCACTCCCTCCTGCTTGCCATGTTTCCTTCAGGTTCCTGCTGGGACACTGCATGGCTTCCCTTCCTCACCTTCCCTGCCAGACTGTGTCCTGTGCCATGCTATCTAATTGGTAATCTACAATTGGTAAAACGATTAATCATTTATTTAACTGTTCACATCCCTAGTTGCAAGCTATTCACAATGCACTTGTGTTGATAAGCATTAGGAGTCAACAGCTTGTCATTCCAAAGGTCTTAAATAGCTGAAGCATCTTTGTTGGAAATGCTTATAGTCTTTTCTGGGTGTTTAGTACAAACAAGGATAGCTAATTAACGTGAAGAAGAAAATACTGATGTATGTTTAGTTCTGATCATACTCTGACTAATCTGGCACAAGTTTTAGATGGAGCCATATTATGTGGGAGGAAAACATCTGCATTTATAGTTTAAACATGATTACTGAAAATAGATGCATTTAATATTCATCTTGTTGAACACTGACTTAATGGCCATGTTAGTGAATTTAGACACACGCTTTATGTAAATATTATTTGCATGAGCTATTCCTTTTTATCTTTTATGTCTACTAAACTAAATATAGCTCTTGAAGGAATGCTGTTAATTGCTCTGGGGTTTTCACGTAGCAGAAACCAGAATATATGACCTGAACAATAACTTGGGACATGTTCTTTTTTTCCACTATTCTTTAATGGCTTATCTAACCTCTTTAAAAAAAAAAAAAAAAAGTTTTTCAAAACTGGGCAGGGGAAAGAAATTGAATTAAGGCATTACATTCCCATTTTTTAAGTGCCAAAGATCAAATAGGTTACAGTTGTTGCAAGACAAATTAAAGTAAAAAAAAAAAAGAGTGGTAAGCATTTTCTTAGGCTAGGGACAGAAACTGGTTCAGATCTGTAATGCAGCACAAGTTCAGTGCACATAAACTGCTCTCAAAATGGCCAAAACTGGTTTAAGATGAACCTTGATGGATGTAGTATCAGACTTAATTGATTTAGGTTAAATCAGTTTGAATTTCTGTTCCAGATCCTCTCCAGATTCAAGTTTAACTTGCAGTTCCCAATATCCCAGGATGCTTTGCATCTCCCCCTCTCACTGGGTGGGCAGACTAGCCTTGCTCCAGCTGAGCAAGAAGGCATGCTGTAGTGCCCCCTGGCTTCTGGCTGGGTCACTGCAGGCATGTGGCTGCATTTCTGGAATCAAAAGTGAATGCATGTTCACTTGCTTTTTGGTTCAATTTATGCAGTTTAGACTGACCTGTGAAGATTGAATCAGTTCAGCCTTGGGCTTTCTGACTGGCTGTACTTAACTTTTGTCAGGTCAGGTTTGCTTGCTATCATGACTTGCAACAGACAATACTACCTGCAACTGTTAATGCTGAGTGCTGGCCAGCAGTTAAATAACAAATAACCTGGCTACCTCAAGGCGCATGTCCAGATGCGAGTGCACATGCATTTCCCTGGGAACAGATAGCAGCAGCACATAGTTGTGTTGCTGGTATTTATTCCTGGGGAATGCTCATACATATGTGCTCTGGCATGTGACAAGTTGCCCCAGGTCGGGTAGGGGAGGCTGGGGCCAGCCTGAACCTCCTGGGACTCGAGTGGCAGCAATCCGGCTCACGGAGCTTGGCTAGCAGTCGGAGTGTCGCTCCAGCTGGACAGGCTGCAGTTTTGGGTGGTACACGTTGCCATGGGGTATGCTGCCCCACTTTTTTTTTTTTTTTCAGGTGTGATCTTTTGACACCAGGATGTCTGTCTCTGTCTTGTCTGGATGTGCCCTAGGGTGCTACTGAAGTCTACTCCATGGCAGAGTAGACTGGTCTCTAACTCTGGTCTGCAGTCAGTCTAGGAGTGGAGCCCTGATAGGCAAATGGATGATCTCCTGCAGCCAAGCTGGTGTCAAATGTATTGGCACCTACCTTTCCTTTGGATTAAACCAGCAAGGCCAAGGAGTGGACAATGGTGTGTGGACATCCTAGTGTCTCTGTAAACACTGCTCAGGTTTTTGCACCCTGGAGAGGTTGCTCCAGCTTTGCTTTGAGCCAAGGATGATTCTGCCACAGGCAGGGGGTTAGACTAGATGACCTATGGAGGTCCCTTCCAGCCCTACTTCTCTATGATCTGGATTCAGCTGCTGGTACTCTGCTCTGCTCAAATGTAAATAGTTTACCAAAAACATGAGCCATGTAATTTCCCATATATGCATATATAAGGTTGGGAGGGGCTTTCTGATTAGAGTATTTGTATACTGTATATGTAAGTATGGGAAATGCCTACAGTGTTTTAAGGTGGGGCCCATTCCTGCAAAGTGCTGAATGCTCATAACTTTCTTTTACTTTGGTTGAAAGGAAATGCTCAGCAGCTTGCAAGACCTTATCCATGCGGTGGCTCTAAGTGCTTAATTTTTATTTTTAGGAATATTTGCAGGGGTAAGCATGGGCCTCTTCATTTTCCTTGAGGCACTGAGGAGAGCTTTATGGCTACACTTGCCAAATTCCCATAGAAGTCATTGGAACTGGTTATATGTAATGAGGATGGAGGATGCCAGAAACAAAATTACCTGCAAGGGTGATCTCATAATTTACCAGGTTGCTAGCCCCTATTCCTCCTTTGTGGAAGGAGAAAGTTGCAGAAAATCTTGATTGAAACCAGCTGCTTAAACAAAACAACAGAACTAGCATAAATGTTTCCCTGTGTAATAAATAGGAGATCCAAGGCTTTGACATTATTTATAGCAGGGATATATATTGCCTCTACCATAGCTTTATGTGGTTCATGTCGTGGTTCCAGAAACACTGTGTAGTTCTGTGACATTGACTAGTTCAGTCACTCCAGAAAGCAATGACTTGGAAAATGTAATTGTTTGTAGAAGATTGTCATTTTTAAAAAAGTTTATTTTGAAAATGAAGATTTAAACATTAAGAGTGTTTGCACATCAATTCAAATTATGTACATTTAGGACAGGTCTTCAGCATATATTTAAACTGTACTGACTTCAGTAAAATGTTTTGGCTTCTTGGTCCCTTCCAGGCTAAGAACAAGAGCTGCCCCAAATAAAGATGCATTCTTAGATTGATGCCCTTGCGCTAGAAGAGTTAGCGATAAATATTACGAGTAGAAACTTCTTCAGAATTGCTCACTGTGATAGTGCAAATTCATTGACTTACTCCAATTTGTCTTCTTATATCGGCGATTTTAAAATCTGGATATTAGCTGTATAAATAAATACGGCTTTGCATTTATTTATATTGCTATGTAAATTTGTTTATAAATTACAGGTAGAATGAGGGAATGTTTTACACTACGGGGGGGACTTGAAGTCTAAATTATATTGCTGTAATTGTAAAGTATTTTGGCTAAGAAGTGATTCTTTTTCTTCAACCTTTTCAAAGCAGGGAAGCTTTTAGCAAGAGATTCTGAACATCGCAATGAACCACATTTGGACTGTTTTAGAGATGTTTGCAAATGTGACTTGCTGCAGACCTACTGTTTTTCTTGAAAGATTTTTTTTCTGCAGACATGTTCCAATTGTAAGAACAGTTAAGAATGTAAAATATGTAGCTGGAATTAATTTGCTTTGATAGCGTCACTCAGATGTCTTCCCATGAGTAATAATTCTGTCTATAAGCGGGTGTATTAGTGTTCCTTTAAATAGCCATTTGAAGTGTTTGGATTTAATGTGGTCCTTTTTCTTAAAGTTAAATGATTAGCTACTCTCCCAAAATTGTATCGCCAGTCTGTTGAACTTTTTCTTAAGGAGGTTTTGACCAGAAACAAGCAAAATAAATTCCATAAATCTCACAAGATATTTGAAGTGTGTATAACAAATGGGACATTTTCTTGATGGGAGTGAACTTTGATTGCAGTTCTAATCAGCTATATAAAATGGACTTTTCTGAGAAGGTTCGATCTACAAGTTGGAATATTATAAAACATGGAAGCAGGAATGTTTTTATCTTGTGTACTCTATTTTTAGCTATTGACTGAGTTTCCCACTCATTAATCAGATGTGAATTCTATTAGAGCTGTACCCTGCAACTTCCCCCCCCCCCCCTTCTTTGCAAACCACACAAGCTTCTAAGAGAAGTAGCAGGGGGTAGGGGGTGAAGAAGCAGTTGACTCTGCTTGTTCATTGCATCTTCGGAACCAGAAATAGAAAGTAACAGTTAATAATACTATCTCCTTGTGGTTTCCATCCCAACAACTGTTCAGATCTGGAGGTGAAGACCAGATTAAATTAGATGTTGCATGAAAGCTGCTTATTAAGTAATAGGAACAGATGAACCCCCAGATAGATCCTCAGTACTTGTATTGGCAGACAGGCTCTGAAATCTCAGCATGGGGAAGCCTAAGTAATCTCTGCTAAAAGCATAGCAGTCTATAGAGCTTTTATTTCAGGTTTTATAATTCAGTATTGCCCATGCAGGTCAGAGTGTGACTTCATCTGCTGAGTCCAGAATGGGGACAGTGCAAAGAAGGAATGCTTGTGGTCTAAGCTTTACTCATGTGTCCTGTAAAGGTCTAGTTTAGCCAGACTTGCAGTTTGGGTTCTTGGCCTGTAATGTTTGAGACACTGCTGGCAAGGAAGAGCGGTCTACTTTCTGAAGCTAAAATTTCAGCTTCAGACTCTTTTGCCCTTGGGTGGCGGTAAGATGCGTACTTTATATACTGGAACTGAAGGGGAAGAAATAACTTTTCACAGATCTGACTAGTAGCAAAACTATCTACTCTGAATTTAATTTACCCTTTCCCTGCCTTAAACTTCTCCTTTATCAATGGATTAAGCTCACATACAGAGGCTGGGATTAGTTTTGTAGCTCACTTGCATTATTTACAGAAGTGGTATCATTTAGATTTAAACAATTCAGTGTAAGTACTTTGATTATTGATAACATCCATTGCCCTAGCTACATGTCAGAATAAATTGACAAAACTCCGTGGGCAGCCTCTAGAAGAAAAATATTAGTTTTCATTTACTACCATGCAGTTAGAGTAGTCTGATTTCCTGGAAGTTTGTAATGCAGTTTTTTTGTTCTGTTCAGGGCATGAGCTCTTAGCTGTGTTGTAGTCATTCAGAATGTTGCCTTTTACTTCAGTGAGACCAGGAGTTTACAATGGTAAGTGGACTTTACATAAGATTGTTCCTAGATACATAAGTAGGTATGTGTTGAATAGAGACAGTAGCCCCTGGGCCAGAGAATTGTAACTGTTAGGTAGAAGAGCATAGTAAATAAAAGGGAAAAACACAAACTTTCTTGGTTGTCCTAGATACCAGTGAAGGGTGATATGTAGGACAACTTGTTTCTTCATAAATAATAAATTTGTGGGGTACCCTTTCTTTAGGTAGGGAGAAAAAGAGGCAGTCTCTTCGACTATAAATAAATATGGGGACCAAGCTACTTTGCAAGTGTTTTGCGTTCATTCTTTGTTAATGTGTATTGATAAATCTTAGTTACGTGCTGGAGTTGACCTATAAGACGGATAAGTTCAAGTGGTACTAAATGTGAGGGGTGCACCGATAGAGATTTGAAGGGCTGATACCGATAGCTTAATTTTAAGGAGGCACATAGGTCAATACCGATCTGATTGCTGATACAGCTGTGTCCAGCTGGTAAGTATCATAGTATCTAGGGTCAGAAGGGGCCTAAAGCAGGCCATCTAGTCTGACCCCCCTGCCAATGGCAGGAATGAGTGCCAGGGTCACAGAACCCTAGCCACAAGTACCTATCTGATCTATTCTTGAAGATGCCCAAGGTAGGAACAAGAACAACTTCCCTAGGAAGCTGGTTCCACATCCTAGCCACCCTGACTGTGAAGTAGTGTTTCCTAATGTCCAACCTAAACCTGCTCTCCAG
>JAGPOW010001327.1:22348721-22361802 GCA_030014935.1 Caiman crocodilus
TTGTCCCTCTCCAGAACTTTAGCTGCTACCAATTCTGTATGTGCTACAGGGGTCCTTTGCAAAATATAGATTCATGGAAAGAGAGAAATAATTATGACACTTGGGGTCTAAAAACACGATGTGCAGAAGTACTCAACTGGGACCAGATCTTTAGAAGCACAGTTCTTATTTAATCTCAAAGCAGTATCTGGGTCAGTGGTTTTTTTTTTTTTTTTTTTTTTTTTTCCCCCGCCCTGGTTGGTGCTCTGAGATGCTGTAAAGCAGGGATAGGCAATTATTTTGAGTGGAGGGCTGTTTACTGACTCTCAGCAAGCCATTGAGCGCTCCATGACAGGCAGCCTGGGGCAGATCGATATTAATTTTCTAAATACTTCAGGGGCCCTGGGGGCCAGATAGAATGCCCTGGTGGGCTGCATGTGGCCAACGGGCTGCATTTTGCCCAACCCTGCTTTAAAGGGGATGCTGTGTAATGTTAGTGCTGTGCGATGTACACAATTTGCAAAATAAATGCAGAGATTTCACAAGGAATCCATCCGGTCAAAAATATTCTGAGCTTTTGTGGTCTTACTCAGTTCTTTGAAATAGAATAATAGAAGCTATTATTTTCCCATTGTCAGAAAAATAAGTGAAAGCTAAGAGTTAGCATTTTCTGAAGGAGTCCCTTGAGGCTAAGGTTGAGAACCACTGAGCTAGGTTTTCAGTAGGGCACAGTATCTAGCCTAGTGATTCTAGGCCAAAGTGCTGGGACAGACTGGGGTGCCACCATCTAAGATTCTTTGGAGGCTCCCTCCAGATGTAACGAGTTAAGCAGATAAACAAACAAGCCAGGCTTTTGACCTGTCTGGACAATCTCCTACCTTATTGCCTGGCCTCTCTGCAAGGAGGTCAGCATTTTAATGCAGAAATTAGTTGTCGAAATTACATGCCACTCATTTCACAGAAGTTATGGAGGGGTGCCTCGAATCTAATGAGGGGGTCTCTCAGGTCCAAAATGTTTGAGAACTACTGATTCAGCCACTTCTGTTGTTTTCATAAATAGCATCTGTGCACTGAGCATTTTTGATCATTTAAACCTGTGTGTTTTTGTCACCTCTCAAGAGTTTGCCTTGTCCAGGATTGTTCATATAAATTTGAGCCAGATCCTTTCTTAAGACCATTCTCATGTATTTACTTATCTTACAATTATGGTTAAAAGCTGAAGGGGAGATCAGGCTTCAATGGGTTAGATGTAGGTCTGCATGCATAAGTAGCAAGAATCAGTCTTGGTTCCAGGAAGTTTAGTTGCAAACCACAAAGGGTTTGAGAAAAGAAATATCCTTACTACCAACTGCAAGTTGGGGAAAGGAGACTCAGAAAAACTGCATGACTTGCCTGAAGTTATGGAGAAAATTTGTGGTTGGATTTACAGTTCGGGAGGTCTTTGTCTTGTATTCAGTACATAAGACTGTTTCCGCCTTTTTTGCTTATCGCACATGGGTCTCAGTCTTGCAGTCTGTAGCTAGAACTGTACACCCTTAACTTGTGGCAAAATTTTTAAGTATCAGAGCCCCCTTGTTCTCTTGGGCATTCTACCAAGATCTGGCAGAGTTGGGAGCATGGCAGTATCTGAACAGCAATGTATATTTATTTGGATACATTTGTGCATTGTCCCTGGCATTCTAATGGCTTAATATATTGTTGGACTTGCAGTAATGATAGTAGTCGATTCTGTTCTTTGTGGGGAAGCTGGCATAATTAGGTTTTAATTTTAATACCATATAGTACTTGGATATTATGCCCTAAAATATTTTAACAATAAATTAAATAAAATACACCTAGCTAACATCAAAGTTAGCTAAGTTAGCATCAAAGGAATCTAACACAAAGAGAACTGGAAGTATAGAATGAAATGTTTGGGTTCTTCTGTGGACTGTTTTGTTAATGGATAACTAAGATAATGGAGCTTTGTACTCTGAAAATGAGGAGACTTCCCTTTCGCTAATTTTGGACTAGACAAAAAAGCAGTTTCTGGGTTTTGTAAACATAAAATGTCATTCAGCTTATTTATGAGACTGCTAGGGGACAGGCTCCTTCATACTATTATATACACATTTTGCTATGGCTGTAGTAATTAGGGTGGTGTTCTGATCTGTGTTTAAAAAAAAAAAAAAAAAGCATATGCTGAAAGGCAGTGGTTTTGCCTTCTGGTATTTTTGGCTTGCGAATCCTGTTTGTTTAAAAATTGTGTGCAAATAAAATATTTGGAATAATTTACATACAAAGGTTTTTTTTATATTTGGATTTCTATGCAGAGCTCCAGGTATCTATGTGGGAGAAGAACACAGGTGGAGGAAGAGTCTTTACTTGTGTCAGAAAGCAGCTTTTAAGGATTACTTACAGTAACAGTAGGTAAATACATTAGGGAGGAGTCCTTTGTGGGGTTTTTTTATTTGTTTTGTGTTTTAAGATAAGCCATGCAGACTGTGTAGAAATGCAGTGTCCTCACTTGTTCACTTTACATATATATATATTTGAGGAATGTAATTTTTTTTAAAAATCTTCCCTCCATCTGCCTGCCAAGCTTTCAGTTTATAAATTTATTTTCAGTCACATATGCAGGGGTGGGGAGCCTAACTGACATGAGCTCTCAAGAACCAGGGGATAGGCAGTTCACAGGGATAATTAAATTTCATTATCTTGTTGATATTAGAAATTTTGAAATTTAGAAATACCCAAGCTTCTCAAACAGTTGCTATCGATGGATACCAGGAAACATAGGCTACATTCACGTGTAAAGTTCAGCTTAATTAAACAACAGTCTTGTTGGAGTCATCTGTGCAAGTCACAAGACTGTGGGAGGAAGCAACGGTGCTGCCAAACCCTTTAAAATGCTGTGTCTGGCCTCTTTGCTGGACTGTGCTTAGGTTGTTTAATGCTGCATTAAAGTTGTAACCTACCTGATTAGCTCAAGCAATATGTTTATTATCCTTGTATTCATGTATTCTTGTTCATTCTGTCTGGAGTAGAATACAGATCATTTTGCTGACTTTAATTTGCATTACTCCAAATTTTGTGAGTTAGTCCCTAAATTAAGATCTGTGGAAATGTATAGTTGTGTTGTGTTACCCTGGTACCTTCCTGATGAAATTCAAGCCTCACCCAAGATAATCCCCTCAACCCTTGATAAAGTAATATGGACCCAAGAATAAGATTTTATTAGTCTATAGGAGAATGTTGTGGTTTCTTAATTTTATAACTACCTTTATTGACCTTCATTGCTCAGTGAGGTCCTTTGCTTTTTATTTTATCAGTTTTGCAGCTCTTAATCATACATGTTTGTTTAAATTTTGCTGCTAGTGTGAAAAGTGTAAGAAACTGTTCCGTACAGCACCTTGCTTGGGAGGCTGAATAATGGTTTTATCTTTCCACAGTCCATAGGAGTGTTAGATGAGTGTTTGAAACTCCCTTGCATTTCTTCTTTTCTTTGTTTAGGTTGTTAGATGCGCTATAAAAAGTGTACGTGGAACGGGATTCAGTGTTGTCTTTAGTAGCATCTCTGATATTGAAATACTTGGGTTTTTTGGAGTGATATTTTTATTTTGGTTTCTCCTTCCCCCTCCTTGCTTTTTGTTTTATTCTGAGGCTTTTTTTTTTTTAAAGCCAAGCCTAAAGCATAGCAGACCTCCTGTGCACTGCTGTCATAATCTGCTTGGCAGAAAAAGATAATACCTTGAAATATGGAAGCTCTAAACATAGAAGCCTATGACTGATGGTACTCTTATGCACTGTATATCAACCACTGCAATAAGGTGCATGGGAATATTGATGTTCCAGGAATGACAGTGTCTAAAAATTCAAATAATTTACTGTGGCTGTTCATATTTTATATATGTTATGGCTTAAACTATGCTTTTCGGGATGTGTACATATTCAAATGCATAGTGGGAATGGGATTACTTATTATTTTTAGATTAATATCTGCTCTTAGCCACCCTAGATCCTGTAGCCTGAATTCTGTTTAAAAAAAATCAGTTGTGGAATTGTCTGATGCCGGCCTTCTGTCATCCTGCATTCCCACTGGCTGGAATGGGGCGCTCATTACCAGGCAGTACTGAGTTTCAGCAGAGAGATTGTTCACAGTCTCACAAGCCTGACAGGTTTTCTGAGCTGTTGCTGATGCTACTTCTCTCTATTTCACTTAATTTTATTCTTGGGAGCAGGCCTTCCTCTTCCTCTTTCCATCCCTACGCAAAGTCTGGGTCATACCTTTTTTGGCTTCCCAACTACCCTAAGGGGCTTGATTCTGAGCTTGAAAGTACATGAAGCTGTGAAGCAACATTAATCATGACTCTCAGGTGGCATCTCTTCCTCCCTCTAAGGGAACAAACTTTTTAAAATTTTGTCTATCAGTTGAGTGTCAGAAAAGACATGATAGTTTGGTCTGTGGTCAACAGAATAAACTAGATTCCTAAGTTTTTTGTTTCTTGCATCAAGAAAAAAGTTGCACTTAATGTCTAATATTTAATGTGTCCCCATTTAATAACATTATGTTGAATGGCTTGTTCTTCATTTACTAATGTTAACCACTGCTTGAAGGGCTAAGAAGACTAGCACAATTGCAGTGAAGTGGGATTTGAGCCCTTTGATTGTTTAGTCCAGGGGTGGGAAAAATATGATCCACAGGTGAGATCCAGCCTGTCAGGCCATTCTGTCCAGTCCAGGGGGGCCCTAAATTTAGAAAATATTCATGTGCTCCTGGCTGCCTGTCAAAGATGGCAGGAGAATGGGGGCAGTAGTTCCCTGGGGGGGCAGTCAGCAGGACACGGGCAGCCCAGCCCCGCCCCCAGCCATTTCCCTGCCTTCTCGTTCCTGCACAGCTCCAGCACCATGAGGCTCTCAGCTGCATCACCAGACTCTGGGAGCATGGGACCCATACTGGCACGGGGGCAAGGAAGATAGGGAGGGATTGTGTCTGTGTCTGTTTGTAGTGTTAGTCCCACATGTACACCCCACCATACACATGCACCCACAACCCTTCCCCCATACCCCCTCACACACACCAGCCAGCCTACACCTACTACCCTCTCCCCCCACAATATACATGCATAAGACTTCATTTTAAGCTACTGTGTGATCACCTCTATGTGCATACTACACAAACGCAAGTAAACCAGGACAAAATTTAAAAAAAATCAAATTAATGAATGTTTTAGATATTTGCTTTTTAGAATATAATTTGGTATTTTTCTGGTTCGGAGATGGCAAAACCCCTTGCTGAAAGGAATGCTTCTGGGGGCAAGGAGAGGGACTTCTGGTGGCACAGGTCAAGGGTTAGTGGGTAGAATTTCTAGTCACAAGATGGCGACCAGGGGTGAGGCACCTGTCAAGAGGTAGGGCTACCAAGGAGGCCCTCAGCAGCTTGCCAAAACTCAGTAAGTGGCCTTCCACTTTTAAAATGATTGCCCACACCTTGTTTTCCCCAAATTAATTCCTTGGTTAGGTCTCTTTAACAATTAATTTCTGCAAAGGAAGCTATGACATCACTGGTTTGCCAGTTTTGACACAAGGAGGACACTTTTTTTTTTTTAGCCCTGGGTACCTGGGGAAAAAAAATGTATGTTAATTGTATTCATCTGTCTCTTTTTAGTAGGAAAGCACAGAAATTGTGTGTATTTTTATACTAGTGATCTGTTTTTTAAACTAAAACTTCTAGGGAAGTTGTGAAGAAGAGATCTTCTGTAATTAAAATTGTAGTGAATACATAGTACTAGTGGTCTGGCATTGGAGAAGAGCCAAAATCCATGTTTAATGTTATAATTGTGCGCTGCAGAATTTGATTTCTATGCCTCCAACTTCTTGCCACCATTTTGGTTATTGATAGCTATTTAATTCTCTTTTAAGCACGTTTGTTTTTAGAGAGATTTCCACTGAAGAGAAGAGTTTGGAATTATCATGTATGCTACATTTAGTCTGCAAGACTATATGTACAGCTGTCTTGGGTTTGTGCATCTTCTTAATCCAAGTCTCAAGATGAGCAAATAGAATTCTAGTCATGTGATGACTATGAATTGATGGTCTGGGGGATTTTGAGCAAGACAACTATGGGAGATCCACTTGGATGCTCACATGGGAGGTGAAAGGCAAAGGGAATCAGGGACAGGGTTCAATAGAAAGGTGGAAAATATTCTCTTCAGCTGTGTTGCTTGAGTGAGGAGCTTGATTTTGAGTTTTTGGAGTGCTTCAGTGTCATAGATCAGCAAAATTAGTGGTGTATAAGATAACGTCTTGTTAGTAATGCAGCTCTGCTTATGGAGACAAAAAAATTCTTCCAGGTGTTAAAAATCACATACTGCTTCAGTGCCTTTTAAAGGAAAAACATGAAAGAGCAAATGCTTTTCTTAGTTGGACTTGTATAACTACTGTTGACTTTCATGGTATTTCATCCTTCTGTTTTAAGAGCAGAATTTGACTCAAGCTTTAATAGTTCCCTCAGTCTGAAGAAAGATATCTTCATATAGAGAAGATTTTAAAATGAATTTAATCTTAGTGCTACCATTATTCATAATTTCAGTTCTCCTTTGCAAATTAAGAATTGTGTAAATAAAAATACTGTGTCTGTTTATGGAGTTTTTTGAGCTTGAAACTGTACCAGGGTTTTCAGCATCAGTAATTTAGATATTTAATGTACATGTCTTAGTATGGTGTATATGTGTATATACACACAGACTGCTGCCACTGGAAGGTCCTGCAACAATCTTAAACCCAAATTTATATAAATATTTGAATGAACTAATCTTTACCTTCCAGGCTTGAGTTAACAGTTTAGATTGTTGAGCAATTTAAGAACCTACTTAAATTGTGGTTTTGTGATTTTCATGGAAACTACAAAAAATGGCATTGGCTGTGATTCCCCAGGAAATCAGCTAAACCTCCCCCGTGCCCCCAGTCTTAAATAAAATGCTGGCTCCCCAGTGTGAGACAGCGGTCCTCACTGCTGCTGTGGCCTGGCCTTGCAGCCTGCCCACAGAGGAAAGATGCTGGGCTGAGGTTGCATAAAGAGCAGCCAGCAGTTAAGATAGTGGCCACACCTTTGTTCCTCTCTCCGTCCTTCCCCCGCCCATGCCTCTCCACCAATCAGTGCTAAGGGGTGGTACCAGTCAAGATCACACAGCGGGGTTGCAATGAAATGACTGCAGAAGAATTGGCTTTGAGCCATGACCAAGCTGCTAAAATTGCTTTCTATTGCCTCAGCTTGGGTAGGTCCCTATTGATGTTTGTGTAAGATTTTGCAACACTTGTAATTGAGCACTTTAAGGCTTTTTATTTCTGTAGGACTGCTCATATGACTAGTTTTTTTTAACACCGTGAATAAAGTTTACACTATGTAATAACCCATAATATATTTTCATAGCCATTTTTGACATGCAGCATGTTGATTTGAGATTGGTAAAAATGCTATAGGACTGTACTATTGAGAAAATTGTGTCTGCTACCATATTGTCTGCAGCTTGCAGAATTTTGTGCTGCGTGTATCTACATTTGCATAAATCAGTGAGGTTAGCAAGTATTTGCCTGGACTTTTACTGAAAGTTACAAAGCAAAAACCTATATTCTAAAATCACAAGAAACTATATACTTGATTGCTGATGGGAAAATAAAACATTCAATATGATTTATTTATGTAATGCTGCAAATGTGTATGGTACTTGACAGAACACTCAAATAATACACACCTCCTA
The DNA here is from genome assembly GCA_030014935.1 of Caiman crocodilus. Classification (NCBI taxonomy): domain Eukaryota; kingdom Metazoa; phylum Chordata; order Crocodylia; family Alligatoridae; genus Caiman; species Caiman crocodilus. The sequence continues at coordinate 22,356,440 of JAGPOW010001327.1, forward strand.
CAGTCTGGTTCTGAACAAAAAAAATAAGACCTCCATACTCCAGTGCTGATGTGTCCTGAAAGTCTTCATAGCTAAGGGTGGAGAAGAAGGCATGGCTAGGCTTTGTGGAAAATTGGGTTTTCCACAAGGAGGAACTCTGAAGGACTAGAAAAGGACATCTTGGCAAGATGGGCTACTGTTTCACTGGAAAGGGTAGCATAGAAGAAAGGACGAAGTGGAGAGTAGTGAAGGAATCGTGTTGCTCCACGCTCTAAAACCCTTATTTATACAAGTGTTCACTTTGGACAACATTGAGCAGAATCCATGGGAACTGTAAAACTCAACTTGCTACAAACTGGGATTTATTTTCAAAATTCTTGTTTTCTTTCATTTTTATTTCCCCCACCTGTTTCCCAGGAAAGAACAAAAATTAAAAATACAGTAAGGAAACCTCTCTGTCACTTTAACATCAAGTTAGTGACAGGGCAGCCTGAACTATTTGATACAGATGAAATTGTTCAATCGGGTGTTTAATACTTCACTCACTCTACAGTAAGGGCAGTGGATGGGACTTGTGCTACACTTTACTTGGGTTCATTACTTATATCTATGCCTGGACTTCTCAAACCTAAGAAATGTAAAGGCTAGAGTCCCATTGAAATTCATAAGAAAAGTGGCACCGAACTGCCCAAAGCTCCTTTGACAATCGCATTCTATACTGCTTCATTTTTTATTTATTTATTTTTCCTCTGCTGTTGTGGTGGACAAGTCAATATAATGTAGTTTAAGCTTGCATTGCAGGTGTTAGCAAGCACCTAGGCCCTGGTTTATCAGATGGATACTTCCAAAAGTATTGTAATCCATACAAGAAATGTTTTCATTTCATGAGTCAACTTTCCATTACCAAAATTTCCTCCAGTTTTGGGAGCTATTTAGCAAGTCTTAGGATAAGGACAGATTTCATTGTTCAGGGTGTTGGCAGTTTCTCCACCCTCAGCTGTGTACCTGTACTGGTCTGTTTGTTTCTGCATTCAGTTTTGTGTTGGTGTATGTAGGTCCTTGGTATGACCATAAACTGCATTTGACTGGAAGGCCTGGTAGCAACGTGGTGGGGCTTCTTGTGGTGGGGTAGCTTCTACAAAATACAATAATGTTGCAACCTCCCAAGTAAGGCGAGTATAGGACCCTCAAAATCTTAGCCCCCACTACCTTGTGGTGTCTACAAATGTCCAACTTGGGATGCTTAAAATTTTTATTTATTAGCCGCATTGAAACACTGTAATGAGTTAAATCATAAACTTTGGGGCTGGCCCTTCCACACGCGCGCGCGCGCACACACACACACACACACACACACACACACACACACACACACACACACACACACAGTAGCAAGCTACAAGAATCAAGTATACTTATCCCACAGGTGCTGGAGTCTGTTGTTGAGGCTTCTTTCAGCATGGTGTTATCTTCCAGAAGGGGGTCGCCGGCTGGTTCTTCTGGCTGGACAGGTCGGGTGCTGGTCAAGTTGGAGATCAAGAGGGTGACTCTGAATGTCACTTTTTTCACTGCTTTTTATCTGTCCCTGGCAGACTTTGGTGACTCCCCAGTTCTCAGGTTTGCCCAATCCAGGGGTTGTTGAACCTCATGGGACTCCCCCCCCAGCTACTGGATGGCATCTGTCAGCCCCAGGGGTCGTCCACATGTACATGCAGGTTTGGCAGTCTGTTGATGAATTTTGAATAGGGCTCTGGGAGCGGTGGATCTGGAGGTATTTAGCCCCAAAGTTGGTCCCCACCATTGATTAACTCAGGCCAGGGCTTCTAGCCTTTGATCAGTGATGTTTTGACATTTCCCGGTTGTTACACTGTCTTCTGTTGAGTTCTTCTGTTGGCTGATCTGCAGTTTCCTTAGGTGTTAATTACTGCCTGCTGCTACAGTGTTACACATTCATTCACTGATTCACTGGCTCTTTCAGGGGCCAGCCTGATACAGGGAAGGACAGTTTGATTCCTGCCCTTGTTAATATTATTACAGTGTATAACTTACTTATGAAACTAAACACATTTAGTTGAAAGGTGAGGAGTATAAAATATAAGCTACAAAAGTAATGCCATGGCGCACAAATAGATAAAAATACCAAAATACAAGGGGAAATACAGAATGCACATACAAATTTCAAAATGCAATTCCTTATCTGAAAGTGAAAGAAAGAGGAGGGGAGAAAAGGTAGAAGAGGAAGAACATCCAAGGAGGGGAGAGCAACTGCAGGCAAGAGGAAAACAGGCTTTCTGCTACAGTGGGTACTCCTTGTTTAGAGAGAGGCTAAGGGATATCACCCTGACAAAGACACCCTTGCTGAGGGGTTGGGTAGTCAGCAGTAGTTCTTATCTGTTGCTCTTTGGCAGAAGCTACAACCATTGCAACACTGAATGTCTGGACTGGGTTTGGCCTATGCATTCTGTTTTAGTAGTCTAAAGGGGATGTCTTGGACAGCCTCTACTATTCCATACTCTTGCCTAGGCATATGTCAGTGTATTGGTGTGATGGTCACAGGACAAGTGGATTCATCAGGCACCTGATTAGACCTCTTATTCATACACCCAGATCCAGAGATTGATGGCTACCTATTTATGTAGGATAATGCCAGTTTATTTTTGTTTCTTTTCCCAGAGGGTTTGGACACTTGGATGAGTCTGTCACTTAGGCTTGAAATGCCATGCCTTGGCATTGCCTGTCCAATCTCTGCTTCACTCCTTTCAGCTCACTTTGACTAAAAGTTCTGGGGTGTTTTGTGGATCTTGCATTTGAAGGTGCAGACTGAATCTTTGATCTAGAAATGCTTATAATTACCATGGTGTCAATGATCTATGGTGTTTAGCTTCTGTTAACATACCTTGTGTCTGAACAGTGTGGTGTAAATGTGGACATGTTTTCTTGTAGAAATGATGCTACACAGATTAAATTGCTAAAACTTTCAATAACCTGGATTTTTCTCCCCACATTGCCATGAGGATTAATAGACTTTCTTTTCCATCTACTTGTTGCTGCACATTGTATTCTTTTGCCACGTGGGTGTTACTGTGCTGTTAAAGAGAGATGTCTTTCAGAACCATATGTTTGCGTTTAACCAAACAGCTTCAGAATATTCATTGATTTAAAAAATGCATACTGTGTTCTTCAAACATACTTCTACACTGCTATATACTATGTGCATTATCTGAATGCCTGATTTTTTTTTTTTTTAGCAGGTATATCAACCGATACTGATCTGATTTCTGATACAGCTGCATCTAGCTAGTAAATCTGTAGTGGGGAGGGGAGGAGTGTGTGGCAGGGGCAGATCAAGGCCTCTGTGCTGAAGGAGGAATGGGGCTGGGACAGGCGCTGCCCAGCTGGCGCGTAGGACAGAGCCATTGCTCACCTGGGAGGCACACACCCTGGGAAGGCATGGGCCGCATTTGCCCCCAGATCTGCGTGGGGCAGGGTAGGCTGCAGGCTGGAGCTGTACCAGGCTTTTCCCGGTGAGAGCTAGTTTGGGCTGGGCCATGCCTGAGGCAGGTGGTAGCTGTGTTGGGAGAGGGTCATAGGGGTTGGGGGACTGCAGCCACCCACCTGTCACCACAGCCTCCCTAATTCCCCTCCCAGTGCTGCTGCCCACCTTGAGTGTAGTAGCCCCACCCAACATGCCAGGAAGAGCCCAATGCAGCCTGCCTCACCTGTGCCCCTCACAAGTCTGGGGGCACATGCCGCCTCCTGGGGTGCATGCAGTGGTGGAAGCTGCCCCCTTCCTAGGACCCCCGGACAAGGCACAGCTCTGTCCCGCAGAAGCACCTGTCCCAAACCCAGCTACTCTCCCTCCCTCACTGCAGGGCGCCTTGATCTACCCTCCCTCCTCTCCTTCCACCACAGCAGACTTACCAGCTCCATGCAGCTCTCCAAGCTGCTGGGCTTTGCTCCTCGTTGTCTATGTGGTGCACTATGGCTGTGCGCATGCACAGGCTTTTATTGGCCAAATTTATCAGCCACATCAGGCTGATTTCTGATGCAATCAATTTTCTTTATATCGGTGCCGATCTGTCATCGAGCCAATGTATCGGTGCACCTCTTACTCTAGAGGTGTAAGTTGTAGCTAAGGAAGGAATGGCCATTAAAAGTTTTTAAAATATATTTTATTCCATATATTAATTAAGGTACTATCAGGGGAAGCAACAATAGCTGTAGCTGAACATACAAATGATTTAGATGAGGAAAAGCTCTGGATGAAGAGAAATATGAAAACTGCCTTGTTGGATGGATCCAGCTGGATGTTACCCAGTTAGAATCTTATTTAGATTTTGACCAGCTTACTGACTTGGCTCTGGGAGAGTTGATTGTGTAATGTGTTATCCCGGTAATGAATAGGGCTGCTTCATATCATTCATGCTAGAGTCTGGTTTTTTATCATTCACTTAAATCCTAGACCTTATGTATTACAGTAATGCAGCATGGATGTGATGAATGCCTGTTAAGATCCACTTCCAAGATAAATGTACCAGAAAAAAAACAATCAGGAAGCAATTGTTACATTAATGGAGGGGGGGGGGGGCAAACTTCAAGATCGCACTGCTATCGCAGCTATGCAAAACACCATGTTGATGTGCCTTGGACTTCCAGAAGGACCCTGTGGGGAGAGAATGAGTTTATATGGGAACCATCTGGACTCTGCCTGATTTTTGCAAAAAATGAATACAAATACATGAGCTCTGTAGAGTTAGGCTGCTGCCTTTCACTTAGTTTATAACCTTTCAGTGCTGACTTTGTGGTTCCTTTTATGGCAGAGGTGGGCATTTATTTTGACTAGATGGCCACTTAATGAATTTTAGTGAGCTGTCATGCTGGGAAGAGCCCAGTGCAGCCTACAAGGAGAGGCTAAGGGACCTGGACCTGTTCAGCCTTCATAAGAGAAGGCTGAGAGGGGATCTAGTGGCAGTCTATAAACTTACCAAGGGAAGACCAGAGGGGAATGGGTGAGACCCTGTTCCCCTGAGCGCCTCCTGGAGTAACAAGGAATAACAGCCACAAGTTGATTGAGAGTAGGTTCAGGCTAGACATCAGGAGGCACTACTTCACAGCCAGGGTGGCCTGGATCTGGAACCGGCTTCCAAGGGAAGTGGTACTAGCTGCAGTCATATGAGCTTAAATTTACTAGGGGTCATAGGAGCCCAGTATTCTTTCCTGACCAGGGCAGGGGGTTGGACTTAATGATCTGCTCAGGTCTTCTCTGACCCATCATCTATGAATCTGTGAGTCAGGGGCTGCAAGGGTACACCCCTTATCAAACTAATAACTCCCACCCCTTGAAAGGTGCCCTACCTGCTGGTCAGCATCTTGGGACTGGAAGT
>JAGPOW010001327.1:22362401-22389822 GCA_030014935.1 Caiman crocodilus
CTCTTGCTAGAGTTCATGGAGGTCCTAGATGGTCACCATCTCTGGTGCTTGCTTTTTAGGTCCATGTACTTCTGTGAAATATATGTAACATATAAAGTTAACTCAATTAAACAAGTATGGTTCTTTGAAGATCATCATTAAATGGAGAAGATTCTAATGGAGGCAAGGAATTAGCTTTGATAAATGTTCCTCTTCAGAAGGGAGTCTTGGAGTTGCGTCTTTGTGGGTGGAGGACAGACCTAAAAGGTCCCTCAGGAATTCATGACATTTTATATGATTAACTCAGCTGCCTTGCTTCTCAACTCCCACGCCTCTGTTGTACTGAAAGGCAAAATTATAAACTTTCTGTAACTGATTGCAACCATTAGTCTCCTCTTTAGCCACCTACATGAAAGCAGGGGATATTATAGCATCAAAACTAGAAGCAAAGTAGAAGTGTTTTAAAAATACAGATTTGACTAACTTGTCATGGCAGCATAGACCGCCAAAGCTGACAAGCTGTCATTGATGACACCAGAAGATCTGTATCGCTCTTTCATGGGAATATTTGACTTTGTTTGTGCCACGCTGGTTAATTTCTCGGGCTACTTTTGTGCTGCCCTTGTTGAGCCATTGAAGTAAGACTAAAGCACAACAGTTGTTCTCAGCTGGACAGTTTGCCATTTGCTTTATTGACTTGGATGTCTCCATACGTTCGTAGCGCTCTGTGGAATGAGACCAAGGCACCAACACAGTTAAGACCTCACCCTGGCTTGATTCCCAACAGCAAATTAATTTGTCTTGGCAGTGGTACAGCATTCTTTGTGTCGCCATGCTCCCTGAAAAGGAAAGCTCTTTTGAATATTATCTCTTCAGTTGCAGTGACTGGAAGGACAATACAGTTGGTAGGCACTGAGGATTAATTGAAGGGGGGCGGTTTTATTCTGGTGCCATTTTATTCTTTCATCCAATTGTTATATTTAAAATTAAACTAACTCTTACACTTACTATCTTGAATAAATACATTTCAAGAGCTGTTGAATTTACTATAAATAATGTCAGTTAGGGATTTAGGAGCTTTTTCACCTTTTTGCAGAACTCCAAGGACTCAGACTTTTAAAAAGCTCCTTTTCAAAAAAGAATGTTCTGAAATAGTTGTTTTTTTTAGCAAATGCTATAGGAAACATTCATCACTGTTCTGACACTGGAAAGTTGAACATGCCAAGCATGGTGGTGGCTAAATTTTTAAAATAGATTGTTTCCATGCAAAGTGTATAGTTCTGGGTGAACCTGAATAGTTTTCTGCATAGCACATTTTCAAAAGTTGTAAAGCCTACACAAGTGCTTTCCGAACTTCATATTTTGGGGAACTGTGCAAGATCAGGGTTCACAGTGATGTTTGCAGTTCTATAGCTTTATTTTTATGATGCTGGTAGAAAAGTGATGAACAAAAATTGGGTGGATTAAATACAAGGAATTTATGTGAACTGTAAGGTGTTATTGGCCAAATCTTCAGCTCCTGCAAACTGACCAAGTTTTACTAGCTGATTATCTAGCTCAGAGATGAAAGGGAATTTCTGGTGTTACCAGAACCAGTTACAACATACCATATTTTGATGTAAAGATGCATTAAAAATGGATCTTAACTTGCTGTACACATTTTAATCAATACTCTAAATTTTAGTGTTAGGTTATTTCCATTCATAACAGTTCTCCTAAGAATAGGATAGATGCTAAATGCTTTAACTAAGGCTCTGGTCCTGAAAACATGCACCAGGGAAACATTATGGACATCACATCAGTATTCCCACTGAGTCATCTGTGGCTAACTTCAGTGGTACTACTTTGTTTTATAAAGTTGCACAAGGTTGCCTTGGTTCACAGACAGATTTTGAAGGTGCTTGGTGTACCCTAGGGAAATTAATTTATAAACAGAGAAGCCAGGATTTCTTTGGATGGTATCTTTTACTGGACCACCTAGTTGGGATAGAGTTAGACAAGCTTTTGAATGCAAGATGTTCCTCAAATAAGACTTTGACAATGGAATGCTTTATTATAGTGGTATAAGTCTAGATTTGTTTTTCCTGGTGTATTCTCCACATGTACAAAATCAGCATCAGGCTAGATGCAGATAGAATTACTGTGCAGCTCAATTCAATAAATAAATATTTCAAACAAGTGGAAGCAACCTTTTCTTTGCAGCAGGAATGGTTCAGTCTTCCATGGCCAGTGTAGTTCCCTGGAGAAAACTGTAATCCATTTTTTTCCTATGTGCTAAACACATTCTGCAGAATCATCCTTTTGCTGTATTGGTCTGGAGTTCCTTCACAGTCATGGTTTTCTGGCAGCCACAACTGCAGCTACAGTGGTGTAAAGCTTACCAAGAATTCAGTGACCCTAATCAGTTTTATACTGTTTCCAGTTTCTTGCCTTCCCTCCCTGCTAGCACATATCCTTCATCACCCGTTAAAGGAAGACTTTTGTGAAAGGATTTTATTAAAGTATTGGCAGCATTGTTGGTTTGAGCCAACTCTTTTAAAATCTGTTGGTAAGGTATGGTTCTTTCAAATGGAAACACTTCTCTACAGCAAATACTTCAGGCAAACTCTGGCATGCAAATATAATTAAATTGCAAATAAATCTGTTTTGTAAGAAGTCTTGTCTAGAAAACCTGGGTAGATACTGGATTATTTTTTGTTTTAGTGGTTTAACTGAAAATGTGGTGGGCGAGAGAAGGATGATTTTTTTTATAAAACAACCACCACAAAAAATATTTTTTATTGAAACATTGTTTACCCAAAAGTGAAACACTTAAATACAAAGTGTTATACAAAAGGTATTTAACCTTTTTGTATAGCCTTTCTTTTAAATGTAGATTTTTTAAAATGAAAAAGTATAGAAGCTGTCTTGTTTGTTTTGAAAATAGCACAATAAAATACTAAAATATTTCAAAAACTAAACACTTTCCCTTTCTTTAAATTTCACGTCATCTTGCAGCATTGTAATTAAAGGCCCTTCATATTCCTAAGGCTCGTAAGACTTCCATGACTCCCCTGGACAGTTGGGTAGGGAGGATTGAGTGTGCAGGTGATAACATTGTCAAAGTCAAAAGTTGCATTAATTACATTCCAATCTTATGGTAATCTTATTTGGTTTAATATACAGATACTTAAAAAATGATCTACTACAAGGATATTTTCCATCTCTAGAAGGGACACCACAAGAAATCAAAATGGGAAATTGATTTATGTTGTTAAAAGCTTTTTTCAGCATTACCTTAGGAATATGAGCAACAAGTATAATGTTTCTCCTGACTTGTAATTCTAGGTTTTATGCAGAATAAGTGTCTCACTGGAAAGATGCAGTGATGGTATTGTAAGACTGAGGAAACAAGGAAAGTACCAGTAACAGGAAGTGCTAGGTATAAAATAGTCTTTTGTGAGAGCAGTATGCTCCATCCATCCAGGAGTCTTGTCAGGTTTTAGGAAACAACATAATAAACCACTTGTTTTCCCTGTGAATTTTCCAAGTCTTCAGGGAAATATCCTTGCCCCCATTTTATGTATGATTATTTTAGACTTCATATTTATCCAGGAACAAACATCCAGAAAGGCAGGCCTCCATCCTGGCTACTCAGAGATGGATTTTACTTTATTGTCATTATTCCCCTAACTTCACTCTAATTTCAGTCTGTCTCCAGCCTGCTTCCAGTGTCCATGCCTCCTCCATGTGTGTCTGCTCCTGCCCCCACTTATGCCCCTTTACCAGCTCAGTCTCCTTCTTCTTTAAGTTTTGCTTACATTTATGTCCCATCCATCCATGTAGTCCCCCCCAGTATCTCCTCTGTGGCCAGTCTCCCTGGTTTTGCCCACATTTGTGACACCCTTTTTCATTTTCTACTCTTACTTGGTGTTTTTACAGCTATCATATTGCATCCAGCTTTCTTGTCCCTACCATTCAGTTCACATTACCATGCATGCCTCAGGATTGCATATACTGGGAAAATCTTGCATTCAAAATAATGTTAATTAGTGCAACATGATGCACAAAATATGATGTAGCACTTGGTAGACAAGGACTTCCATGTTTAAGCTTACGTTAGAAGGTTTTTAACTCTGATTGATCAACTAAATTTTTACAGTTCTTGTGTGTGCTACTGTCACAAGTTTAAATTTGTGAGGTTAGGTGCCTCAGTTTTTCTTGGAGTGCCCAAGAAGTAAGACTGCTTTACAGCAGCTGCTTTTTCTAAGGGTGGTTGCTCATTTCCGATTTATTTTCTAACATGGTGCACTTTCATAGCTTATAAGGCTCTTACCTGGGCCACACACAGGAAGAACTGTCACGTTCATTAAGGGCCACTGGGCTCTTGTTCTGCTGAAATCAGTGAGAGACTGTGGTCATTTTTAAATAATGAAACTGGGATCATAGTAGGAAGATATTCCTGTATCTAGGTACTTTAATCACTGCAGAGATGAGTGCCTGAGGTAGAGAAACCTTCTAAAAAGCACATATAGAAATCATGATAAATTACAAGAGCTGGCAACACTGCAAGAACTATGCCCAGCAATTACTCCCATCTTTTGCAGGAACAGGGTAAGATGGCGTTCATGTAATTGTAACTGCATGTATTACCAAGATGGGAAGGTTTGCTATAGAAAGTGAAAAGAAGAAATTGATTTTTCTGACCAAAGAAATAAATTGTATTTCAAAGACCTGTGCTACTGTACATTTGCTTCGAGTGAGTACCAACCTCTAGCATCAACTGCACGCTAAAATTACTTTTAAGGAGAGGAGCCTTTGAGTCAGCTGCCTTGGAGATGGGATTGCCTTCCAACTCTACAGGGATGATTGGTAGCAGAGCTGAGAACACAGCCCTTTGGACTCTCTTTGCCCCATGCCTGGACTAGCCCAATAAATAAATATACTTTTTCACCACATTGGTTCTAGGAACTGCAGTCATGGCCTAACCCCATTGAGTCAGGCACCTTGGAAAAGTGTAAAGTTCTTGCGTTAAAAAGGATACAGTCAGTGTAGAAAACAAGAGACCATGAGGAAGCAGGACAGCAGTGAGGCAATAGAAAAGGAAATGGATACATCTGTCTCTATAGGAGCATCCATACTTTGAACAAAATCTCCTTTGCTAGTTATATGACAAACGTAAGAGTCTGGCCCTGCAAGATTTTGTACCAGTCCCATTGACATCACAGTTCAGCCTGGGAATAGCTCATTGATGTTGGTGGGAATTCTAGGAACTTGGCACCTTTCCAAGTGGGGACTTTCTGTGACCTACAGGTCAGTTGGATGTATTTGGTGCTTAATGTAAGTAACAGTGGCTCCACTCAGGAATCAGGCTCCAGTTTTTATACAGGGGGTTGTACAAAAGAATTAAGCAACAAGTCTCTGCCCCATGGAGACCACAGTTTTCAAATTATGACAAGACATTTGAATGGGTAAATGGACCAACTCTTTAGGTACCAGGGGGAGCAGAGGAACAGTTCTTTGCCCAGCCCTACCAGGCTTTCCTTCCTCTGTTTCATACTCTGGTGGCTGTTTCATATTTTGATAACTACAGGGGCCAGACATGTGGTGTTACCTATCTCTTCACTATGCTGTGCTTTATTTGGCATACAGTCTTGAGTGAACGGTACACCATTCTCTGTTGCACAGATGCTTCCTGCATGGTTTGCTGCTTGCTCTGCTGCCCTTCACCAGACGTAAGAGTAAGCTGTTGTCCATCATCCAGCAGATACAGCCAAAGAGCTTCCTCCTCATTGCTTATGTTCTGCACCAGACTGCAAGCAGTTTTCTTCAGTGGTTCATTCAAAGGCTAGTTGTCTTCATGTTGCCTGGAAGGCCTGTTTCATTAGAGCATATAGCACAGAACACATGCATTTGAGCAGCCTGATTTTTCTGCCTAAGGAGATTCTCTTGTCTTGTAAGAGAGTAGCACATTTGCATAAATTAGTAGTCACAGGAGGCCAACATCTTAATGACTACCAGATGGCAGAGATTTTTTGCAAATGCCTGAGTCTATGGACAATCTCATTTAAAAAAAATGATAGCCCTGGTTTTCCCTTGGCCAGGGCAGTGCATAAGGCACTCTTCATTCATTTTACAATACATAGTTATGAAGGCTTCTCTTTTATCTTAGTGCTGTTTGAACTTGGAACGTTGTCAGAGTTCTCTTTAGGAACTATTTATAGGGGAAAATGCATCTTTTAGAAATGAAGGCTTTATGATACAACTGTAAAAACTATCTTCCCCCACTATTCCTAGTGTAAGCCCTGCTGTTAAGAGCCATGAAATTATCTTTTCGTGGCAGATGGGAGCTGGTTGGAAAATGATCTTAAGTTTAGCCTGTAATGTGAGCTGCTTCCTCTGCCTGGCATTAACCTGCCCTTTTTATTTATTTATTTTTAGCAATTATTTTTCTTCATTAGATAATTTTCATCCTCCTGTTCTTACTCTCCTGTCTATATTTTAATCCAGTCTAGAAATTTCTTGCGTTGAAATTCATGCAGATTCCACACAAGTGACACTCACTGAAATCAAGGGAGCATTTTTAAGTTAGTGATATATCCCTTAATAAATACTAAGCTCTCTTGTGATTTCTAGGTGACTTCCGAAATTGTTGGTTTTTCTTAGGTGGTATCTAGTTTGACATGCAACAACTGTATTCTGATTGCACAATTAGCTTTAATGTCTCCAAAGGGACCGCTAAGGAATGAGCGAATAGATGCTTTAAAAACTATTTAGACGAGGGATCATACAGCCAAGCCCTATGACTTATTTTTTCTTGTCATCTTAACTTTGTCAATAGCAGCTCATTCTTTAAATACATCAGAAATTTGACCCACTGTGCTTTCCTTGACTCAAACTCCCCAACATGATCTATAAAATGTATTTATTTCTGCTGTTAATGTGAATGGACTGATAGTCTGATCTGGGATCTAGCAGTTAGCTTGTGGCTGTTGCTTTCGTTTTAAAGGTCTCGCAAGCCAGGGAGCTCAGCTACCTTATTTGGAGCTCATATGCCTGACCACTGACCTCATATCTGCTTGTTTGAGTGTTTTTACTTGTCTATATATGGAAAGGCTGCTTGGAGAGTAGTTATCTGACCTGAATTAGAAGTAATGCAACATCTGTATTAACAGCTGCTTTTGTCAGGGTGCACTAATTGGGTTAAATCCAGGATGTTAGCTGGTTTGTCTGCAAAGGGGGAACTTGAATCCTGTTGTTTGTTTGGAACTTTATGTATTCTTGCAAACAAGATCCTTCCTTCTGGTGAAGTCAGGAAGAAGAAAGTCAGAACATAAACAACAAGTCTGCATCAGGAAGCTAATGTTTCATGTATGACTAATTTAAATCCAACTTTTCTGTAGTCATGGCAGTGAAGATCCCTATTTTCCCATTGATGTCATGGGACACTATGATGTGATGTCATGGCACAATAGGGACACTGGATTAGATGTGAATGGGTTATACAGAGCAGGGGGAGAGGGAAGGAGGTGGGAAAAGCCCAGCTCTAGGTAGTAGATTACAAAACACAGAAGATATAATTGTGCAAATCAGTAATCCCCCTTCCCTGCCAATGTTACGGGACTGCTTCTGTTGCCTGAGCATGTGGGTATAAGATTTCTTTGACTTAAGGGTGTTTGGAATAGCTGAGGAATGATGATAAACAAACATTAGGTGAAGTCTTTGGTCTCAGTGAATTCAGTGGAACAACTTTTATGGAAATGAGTAGAGCTAGGATTGTTACCCTGTGTCAGGTGTATCACCTCTCAATGTAAAGCCTGGAGAAGCAACTTACTGATGATACCTTGAGCATATCTTAAATGCAGCCAACTAGTGCATTGCACAACAGCAGGGGGGAAAAGAGTTTGTCCAGGAAAACTTGAACTAACATCCCTGTTCTTATGAAAATTTCCACGGGGTCAGTCTTCTTTCTTAATGCCGACTTTATAAGGTCTCCCCTGATAGACTCTCTCCCTCTCTTCTTCTCCCCTCCCTGAAATACATTAAGCCAAGTGGTCATTGTTTGTCTGAAGCCTTCCTTCTGAGATTGAAACCTATTAATCTAGCAAGTTCTGGAGTGTGATATATTTAGGGGTTTTAAAAAAATTTTGGGGTTAAGCCAGCAATTTAAAACTGTTCCCTAGCAGATTTTATTGTAGTTAATTAGTTACATGGATAATTGTTTAAAAAAAAAAAAAAATAGGCACCGGTTCTGCAAGATGGTTTCCCACCCTTTTGTTTTTGGACAGAAATTGTTAACAAAAACGTCAGTGGAGAAAGTTTCAGTCTTAAGTCCCAGTTTTTAAAAAATACTTTTTTGGTATATTAGTCCATGCTTTAAGAATCTGTTCTTCCATTGCTCAGGAGCCTGAGGGAATATTTTGGTTGTGTCCTTGAACATGCTTGCTACTTGTATGGATGCTACTTTTTAAAAGAATGAGTCGTGTCAATCATGGGGGGCCAAACTGAGTGATTCCTTTTGATAGAAACTCAACCCTTGGCATAACAAGCAGGGGGCTTAGTCAGGCTTGCTAGACCGCAGCTGTTTGCTACAGGCCAAGATTGTTAAATCGCTTTGCATTTTATGATAGTGCAGCACATACCTTGATTCTCAAACTTTTGAAACTTAGCAGGAAGAAAGGTTCTGAATTTTCTGAGCCTGTGGCCCTCTGAGAGCAGCTCATTGATTTACATTCTAGTAATCTTCTCGGTCAAGTCGAACACATGTTGTGTGTAGGATACAATACAAATATCCACTTAGCTTTTAGATTCCTCTCTCCTTTGGAATAATGAGCTATTGTGATGCCTGCTTTCAGCCCTGGAGAGATGTGTCCCCCATTGTTTCTGTTGTTTTTGTGGGACTCCATTTGTTTTAAAGGGAATAAGGGGGGGAAATGCAAATTCCATGCTTTCATTCTGCAGAAGGGTCTGTAATGTTCTGGTGCTTACAAGTGTAGCAGCATTTTGAAGGCATGCCCATTCAGCAAAGAAATTGGAATCGTAAAATCAGGGGATAGAAGCTTCTCTCATTTCTTTACTTCAACCAAAGGGGAGAATCTTGACTGTCAATTGCAGTAAAACTTCTATCCATACAAGATTAGCAAGCCTGTATGGCAGTCTAGAGTATGCTAAACTTTGGGACACCCAGAAGAACAATATCTTCCTCTGCTCCCCCCATTAGAAGCCAACCCTCTAATTTAGGGTCTGTTGCATTAGTGGGGCACTGGGAAGATGTTTGCACAGCTGTTTCACATACCTGGGCTTTTCTATGGAGGACTCGGCTCTCTGAGGGTATTGTTCCGGCTTGTTCCTAATGCTTACAAAAAATAATCCGAAAGGGCTTGTGAGGGAGGTGCCATGGGGTAATGTTTTTGCTGGAGAAAGTGAACACAAATTTTTAAAGGTTATTCAACAGCACCAAGTTGCCTGCAACATTGGACTTGTATGCATAGAATGTCAGAGGCAGAAAAACCTGCTTGATCACCGACTAGTTTTTCTTTTTCTTTTTACTCTTATTGTAGATTAAAAAACAGCAGCAAGATGTGTTAGGTTTCTTGGAAGCAAACAAGATTGAATTTGAAGAGAAAGATATTGCAGCCAACGAGGAGAACCGGAAATGGATGAGAGAGAATGTCCCAGAAGATAGCCGACCAGCAAGTGGAAACCCATTACCACCGCGACTGTTCAATGATAGCCGATATCTGGGGGTAGGAAAAGGGTTTGAATGATCTCCTTTGCTTCCTTGTTCTGCATTTTTTCTGTCTCAATTTTTGCAGCTTACCAGAACAGTTTCTGCATTGCACTCTGTTTTAGCTGTTCTGTTTGCAACAGAAAAGAAGAATGCTTATAATGAAGCTTTTAAGTTTGTATAGTATTAATGCAGAAGAGCTATTATATATTTCCTCTTGCCCTGTGAAGTCTTTAATAATATTTATTTTTGTACACTGCATTTCTTAGCCTATCTACTAGAGAATACTGTCTAGTAGCCAACAGGAGTATTTATTTTTTTTCCTACTGGTCCTTTTATCTTAATTTTTTTCTATTAAAAAAACAATAATTTTAAACTGTAGATATTTTAAAAAGCTCTGGAGATGCACTTTGCAAATACAGAATCTTGCAGTGCTGTGACATCCCTTCCAAATGGGATTTTCTGTAAATGAGAGATTCTTCCCATATGGACTAAGTCTGTCTGTCATTCAACTTTCAGAGGAAATGCTCAAATAGAATGACTTTTGCCATGTCAGCACATGAGCTTTCTTGAACTCGGAGGTAAAAGCTTTCTTGGGTTTAGCTTTTCTGGGTTCTGTTTACAAAATCCAAGGCAATTGTGGTCTGTCTATTCCTGTGTATAGATTTAAAAATCGGGTAGTAAATATAATGTTGATTTAGTTGTTGACTATTTTGAATGCTTTTTCTGAAGTATGTTGTTCTGTACTAATGATACACATCTGTGCTCAGCAGACCACATACTCTAAAAGGTGTGAATTTATTCATAAGTGTGAACTTCTTATTATTGATAAGGTGTGTGAGGAAGACCTGACAAACATACTGACTAAAAACATACAGAGCAGGCGTTTTCTTTCTAGGCTTCTTTCATAAACTTCTCAAGTGCACCTGGGCTTTGAATTGCAATTTGTTTTTCTTTTAATCCGAACCTGAATCTCTCTGGAGCATGTTATCATTTGTATAGTAAGTGGCTGACATGCTGCCTCGTCCACCAGGAGCAAGAGGGTTTGCTTGCAACTCAGTCACAAGTGGCTACATTTTCAGTATTTTAACGGAGGTGTACATGTAAGCCATTGCACCCAATGTCCCTCAAATATAGCTTAACTACCTTCTGTTATGACTAGGACTGTTTGTTGGGAAGGAAATGTTAATAAATATATGCAGGTTTCTATGCAAACATCTCTTAGAGTACTTCTTTGGCAAAAGTGAAACTGACATTCATTTATATCTAGTATTGCCTGCCTGCCTTCCCACAGTACTACAGAGCATTTGCTTTGGTGGGCACATTACTGTGTCAATATCCTTTTATCAATTAAATGTAGTCAGCTTCCTGCTGTAGTGCTGTAGCTGTCCACCAAAGTATAACATTTCATGGTAGTGCAGGGCAGGAAGTGAAGAAAACTGCATGCATGCAGCTATGCTGGGAGGTGTACTCATTGCAAGTATTTCTAATGCACCAATGATTATAGTATGATAGTTTCATACAGAGGTAATATATGATGGGCTTAGAACTACAGTGAGAGCAAGCTCTCTTTCTTAGCTACTGCCTGCTTTAGTAGGGCTTGCTTGCTGAGTTTTGTTGTAATTTGTTGGAAAAGCAAAGGCTTTTAAAATCAGTTTTACTGTCCTCTGAAAAATGGCTGGATTTAGGGATGTTTTATCTGCGCTTGTAGGCTTTTCATACTTGAGCTTTGGGGACTGTACAGGGACGGTACCATGCTGAGTACACTTGGCTCTTTAGTTGCTAGAATCTTTGAGCAAAGAACTGGATAAACTTGTTGCATGTGGCATGAAAAAGAGAGGGAGAGGCCAGAGCATCAGGGGAGAAAATGTGATTAGCGACTACATGGACTGCTGTGGGAAAGGAAAAGCAAAAACGACAACAACAAAAAAACCTACTTCATCTTTAAGAGAATGGGAGATCTGACTTCCAGGCCACACCAAGCCTAATCCCTCCCTTGAACCTTTTAATTACTGAATCCTGAATCGCTGGTGGCATCCTGCTGCTTTTTTGTTCTCTTATATTGCTTTATATGAGACAACAGGCTGTGGAGGTTCTAAATTAGAGAGTCCAGAGGGCAAAGAGGGGACCCGCTTAGTCCTGGAGCTTTGGGCTCTGTACTGGAGTTCTACAGTGTTTACTAAATAGATGCATGTGTATACAGTTGCTGGACGTGTGTGCGTTTGAGGTTGAGGGAACTCTGAACTTACTTTTGCTTCAGGATATGTAGGGCATCGTCACCTTGTTTTCAGGGACTTGATAGCATTGTGCTGTGTGTTCTCAAAGGAAAATTGTTTCAAATATCTTTACCTACTGGGCTACAGTGAAGCAGCCAGAGAGCACTGTTCTTTCAATGAGGTCTTTAATTTTGTAGTGAGTGTATGCAAACCAACTATGTGTAAGATTATCCTTAGGATAATTTTAGTGAGTTTTTCAAAAGCATTTGTTGATGTAGTCTCCAGCTGCAATGTATATGAATGCAGTAATTCAGGAGCAAAGCAGTATGTCATTTCATGGGGCATTATGAATTCCTCACAGCCTGTCAGTCTGATATTGAATGGGTCAGGTGGCAGACAAGCTGATTTTTTTTCTCCAGTCCACATCATTGTTTCTATAGAACAGTGATTCTCAACTGTGTGTCAGATCTTTTGAGGCATGCCCCTAGGTGTGAGGAGGTGTGAAGAGTTAAGTAGATAATCACAGGCTCGGGCTTGCCCCTGGCTGGATGATTCCTCACCCCTGCTGCCCAGTCTCTCTGCAGGGAGGTAAGCATTGCAATATATAAGTTAATTTTCGAAACAGAATGCCCCTTAATTCACAGAAGTTATTGAGGGATGCCTTGAGTCCAAAAAAGTTGAGAACCACTGACATAGGTTTTAACCCTGCAAGGTGCTGAGTACTTTCAGTGAAGTTAATGGGAGATAATGAAACTACTTGGGTCCTAGGGTAGATGTCATTTTGTTTTTGCTTGTAAAGTAAGTTCAGCTGGGACAAATTCCAGAAAGCAGGGTTGTACTGCTTTAGAAAGTCTTATCAAAGACCAATAACATTTATATTAGGATCTTCCAATCAAGTTCAACTTGAGGGAAAAGAAAACCTTACGTGTACATCCTTCCTTTGGTATCTTTTATCAGACTCACCATAAACAATAAACTCTTTTCCTTATTTTACCTTGGTTAGTACCTGCACATACCAAATGTGTAGTGTAAGTTCTGCTGTCTCCGATGCAATTACAGACCCTGAGCATTTGTACTCTGGCATGTAAATGATACTCCTCTTCCCTTTGCAGAGTTTCTTGTCCTAGAAATGGTGCTAGAAATTGGAGCACTTGCCCATTCATTAGCAGTTTAGCTAGAACCCTTGTTCAGCAAGTCCAGAGTGTGGTGTTGGCACTGGATATCAGGAATGTGAGTGTTTGAAAAATCTGTACATGTGAATTCAACTAAAATCTGAGAGTTGGTATTTGAATTATACAACAGCTAAACAGCTTTGAACTCCAGGCTCCCTCCCTCACCTTCCCAAATTCAGTTGCTTGTAATTATGCTCTTGTCAACTTCTGGAGAGCATCCTGACCGCAACATTCCCCTGGAGACCACCACACTAACTTTGCTCATTTCACATGCCTTTTTTTGGCTGTATGTGTGGGCATGTGAAGCAGCTTGCCCTTAATGGCAGCTCCCTCAGTAACTTTAGCGTGGAACTGAGCATGCTCCACATTACTGGCATTCTCTAGCTGCTTGTTTTGACCAAGATTTCATCTGTCAGAAGAATGCCTGTTAAGAAGGAGCACAAACCAGGGTAATAGCATCAGTGAAAAGGGAGGGAGAAAGGAGAAAGACAGCCCAAGTTGGGTCTGTAGCGTGAGTTTGGAAACGAGAATTAGGGATGTGAATGTGGTAATCCAAACAATAGGTGTCTTGCACAATCATTCTGTAGTTCAGTTGGATAGCATTGAGCAAAGCCACACTCTCATTTTGTATCTTTTTCCCACACACAGCAGATAGCATGCATGCTAGGACAAAAGACTGTTTTTTCTCTTAGCAAAACTCAGGAAAAAGAGGGGGAGAGAGTACATGTGCACTTGTCCCACCCTTTTAGCTTTCTTTTCCTTTGCTGTTCTTGCTGTGTGTAGCCGTCATCTAACTTTAATACAGCATCCAACATGAGGCTGAGGCATATACTGTTTACCAGGCTTCTGCATAAATTATGATTATCTGGATGTATGCATGCAATGTGTAAATACAGATGCTAGCCTCTTACTGTGAAGAATATTTCTTTGACTTATTCATTTGCACTAAATCATTAAATATAATGCTAATATAACAGTAAGTCTATGAATTAGTAATATTAGAGTGCAGCTTTTCTTTTCGATTCCAGATCAGAGGTAACATCTCATCTGATTAGAATAGATTAGGGGGCTCAGTCCATTCTAGTTTACTGGCTGCCATGGATACTGAAATTTACCATTTATGGTACTTTTTTCAAAATCTGTTTTGGTGGGTAGGTGGGTGTTATGTGTTGTGGTTTTTTTGTTGTTTTCATTTAAAATATTTGAGTGCAATGGATCTGAGCAGGTCTGATTTTGTTTTAGATTACATTAGCCCTGGTTGGCTCGTGCTTGGGTAATCTATATTAAACAGACTTCTTACACTTTTTAGTTAGCTCATGATTTTTCTCTCTCTCTGATTGTAGGATTATGAAGCTTTCTTTGAGGCAAGAGAGAATAATGCAGTGTATGCTTTTTTAGGCTTGACTGCACCACCAGGTTCAAAGGTAGGTATGTTGGGTAGGTGAATTGTATTTCGGACCAGCATATACAACTTTTATCTACCAAGGGATGTCTGTCACTGTGGTGTGTTTTTCACACACGTATTTCTGTGGATGAGTAATGCATCCTCCCTTTGAGGACTTCTGCTTTCAGACTTCGATGGTATATACTGTCATATGTCCATTTATCTGGTGGATTTTGCATTCCCCAAAAGGCTTGTTCCAATTTAGTGCATTGACCTATAACTGCAGTAGTTAATTAATACTGTCTTGGTATTTTCACTGTGGGATGAATCCTACTGCTATTTATTGGAAAGTCTTTCGCCAATATCAGTAGCAGGCTGATCAGGTCCTTTGGTGGTATTGGTTTCCTCATGGCCTTGGTTGTTGTTTTGTTTAGCACCTAAGGCAGCATCCAGATGTGCATGGACATTTGGTTCCCCAGGGACAGCTAGTGGTAGCACACCTTATGCCGCTGCCAGTTGTCCAGGGCGAATGCCTGTGTCAGGTGTACTGGCAGGCGGTTACCCCAGGTGGAGTAGGGGTGGCTGGGGCCAGAAGCCTTACTGCAGGTCCTGGGGGCCTCCCAGAGCTGCAGCAGGATCTCTGTTGCTGCACGGAGTCTGGCCAGCAATGGAGCGTGGCTCTGGCTGGCCAGGCTCTGGCTTCAAGTGGTATATGTTGCCACTGTGTGTGCTGCTCTGTTTTTTATTTATTTTTATCCCCAGGGTTTTTTTGACTCCTGGATATCAAAAAACCTGTCCGTGCTGCTCTGAAAACTGTGTTCTAATACTTTTCAATGGAAAACTTGGTGAAAAAACACTGAAATAAATGGAAATGGATTATTTTTGAAAATAAACAGTTAATTAAAAATATTTGTCAACAGAATGCATCTTGCCAGTAGTTTTTGCAAGAGACTTCTCACAGATAAAGTTAATATCATTAAAAATTTTATTTTTTCCTCTGTATGAAGCTGTGCATTCTCTTTACCAGTTATACACTTGATTGCTGTAAGATGGATGCACCAAAGTGGAATTCTGCCTTTGATTTTGATAGAACAGGACAGGAATGTTTTATGCATTTCCCTTGAGGGTCTTAGGAGCCCTGAGTCACCTCCAGTCTTCTCATGCCCATGGGTAAACATGCCACCTTCAACTTTGTAAGGAAACCTGAAATGTTCTGTTTTGCACACATTACTCAGGGGCCTGAGTTAAAAATAGTTCATGATCAATTCTTATTAAAAGTTGCAAGTTGGACTGACTCAGATCTGGGGACCAGATTTTTGCCCCGGGCTAACTGCATTGGTATTAATGGAGGTACAACAGTGATTAAATTAGGACAATTTTTTCTTTGATACTTTCTTTCTGAAACCTAACCTAACTCCAGTTTCAGAGCAACAAAACAGATACTTGGATGCAGTTGTGGGGAAAAATGGTTCTCTTGGTCAGTATAGCTGTTTGTTACTATAGTATAGTTCAAAGAAAAGATCACTTAAAGAGGAACAGACTTTTAGTTTTTTTAACCCTTACGCTGCCTTTTTAGGGTTCAAGGGAGTGTTGATCACAAGTCTAATCTCCAACTTGCCAAAAGTTTTGCTGTTAGCCTGACTTGGCAATTGGGCTATCGCTAAATGTTAGCAAATCAAACTGACTGTTGGCTTGAAGGCAAAGCTTATTTCAAAACATCTCAGGTTTGAGCACATCTCAGGTAGAGAATTGCTTCTTGCAGCTTGGCTGTATTTTCTGACGGCTATCTATGTAATTCCTGTGAACAGCATTCAGTAAAATGGGAGGAAAAAGATATTGAACCAAGTTACAGGCAGTCCTCGGACTTATGAAACAATTGGTTCCTGAAAACCGCATCTTAAGTTAAAACGTAACTCAGAACTGATTTTTCCCATAAGAAACAGTGTTATAAATGGAGGATTGGTTCATGAACCAAGGCCTGATGCCTTATTTTCACCAAAAATAACACAGAATTTTGTACTCAGTCAATTATAGATGAGTAAAATGGCTACATTAATATATGTGTGTGTGTATATTGTAAATAGCAATCCTTTTGATTTGGAAAGACCTCTTTGAGATGACTTTGCTCGACTTTTTGAAAGGTTCTTGGCTGGAGTCTGCTCAGGAGTCTTGGCTGAAGGTTTTTCTGGAGTCTTGTCTGCCGCCTTAAGGGCAGCATCCGAGGCAACACAGCATACTTGTTTGCTGGGATGGTGTGGTGTCAGATCAAGCGTTGTAAAGTTGAAACAGTGTCAATTTGTAAGCATTGCAAGTATGAAACATAACTCAAAACGTTGTAAGTTGAGGACTGCCTGTAATGCTGAGGAGATGCACATTTTGATAGCACACTGTAAGGTTTTATGAGGTGTCTGGAAAATGTGATGGGTGGTGTTGAGTGTTTTTTATGAAAAAATGAATAGAAGTTGGAGCCAAACTCCAGAAATGATATTGGAAATACAAACAGGTATTTACTGAGCATCAGTGATTTGTTTAGTGCTCTCTACAGTAAACAGAAATAAGTCAAACAAAAACCACTTGATAAATACTGTAATTAACCAGACTTCCAGGGGTTCAACTTTCTTAAATATACAGAATGGGCGAGTTAAAGCTTACGGCTACACATAAATAACCGACAGTGTACTCAGTGAGTGTCCTAATGGGAATGTTCTAAGGAAGAATTTGAAAGGAAAGAATATCACATCTTCTTAGCATCTTGTGGAATTGGATTCAGAAATAAGGAATTGATATAGTCTGTAGGAGAAATGGATCAGTAGGTTTACTATGGAGGGAGCTTTGGGATACTTTTCTTTTCTTTTTTCCCTAAGAGGGCTGCTGTGAGGTAGCTTGCCCTCCCTCTTAAAACCCTGTTTTTGGTGCTTTTTTACCCTCTGAGAAGAGAGGCTAGATTTCATTCCAGTAGTCTGTTTGGCCACAGGGACTTGATTGGAAGGGGCAAGAATCTCACTTGGCTCTGCATTGCACTACAAGTAACCCTGCTCTATAGAAAACATGGCCCATCATTCTCCTTTGCTTCCTTGCCCATCTCTACTAGTGTCACACCTTCTTCTCTGCTTTCTTTATAAAAATATCTTTTTGTGTGAGTGTACTGCTTGGGTAACTCATGTCACGGGATGATTTGATGTGTACCTGTTTGCCTGTAACATGTGGCCATTGTAGCAGAATGTACTCCCTCAATTTTTTGTAGACCAGTCAGTGGTTGGAGCTATGGTAGTCCCACACTCTAGGACTTGGAAGCTGCAAGATGAGATGCTCTTTTTGCCATTTGTCTTAGTGACTCACCAAATACAAGTTAACGGAGATGTGTGAAGCATTTCTGCTTCCTCCTCGGATAGAAGTCATTCACTGTGGCTCATCTCTTTATTTGAGAAATTTTTGTTTGGCTTACTAGAAATCCCATGTTTTCAGACTATCCACTTACTTATTTTGTGAATTTGTTCAGGTTTGGGATGGTTTAGATAAGGAGTCTTGAGCAGAGGTTTGGACTAGACCCTCCAAGATCTCTCCCAACCCCTATTGCATATGATAGTCTGGACTTGTCAAAAGAACTCTGTTTCTGTTAGGCATCAAAATGGGGCCAGATTTTATAATCATATAGCACACTAAATGCTGGGCTTTTTTTAGAAGAGTATATAATAGTTAACCAGCATCTTCTCACTACCTTGTAGCATTAATTCTAGAAGATTTGTAAAATTTCTCCAAAAACCTGTTGGTTTTTTTGCCACAGTGCAATTGCTTTAATTTTTTTTCTACAGTTTTTTTTCTAAGCGTCTTGGCTGACCATTGTACCTCAGAAAGCCTTTGTAATCATCTTAGATTATTATTAAAATACAGTTTTGTAACCTGACATGAATTAAAACAATTAACCTTCCCAAAAAACAAACAAACAAAAAAATGGTATGTAACATTATGTTGTTTTATACTTGCATGGTCAGATCTCACCTGTTTTACCATGGTCTGGAAAGCACCATAGCTAGTTAGTCAAGAGACTATGAATACTTGTAACTTCTATCTCCGTTTAGTAGAAGTTGAGGATACCTAGAACTTTACAAGATTGGACCCGTATTTAATTTAGGGCAATTCAAGTCACTGGAAGATCTTTGTTTGACTTAAACATTAGCAGCACTGAGCTTTTTGGCCATGTATTACTAGGGCTTTTTATTGCAGTACAGATGTTCACAGTTATGTAAAATGTACCTATTTAGTTTTCTGGGAATGTCTTAAGCAGGGGTAGGCAACCCCTGTTGTGTGCCATGCTCATTTTGTTTGGCAGTCGCATCTTAGGGAAAGAGCTGGGGCTGCACTGCCACAAGGACTGGGTCCCTCACGGCTTCTTCCTCATCTGCCCCTGGCATGCCAATTTTTTTACAAATCAAGGTTCAGAGTGGATTTTTTGTTTTGTTTTTTTGGCACTTTGCCCAAAAATGTTGTTGACCCCTGATTTTAATAGTAGTTGTATGCACTGGACAAAAGTCCCTGAACTAGACCCTCTCCAATCTTTCCAACTATTTTTACCTGCATCCATTATATAAAAAAGTATGGGTTGTAACCTCTGATAAAATAATAATGTTTAATTCTTATTTTATTGTTTCAGGAAGCTGAAGCACTGGCAAAGCAGCAAGCATGAACATCAACTGCCTTAAATGTTCTGTAAAGGGAATTTTCACAGCTTTTTATAAAATAGTAATATTGTTTCTGCTTCAAGAAAAATGGATATAATTTCTAATATTTTGATTGATGCTTGCGGCATCCACGATATTAACATAAATTTTGAATACAAGAAAAAATATGGAAATTAGGGTAAAGAGCATGGAATACGCTATTACAAAGTTGGAGGTATAACAAAATGAAGCAACTGGTTTAAAGTGATTTTAAAAATCAGGTCTTGGCAGTAGTGTCCATTTTGTGCAAATTTAAGAGGAAATCCTGATTTTTAATATGAACAATAGAGATACAATTATACCCAGTGGTCCAACTATTTAAAAACAGGGAAAAGGAACAACAGACATAATCTTATCTGATAACTCTAGTGCCTGAATTGCCTCAAATGTTACTGAAAATATATGAATACAGTAATTTTTCAATGTCTTTTTAAGTTGTAGTTGAAAATTTAAATTGTAGCTTTGTAGTATAGTAACCTTCCTAAGCTCTTAGATGTATTTTCCTTTTGTAGGATGGATATTTTAAATTGTATTGTGGCACACTGTACAGATCTAGAAAATGTTGCCATGTACTTCATTTAAGTGACCAATGTGGGCCCTTTCCACAAAATAAAGATTGGAGCAATGAATAGCATTTTGACTAGCAAGTTCACCAATAAGTTGCCTAACCCATGACTTGATTACATACTTCTGTGCAAGATTTAGTGCACCTCAGTGAAATATCCTCTAATTCTTAGGAAGTGTTGCAAAGAAGCCAAAAGGGCCAGAAATGGCACTTCCTTACATGTTGTAAGAGTTGAAGCCTTTAATGTAATACTCCTCAAAAGTACCGTTTCACACAGCTTATGGCTGTAGATGTTTTGGATGCACATTCAAATAATTACCAGGTGTATATAGTAATTCTTCGCACAAGAACAAAAAAAAAAATACGCGTTTGGGTAGTAAGGACTGTTGTAATTGAAGAAGGCTTTATCTTTCAAAATATAAAAGTGGATTTTGTATTGCCATGACATTGCCACTCCATTGTTGGAATTTGTGAATCCTCTTAAAGAACAGCATTGAGTATTGATGAACTCACTGTGTGCAATATCAACCTGTTCCATGCCTTTGGCATACCTCAGATAATCAGCCAAGAGACATTCACACATCCAGTATTTTTGTGGCCATACTTCGCAGAATCACAAGCACCCTATTTAAGAACATAAACTTACATACACCTGTCTGCAACTTATACTTTCCAAATGCATCAGCATTAGTTGAAAGTGGTACCACAGACCTTACATCACTTGAAAAAGTATTCTAAGGCTATGTTAGGCTATGCTAGGTAATTTATCTAAGTAGAGATATTCAGGCTAGGTACAGAAATTACACACAAACTGGTATAAGTGATCGAAAAACAGTCTAAATCTGTAACAGGACAGAAGTTTAGTGCATGCAGACTGGTTTAAAAATGATGGAACCTGGTTTAAGATAGTTGTGGATGGATGTAGTCTCAGATTTAATCAGACCAGTCTATTGAACTTCTGTCCTAGATCCCCTTCTGACTCGGGTTGAATTCCCCTAGCAGGCCACAAGGCATCCTGGGATGCCAACCTCTCACTCCCCTCCCTTGCAGGGTGAGCAGGCAGGCAAGCCTCTGCTTGCACTCATCTACTCTGGCTGAGCTGGGCCAGTCCTGCCCCCAAGCTGCCACAGAGCTGAGGCAGCAAAGCCACTACACCCTCAGTTCTGTGTTTTGCCTGCACTTGTCAGCTGGGGGAGGGCAGGAGAATGAAGGCTGTGGAGTTGGAGGGGACAAGGAAAGGGAGCAGGGGAAGGATTCAATTCTCTCACACCACTTGGAGGCATCAACTTTCATGGGGAAGGGGCTATGCATCCTAGCCAACTGGTCAGACCAAGCAGGCAAGGACAGCAATGGTAGAAAGCCCTGGCCATGCAATTTCCTGCAGCTGTTCTGGCTGGGTGTTGGTGGGGGTGGAGGGGAGCCATGTGGCAGGAGTCTCTGCTTTCTTTCTCTTTCCCCCGCTGCCTGGATTCTGTGCTGGCTCTCTACTCCCTGAGGCTGACGTTAAGGTTTTGGGGGCATATGCTGGGCAGCCAGTCGGGTATGGCCCCTGTTCAGCTATGGTTGGCTGCCCTTGGCAATGTTCACCAGGCTGGGAGGTATGTGGGAGCACCCCCTACCTTTTGGCCTTGGCCATTGCAGGCAAATACCTGCTTTCCCCATTTGAAGAGTAGATGCGAGTTTTGTTCACTCCCAGTCCAACTTGCACATTTTAGAGAAACCCACATAGATCAAATTGATTCTGCCTTGGACTTTTTTAATGTCTATACTTAGCCTTAGGAGGATTACAGTTCTCCCAGTAGAAACCAAATGTCAGTGCGCAGACATTTGGGCTTTTGCTCCTGGAGCAAAAATGGCTGATCCAGGGGAAAAAAATAACCTGGGAACAACCAGGTTTAAATTGTTCTCAGGACAGTTTCTTCCAGGAGTCTGGATGTCTGTACTTTCCCTAACAGCATTACACATGCATATAATTTTATCAGGTTAATAAAAATACAGAAACAGGTAGCACAGATCAACAAAAAACTTGTAGAATTATATGCAGCTGATAAGTTGAACCATATCCCCATCATCCAGTTACTTTAAAATGATGCAGTAACATTAATGCCATGCTTCTGGAAAGTGTATACTTTTAAGATCCAAAATTCCTAACAAGATAAGAGCAAAGATTTAACTTTCAAATTATAGTCTAAAAGAGAGTAACTTTTTTTTTTGTTGCCAACACATTTGCTTAGTACTCTGTTACCCTACTACAAATAGTGATTTCATCAATACTTAAAACACTAAAAGAGAGATGCTGTTCATTTCACTGTTGAGACAATAGTTCTCCCACAGAACTCCATGGCAATATTTCCATGGATTTCATTGTGGCAAGATCAAGCCTGAAATGGAGTTAGTGACCTAGATATATATATATTGTACCCACACTTGTGTATTTTAAATCTAGTGTTTGCCTTTTAATAATCAAGCATGACTTATAGTTTTTCTAAATGAAGACAGTCTTTTGTTATTGGCAGTATCTTCTCTGTGCCTATGCCCAGTAGACTGGTTTTGAAGAACCAAATGGGTATATTGTAGGGAGTTTTGTGAAGGAAGCGGAATTTGACACAAGTCACTGTACTCCTGCTGACTTGCCCTTTTCCTGTGCAAAGAAAGTATGGTGTGACTTCTCTGAATTGCATGCATTTATCTTAAAGAAGTTGTAGTTGACTGACTGCCAAATTGCATCACTGAGCTGACAGAACACATTTTTGAAACCAGGTCATCCCTATTTCTGATTTGCAAGAAAGTTGCTAAGTTTAAGGATGTTACAGCAGTTCCCCCTTTCGGTCCCCCAGCTCTACCATATGGTAACGCTCAAACTGTATGTGCATTCCTAAGGACATATTACTAAGACAGGGACTGAATTATATCATATGTCAGGGGGACAAGGCATGAACCCAAACTGAAAAACATCCAAGCGGGTCTTTTCTTGTTGTGAGCAATACTTAAAACTTGAATTAATGTATTCAAGTTTCTTGCATGCATCAGGAAGTAAATATATACCATGTTCTCTATAAACCACAAAATGGCTGAATATAATGATTTTTAGATTAAACCTGAGTACTGCAGTATAAGAAGACTTCATTTTTTCCTCCTCTCTTTGTCCTATGTAAAGGCAAGGCAATGGGACCTCAAACTGCTGCTTGTTAACCACTGGTATATCATTCCAAAAAAATTGTTTCAGAATGCTTTTCTATTATGTTAGTTTCACTTTTTGGCTTGCTATTTTTGGTGGTGGAAGGAGGGAAATCTATTCCTTCTGTCTTGCAAAAGAGATGTGGAGTCTTGACCAAAAAAGGCTGTGAGGTTTTTTGGTTTTTTTTTTTTTTAATTATAATATCTGTAACATCCGCAAAATATGGCACAAGCATTTTTGTCTGTTAAAACCGCTTTGCAAAATCCCTTTTCTGTTGAAATTAAATTTTTTTTTTCTTGGGATATAACTATGAGGAAAATGGGGATTGATTGCTTCCTCACCCACATCCCTGCTTCCTACCCAAACCCAAATGTCTAGCTAATATTGATAAGTTGACTTCAGCACCTCTCATTATAAAGTCTGCTTGGGACAGCCTCACCTACTTTGCTAATATGGGTAATGAATTTGATTGACCCTGTCCACAGCAGTGTTGTTAACACTGGCTACAAGTGGGGGGGGGTATGTTTTGCCACACATTCGGTTAAAATAAAGTTCATTTTTGTAACGTAGGCATTGCTAGAGTGATACTAATTTGCTGGAATAGAAGTTACTAACATAAATTTGCCAGAAGGTTTATATTTTATACAAGATGTTTTAAGATAAAATGTCCATGGTAGGACCTGGAAACCAATACATTAAGGCCCTGGTCTAGCTATCTTTATTTGTTATCCCTTATTGGCCCTTTTTTAAGGCCAATAAGGGATAACAAGGTTTAATGGCCATAAACTCCAGGAAGGCTGACTTAGAGGTGGTGCAAGCATCTAGTCTGGACTCCTTCAAAAAAACAGCTGGATTTACTTCTTGCTGGGGTCAACTGATCCCAGCTGACTTCCTGCCTATGGTGGGGGGGCTAGACCTAGCGATCTCATGAGGTCCCTTCCATCCCCAAATGTCTATGTAATCTGAAAATCTATGAAGAACAACCCTTGCTCATAAAGCACTGCTACAAAAGTGAGGTTGCAGGTTTGGGTCCTAATTCACTACAATTGTCTCTGATGATCTGGTATGACAGTCCTACAAGCTTTAACAGATCTATAAGCTTTCCAGACTGAGTTATTACACCAGCTAGCAACCTTTCTACTTGAAGAATAAAGTACGTTATAGATCATGAAGCTGAATTTCCAGTCCTAAGTTGGACTGTATTGGTACTCACGAGAATTCCAAATTACATTTAAGTGCTCTGAAATAAAGCTTTGTTTTGTTAACC
Organism: Caiman crocodilus; assembly: GCA_030014935.1. NCBI lineage: Eukaryota > Metazoa > Chordata > Crocodylia > Alligatoridae > Caiman > Caiman crocodilus. The sequence continues at coordinate 22,386,587 of JAGPOW010001327.1, forward strand.
TTGTTAATGAATCGTTCATGAATGAGAAGAGGGAATATTTACTTGCCTATTTATAGGATGATTTTTTCCTTATGTCTAAATGGGATAAAGCACAACTGGGAACAGTTATCACGTCTTTTAAATAGTGTTTTTGTTCAATTTGCTTTTTTTTTATCTTCCACTCTTGCTTTTGCTATGATTTGGTGTAGTCAATAAAATAGTCTTAAAAGCAAAGAATGTTGTTATTCAGTAATGCAAAGCTCTTAAATAAAAACAAATTCCAAAAATCTGTAATAATTGCATGCTTGCATTTAATGTTTACTTGCTGTTCCAGGTTACAGTGGTGCGCACTGTAATAATAAACTTTTTCTACTGATACACAAGGATTGTTACTTATTTTTCTTTTCATGTTTTTAAACTTGTTATTTGAAGCATCTTGGTCTCATTAAATACTCCATGTATTCTTGAGTAATGTATTTGGAAATAGACCATAATATTGAAGTATAACATACAGTAAACATTAGGTGGGTTGCAAATTCACTACATGTTTAGTAGAGAGTTCTTGCTAGAAATTAGGGAAGCTTGTGGGTCATGTTTGCAGCTCCCAATTTGTGCACCTAGAAGTAAAATCAGCCGTGTGCTAGAGGTAAGGACTTTTGTGTATGGTCAAGACTTGAGTTAAGAACATGTGTTCTCAATTGGCATTCTCAAACTTGGGAAAGAAAACTATAGTTTTGATCTGAGTTAGCAATATGTATTAAAGTCTATGCAATGCAGTTTATCTTTTCTTGATTAACTTCTGAAAATTGTAGCCTTACCTTATCTTCAGTATAATTTAACCTGAGGAATATAAATTGTCTTCTGATTGACTGGTGAGAAAGGGGGGCAGGAAACGGGGGTGGTTTTTATTGTGTAAAAGTCTCAACATCTAGATAAGACACTTGCTGGAAAAGCCGTCTGCAAAGATTCAGTACCATAACTATTGAACTTCAGGGTCTACCAGTTCTGTGTTGTAGTTGTAAAGGCAGACATGAGAAGAAACCTGTCCCTTGTGCTCACCTATCCTACTCAAATGATAAACCTAAAATGCTTGCCCTCAGAGAGAAGATTCTGGAAGGATAGCATGAGGGTAATATTACTATCTCCAAGCTTCTTTCTGGTATCTGCAGTGGTTACCAGTGTTGGTCCTGTGCTGGGGGAAAGGATCATTGCACTTTTTCGAGGAGTGACAGTATCACTCCGTGAGGCCTTGTATCTGAAATGAATGTAGTACCTTCCCATGCAGGGACCCCTATCAATTTATAATGTTACTACTCAAAAAGTCATTGAAACACATGTATTTGATTTTTTTTCTTCTTTTTTTCCCCTTGTGTCTCTTCTTAATTAATGTGCTTAATTTCACTACAGGCTATTTTTTCTCACATAGCTGAAATGCTAAGTGTTTTGCCATCCTTAACTTTGAGAGGGAATACATAAGTGTGGCAACAATTTAAGGAAACCCTATGCTGATGTTTAAAATTCATATTTTTAGGATCTGAGTTAATTCACGTAAAAGTGACTTGTAAATGGAAGATCTGGTCCTCCCTCTCAAAAAAGCCTGCCTTGAACATTATTAAAATACAGAGCTCTATGCACCCCATTTGAGAACAATAAGTTTCTAAGAAAAGCAGCTCCTAGGACAATAATGCATCTGTTACGATGATTATTCTGTTGTGGGGGGAGGATTTATGTATAAATCCTATGTGGATGGATAGGAAAGTTCTATCTGAAGAAAAGAAATCCACTTCTTAAAAATTAATGGGTAATTAAAATACTAATTACTTGCTTTTAACTGTCTCGGGAAATAAAGCTGAAATAAATACACTGATCATTCTTGGTGGCCTAGTGGTGTTAGGATTAAAAGATTAACAAAGATCTAAAGATGGCAAGCAGGAATTATTTTATTTGAGAGGTTTTTTGAAAAATATGGAAAACATTGTAAATTGGCTTTTGGAACGAAAGATGTACAGTGTGCTAAAAGCCTCTAGCTTTCTTGTGTTCACTCTATCATGAAGGATTTGACCCAGCTATACTGTAATACTAAAGTTAAATAAAAAATCATTAGATTTATCCTGAATAACTAATGAAACCAGAAAGGAATAAATATATTTAGTAAATTTGGCATTTGAAGCAACCTGGTTCCAGAACCAGCTGTCAGATGGCAATTCCCTCTCTAACAGTCTTGTCCATTGATGTCATCTTTAAGAACTTAGAAACTTCTTCATTTTCAGTTGCTTCATATAACATCTCAAAGTCCTAAAAGAAATATAAATACATTATTAGTAATCTCAAATCCCAATTATGGTTTCATTATCTATGAAACCTGAGATTTGGTGGACCCTGAATTTCACCTGCACTGTGAGCAATTGTTATGAAAAACAGTGTATTTTGTTTGGTTTAGTATCTCAAGACCATCAGTCACTAAGCACTTCAGACCAAGCATGTCTTAATTGTACAGTGCCAGTGAACAGGTTGGGAGTTTTGTACATCTAAATGACAGCAGAATAGTCCCAATAGCTAAATATTTTCATGAGTGGAAACATAAGCAGACTGGAAGCAAAGCTGCAACCATCCACTTTAATTGGCACTGTAAGAATAGATCACAGAAGCTGACAGCCCTGCTCTGAACTTAAGTGCACTTCGTGACCTCTAATGGAGTGAGCTTCAGCTCACAAGTTTGTGATGCATAGGATCACACCTGCAGTGGCAGCTCTTGGTGAAAGTTAACCCCAGTAGGCAAGGGAGGTTTGCACATTATAGAGGAACTACAGATGATCCAGAGATGAAATGTACGTCTCATCTATGTTTTAGCTTGTTCTTGTCCAAGAAGGATGTATATGATGTATAATTACACATGTGTGTATGGTATAACATGTCATGGTCAAGGACAGAAATGTAAATACAAGATTAGCCATCTCAAATCCCAATTTTGTTTTTATTAGCTATGAAACCTGAGACTGGGTAGACCCTGAATTTCTTTTCCCCTGTATGTTCCCACCCAAAACACTTGCAGGTACAGCTGTCTGCTAAACCATTTTTGGCTTTGAGCAAAGAACATTCATTCTCTGACATCCTGATTATGAAAATAAGATGGTCTCCCTAAAAAAGGTGATAATCTGTATGCTTTATTGTATCTTGTCACACAGCTTACTGGTAACAACCGGATGACTAGAATTTTCATCAGAAGTCATAGGTGGTTTCCAAAAAAAGGTGACACT
>JAGPOW010001327.1:22398615-22415624 GCA_030014935.1 Caiman crocodilus
TCAGGAATGCAATGGGCAAGGAGAGGTTGCAAGGAGTTAGGTGAATGGGGTTGGGATAGGGAGGGTTGGGGGGGTACCTGGGGATCTGCCCCCGCAGCTCATCTGCCCCCCTCTCCTTACATAGCCTTTAGGTTTTCAGAAGAACCCATAATTTAAGAGATCCGTTTATGAATAGTCATTATGGGACACTGAGAAAACATATGCAATACATATACATAGTTCTTTAGTGACAGCAGATGAGTTAAAATTTCAGACAAATATACAGACTGAACTGTGCTCTTAGTTTTATTGCTCAGGAGATAGGGCAAAAATTTGATAATGAGGGTTTAATGCAGCTTTACATTCTAAGGAAGTCAGCAGTGAAAAAAATGGATGTTTTTAATATTAACTTTTTTTATACTATATTATACTTAATGTATTTTAAATGTTCTCACTTTCTGATTCAGTGCACATTCTATTATTATTTGATTGTTCTTTTGACCTAACATCCTTTTATCCTGTACATATGAACAAAGCTAAGTTGCAAGGAATGGTTTTCAAGAGAGCTGAACAACTTCATTTTGAAATTAAGTGAATGGGAGGAACAGGAACTCATCATCTTTGAAAAACAGTCCCTGAAGCAGTATGTCCATGTGATCAGCAAGTCTGGGAAAACTTTGAAAATGGCTTAGGTCTCCTACTCTTCATTACAACCTCATGTGCCTAAATTAGGACTTATCACCATCGAAGTCTTGTTAGTTTCTTAAAAAGAATTTAACATTTTCAGAATAAGACAAAACCAAAAAGGTGTTGGCCAAAGGTACAAAATAGTAGGCAAAAAGGAATGGTAGGTCCACTTTTGAGTGAGACAAGGAATAATGAAGGGGAGAAGTTGATATACCATGTTTTTCATTATAGGGTGGGAGGTTATATATCATTTGGAACCTGATCCTCAACTGATATAAATTAGCATTAGTGCATTGAAATGTTTCCCTAGATGTCCAAGACAAATGTTTAAATAATCTTCAAACTTCTTAAAGTTTGCTCACAGAAGTGGTAGCATATAGACAGCTAAGCACCTGGTCATAGCACAGATTGTATAGGTGGCTGTCTAAATGTTATCATTTTTTCTGCTGTTATTTGCAGGTGCAGAAGTGGGTAGCATATTTAAAGGCCAATATAAAATTCTGCCTCAGCAGAACTGACCACAGTTAACCCAAGAGGTCTATAAATATAACTTCTGTCGTAACTTAGAGGATAGAGAAAACCAAAAGTGAAATGAATTCTTTTCTAGATTTCTTTTCTTGCAAAGATAATCTTGATATTGCAGGCACATACAAGCTAATCATTAGCATTGTAAGCTTGTAATAGATTTTTTTCTAAAGATCATCTTAGCCTTAGGTGGCTTAACCTTTGTGGTCTGGATCGACTTTTGTCATATATTGCTTGATTTTTTTTCATATCTGAAGGAGTCAGGTTGCCCAGATTACAGATCAAAGCTTTAGCAACTTGCTACCAGCAACTAGCTGCCAGCAGCTGAGACAGCCTTCTGCTAAATAGTCAGAATGAATTCTGCCTAGTCAAAATCTAGTGAAAATGTTAAGGTTGTTCTGGACTAAGCATTACATTTCATACATTGACATTCTATTTGTATGCACCCTCGGCACCTACAGACCAGTGCATTTTCACACCTGGTTTTGCCTGGAAGTGCGTGGCTACATCCCTTGTTAAAGCCGTTGAGGAGAAGGTCCACCTTCTTTTCCACCTAATGCTTAATATTATTAATCCTTTATATGCTTTTTTGTTCAGGGATAGTTGGAACAATGAAAAAAAAACATTCCTGTGATCTAGACTTCACCCAAGCATGGGCAGTACTTGGGTCATGACTCCCAAGATGTTTTCTCTGGGTCTGTTCCTAATATGAATCTGTTTCTCATACATACAAATGCAGAGTTAGGGTTCTTATTGAGTACCTATGTGTAAGAGAAGGAGATAGTGAAGAAGTCAGGGAAGCACAAGATAGGCACAGAATCTCTGGTAACATGGCAGGAAGAACACAGTAGGATAGCAAAGCATAGTAAGTCTGGTTTTGTTGATTTTTCTCAGATTATATTTTATTCCAAAATACCAAGTCCACTTATTTTACTAAAATAATTAGATAAAATATAGCTTTTGTCAAACTGCTGGGTGGAATGGAACTTATAACTGTGAGTACAGGGACAGTCTCCTGCTGTTTGATCCCTAATATCAAGGAAACAGGACTTAATAGTCATTGTTTGTCAATAAACAGGATCTCATCAATGAAAAGCTAGACTCCAGTATCATTTTCTCTCACCTAAAGGAAACAATGCATAAGACTCTTAACATTGCCATGTGCTGGTGTAAATTAGTCTGACATCTAACTTAATAACTAACTACATATTTTTGTGGGTGGAAAATGAGTAGCAGGATGCTTGATTGAGTCTTTACATTACAAAATATATTATACTGAGTTTTGTTATTAAGCAGCATGGCCAATGTTGGCCAATGTACATATACTTGATTCTGCAATCATTTTAGCTAATTTTGTAGAATTAAAGCAGTCATAGTAATTATGAACATTGTACCACAGTCATCAGCAACATGTTAGATGTATTTTTAACGTCTGTATTTTAATTTGTCATCATTTTGTATTGGGGAACTAGATAGCTTCCCACTGGGACCACTTCTGTTTTCAAAGGTACGCAAAAAGAAGAACTAAAATCACATGCGATTCTGTTATTGGTCACATAGGGCACAGTGAGGAAAGAGCAAGCATAAATTTATTCTGCATTTTCTGCAGTCGCAGTAATGGAATTTTAGGCTGTGCAATTATACATCTTTTTCAAAAAGGTAAGTCTGGTTTCCTTTATTTTTCTCAGATTTTGTTTTGCTGTACAATACAGAATGTACTTACCTTACTTAACTTAAAGTTCTTTTTTCTTTTTTGAGAGATATTTGCTAAGGTTGTATTTTTGAGATTTTTCTCCAACATTATGAACATTTACAAAAGAGTATAAATTTCTCTGTGTGTAAATGACTTGGGATCTTGTATCTAATTTTCAAAACGAAATTAGGCAAGTGGTAGTGTAAATTCCATGGAGCATCACTGAGACTTAGCTTCCTTAGAACCTACACATCTTTTGAAAATGGCATTTGGTCTTATAAGTAATATAGTCAGTTCGGAAAATTCTACCCTTTAACTTTGTATAGTACATTATTATCTTGCTTTAGTTTCCAGCCTTTCTCACACACAGCCATATGAGGCACCAGAAAGGCAGAGGAGCTACTTTAAAAGACTATTTTAGTACAAAACAGGGTAAAATTGGCCTGGAGGAGGTTTCATCTTGAAATTAGAAAAATGTTTTTAACCATCGGAGGACTGAGATTGTGAAACAGCCCTCCATCTGGAGTAATGGGGGTGTGAAACTTAATAACTTCAAAGATGAAGCTTGATAAGATTTTGAATGGGATAAGATGGGGTTGTCTATACCAGAGTATGTAGCAAGGGACTAGACATAATTATGCAGAAATACTTTTCCAGTCTATTCCTGTGCAAATAAGAATTTTATTTCCTTTTGTGAAATCAAAGTAGAATTTATTTTAAAACTTAGTTCCGGTATGACATCTGCTGTATATAGTGTTCACTTGCATGTAACAGCTATCCACTGACATAAATGGAATTAACCCTATTTAATCTGGCATCAGGGAAAACAAAATCAGATAGTTGGTGTCTGCCATTTAAGTAGAACTCTAATCTGGACTCTCTTGCACGTGAGAAAGGACATCTCTGCTGAGCAGTATACTTCCGAGGGTTTGTTATACCTTCTTCAATGTGTTTGCCTCACTCCTTGCCTCTCCCTCCTTTCTGTGAGGGAATGTGTGCCCCAGAGCTGTGCAAAGAAAATAGGTTCCAAACACAGAGACTACATTGCAAAGACATTCAAATAAAAAGGAGCCTTCTTGTATTCCTCTTTCCCATTAGAGTCTAATTGGAAAACCCTCAGCCTTTTTAGGTCAGACGAACTCACACTGAGGTTCATGGAAAAAACTTGGTTTGATTTCAATGGAAAATGGATTGAGCCCAAAACATTTGATCCTTCACTGAAACCATTTGGAATTTTGCTGTTGATTTTGACAACAGCTGCATCAAGACTTAATACAAATAAAAGGCAATGCCAAGGAATCACAACATGTATTGGCTAATATATACATGATTTTGAAACACAACGTTTAGTTTTTAATTATTCAAGATAACATTTCTTGACGGATTAGTGTAGAGGTGGCCAACCTGCAGCATGGGTGCTATAAGTGGTATGGGGAGCATCTCTGTGTGGCACACAGCAGATCAGGAAGGGAATAAGCAGCATGGTAGCAGATAAGGCAAGAAGCAGATATTAAAGCAACAAATGGGGCAAGGAACACAGGGAAGGAAGCAGAAAGAAGGGAGAGAGCACAGGGCTGGTGCCAGAAAAGAGAGCAGCAGATTGGACAGAGTGGAGGGACTGAAGTGGCACTTGGATGCTGCAGGGCCAATTTGTGGTACACCTGCTGAAATACTGGCTTCCTATAGCTTATGTAGTGAAACTATGGAGCCTTAGTAATACAAAAGTTCAGTACAGTACATGCTGCATAGTGTTGGCTGATAGCTGAGAGGCTGCTTCTTTTGGGAGATGAATTGAGTAGTGCTGTATTTACGGTGGGAGGGGGAGCCCTGGGACCCTGGCTGCTGTGTGAGTGAGTGTAAAAGGCAATGGCCAGGGTAAAAAAAAACAATGGCAGCCATGGAGACAGGAGCATGTTAACCCCTCGTGTGCCACCAGTTGGACATCCCTGAGCCAGCTTATCAACTGGTATGAATTGATGTCTTTCAAAGAAATTATCTTGATTTGTACCAGCTGAGAATCTGGTCCAATCCAATGAAAATAATTCTGTGATTATAAATTAGTCCTTACAGGATCACAGTTCATGTGTATGAATTATCACAATTAGCCATCATTCACAAGTGATATCCAGGACTGAGCTGATATGGAAAAGTAAGGATCCAATTTTTAGTTTTTGGGGTTATTTTGTCTTTAGAATGACTTTTTGTTGCCAAAATAGTTTTACTTTATCTTGGAATAAAAATAGATTTGTGAAAAAGTGATCAAGGTGCTATTTATATACAAATCATATTCCAGTCTCCTTGAAACATATATTTTACTTTTACAATGTTACTTTTATAATTTCCTGTATTTTACATTACCTTACATGTCATGTTTGTTTTTGCAGAAATATACTGTACTGTGCTAGTTAGTTGGTCTCTAGCACCAGTCATAATGTTGGCAGAAGGCATCCTAACAGGAATTATATACAGAGAAAAGAAACAAAACAAACCCCACAGATGTGACATCAACAAAAAAGAGAAGAAGGAAACCTGGAAAGATCATCTTGTGCATAGACTGGCAACTGAAGACCTTGCTACAGAATCTAAGAAGCAGGACAAGATCATTGCAAAAGATAGCAAGAAGGAACACAATACAGTTCTTCTTCCATGTAAATCAACAGAAAAGTTACCTGCAAAAGAACATAACAGTGCACATGTTAATGGAACCATGTTTACAGGTTTACATATACCAGAAAGAGAACACAATAATGAAAAACAGCTGGATTTGTATAGATCCTGGTCATGCCACAGCATTTATCAAAACTACCCTGACCTACATATTGCAGGAGACCATGTAGGGGACTATATGCTTGATTCAGGTTGTGTTATGGATGACACATGTGATGAACTCCCTGATGGCCCTGTTTTAGTGTCAGTAGATATTCCCTTAGGTCATTCACCTCCAAAGGAGCCTCTTGAAAAACCTGCTTCAAAGTTCTTGAACGGGGATGAAGGTACAGAAAGGAGTATGACACTCCACAAACAGCCTCTTTCAAATTCTGTGCTCAACAATTACATGGATAGAAAGATGGAAGAGCTCTATAAACAGGTTTTTGAAGAAAACCTGATTAGATGTGGCTCTGTAACAAACCTCCAGACTTCCAGTTTGATAATGAATAACTTAAATCTGCTAAGTCTTCAATTGTCCCAGGAACATAATCTAGAAACATCTAAAGCCAAAGAAATGCTCTTACATTCTCTAGCTTTGTTTAGTTGTCATAATGCTGCCACTGGAAATAGTTCTGAGTTTAGTACTCCAAATTTACAGATCTCAAACCCTGTATGCAAAAAAAAGAGCTTCCAGATGAAGTTAACATCATGAATGAACTGTTTGATTACAGAGTAATCTTCAGCCACAGTTTCTTCACTTTCAAGATAAATTGGTGACATTTACAGAAATTAGACACTACAGACTTGTTAAATGATAATTGCTTTTGCAGTCTAAACCAGGGCTATTCAACTTCTGAGTGGCTGAAGGCTGCAGGACTGTGCAGACTAGACGCAACCTTGGGAAATACCTTGGGTCGCACACTGCATCATTCTATCCCACCCTGCACCATACCACACAGTCTGCTGACACGCCATGAAAGCCCCGCAAGCCACAAACTTCCTCCACCTCTTCCCGTTGTGGATGCACTGTGCAGACAAACCACACACAGCTCTCCATCCCCCCATGCTGTGCAGATGTACCATACAGCTCTCCTTGCTCTGTGCTACATGGATGCAATGCAACACACTTCCCGCCCTGCCCACTTCCATGTGGTGGGTGACTCTCTCTACACTGCACCAGCAGGGAAGATTCCATGAGCCCTATGGTTACAGACTCCTTTAGCCCTGCAAACTAGTTTACCCTGTCCCTGACCAAGTGACAGGGGCAGGGATAGGAGGCAGGCAGAAGAAGCTTGAGGAGGGAGAGGGAGCCCAGGGTCTCTGGGTATAGAGAAAGGCTAGGAGTGGAGCCTGGAGCAGAAGCTTGGGTACTGCATGTGACTTGTGGGCCACCAGTTGAACAACCCTGATCTAAATCATACCTTGTCTATGGTGCTACTTCATTGCTTATTTCAGGACTGAATCACTGACTTCATTGTATTGTTGAATATAACACTTTAAAATATTTATTTAGCCAATTTTTTTAAGTGGCCCATTCCCAGCTTCTGAGATTCCAGCTCTGCTAATATCTATATGACACTTTATTAATGCATTTTGGGGCTACTTAAACAAGCAAAGTTTGCCATATAGAAAAAATATTGGTAAAATGTTACCCTGAGAAACTAATCCAGGACCAAATAAAATTAATGGTTTAGACTCACGTTGACTTCAACAGTTGTTTGGACTGAGCTCTGCTTAGGAACACATGACCCTGAGCATCCAAATGTAGAATAAACTTTTACATACCTGAGTATTGTTTCTGAGAAGATGTATCTTTCATATGAAAATGCTGTTAGCAGGTGGGAATGTTCAACACTGATTTATTGTGTATAGCCTCTTATATGTGTATCATGTGAAATGTAGACTTCATAGTGAGGAAAGCTAATGAGAACACTCTATAGAAGGGAATGATATATGTATATATGTGGTACTCTTGTTGCACATGAATATTTTATATTATACCTGTACAATATGTTACATGAAAATAGAAGTTTTATTGGTTTCTAACAATTTATGTAATATATCAGCTTTGTACAAAGTTATTAAAATATTTTCTGTACTTTAAACATAAACTTTTTCTATTGCTTTTGAAACTCATTTACCCGTATATCATTTCACATATATTACACTATAAAATCCACTCAGATTTTCAGAAGTTATAGAATGACTATAAATATCTTGTTAAAAATGAACTCCTTTTTATGCTTATTTTTCTGAATCATTCCGTTATTATCACTTCACCAATCTAAGAGTGTACTGCAATGTTACTAAACAGCAAAAATACTATAAGTTTAGTTCCTTAGTACTCTAATTTTTCAATGTAGATTTCATTAAGAAAATTCATTCACTTGGCCTTCAGCCTTATCCATCCCCTGCTGGTCATTTCTCCTCAGGAAATGTTTTAAGTTCAGGTTAATCACTATGCTGCCATTATTGGGTGATGAATGAACTGAAGTGTGATATATTAATAATCAAACTGAGTTTTTCTTTCAGTAGGCAAACTTATGTTCTCACTCACATTAAGACCCTTGAGATCATTTTAACCACCTGCAACTACATATGCAATCATGACTTAAACTTTTCTGCCCCAAAGCATCATCGTTTCATAGTAGTTAGGGTTAGAATGGACCTCAATAGATCATTAAGTCTGCCCCCCTGCCTTTGGCAGGAAAGAGCGCTGGGGTCATATGACCCCAGTGAGGTGCTTGTCCAACCTCCTCTTAAAGACCCCGGAGGTAGAAGAGAAGACCACCTCCCTTGGAAGCCAAATGGTGCCCTCTCTGAGGCTAATTGTCTTTTATTTACATTTGTGCACAAAGGCAGACTTCCAAAATGTATTTTTCATAGGTAGTTAAATGATTTTATCAGGACTCACTGATGCCAAACAATACAGAGGTATATGATTAAGTTGTAAGTACTTCTCTGTATAGTTAAATGTGAAACAGCTGATGAAGAACAAAGCAGTGTTTTGCTTCTGAATAACATCTCATAAACTATGTGTAGTACTTTTGTTCAAAATTCCTGTCAATCTTCAAAAAAGAATGTGAAAGATTTTGTCATCTTTAGGTAATAATACATCAAATACTAACATCTTTGTAAGTCAAGGTCCTTGCCATCTGATCCGTGCTTTGCAAAGATCAAAGAGTCTCATACAAAATTGTCAGTGAATGTTGCAGCTTGCCTTAAAAGTATCAGCAGGCTTGAGAGAACATCAGACCATCAGATGAATACGAGAGAGACCTGAGTTTACATAGGGAACCATCCAGCCACAAAGCCCCAAGGCAAATGATTTGGTTTCATTAAGAAGAATTACATTAGTAAAGGTTTCAGGACTAGGCTCAACTTTAACAATGCCTGGTAGGTATCACATAACATGCAGACATAATGTACTGGATCTGGGGAAGAATGGGAGCCATGTCTACTTAAGTGTCAGTCTTTCAAAAATGGGTTCTAGGCATTTCATAATGCTATTTTTTTGCACGATGATGCATGAAATAGATGCCTCCAGTCAGAGTAAATGATGTCAAATAGGTTGCTAAATGTAGCTAAGTGAATAAAGAGAGAAGTATCCTGAATATTTCCTATATCCTAAGATTTTATTTACCTTGACTCGTAAAGTTCTGTTAGAATTTGGGAAACAATAAGAGGGCATGACTCAAATGAATTTATATACTCAATGGGCACATCTACTTGAGATGCTAACTGCACAGTAGTCTAATGACACTGCACAGTAGTGTATCAGAGCACAAACAGTGATAATATGCTACTGCACAGTATTATTAGGCTACTGTGCAGCAGGGCCACTAAAAAGGTGTTCACAGACACTACTAAACAATAACTCTGGTCACTGCACAGTTATTTAGTACTTGATTATATAAATACTAAATTAAACATGCAGCAACCATTGCTCACTAATAAACGTGTAGATGCGCTCAGTGTCTCCTACATCCATTCAGTTGCAATTACATACATTAGACATCTGATAGGTATATTCAGATTAATCACGTTGAAATTTGGTCTCAAAGATCAGCTAATGAATGTAAACTGGAGTACTTTTCAAAAGCTACTTTTGTTTTGGTAGATTCATAAATTCAGAAACCATAGAGGTATATTTTCACATGTGCTCAACTGTAGCTAAATAATTGTACCCAACATTTTGTGAAATAAAATCTATTTGTCTACCTATCTTGCAGTTGCTTACTGCCACCTATCAATGGCATATTTGAACAGCTTCCACAGAAATTCAGTAGCAATACTGAAATCCCTAGTGGATTTCCTGGAGTAGTAAGAGAACAGAGTAGATTTACAGGAACTTGTGTTATAGAATCAGCTGAATTTTATTTTTAACTGATTACGCACATCAAAATTGTGAGCAAAAAACATATGATGCCATTGCGGGTGCTATAATCCATAATCTCAAAAGGATATTACATGATCTTTTGCTTAAAATATGACTTGAGACAGCTCTTAGCCAATCACATTAAGCAATTTGTTGCCCTGTTATGAAATAAAATGAAGGCCTTATTGCTAAATAATACAACAGCATCCTCTGTTAAGAAATAGTTTTTAAATATGATATGGTGATGAAATCTGCAAAAAACTAAAAATATGTGGATCTAGTAGTAGTTTTTCCTAGTGATTGATTCTAATTGCTGGGAAAACTAGTCTGCTAGTGCTTGTTTCCCCCCAACCCCAAATACTCTACTTTGTCTTTTCTATTTACAATTGAAGAAAAGAAAAGTAATTTTGGTGATCAAATTTTGGAAAAAGGTTTGGCACAATAACAAAGTTAATCATGTGCAGGGATCCAGGTTTGCCACTTCCCATGGAAAAACAAAACACCCCCCTATACTCCGCCCCCAGTGAATTTTCCCTTTTACCAGAGAAAAACATGCATTTTTCATTCCAACAAAGAAACACATGTATTTGGTTCTTTTGCAAAGATCTCTGCAGGCTGGCAGAGTTCCAGCCTTCAAGGGGATGGCGGAGCAGGCAGAGGGTGATGAGCCAGGGCCTGCCATGTACATATTATAAAAATGCATATGGCCCCAGGCAGCCTGGAGAGCAGCCTTCTCAGAGGAGCCTGGTGGGCAGGGGAATTGAGTCCCCATAGGGAGGGAGGAAGTCTTTTGGGCAGGGCAGGACTAGGACTTTTTCCTTTTGCCTCAAGACCAATATGGCTACAACCTGGACACTTGACAGAGGTATTCTAAAAAATCATTCTTACAGAGGATAGTAGGATGTGACTGAAAGCAAGAGAAGTAAGAGATCTTCCTTCTGTGTAGGAAATAATTTCCAAGACAACTCATACAGAGCACTAAGCAAACTATTATCTCCTGGACTCACTTAATTTTAAAATATCAGCAAGCTGATTCATAGAGCTCAGAGGCTGGCTAAGATTCCCATTGATTTCTGTAAAAGTTCAGGGGACATCAGAAAGGAAGAATTGGGCACTTGGTTCCTAAGTGGCTTATGGGAAAGGACAGTTTTTGCTCTTTCTTATTTCACATGGATCTTTGCAATCACCTTCTCAAGGTGAATAATTATATCAGGCCAAGCATCTTAAAAAGGAGGTGAAGCGTATAATTATAGTCTTGCAGAGTCCAGAAGTGGGCAGCATCCTGAGATATTAGGTGGTACAAACGCAGAGAACATTTTATCCGAAGGTGAGAGAAGAGGGAAGTTTAGCAGCAAGTAGCAACCCTAGGTCTGTAATTAACCTTATACAAAGCATCTTCTTGGCACTTGTGTTGCCATGATCTAGCCTTTTCCCTCTAGTGGGGCAGATTTATTCTTTAAACTGAATTTAAACTGAAAAGAAATTAATCACATAGATTGAGCTCATGGACTGTCTAAGTAAGAAATGAAAACTGAGGGTCAAATTTTGATCTCGGCTGCACTCTTCTAAATTGGGATGCATTAACTTCAAGTGCAAGTGAGTTCAGAATCCAACCCTAAGAAATGCAAGGGGAGACAGTAATGCACTGAACCCATGCTCTAAGGTCCTGTCCCTTGCACTGAAGTCAGCGGGAGTTTTATCACTGATGTTAATAGGAGTAGTAGCAGTACTGTAACAGATTGATAAATCTTTATATTTCTGCTTATTCTGATAATCATTCAACAAATCAAAAGGTAGGGGAACAGCCAATATGGAACTTAATATACTCCAAGGGAAAATAGTTTGCTGGTTCTTTTTTCCTACCACTTTTTACAATGATATGTATTTTAACATTGTAAATGAGAGAGTGAATACATTTGTACTGTGAATTTTATTAGTTTGGAATATTTGTTGATTGTATGCATTTTGGCATGCGACAAACCAGCATATAATACAAAATTTAAATTACATCTGAAAATTTACCCTTCTCTTTAGGGAAGAAGATAATCACAGTATTGCCTCCGAGTAGCAGACATTTGTAAAGACAGTAATGTCTTAAAAGGTGAAAACAAATCTGTATGTATATATTTAATAATATCCTCAATTACCATCTTATATCACTTCGGATCTTTTGTCTTTATTTACATGTGTAAGAAGCAGAACCAAATTTTGTGCTTGTGCAATAGGCAAAACTTGACTAGAAGTAAAACTGATCCAGTAAATTCAGATTACAGAATAATTTAAAATCTGTGTTTTACTAAATGCTAAATGAGAACAAATGCAACTTATTAGAATTAGAGCAGTGCTATATTTCACAGATCAGAAATAAAGACCAAACTCTAGTCAGCAGTTATGCTTCTGCATGTGCCACAAAATGTGAAACCTAAGGAGAGATGCGAAGCAAATTTTTCCACTATGGTTTCCAGCTCCCATTCCTTGTACCAGCGGAGGACTGGAACCCAGGAGAGAGCTAGACTCTTTACAAAATGTAGAAAACCATATTAGGCACCTATCTGAAGATTTTAGGCATCTAAATAGGTTTAAAAATCAAACTGATGATGGCTACTTTTGCCCCAATGCTAAGTAGGGCCTGTGAAACAGTCCTTCAAGGGAAGTAGTAGAAGCCCATCACTTGAGCCTAGAGGCAAAGGAAAATTGTTCACTAAAGAAACCATTATTCAAATGATACACTATTACTGGACTAACTTCAGGTAATTTTTGCATTGTTTGGGTGTTTATAGAAGTGCTCCAGGAGAGGAGGGAAGGGGAGGCTTTTTAAGTAGCGCAGCTCTGTGACCCATGCTAATTAAAAGCTCCGGGAGTGTCACATATATCAGCATTTCCATGCTGAAAGATGGTGGATGGACTAAAGCTCATTCAATGAGCTGTCATTTTTCAGTGCAGAGGCAGTGATATATGTGACGCTGGAGTCTGCTGAAGCACGGTAATTACCATGCACCAGCAGACTTGATTGATCAAGTCTGCTCTGATGTGTTGTAATTACAGTGCTTCGCAGCGGCCTTGCTGCATGTGTATAGGAAACCATAGATTTTAAGGCCAAAAGGAACTGCTCTGATCTTCTTGTCTGATTCTTTCCATGAAAACCTTCTCAACCTTATGTTAGCACGTAAAACTGGACTAGAAAAAGCACTGAGAGAGATTGCATTACCTATATCCAGCCCCAGATATGGATGGACTTCAAGTCTGCTCTATTATTTCAACCCCA
The DNA here is from genome assembly GCA_030014935.1 of Caiman crocodilus. Taxonomy (NCBI): domain Eukaryota; kingdom Metazoa; phylum Chordata; order Crocodylia; family Alligatoridae; genus Caiman; species Caiman crocodilus. Next base: position 22,411,792 of record JAGPOW010001327.1, read on the forward strand.
TTGACACAGCAGACTTGGGAATGCTTAGCTGCTGTATTCTTCTTAGAGTCTGCATTTGTCATAACTTACTTTCATAATGAGACCCTTCTTTAATTGCCTAGGGACAACATTTATTTGTGGAGCTCTTTTGTGGAGGTGAGGGATGACATCAAATCTGATGGAAGGCATGACTTTATGCCTTTCCATCTTAGCTTTCCTGAGTAAATAATAAAGAGGAAATGTGTATGATTCATACTGAAGCAGTAAATGGAAGAAAATTGAAGTGAAATCAATGCAAGAACAAATCTGGAGAAAAAGAAACTGATAATAAAAGCAAGTCAAAGGGACAGCATTATATTTTTCTTCTCTGCCAAATTAACTTTTATAACTACTTTGATTTCCATACTATAAAAAAATAATTATCAGTAATTTTATAGCACCATTCAGCCAGGTGAACATTAAATATTTTCATGAACATTGAATAATTGTTATGAAGATTAAGCTATGCTTTAATGTGTTATTAAATCATTAGGCCTCAGGTAAGCTGGTCCAGACCTTTGGGGATGTTGCCTACTACAAAATTACCAAAATACAAAGGGTGAACACCTGTGAGACACATTTAATATTTTGATTTTTTTTCTATATGATAGAAATATGAGCGTTCAACTTTATATTCACTATCTTACATTTGAAAATGCAATACACATTTTTCATGTTGATCATACTTTATTTATAGATTTTGAACTCTAAACATTTGAATCATAGAGGTCACTTGCAACCTCTCCTTTCTTGTAAGATCCACATTATTATCATTGCCTTACAGACTAGATTACAGTCATACATTATGGCTGTACATGCATTATAATTGCATTATACCTGCCTTAGAGACTAGATTACAGTCATACTCTACACTGTCTCTTTCTACTCTCTGTTGATGCTGACTGCCCATAGATTTCTAATTGGAACTGCAGGACTTAGTCTTAAATGGCTGAGATATTCCTATATGAGAGAAAATCTCTCTCACCCTGTGCCACTCAGACCTACCAAAGTTATATAAATGCTGATGTAAGAGTGATATGAGACTAAAAACAGCCAGTGTAATTTGCATTAGAGTATTTTGTGCCACATCAAATCCAGACTTTATAGGCAGTGAAATTCAATGTCCCTCATTAAGTACCTGTGAATTATTCAAATTAACTGTTTGCCTTACAACAATCATGGCTAATTTGATTTAATTGTCATTTAAGCCTAGTGTATTTTGGTGGAGTGATAGCCCCCTCTAATCAGAGCTGCTTTAAACTGGTTGTCTGTTTTTAGCCTGAGACAGAGAGGTCTGCTAGAAGGCATTCCCCAGCAGAGCTCCACTCCTATAGAAAGCCCTCCTTCTGTCACCCAAATTAGTGTGAAATGTGACTTTTAAACACTGCTTTTTGTTTCTTAGGGAGCAGCAGACAATTCTTCAATAATTATGTAGTCCTAGCACAAAAGAATGGGGTGGGGGTATTTGGTGACAACTGAATGAGCTGAAGATAGATTTTTTGCACTAATCAGCAGCAAGATCATCAAGGGTGGAGATGCCCCAAGGTACAGGCTGGGGGAAATCTAGGTCTGAAATCTTTTCTGTCAGACAGAGACATCTGGAATTCATTTTCATTTGGGATATGTATCTGGTGTTCTCCCTCAGGAAGGAAGGAATTTGGGGCCACTCTTACAACTTTTTAAGTTTCCTTTTCAGGGAAATAGCAGGGCATGTTACCAGTTTTCTTGCAGCTTTGTTTATTGATACTTCCTATAGGTGCTGAGAGGCTGTCAGGCAGGCATCTAGAGCATTTCAATTGATGAATATTATTAACTATAGGATGTTCTGCTGGGAGTCAGAAGAGCTGCTGGAAAGTAAGGGTTACTTTTGGGATCATTACAGAAAGCTGTAGAAGACACAGTGACATTTTCAGAGAGTGCCCCCTCCCTTCTCCTTCCCTCCCATTGCTCTTGGTAGGGGCAAGAGGAAGAGGTACCTCTCCTAAATGCTGCAATTATTTTTAAAAAGTGCAGTTCTGCATTGCTTTACCCACTATGTGACTTTACTGTGGAGATGGGCAGTGGGTGTAGCTCAGGGAAACTTAGCTTACATTTTATTGTGAAGATATTGTTATGCAGCTTAATTAACTACAACTGGGTCATTAGTCAATCAGGGTGGTGATTAATTTTTATTTTCCTTTACTGCTAGACTCCCTCTTCCATGCTGTGCACGTGCAAATTGCTAACATGAGGTCAGTTTTAAAAATACAAAACCGAATACTGCAGTTCTAATAATAATTCTAATATGGAAGTAAAAATGCTTGGTTTGAGTTAAGGACCTTACCTTGACATGAGCCATCATGGATTGCTAATGAACTTACAGTTTACTTATCATGTTTTTAAGTGCTGTGTGTTATTGGGATTCCTATTATGCATCTCCATTCTTTACTTGAAATATTATGTTTGCTTTCATGAATTATATTGATCCTTGGAATAAAACAATTTAACCAAACTATAGTTAGCTTGCTGCTCTAAGTACTTTGAAGTTCATTGATCTCATAGGGAGGACTGTGATGTCATAAGAATGAATGCATTCTGACAGTGTAAGTATTCTGCTTGTTATTAGGGAATGTACAATCAATGACACCATATGGCAGGTGGGGAGGGAGGACAGGACAAAACCCACCTGCTGTTGCACACTGTTGACAATACAAATTTTTGCTAAACTTTTAGACTTACTTTGTTAAAAGCTTTGCAATTCCTTTTTTAAATTTATTTTTTATTTTTTTAGAACTTTCTTATTTTGTGCAACATGATTTACTAATATCCTGTGCTCGTGATTAGAGTTGGGGAATAGAAACTGCAACTTCTGCTTTAGATTGCCAGATTTGCAACACTGTCTGTGACCCTGAACAATTTATTTTTATCTCTCTGTACCTCCATTTATAGTAATCTTATAAAATGGGTATTCCAATAATTACCTGCCTCAGAGAGGTGTGGCAAACCAACAATGCTTAAAGCAGTGGTTCTCAACCTTTTTAGACTCAAGGAGCTCCTATACATGTGTAGGAAGCTGGCTCCAACACGCAGGAAATCCAACACGTCAGAGCAGAATCGAGTTGGCTGCAGAATGGAAGTAAACGTGCTCCAGCAGACTCTGGCATCACATATATTAGCATCTCTGCACTGAAAAATGGTGGCGGGGCACTTTGAACTAACGCTTATTTAAAGAGTGTTAGTTCAAAGCGCCCTGCCACCATTTTTCAGTGCAGGGGATACTGATACATGTGACATGTGGGTGCTTTTAAGCTTGCTAATTAAAGTGCCCTACAGTTCCTAGAGCATGTGTAAAAACGCCCAAGGTGTCCCTTGAAAAATGACAGTTCTTAGCTTTCATTTGTTTTTTGATTACAAAAGAACACAGCCCAGCTAATTTTCAGTGTTCCATGGGGGATGGACGCTCCTCCACTTCCATGCTCATAGGGATGCACCCACAGGCCATGTCCAGATGAGCATAGCCATGCAGTATGTGGTGCCGCAGACCCATCTGCAGTGCCTCATAAAGCATATTCAGGTATTTCTCATGTTGCTATCTTGCAGCATGGGGGTGGTTTTTGGCCCCTGTAGATCCAGGGTTCAAAAATACCTCATAGTTTCATAGTAACTAGGGTCAGAAGGGGCCTAGAGCAGGCCATCTAGTCTGACCCCCCACCAATGGCAGGAACAAGTGCTGTGGCCACAGGACCCCAGCCAAGTACCTATCTAATCTACTCTTGAAGATGCCCAAGGTAGGAGCAAGAACCACTTCCCTAGGAAGCTGGTTCCACGTCCTAGCC
>JAGPOW010001327.1:22415724-22429377 GCA_030014935.1 Caiman crocodilus
CCCTGCACTTGTCCACGTTAAATCCCATCCTGTTCCTGTCCGCCCACTCCTGCAGCCGGCCCAGATCCCGCTGCAGCATCTCCCTCTCTTCTGGTGTCCTCACCTCATCCCGCAGTTTGGTGTCGTCAGCAAACTTGGACAGCTTGCTTTCCACCTCCTTGTCCAAGTCAGCGACAAAGATGTTGAAAAATACCTGTACAGAAAAAAACCAGGGCAGCACATGGAGGCAGTGTGCACTGCCCAAAACTGGAGCCATGCTCTGCTGATGGCCAGGCTCCAAGCTGCAGGAGTGATGCGGCTGCAGTTTCCCCAGCCCTCAGGGCTCTCAACAAGGCTGGTGGGGCCAGCCCAGTTGCTGGTTCTAGCCTCTCCTACCCCACCCAAGATAACCTACTGTGTGCCAGAGGTTGGGTGGCATGGACATTCCCTAGGGACAACTAGTAGTGGCACAAGCTGCTAGTGTTCATCCCCAAACATCTGTGTTTGTCTGGACATGGCCACAGAGTGTTAGCATTTTTCACCTGCATGCACTGATGTCAATTAGATATGAGACATGGGACAAATATGCCTCAAGCCAGGAAAAATGTTATTGCTTCTATTCATATAATTCCATTTTAATTTGGTATGAGGGAGCCTCTTCTAGCTTGGTTTAAACTGAAAGTTAATCTACAAGTTAAACCAAAAAATGATACTATTTTGGGTGTAAGAGTGTGCAGATGAAAATTCATGTGGCTATAACACCGCAGGTTTAAATGCACATCATATCTTCCATTGGTGTGACTTTCCTAGGTAGATGAGACCCGAGTTCTCCTCCACTCATAAAAGAAAAGGGACAGTAAAGTGATTGTCACATTTATTCATTTTGTATGTGCGATGTATGATAAGGCTGAGTCTGTTTAAAAAAGGGGACTTGAACATGTGATACTTATTAACACTGAGATAATACTGCAAACAAATTTCAGGAATTATTTTCTGAAAGTTTTAAATCAAATCCTTTTGACCTTTTTTTTGCTCCTTATCTATGTGCTGAAATAAACAACTAAGTTTTCCTGAATGAAATCAGAAAATGTTAAGTTCACAGTGCACCCAGACATGACTTCCTGATTATTTTATTTCTTGCCCACTAGAGATATGATTCTGAAAGCAGGATAATGTATAACTTTTCATGTTTATTTTTTCTTGTTAAAACAATTATGGCACATAAGTAGATCTATTATTAGAGAGAAAGATTTAATTAGCTGAATACATGAAATATTTCTCCTGGGCCTACCTAATGCATGAATCCCTTTACATTTTTTATGAATGCTAGAACTGGATACATCTAATTGAATGCTCTTGTTAATTTTACTAGTAAAATTCTGTTATTTGAGATTATTCCTAAGAGCTTTGAAACACTAGAGGGCAGCAGACTCAACAGACTAGCTCAAATACAATTCAAACTTTGAGATTACTGCTTCATATTTATCTTTTTGTCTTTCACTTTGATATTATGTACTATTTCTGCCATTGTAGTTCATATAAAAAGTACTTCAAATCTTTTAGTCATAGAAGCAGTCCAGTAAGTTTTCAGTGTCCAAAGACATTTAACTCGCCTTGCCAGTTAAAACGTAGTAATGGTTTACACTGCCATTTCAGATCTTGAGCCCCATTGCAGCTCTGTGTTATTCCAGTCTCATGCTGTGGAATTAGATCTTGATGAATCAGGTTCCTGGATTGTCTGCTTAGAAAACTCTAAAGTCTTACCCATTAGTGCTGGCTATATTGCTTTCCCTGTCTGATGTCTCCTCTGGTTCCTGTGATGATGTTATCTTCTTAAATTTAATTTCCTTTCCCTTGTTCACATATTGGTACATTTTTGGAGGTGATCTTGCTATTACCTTAATCTTATTGGGCTTGATTAGATATGATTTTGATCTAACTAGAACTGTTGTGGTTCAGGATATGCTCCATTGAATTATAGTGGGTAAAATCAATAAATAGAAGGAGAATCAACCTAATTTCTGGCTGTATATAGGTTCTGAGTCGCCACTTTAAAGGACTTATGCTAATTATTTAAAAATCACCAGCATGTGTACAAAAGCAGCTGTAGACCTCATACTTTATATCGTGTACCTAGAAAATATTTTTTCCAAGTCTGTTATATGACAAAATAAAGTGAAAACTTTTAACACAAAGCCCTGTGGGGTATTTCTGTTTGTAATCACTGTAATTTCCAAGACTTTTTAAAAATCTCTAAATGCTGGTATTGCTTTCCAGCAGAGACTGTGAATTATGCTTATCATAGTGACTATGTTATACAGTGCACTCCATTTAAGTGCTTAGCTTCTGGACTGAAAAAATGTCCATGCACTTACCCTGATTCAATGGAAATAATGCTTGTTAACCTCATGAATGGCCTGTGTGAAGGTTTTTCCTACCTTATTATGGGTCTTACCTTATTCTGGAGAGCCTTTTGTTTCTAATGTCAGCCTTAAAATTGATGGGACCTAGTCAGTTTAGGATTACTTGAGAAGTCTTGAAATAAATGACTTCTAATTGAGTTAAATTGGAGTCTAAAAGTACTCTAAGTAGACAGTGAAGCTGAAAGGTGCTATGTACTTATGCAATTTATGCACCTAACTGTGTATGCAGATAACTGATGTTTGTTACTATGTAAACACCAGGTAACAAGTATAAAGCAGCTAGACAGAAGTGGGAGAAAGCATGATTAGGGAACTACTTAATTTGTGATTTTGTAGTTTTTGTAGAAATCACAAAATCAAGCATTTTTTGCAAAACCCACACAAAAAATTATTAAAAATAAAATTCTGGCTCCCTAGTGGGAGTCAGCAGTCCTTATGGGTACCGCATCCTAGTTTTGTAGCCCATGTGGGGGGAAAGGGGAGAGATACCAGCACAAGGAGGAGCAGCCTAGATGGCAATCACTCCCTCCCCATCCCTCATTGCTGATTGGCTAAGAGAGGTGCTGCTGCATGGTCCTGCCCCTGTCCAATCAGTGGAGGGGGTGGGGCCACATGATGGACAGCCCTCCTGGCTAATTAGAGGCAAGGGACAGGATCACATAATGGACAGCCTTCAGCCAATCAGCAGTGAGGGGTGGATTCAGCATGAAAAAGCCACAGAATCAGCTCTGTGCACTTAGAGTGGCCCATGAAAATCCCTTTTGCTTGCTGTGGCTTAGATAGATCTCTACATAAAATGAAGTTGCAATACAATGATATGAAATCACTCATGGGGCAGTTTGAAAGCGCTAAGCTTTTCACTCATGAAGAAGACTTGAGCTTGAACTTCTGCCCATTCTGGTTGTTGGCTAGTGAAAAAAGAGGAAGTGAGTTTGTGCCCACATCTTGAATACTGTACACCTTTGGTTTTCACAGGCCTCTCAGAAGATGTACAATTAGAAAAGGTACAGAATAGGGCAACCAAGATGTTGAGAAGAATTGAGCAGGAGAGGGCCTTGTTACACATTAATTTTAGGTGGCTCATGGAGCTCTTAAACCCTGGATTGTCCACAAATTAACGCCTCAAAATAAGCTGCCTAAATTGTGCTTAAAACTAAAGTTATGTCACTCTGGGGCAGGTTTATCTCTGATTTGTGTTACCCAACTCATGTTCCATGTATCTGTGGCCACTCCCCACAGATGAACTGTGCAAGTTGCAGTCCTCCAGAATCCCAGGATGCAGTGTCCTGTCCCCTCCTCACCCTCTTGTTCTGTGTGGACAAACTTTCCATCCCCTAAACTCTATTGCCCAGGGGGGCAGCTCTGGCACCAAGCCACCTCCCCTTCTTTCCCCTGGGGGTGTGACCTTCCCACCCTGAGGGGTGCAACCCCATGCAAACAGCCTGCAGATCATGTGCCAGCTAGCCAGGTTGCAGGGCATGTATTGGGTTCCCATGAGCTGGGGCTTCCTTCCTTCCTGGGGCAGGAAGCGCCTTCCCTTACTGCTCCCACCTCCCAGCCACCCCTGGAAGCAAAACCAGCACCCTCCCAATCCCAAATTCCAATTTATTAAAACATAAAACCTTATTTAATTTACTTCCTCTTTATTTCTTTTTGAATTAAAAAAAATCTTTTCATTTTATTTGTCAGTGGCTGACTTTTTTCATTTCACCATGCTTTCTCCCACCCTCATTTGCTTCCCACCTCCCATCCCATTAACTCTCTGCTTCCCAGCTTCATGTTCCTCTCCCCCCTGCCCCAACCCATCTCTAATACATCCCCACCTAGGCCAGGGATAGAAGCCTGTCCTGGCTCACCAGCCCTGTGGTGGCAGCTCACAGCTGTAGCTCCTAGTCAGGCCCCTGCTCACGAGTCCTCTAGTTGCAAGTCTTCAGGAGTCACTGCTCCAGACTCATGCTAGCACTAACATTAATCAACATCTGAGTAGCTCAAAGTGCAATGTGTAAACAAGGCCCTGAGACTCAAAAGTTTGGAAAGGAGAAAGCTAAAGGGGGTGGAGGAGGGTGTATGATAGAAGTCTATAAAAGTCATGAAAGGTGTGGACAAAATGAATAGGCAACTATTTTTCACGGAGTCTCAGAATACTAGAAGTAGAGGATACCCACTGAAGGTAGCAAGAGACATGTTTAAATCTAACAAGATTTAAAGGTGGATCCAGGATTTTAAAAGGGAGGTGCAGTGACTGGTGCTGCAGGCTGGCTGCATTCCACTCCCAGCTTACACCCCCGCCCCACTGGGGCAAGCAGACCATGCCATGGGGAGTTTTTTTAAGTTTGCAAATCAGGTAAGAAGCTTCCCCTTGCCCTGCTCACCCCCTCCCTCTCCCTCCATACTCAGCAGTACCTCCCCTCCTCTCCCATTCCTCCCCCTTTCTACCTATGCCTCTGGGCTCTGAAAGGGGAAACCCACTTGCCACTGTCCTAGCTGCTCCTGCCTCACTGTAGCTGGGACTTCAGGGAGCAACTGTGTAGGGAGCCAGGCTTGGCTGAGGACAATGGCAGCAGGGGGCACTGCCCACCTTGTCTGTGCCAGCTCCTGGGCTGGTGGGGAATACATAGGGAACCATTAAGGGAGGCAGGACCTGTCTGTCACTGCTGCTCCCTGTGCAGTCCAGCTAGAGCAGGGCAACAGCATCTCTGGAGTGTCCTCTGCCCTGGAGGCAGTGAGAGGCAGCAGCAGCAGTGGGTGTCAGGGTGGGAAACGGGGGATGTGGAGAGGTGCCACTGAGCATGGAGGGGAAGGTAAGGAATGCTGAGAAGAAGGTGCTGCTCCCACACCATGGGCCAAGAGAGTGGTATAACTGCACCACTGCACCGCTTCTGGATCTGCCCCTGAACAAGAGAGAGTCCTTTTTTATGCAGTGCATAGTTAGCTTCTGGAATTCATTGCCACAGGAGGTTGTAGAGGCAGATAGCATAGCCAGGTTTAAAAGGGGACTAGACAAATTCACGGATGATAAATCTATTAATAGCTATTAAAAGGAACAGTCACAAATGTATCTGCTGGCATCACTAAACCATTATTTGTGGATGCCAGTGACAGTAATGAACAGGGGATAGATCACTTGAGATCAGTGATTCTCAGGTTGCCGGATGAGAACCACTGCTCTAGATATACCCTGTTCATATGCCTTCCCTCTAAAGCAGGGGTAGGAAAGGTTTTTGGCCAGAGTGCTGAAAAACACACCATGTCTACTTCCTAAGGTGCTAGAGTGCTAGCATGCCACAAAGCAAAACTGGGGCAGGGGGTACATGGCAGAATGCACTGCATATTAATATAGTTATTAATCATAAATGTTGCTTTTTATGGCAGATGCCAGGTTTTCTAAAAATTCTAAACATTGTGACAGTAAATAAAACTTCATATGTTACCTTTGTTCTTGTCTATTTCTTTTTTGTTAACCGTGTTACGATGAGAAAGAGAAAGAGAGAGAAAAAAAGAGAGAAAGGCAAAGAAAAAAGAAAGAAAAGAGAGAAAAAGAAGAGAGAGACCCCTCCTCCACAAGAAATAGGAAAGAGAAGAGAGTGAGAAAGAGAAAGGCAAAAAAGTGGGAAGAGAGATGAGAGAATAATAGGACAGAGAGAGAGAAACAAAAAAGCAGAGAGAAAAAAAGGAAGGGAGGGAGGCAGTTACACCCCGGCAGCAGTCCCCAGGGCTGAGATGCTTAGGCCTTCCCAGTAATCCCGGAGCAGGGGAAGCCTGGGCCCAGGGCTGGGAGGGAGAGCCTGGCCAGGGCTCGGGCAGATAGATGCCCCATCCCACCTGCGTGGGGACAGAACCAGGTGACTGAGGACCAGGGCTGGGTGCTCAGGGTAGGGTCTGGGCCAACTTGCCACGGGGCCTCTCCCTGCACTTGTTTCTCCGTGTGATGCCTGGGCCCGACCCCAAGTGTCCAGGCCCCAGCACTCAGAGCCCCATTTCTGCCCCTACCCAGGAGGGGCAGGGTGTCTATGTACCTGAGCCCCAGGTTCACCCATTCACTGGAAGCCTCCAGCACAGCAGCCTTGCACAGCGCCTGCCCAGACCCCGGCCCAGCCCACTCGCAGCTCCCCTCCCGGGGCCAGGCTGGGCTGGGGGGTGCAGCCTCGGGACAGGAGGTGGGGTCAGCAGAATGCAGACAGCTCCTGGTGTGCCAAGGAAAATATCTCTGCATACCATTAACTGGCACGCATGCCAGAGGCTGCCTATCCCTGCTATAAAGCATCTATTCCTGCCACTCAGAGACAGGATACTGGGCTCAGATGGACCATTGGAGCAGAATGGCATTTTTTATATTTGTGGGAGTTGCTCATGCTTTTACGTTACTTAGCCCTCCGTCTCATTGCTTGATCCATTGTACTGCATTGATGCAGGGTGCATCATCAAACTGTTGGCTTGATGAAACAAGGAGGACTAAAAAAAGGTAGCTGAGAAACTCCCTTTGTACTGTTTTGGGTTGCCTTCTGCTATACATAAAAAGATTAAATGAATTTCTGATTCATAAGGCTGTTTGCATTTGTATTTTAGATGTCAACTGATGCATCATATGTATGAATGTTGGAGCTTTTGATTGAATGGATTTTCTGAAAACAGTCATGGGGGTAAAATGCATTTGTATTTTTAGGGGCCAGACATTATTTTCCTCAAACACCCTTCGATTCAAAATATTCTCAGAGATACTGTCAGGAATTAAAAATACAGAGTAAAAATTGCATATAAATGTTTTTAACAAACAAGCATGGAAAAATAACCAGAAAATCTTCTTATATATATTTTACTGCAGTCACATTTATGGGCTTCTCTAGTGGGAATGATAAAGAAAAATATTAGAGATCATAGGAATACCTTTGACATGATTGCTCAAAGGCACAAGTGGTTGTTAATAAAAGTATAACCCCCCACAGAAGTAAGTGTCAAAGCGATTAAAATGTACTCGATCTGTAATTACCATGTAGGAATTATTTAAGACAAAATCAGTTGGGTGATTGTTAAATGTAAAGTTGTGACACAGCTGACTTGAAAGTCCATATTACCAGAACTGTCCCTTTTGATGTAGGCAACCAGACTTATCTGGTTCTCTGATGGGGCATCTGACTGTGCTGGGAGATGTAAAGGAATATGAGAAAAGAATGGGTGTTAGGCTGACAAAAATTATGAACGCAAATAAGATATATTATTTTTTGGACTCCATTATAGTTCAGTGGTACAGTATTCCTGGATCTTCAAATTCATGAAAGATAGAAGTGAGCTACAGAAACATGTATATTTCTCAAATTGTTAATTTTTACAAATGGCTTTTAAAATCTGCACTGAGCATAGTATAAATCACCCATACATTTTAATCATAAGAAAGCCTTTGGATACTGATAATGCCTTTTTTCCTCTTGGTTTATATTTCTTTGCTCATTTCTTGTTAACATGCCTGTAACTTCCTCAAAGTAATTTTGTGTTGATTAGTTCAAATTCACTTTGAATTTGTATAGTTGAGTGAATTCACTGTAGATTAATTGAAGTCATACAGATTTATCTTCCTTTGTGATCCATAGAGTGCTTATGAGATAAGCAGCAGATAGATTAATTTGACTTAGAGAGATGGTTTCTCTTTAAGTTTTCCGGAGTTTTGTATTCCTGCTTTGTGTTCATGGTGCTCTACAGAAACATGAGATCAAGATTTTGGTTTTTCTTTTTAGTTCTGATTTAATCTTGCTTCAAAAATGGTCTGTTTGGAGTGCATGTGTGCCTGTGTGCTGTGTCTAGGGTTTATTGTTCTGGATTCTAAGAAAATAAAGTACTATTCTTTTGGTGCTGCTTCATAAAAAAAACTTTAAAAACTCTCTGTCTGCATGTCTACATGCGACAGTACCGTGCAGAAGCAATGAGCTACTGCACAGTATCTTGTTGTAATGGCACAGTAGCGTTAGTGGACATTAATCATGATGTGACACTACTGTGCAGTAGTATCAAGCTACTGTGCAGTAGCTCATTGCTACTTTACAGTAGCAACTGAAAAAAAACTGTGCAGCAATGGTTTACAATGACAAGCACGTAACAGAAAAAATTGGAAATGAATTTAGGTTGTTAAGAGGGAAGTGAGCAAAGATAAAGTGGCTACATGAGTTGATATAGGTAATTTCTAACTTAATGAAAAAAATTAGGGTATTTCACAAAGGATATACTGAAGTCTTTAGTGGCTGGGAGTATGAGCCATTGCACTAATGTGATGGTGGAGAACCTGAGCTGGGGAATAGAGCGTTCCTGGAATGAAAAAAAGATTTTGCAACATATCTTCAGAAACTGGAACAGTGTTTTAATTCAAATGTTATACAACATATGCCAAAATGGCCTGTTTTCCTCATGGTTGTGGGGAAAACCATATTTACAGTGCTTAATTTTTCCTCACCAGACCTTCATGAAACAGAACATAAAGACATAATAGAACTCCTCAAAAATCATTTCTGTATCTACCATGGTTTTTGTAATTGAATAAACATAGGTTGCCTCTCAGAAACCAATTACTGAATTTTTTGCAAGTCTTAAAAAATTTTTGCTGCTTGTTTTTTTTTACTGTTTTTGAAAGAGGCTTTTTGGAGATCTATTTATTTTTAGACTAGAGCTCCTTGAAGTAAGACAGTTTGTTAAAACTTGCATACAACAAGGAATTGTTGCTAGAGATGCCAGCTCTGTTATTTGAAACAAAAAAGAAAAATGTAATAATGTTTGAAAATGATCTGGTTTTATCATGCTAGATATGGGAAGTCCTTAGTGTGCAGTGTAGGAGATGATGACAGCACAATCCCAAAGCATCTCACATGATCCAACAGAATGAGTGGAGCTATGTTTCTGTTGGAAAGTCAGGGGCGAGCATTGTTTCTGTAAGATACAATCCAGCGTAAGCAGTAAGAGGTTACATGATGCCCAAACTTGCCAGAATGCATCACAACACACAAAGGATATACTGAAGGGAAGTCTTTAGTGGCTGGGAGTATGAGCCATTGCACTAATGTGACTGTGGAGAACCTGAGCTGGGGAATAGACTGTTCCTGGAAGGAAAAGATGAGAAATTGTGGTGCTTTATAGAAGTGTGTGGTGAAAAATGAACAGATCTATTATGGCGCTTATTACAGTCAAGTAAATACAAATGCTGTGGTACTGAAAATGGTTTATGCTACAGGAACAGTGATGTCCATGATTTTGGAGAGGGCATGGAGTTCCCCACATTAGTCTCATCCCAAGCCTACCAGCACCTTTCACTGGAGCTAGAGTCAAAATAATTTCTAACCATGAATATGCAGAAGGAGCTATTTAGATATGAAAGATGATCCATTGAGGGGGGTCAGGGAAGAGGGAACACTGCATCTGCTATGTTTCAACAAATAATTGCTCAGGTACTGCAGGGGGTCAGTAGTGTTGTCTATTATTTGGATGGTATACAAATAATAGAGACGACTTCAGAGGAGCATTTACAAAGGCTAGAGCAGGTTCTAACCAGGTTTTAAAGATGACAAAGACAAGATGACTGCAGAGCCCATGTGACACAGAACCTTTCACTTCGGAAAGGCTTTTTGAAACTCATATTTTATACAGCATCAATAACATTATATAATTGAAAGCCCTATATTTGGGACTTAATGTAAGGCCTCACTTTGTCTTATATGCCTTTATTATGTCCATAGGTAAAAATCAGGTTTAAAGCTCCTCAGCATTAAGGTCGCTAGGTATGATAGTAATTAGTTCATGGAAAACATCCCTGATAGGAAACCGAGGTCAAATGTAAAGAATCTGTACATTTAGTTCCAGAGCAAGGTAAACCATTTCCCAGTTAAAATCATTTTTAAGGCTAAAAAAACTGAGAAAGTAAATTTGAGTAAAAACATAGGATACATATATCTTTACGCCTTCTAGCTACTCTTGACATTGCTGCTTAACGGAAGGTTATCATTTCTCCCAGCTTAGTGTTGGACACTAGAGCAGAAGTAATAGCTATAAGATCACAATAACTATTGGCACAAGAAAAAATGGTTATAAACTGGGCACGAATATAGGCTGGAAATTAGGTGATTTTTAATCATCAAAGGAGTGAGGCTCTCGGAACAGCCTTTCAATACGAGTAAAAATCCAAACTAGTTCTAGTTGGAGCTTGATAAGTTTGGGAATGGGAGCACATGATGTAGTTCCCAAAGCAGGAGCCTGAACTCAGGAACCCAGGTTCTTTACTGTCTTATGCTCTGTCTTCCTGTGAGGCCCTGATACAACACAGCACTTTCATATGCATGGAGTCTAAATGGCTTAGAAAGTACTTCAGGGAGCCTTGCTAAAAGGCAAATTACTGATGACTCATTTCCCTGTAGGACTCAGAATTGTATGATGCAGAAATTCCAGTAGCTGCTCTAGGAATTTCAGAAAAGGATAGAAGTGTGTTGCATAGGTTGTTTACTTTTCAGTAGATGATGTGTATATACATGAAAAGAATAGACTGTATGAATTATGCTGTACCTAATAATACGCTTAAAGGAGGTGTGTCTACACGTGCATATTACTGTAACACAATAAACTCCGGTGCTCATCATGATCAAGTTTATTGCTCCTAGTTGCCATGTTTACACATGCATCTGGGATCACAGCAGACTGAGACAGGTTGGAGCAGCTCAGGGCTGCTTGCCAGACCCTGGACAGTCCTTGGTTCAGTGTTGCAGCCACTAGCCAAGCACCTTCTCTCTTTGTCTGACCCCCTAGCTTCCCCTACCAGGGAGCCTTTTTTTTTCCTGTGGCTGCTAATTATCTGTCTCAGCTGGCTCAGTCTCCCTGAGCAGCCTGTACTGAGTGTTACTACCTGCAGCTGGGCTGCAGACTGTGGCTCCAACAGCCTGCTACAGGGAACAAATTCATTCCTCCGTGCTCTTTTCCCATATCATTAACATTATTAAATAACTTTTATGCTGCCCTGGATGTGTGTTCTGTGTTCTTCAGACAGCCAGAATTTGTGTGGGAAGCTGTATGAGTGTACGGTATAATGAAATTGCAGGTGTAATACCTGGTTTTATGCATCTAGTCAAAAATATCTTTAAAACGATTTGAAGCAAATTTTAACATTATCTCCTCTGACCCATCCCCCACACCCTCCCTACTGTCATCTATCTCTTGTGAGTGCCATTGAACAAATGGGTATTGATTCAACTGGTGAAAACATTTTGCAGAAAGCAGCATTGAGCTCTACTCGGCAGCTTTTCCCCTCTTCTGGGCACAAACATTGCTCATGAGGAATGCTTATGAGAGCCAACTGGGGAAAAATGTTTCTCTTGTTTTTTCCTGAAAGTGGCAAAAAATCAAAAGTGAAGCTTTTTTTTCTCTTGCATGCTCTTCATACCTGGGTCCTCAAAACTGGAGCAATTCTTCTGAACTAGACAATAGCTGAGCAGAAAAACTTCAAATAAAAATCCACTCAGAACTTAATACAAGCTGGGGTTATTTTAACCTTTCCACAGCTTCTTCCATAATAGGGAACTTGAACTCTGGGAAGTGAAAAGGGGAGTTGGGAACCATCACTAGGGGAAGATGTCTGGGCATCGGGGGGACCAACAGCTATTGCAGGTGGATCTGGCTTTGTGGTTCCTGGGGTCAGAACACACCATATCATATGACACTGTATCATATCAAAGGTAAATAATTGAACAGTTACCTTTTTCTGACGCTGAACTGGGTTAGAATTGGGAAAGGTGCGTGCTCAAACTTCTTCTGTGTCCTCTTTAGCATAAGGCTTCTACTTAGATTATCACCTAACTATCCAATTCCCTGCTTAATATTTAAAGGAAGAGTACCTGTATTCTTAGACTACATTGATTTAGTGTAGCGAGACCCAGTTTCCTTTCCTCCATAATGCCATGGAACGGACTCAAGGACAATTTAGTGAGGGAAATCTTGTGAGAGCTCTCTCCACCAGGACTCCATGCTGCAGGTATTTTTTCCCCAAGCAAAGGAACAATTGGCCCCAGTGTTTTGGAAATCTCATTTTGCACCATAACCAAGACTAGTATTTGTTTTCCAAACAAGGTAGAAATTCATATTAAAGGAACACTAAGAAAGCATGTGAACAGTGGTGAATGGAAAAGAGTAACCTTCAGAATATATTGCTCTGCACCTCCTGATGCATCCCAAGTTTCTCAGTTATTCTTTTGTTCTACAAATAACATTAGAAACTGGGACATGATTTAATGTTGACAAAAGGTACACAAGTGTGTGTGATTTCTGTTTCCCACTTTGATCCCCATTACAGAAAAATGGGTCGCCAGTGTGTCAATAGTAGCTTAGGTCTGGTGTCATTTAGGCAGCTAAAGGGAAAAAAAGGGGCCATTGATTGCTTTAGTGCTAGCCTGTGGCATCCACATATTAATTATTTGATTTCTATGAGCTAAATTCATGTCTAGTGAAATATCACTGACTTGATGAAACTACAATGTGGAGGAATCCAGCTACATGGATTTTGCCCTCTGTATTATGAATGGATATTTCAGTGTTAGTGGGTGTGTCTGCACAAGACATTTTAAGGCACATTAGTTTACATGCAAGGTGCATTAGAGTGCATGTCTACATGTGTGCACCTTTAATACACTTTAAAAATGGTGAATTTTGGCTATTTGTGCCCAAATCTGGTACCTGAAAATGCAGGTATTGAATTTAGGTTCAGATAGTTAAAGCACATTAATGCCGTGTGTGGACTAACTTGAGGCTAATTTTAGTCCCCAGTCCACACACAGCATTAATGTGTTTTAATGCCTGCACATGTAGACACCCATCCAAACCTGCTTAATGCACATGAAGCTAATACATATTAAATTTAGGCACGCTTAAATGCATGCTTAGGTGCACTTAAATACACATGCTCACTAAGAAATAATCTTGCTCCCATAAGTAAGTGAAGAATTCAGCAGGCTAAACCTGATCCAGTTTGATATTAAAACAGGCCACTGCAGCAAAAGGAATCATTTTGAAATGCAGAAAAGGCCAAGTAATCAAAATGGTGGTGGACGGGTCGTACTTGGTGGTGGACGGGTCGTACTCGACCTGGACAGATGTGAGCAGCGGGGTCCCCCAGGGCTCGGTCCTTGGGCCTGCGCTATTCAACATCTTCGTTGCTGACTTGGGCGAGGGGGTGGAAAGCGAGCTGTTCAAGTTTGCTGACGACACCAAACTGTGGGCTGAGGTGGGGACACCAGAA
>JAGPOW010001327.1:22429477-22450640 GCA_030014935.1 Caiman crocodilus
CAGGCTCTTTTTTCCCGGGCACCCCCAGGGGTAACTAGGACTAATGGTCACAAGTTACTGGAGAGCAGGTTCAGGTTGGACATTAGGAGGCACTACTTCTCAGTCAGGGTGGCTAGGATGTGGAACTGGCTTCCTAGGGAAGTGGTTCTTGCTTCTACCGTCTTTAAGAGTAGATTAGATAGGTACTTGGCTGGGGTCCTGTGACCCTGGCACTCATTTCCTGCCAATTGGTGGGGGGTCAGACTAGATAGCCTGCTCTAGGCCCCTTCTGACCCTAGGTACTATGATACTATGATACTATGATACCCCTTGAAGTTAAAAGATGGTATTATTGACAGAATTTTTCTAATTTTTACAAGCATATCCACCCTATGGTATATGAGTGCCTTCCACAGAAATTGAACACCAAAACAGCTCTCTGTCCCTGATAGCAAGAATAAGCTTCAAGCAAGTGCTAGAATTTAATGGTCCAGTACAGATTACCTCTGTCCAATATGTTTCCTGTTGTGTTTTATTCTGTAATTGAAGGGTAAATTGGTTGTTGCTTTGGGATGATATTATGCTTGAATTTCTAAAGACAATTTAAGAGGCATTTGTCCAGAGATATTGTCTGTATACATCCTCTATATAGGTATTAGAATTTGGGTGGGCTGGGGCCAGGAATCAGGTATGTCCAACAGAAGCCAGGTGTTGGGTATGGATTTGGAGGGCACTGCTACATCAAGGTCTGGAACTGTGGGTCCAGTTGGATTAGCTAAACTCCATTTAGGCAATGACATCTGAGGTCATAAGGCCAAATATGATCTATCTCTAACCTGCTTCCCTCCCCTGTACACACACACTTCTAAGTATTTGTGAAGCTTTTCTGCAAGGACATGCTAAGCACTTTGTGTCTAAGTGTAAGACTTTGTGTTGGCACCTTGTACTGGAGAGAAACCTGGAGTTATTCCAGAGCTTTCTGGCTGGACCACAAAGAGGTGGGGTTGGGGGTGGGAAGTTCACTTTTGGGCTGAGCAGTTCCTCCTGCACTCACAGCTACATCCTACAGGGCGTATGAGCCAGCAGTAGTTCCCAACCACTCAGGCACAGAGGAGCAGCAGCAGCAGCAGCCGCCAGGAGCTGGGCAGCAGCCAGCAACTAACTTTCCCAGGCAGACGGCTGCCCAGGCAAATGGAGAGGCAGAGCCTGGAAGCAGGTTGGCTGCTGGGGTCCTTCTGGTCCTTACTCCTTGGTGCTCTTGTGGTCAGCACATTCAAGAGCCCCCAGCAGCTACTGGCTTTGGATTTGGGCTCTGAGAATGCCAGCTGGGAACCTGAGGAAGTCCCTGGTAATGAATCTTCAGAGCATACGTTCTTCTCCCTGGATTATCAGCACGTCCAGGTCCCCTTTGAAATAACGCTCTGGATCATGCTAGCTTCTCTGGCGAAAATAGGTAAGGAGTCAACTTTCCTGTGGGCAGGAAGAAGAGAGAGGCAAAAGTCAGGCTTTGGCCAGGGCTTAGCACACTTCCTTGCTGGTAGTTCCGGGTACTTGTCTTCCACAGTCCCAGATCGGGGGGTGGGGGGTGGGGGGTGAAGGTTTCCCTCCAGCTCAACCCCTTTATCCCAAGTTTGGCTGTTAATTCCTAAAATGCAGAGGCTCCCAGATTGTCCCATCTTGCTCAGTGCCTGAGTGAGAAGCTGCTCTGTTGGGAATCCCAGTGACAGACAAGCTCAATAGCAGACTGTTCTCTCAGAGGGTGAGAGGAGGGGATTCTTAATTATACATTTTAAAAGAAAAGAAAAGAAAAGAATAGTTTCTTTCCTGCTCCAGCTGCCTGTCTTTATCTCATTGTAACCTCAAGTTCTGGCCACATGTAGACAAAAAAACAGGCTAGCTGTCTCCGAGGTTTCTCTGCACATATAAGACATTAAAAACATGTTTGCATATGAGAAAGGCCCCACCCAATTGTTTGCTACATCAAAGTCCTGCAGCTGCAAATGGCAGAGTATGTTTTTAAGCTCTGTGTACGTTTAACATTATCAGGATTTGCAAATGTAATAGGGGAGAGGGGGGGACTCCACGATAGATAATGGGATTGCAAATTGACATATTAATCCTGAATTATTTGCAACTGCTCTAGACATAGGACTCCTGAGATGTCAGTGGGCATTTAGAATGAAGAGCACATCCTGGATCTGGCCAATTATGATGAATTATTTAGGTTTTAATCCTACAAAAATTTACACATTTACTTGTGAATGATCTCAGTACCTGCAGGAGCCGGTTTTCATTTAGTCTAAATGTCCATAGACCTACTGCTCCTATGTTCTTATCAAGTCAAGTGCCGTGTGTGAAGCACATTCATGCATCTTTGTGCGGTTGGCAGAAGAAAGGGAATATGTTCAGGTTATGTATTGCATTCACCTTCTGGCCATTTGTGCTCCAAACATTTTTTTTAGCCTTAATTTATTTCTTTAGAAATAGGAAATATCTGAGCTCTTGGTAGGCCTGTGTGAAGGGCTAGTATTAGCTTGGGATTCAGCCGATTCAAGGGACAGTGATTTGTTTCAGTGATTCGAATCACTGTCCTGATTTGATTCATCCAAATCTAATTCAGAAATTCAGCTGCTGCCAAATCTCCAAATCAGCCAGGCTAGGCCTATCCCACACCTGCTCTTTCACCCCAGCAATGGCTGCCCTGCCCACCCCAGGTCCCAGCACTTGTTAAACTGGGCTTTTTATAAAAGTACCAGGAGCTGGGGCGGGTGGGGCAGCAATGGGGTGGCTGGGGCATTGGGTAGAGGTGGGAGGGGCTGGGTCAGTGGGGGGCTGAGGGGCTTGGCAGAGTTCCCCCCATGGTCTTCTCCCCACTCCCACAGCCCCCCTCACCCCCTACTTACCATCTTGAAGTCCAGCTGCAGCTCCCTGCTGCAGCCACCAGGGACTGCCCGAATCATCAAAGCTCTCCGAATCTTTGGAAAAGATTCGGAGAGCTTTGACTCAATCTAGACCTTTAAATTGGACCTTTAACTTGATTTGATTCAGATTTGGAGATTTGGCCACCGAATCAGGCTGAATCTCCTCTGAATCGAATCACCACCTGAAGCTTCGCACAGACCTAGTTTTTGGTGCAGAGAGAGGATTTTGAAGTCTATACAGGTTCTAGTACAACGAGGCCCTGATAGCTGGTAATATAACTGGACAAATAAGAACAATCACATAAGATTGGTCTTATTCTTTTTCTTTTCAGTTTGGTTTATTTCAATTTACTTTTTTAATAGCTTTAAAATTTGTAAGAGGTGCACAAGAGTAGCTGGACACTGCTTCATTTGTCTGAATGTACTGGAATTTCACAGTACAGTTGTGAATGTATTTCATAATATTGTTTTCTAATTGTTTGGAGTACTGCTGAATAGTGCATATTAAAATGGAAATGTATTAATTTATCATTACTATTATGATAATACTATTAATAGTAAGTAGGCTTTCTCTTGTTGGAAATGTGTAACTGTTTTTTTTTTTAGCTAGTGTTGCTATCCACTTCTGTAGTGCTGAAGACAGTATGTTATTTGACTAAATCATATGTGACCTGATTTATCACCAGGGATCCTGTTTTCTTTTGTTTAAAAATCATAAATTCTCTGATAAAAAAATTGTAGCTTCTCTGATTAAAAGACTCCAGACCTGCAATTAAAATGAAACACAACTATATAGATATAGGTATCAATTGAACACAATGTTTTATTGATATCTTTACAGTTTGAAAGCAATTGGGGAGCCTACCTCACTTCCCACCCACAGTCCCCACCCCAGTGGGAGGCAGCAGCTGCTGTGGCAGAGTGGAGTACAGAGCCCAGCTCCCTCTCCCCCCCAGGCAGCACGTTCAGAGCAGAGCCCATGTGGGGAGGGAGGTGGGTGCAGGCTGCCTGCTGCAGCCTCGGGGGCTCCCCTTCCTCTGGGGCTTTCATGGCCCAGCAAGCGGGACCCAGTGGGGCAGGGCAGAGTGGAGCCGGGTGGGGAAGCTTGCTGCCACCACTGTGAGCCCCATGCCACCATGGCAAGGCGATCCCTGCCCACCCAGAAACAGCAAGGAGCACAACTCCTTGCTACCTCTCCCATTGCTGCTGGGCAGGCAGGGGGCACCTCACCATGGCAGTGCAGGGCTTATGTAGCAAGGAGATTCCCTGCCTGGCCCTACTCTGCCCTGCCTCACTGAGTCTCACCCACTGGGCCATGGAGGCCCCAGGGCAGCAGGATGGGGAGTCTGAACCTGCAGTGGGCAGCCCATCCCCACCCCACGCACAAATCTGGGGGCTATGTGCCCCTTATGCCCCCCTCGGAGTGTGCAGTGGGGAAGAAGCCAGCCCCACCTCCCCATACCCCCCCAGCTGAGCTGCCCTTGGCTTCATCCCACTCCTCACTGGGGCCCCGTGGCAGTGCGTTTCGGCCCCAAGCCCCATGCACTGCCCCAGCTGGGCAGCAGCTACAGCCCCAGCCCCAGTCCCAGCCCTGCCCAACTTCCTCCCTCCCTACAGGGGCCTCAATCCCCACCCTCCCCCAGATTTGGAAATGGAAAACTTGGATCCTTGTTTATCATTTACTTATTTTAAGTAGGCTATTTGTAATGTTACTACTGCATCATTGCCTAAAAATATATTTTTAACTTTTATGAATTATGGTTATAATTAAGGTTATGAATTAAGGTCAATCCCAAGAATAGTTATAAAAAATATCCTGATGAAGAATGTATTCCATTCAAAAGCTTGTTTAACTTTATTCCAGCTATGCAGTTAGTCCAATAAATCCAAAAATCCTTACCTCCCATAATATTCTCCTAGCACTTTTGACAAAATTAGAGGAGTTCTAGACAAATTTCTCCTTGGGAAATTCCATGAAACCTACCTAAATTTCTCCTCTTATTATATGGTGATGTAATATAGCAAGGAGGTTGCATTTTCCCAGGCTTGGCTGTGTTCTGGCAGCTGATAGTTTGCACGTAAATCTGTAAAGTGCTTTTGCATCATCTTCCTGGGTGAAAGGCTCAATAGAAATTATTGTAATTTATTTATTAACATTTTATTTTTATCAATATTTAAAGCAATTTTTAAATTCAGTGCATATTTGCCTGAAGAGTCCAACTGGTATCATTTTTAGATCTGGTAATTTGTAAGATTAGTTATGATAAACATAGTTCATTCTCACCTCAGAATACTGTCTTCTAAAACCCACAATACGTGATGTTTTCTCTTTCAAATTATGAACAAATATATGCTGAGATGATGTGGATGTGTTATGCTGATTCTGCATGGTGATATAGAAATGATGCTATTTCTTTACCTCTCACCAGGATTTCATCTGTATAACAAGCTGCCTTCAGTTGTGCCTGAGAGCTGTTTGTTGATATTTGTGGGACTCATCATGGGAGGAATCATCTATGTTTTAAATGATAAGTCCCCACCAGTCATGGACAGTGATGTCTTTTTCCTTTATTTACTGCCACCGATTGTTCTTGATGCAGGATATTTCATGCCCAGCCGTCCCTTTTTTGAGAACATTGGGACTATCCTTTTGTATGCTGTAGTGGGAACAATAGTGAATGTGGTTGGAATTGGCTTCTCACTGTATGCGATATGCCAAGTGAAAGCCTTTCACCTGCAAGATATATCCTTGCTCCATAATCTTTTGTTTGGCAGTCTAATTGCTGCAGTGGACCCTGTAGCTGTATTGTCTGTATTTGAAGAGATACATGTCAATGAAAAGCTTCACATTTTGGTTTTTGGAGAATCTCTCTTAAATGATGCTGTTACAGTTGTAAGTATTATCTTTTATTTTGGGCAGAGAGTATGAGGAGGTCTGATGGATTGCATGCGAGTCTGGAATGTGGGAGGCTTAAGTCAATTCCCTGTTCTGTTAAGGGTAATTTTGGCCAAGTCAATTTGGCTCAGCCTCCCAAAACTATTTAGACATCCAACTCCTATTAATTTCAATCGCATGTGATGATCTGAGCCTTACGACTAGATTCACAAGAACTTAGGTGTTTCAGTGCTTAGTTTCTAGGTGTCTGGCCCTAGAGGGGACTCAGGAACCCTGACCTTAGCACCTAGACTTCCTATACAGTGCGCAGGGGGAGCTAGGCATCTGGGAACAGGTCTCAAAACAACTGGCTCACTCACCATGGAGTTCCATGGAGCATCAACACACTAAAGGCATTGCGTCTTCAAGGCGTTGGTCTTCAAGGTGAGGGCGCTGTGTCTTCAAGTGCCACTGTCGCCAGGGCTTATAGACACTTTACTCAGCCCTCCAGTGAGGTGCCTTTTTTGTTCTGGATCTACAGCTCAGAACTCTCTCCAGAAAGTGTAGGTGCCTGCAAGCTTTCTGTCCACACTGGAGCAGGGCTTACTCTTTTAAAGCACAACCAGAGAAGATGTGGTACTACCTTTTGATTCAATGGCTTAGCACTTAGATCTGTTGCTGAGGCTCTGGGAGACATACAATCATTTCCCTGTTCTGCTGAGGGGATAATACCTTAGAAAAATATCTGAACAATCACTCCATAAGCTAGCTTGCATGGGGACATTCTCTGCTGTGTTTGTTGAGGCATTTTCTACTGCAGCGTTTCTCACCCTTTTAAGCAGCAAGTACCCCCTAACTTCTGAAAATTTTCAAAAGTACCCCAACACTCAATTTTCCAGGGGATTTTATATTTACAAACCAATGTGTGCCATATGTTGGAAGAAGGGCTGTATATATAAGGCTGTGATATGACAGATGTCAGATCTGGTGTGGGTAGGGTTGCTACCTTTTACACCAGGGGTGCACAACTCAAGTACATGTACCTAGGCTAGAGGTGATGTTGGCCAAAGTTATGAGGGCTGAACCAAATTATTACTGGGGAATTTAAAGCACTGCGCAGTGCATGGTGCACCAAATTTTTTGCCATAGTTTTGAAAGGAAAAGAGAGTGAGAGAGAAAGAGGAAAAGAGGACAAGAGCGAGAGAGAGAGTGTTGGGGTACATGCATACCACCTGCCTGTGTGTTATGTGCCCCCAGGGGTATGCATACCACAGGTTGAGAAACTATGCTCAACTACACAGAAAATAATTTAAGGCCCGCTGGGCCAGAAGGTGATGCGATTCTGTAGCTTAGTGGCTGGAATAATCAGTCAGGAGAGATATACCCAGGGCTCTAGTCACAACTCTGGGGATTGTATGACTTTGAGAAATAACACCAAGTTAACTACTTTGTTTAGAAATATGCAGTAGAA
The DNA here is from genome assembly GCA_030014935.1 of Caiman crocodilus. NCBI lineage: Eukaryota > Metazoa > Chordata > Crocodylia > Alligatoridae > Caiman > Caiman crocodilus. Next base: position 22,436,724 of record JAGPOW010001327.1, read on the forward strand.
ATATATTTATAATCATTCATGAAGCAGCACTACAGACTGTACGCATGTCTTGACCACTTCATTCACATCAGTGACATTTGCCTTCATTGTGTGTTTGGAATCAATTAAATACAGGCATTACACAGTACAGGCAAATTCTTACTGCCTGTTTTCTTTCATCTTCTAAGACGTTTCTGGGGAGATTGAGAGAGAAAGAAAATCTCTAAGGAGATCCCTTTAAGAGCATCCCACTGCATCATTCCATGAAGAACATGGGGTTTATCTGTCATGGCCCTAGACCCTAGAAAAATCTTGTGGATCCTGAGGATTTTGCCAGGGGGCAGAGCAACTCATAACCAAAACTGTGTCTTTACAGCTCCTCGGACACATGGTAGGGCCTCCCGCATCCACTGGAGCTGTGGTATTAGGGGTGTCCCTTGGCTAATATCTGGAGCTGAGGATAGGGGGCAGGCAGGGTGTTCATCTTTTATGGGAAATCTCTGCAGAGTCAGAGGGGAAGTGATGCATCTAGGAGGCAAAATCCACTGGTAAAAACAACAGTGTTTCATTATAGCATTCTGGTAGATCAGCAGAAGTATCAAAAAATCTGATGTCACTGCAGTACTTGATTATGCATAGTTAACGCATTTTTTTCTCTTTCCATTTATTTTCTTCTAGGTGCTGTACAAGCTGCTTAGATCCTTCTGTGAAATGTCAACGATCAAAACTGTTGATGTTTTTGCAGGAATTGGGAAATTTTTTGTGGTTGCCATAGGAGGGGTACTGGTAGGCCTTATATTTGGGATGATTGCTGCTTTTACTACACGCTTTACCAAGAACATCCGTGTTATTGAGCCCCTCTTTGTCTTCCTGTACAGTTACCTATCTTATCTCACTGCAGAAATGTTTCATCTCTCTGGTATTGTGGCGTAAGTATGACTTTCAGTCATGCAGTTAATCCTCCTGGTTACATATGCAGAAAAGACGCAGTTATGAAAAGAAGGGTTTCTATCAAGTTTGCTTAGCCTGAGCTCTATGATGATCATCTGTGTACTAAGGGAAACAAAAAATATAAAAGCCTTTGTAATACTTCAGGGCTATAATCACATTCCATGCATTATACAATTGCACATCAATGGTGATATGCGTTCTTCAAGTATGCTGAGATTGTGTCAGGATTTAAAAGACTGACAAGAGGTCTTAGCAGTGTACCATAGACCAGATGGCATCTGACTTTGCCTTATGTGAAATCCTAAAGGATTTAAGTTGAAACAATGCATTCCAGGGTGGAGAGAATGGGGCTAGCTTGCATATTTTATAATTGGAAATCATAAACAGTCCTGATTACTAGTGCTGGGCAGACTTCAAATGGTTCAATCGGCATCCAAATACTCTGGTGGCTATTTGAGCCTGGCTTCATGCCCTTAGTTTGGGAACCTTGTGAGATCAAACTGTCTGAGATTTCCAGTGCTTTGGAACGTTGGCAGAGCCAGAGCAGCCTTTCTAGCGCTGTTTTGTTACGTCCACTTCCACTCTGAGTCCCAGTCAAAACAGGGATATGAAAAGGTACACAAAATAGTTGATCTGCTTTGAACCCCAGAAACGTATGGGTGTGCTTTGAGATGAGGGCAAGATGTTCATCTGGGTTGATTTTGTTCACAATGTTTTGCCCATCCTCACCAATTCCTTTACTTAGGGCTATACCCTGCTGTTACTCTGAAAGGTTGGTGTAGGCAGACAGCATTGCTTGTGGGGAGGCAGGTGAGCATGCAGTGAGCTGCACGTTGTTTCCCTTTTCAAAAGACTGTAAGCTTTCCTATTTTCTGTGTGCGCTCCAGCATACATGGTATGTGGCTAAGACCCAGCTACCTCCCTGGCTAGCAGCCCACTGGGGCTGTGTAGCATTTGAATACACAGTAAGCAGTCCCAGAGTACCCAGAGCACAGGGTATTAGGTATCCCACTTAACCGCTGCTTAGATGTGTGGGTAAAGAAACTCCCTATTTTGTCCTTCCTTAGAGTGTTCTGACCAAGATTTGGCTGCTTAGTGTTTTAGTGTATGTTATCTTGATCATAGAAATCAATCCATCTATTTATATTTGCAATCAGTGGTTGTCCTAAAAACATAATTCCCCAAAAGTCATCCCACAAATGGCTCTGAGATTAACCACTTCCCCGCTACACTTAAATTAAGAGTTAGCAATAACTCAGTGTGATGATGACTCTTTAATAGCTTTGACTCTAGGTAGACAGACAGGCACGTGCACACGCACTCTTTCTTGCATCATCAGGACAGATGCTTCTCATTCATGCTGATGCCTCTGCCACCGAGCTTAGTGAAATGACTGTAGCTGTTACTCTATTGTTTGCTACTGTATGTGCTTCCTGTTGGACCATACATTGCTGCAATGTTGTAAGAAGGAAGGAAGGGAAAGCAAGGGCAATATTGGTAAATGATTTAGCAGTATGAGGTGGTGAACCATTCATTTCCCCAAGGGTTCATTTCTTGTTTGTTCTGCCTTTCCCATGCTAGTAGGCAACGGACTATATTCATCTAGCTTTGCCGCCTTTATTTTTTAGAGGAACTTTCTTTTCTTTTGGTGTGCTTTGCCTGAATAAAGTATGTGCCTTAACTTCAAGCTATGCATGAACTGTTGGTGCTTTTGTTGCTTTCCCTTGATTCCCATTTGGTGTTGAATTCCTGAGCTCCTAATGGACATCAATGAGCTCCTAATGGACAGCTTGCTATACCTATGTGAGGCGGTATTGAAGTCAGTGGGCACGTCTACATGAGACATTTACTGTGCTGTCGAGTAATTAGCTGTACAGTACATTTCTCAGCATAAATGTACTTACAAGTATAACCCTGATACAGGGGTTTTTTTGTGCACGGCAGCACATGTTTAGGCACTGATCTCACTGGCTGGGACATGAGGGTGCTTCGGTGTGGGGGCTGCCTGCTGGCTAGCCCTGTACTGAAGCACCCTTGTGCCCCAGTCAGCCTCTTTGCAGCACACTGAGCCCAGTTGAGCTGCCCTGGGCTGTCAGGCTGACCCCCCCAGGCCTGCTGCCAGCTGGAGCTGCTCCAATCTGGCTCAGTGTGCCGCAGTCTGGTTGCACATGTAAATAGTGTACCTGGGAGGTTCCTAGGATCAATAAACTGTGGAGCAATAAGCTGATTTTTATTTCCTAGAATGGCTCATACATAGCAATATTTCAGCATTATTGAAAACAGCAATAAACTCCACAGTTTATTGCTGTGCATTAATAGCATATGTAGATATACTCAGTGAGACTCCATGCACCTGTGATCAGTATGTGTAGTGCTCATTGTAGGATTGGGGCCCATGTTTTGAGGTCCCAGAAATCAGAGCTGTGACTGACACTTGTGAATTTATCACAAGTTTCCTAATATATAAATCCTAACTATCTGCTGTCTCTGATCCTCTTAAGGAAATGGAGTCAGTTACTACTGAGGAACACAGACATAAAGATATTAAATATTTCCCTAATGATTATAAATTGATCCTAAATTACAGTGATTTCATAACTAACTGCAATAATGATAATAGTAGTGATCAGAAGAAAATTAAAAATTAAATACCCACATAACAGGTTAATACAGCAGTATCAAAATAGTTAATTTTGTTAAACTAGGGCTATTCCATTGTATATAAATAGGCAACTCCTATACCCTGCTGATTTTTATGTCCTAGAATGGCAATATTTCAGCATTATTGAAAACAGCTATAGTCATGAGAACAGGTAAATTAAAACTCTATTTATAGTAGCATAAGGCTGAACAGTCAAATAAATATGCTGCATAAATCATTAAGACTGAATGTCTTCAACTTCCATAATGCTTCATCCTTGTAACAGTTCTACTGTACCCATTATGGAATCCATTTCCTTTTCTTTTTAATAATGGATTGTTTCAGTAACAATACAGTTGCTTAGGCAGCTAATCCCTGGACCAGCAGTCCTGTACCGAATCAATCTGTTTTATTTATAAACAGTAGATACCATAAGCCAGGCAACCTTTTTCTGTTTCTTAACTAATTTATTCACTGCAAAGCCCATTTTAGGTTGTTCCAAACTTACCCGGAACTTGTTTGGAATTCAATATCAGCTGAATTCACCAAGCAGTACCAATTACAATTTTTTGGGCTTGCGCTCATCTTGATTTCCTGGTGGTGCCTTTTTATCTAATAGTCCAGCAAACAGAAGGTTTACTCATGATGCAGGGGAGACAGGTTGGACACCTTCCTCTACCTGAAGGGATGTGAATGCACATCTTGCTTTCCAGAAGAGTGCCCTAGCCACCAGATGACAGGGTATGTGCTGGCTAGTTCCTCTCAGTCTCTCTTGTTAGAAGTGTTTCATTTTATGTAAAATTTTTAACTCTTCTTTGAAGCAAGTAGTACAACACAGGTGAGTGCTTTAGCAACCAAACTATGGAGTAATTTTCACCTCTCTTTCTCTGCCTCAGTAAACATTTAAGTATTTTTTTATAAAGTGGAACATCAGCAAGAGAGAGAGAAGAAAACCAGCTTCAAACAGTATAAGTCATTAGGCCTGTGATTCTCAACCAGGGTGCTATAGCTGGAGTGCTGTGACAGCAGGAGAAGGAGATAAGTACAGGCTCCAGAAAGGAGGTAAGTGCAGGCTCTTCCCTTCCAGCTGCTCTTCTTTCCCCAACTCAGAAGCACAGACTTTTCCCTGCTTCCCTGCCAGTTGGCCTCCTCCTTCCTGGCTTCTCTTCATGCAGGTATATAAATATATATATATAATAATATATAATATTATATATATAATAAATATATATAAGCACTATAATAAATAAATTAGTTTTCAAAATGGTGTGCTGTTCAATTCTCAGAAGTTATGGAGGAGGGCCTCAAATCTAAAAATACCCCTGAAAACACTGGGTTAAGTCTTTTTGGACGTGAAATGAGTTTTCTATTTGAGTCTTCTTTATATTGACTGAGTGCTTTGACTACTGGGATGTTGAGTGAGAGGGAGAGACTATCACATTCCACATCATAGATTATATTCTGGTGACTCTAACCTATTTTTCCTTTTGTAGCAGGCATCAGAAACTAAAACATTTCAAGGGGCAATGACAGATGTTTAGGCCTCCATTCTAACTCATGGCACTTTGCATAAAGCAGCATGAGTTAGGGCATCCCCCCTCCTCCCCCTCCCCCCAACCCAACAGACATCTACCTGTTGGGTGGGGGTGGGGAATAAACCTGCCTTCAGGCAAACAGTAAGATGAGGAGCCACCCCTCTCCCCAGCCCTGACTCCCTGCCCCCCTCCCCCCACTCAGCTCTAGGGCTATCAGCAGGGAGGGAGGAGGAGGGAGGGGGAAGCCGGCAGCAGCAAGCTAGTGGTGGGGGTACTGGGGGAAGCTGGGCTCAGCCCATGAGGTAGGGAGAGTCCAATCCATCCACCCCTTCAGCTCTGGCTGTGCAAAGCAGAAAATGGAAAAGCAGCATGGCAGCATGAAATTGGTAGCTTGCTTGCCCTGAGTTGGAGGGGGTGGGGGTGCATTGGAGCCCCCTGTCTCATGGGTATGAACTCGTGAAAAATTAACCCTAGAGAACACAAGTTCCTTAAGGCGCTCTAAAGCAGAGCTCCTTCATCTGATACCTCATTTCAGGAGGGCTAATTTTTTGTGCCATGAGCCACTTTAAAAGCACTCTGCAGCTATGCGTGTTTGTCACAGCATGGCTGTAGAGCACATTCAGGGGCCCAATAATGTGAAAAATATAACTTTTGTCTGTGCTTCTTGTGTGAAACTAGAGATTAATTTTGTGTCTTTGAATCTTTTTTCATATTTGTCTCTGTAAATAATATTAAAAAAACCAAGGAAAACTTTCAGGATGAAAGAAATAGAATGTATTCCTTTGGGGTTTTTTTCAGTTTAGATAGCAAAAAAAATCTGTTCTCACATTCATAAGAAAAATGTGAGACTTCAGAGTTAAATATACAATTTGCCAAAACTAATTACAGCTCACTTGGGTTTTCTAATCCTTTTAACACTTAATTTCAAAGTGATCATGTTTTCTATAATTCTGTGATTTGTGATACTTAATTTCCTGATTTTTTTTCCTCAATACTAATAATATTTTACCTAATTTTAGCTGTATCCAAAGCATTTGTATGGCTATTTTATTTGACTTCATTGTTTTGCATAGTTCTGGCAATAAGGATTTGTGAATTAGTCCCTCCTGTTGAGCCAGGACAGAAGGAAGAGATCAGCAGGAACTGGGACTTATTCTGTTCTAACTAATAGTAAGGCAAAAAAGGGGTAAATGCATTGTAGTCAGTAGGTTTCTTTTTTTTTTTCTGAGATAAGGCAGGAGGCTGATGAGAAGGGAATTGGGTTCATTGGTTTTATATGGGTTACATTAAAATTGGTCAGATTGGAGCTCTTAGCAGCAAAGCCTTGAAACCATTGACTATTTCTGCTTTTGGAGGTTTTCAGGTTGGTTATTTGCTGTCTTTTCAGAGAGTGCTGTTCTGTTATGCATAGTATAGATCCTTGCATATAATTCCAATACTGGTAAATAGAAAAACTGACATTTTCCAAAAGAAGGCAAAACCCATCTACTCCAAGAACTTCTTTGTTCCCACTGGGCACTCAAAATCTGTCTCTTTGAAGACTTGTCCCTTGTCTACATGCAACGTAAGCTAGGATATGAATTTACAGCATTACCAGCTACCTGGGCATATGAAGTGCAAGGGAATTACTCCTGTTGCAGTATTGAGTAGACTATCCTATAGCATAACTAAAGGTGGGGCAACTGGAGCAGTAGACCCAGGTGCGGACTTGGAGGAGGATAGAGCAATAGCAGTGATCCCCTGTAACAGGGGGCTTCCTCAGGACTGATCTCCGTGGCCTGCCCACCTGTTCCTTAGGCAACCTCCCACCTTCCTGTCTGCCACGCCTTGATGTTAATTAATTAGTTGATGTTAATTAGCAGGAGGCTGCCATTGTACTGGCCTGTTGCCAGGGGGCGCTATCTGCAGCTCCTAGTCTCTCCAATACTGCAGCCCAAGCCTTGCAGATGGAATATCTGTTATGCACCAGCCTTTTCCCCAACCTGGCCCCTCTTTGGGCCTTCTCAAGCGCTGCCCCCCTCTCCTTGGGCCTTGGTAAGTGCTGCCCCACCCTGGGGCTCACCACACCCACAGTGGGCTTCTCACAAACACCCCCTCTCTGGGGCTCGCCACGCCCACACTAGGCTTCTCAATAATATCGCCCCCTTTCTGGGGCTTGCTGTTCCCCTGCTGGGCTTTCTAGTAATGCTGCCCCCCTCTCCAGGGCTTGCTGAGCCCATGCTGGGCTCCCTAATAATGAATGCCGCTCCTTCTCTGGGGCTCACTGGGCCCACGCTGGGCTCCCTAATAATGCTGCCTTCTCTCTGGGGCTCACTGTGCCCCTGCTTGGGCTCCCTAATAATGCCGCCCCCTCTCTGGGGCTTGCTGAGCCCATGCTGGGCTCCCTAATAATGCTGCCCCCTCTCTGGGGCTCACTGTGCCCCTGCTTCGGCTCCCTAATAATGCTGCCCCCTCTCTGGGGCTTGCTGAGCCCATGCTGGGCTCCCTAATAATGAATGCCGCTCCTTCTCTGGGGCTCACTGGGCCCATGCTGGGCTCCCTAATAATGCTGCCCCCTCTCTGGGGCTTGCCATGCCCATACCTAGGCTCTCCAAATGCCCCCCCTCTGGCTGGGGTCCATGCACCCTGCAAGCTGCGCCCGCACTGGCACTGAATCTGCTCTCCCGGGCGCTAGGGCCCCACACCCCTGTGGGCCCTTATGAGGCCTCCTCTGACCCCTACTAGCCAAACCACCGGTCATACCTAACAACGCCAACATAAAACACAAGCCCCTAGGCTGTAACTTAAATATAAGCCGTCTGGCTATAACAACGTTGCTCCAGTATCCTGGAACTGCTGCCTGCAGTACCTCCAGTCAGGCTTCCCTCTCATCATTGCTCCCACCTCACCAGCTGCTACCAGGGAACTGCCTCTGGTCTCAGCTCATGGGCTTTATAAGGGCCAGGCCCTGCCCCCTCTGGTCAGCTGCCCTTCCCTGGTTGTCCCAGCAACCCTCCAGCTGTGCTCCTTAGTCACTGCTAGGGCTCCTTCCCTAGCAGTTTTCTCCTCTTCAGGCCCAGTGCCCTGTGCCCAGTGCCCTGTGACACCCCCAGTGTGCCATTGTACTGGTAGCATATCAGTAGCTAGAAGTTGCCACTGCCTCTGTGCATCGCAGCTGTCCCAGGTGTCCAGTTGAGTTCTTATGCTTCTGACATTACTTTTTACATCCTGTGCACTGAGTGCCTCACCTACTTTCAGACCTAGCTTCCTTTGTCCATGCTGAGAAGTTGATGCAAGCCCTTAGTCATCTTCTGCCTCTCTACTTTAATCCCATTTTAACACCAATGCCCTCAGATGACATAAACTTGATTTACACTGATGTAAACTAAAAGAAAATCAGGTCTTCTGCTTAAGAGGGTGGCACCAAAGTAGCAGTGGAGATCAGAACTTGGAAACTTATGTTTGTCTTGCTTTCAGTAATTCAGCCTTTAGGATAAAATGTATCTGTTCAAGTAACATAAAAAATGCAGAGCTTTGACTCCTTGATTCTTGAATTACTTTGACCTTCTGAGATTGCTAGGCTCAAATTATAGTGATGTGAAAAACTGATGAATTAGGCTAACCACATGTATCCTGTAGCTTAAAGAACCAATTATCCATGAACAATTAAAGGGCAAAAGTTTTAATTGGAGCATCATACTTCTAAAGTGACCTTGAATATGCAATAGATGAAGAAGTAAAATGTTACAGCTGTAGTGATTCTCTAATTTCCTCCAAAGTGCAGCAGCACTGTTGAAGGCCATTTCTGTATTAGTTGTATAGCCTTATGCACATTCATTAACATCTATTTGACATCAGTTGATCTTTTTAAAGCCTTTGAGTTTATTTCAGGGGCTGGATTATTAGCTGAGCCCAGAAAATCCAGTTCAGGATGGGGATAGTATTGTAAAATGTGGTATATTTAATCACATGTGTTTCCCCACTCTTGAGTTGGCTTTGCACTTGGTCAGTCTCTGAGAGTTGGAAGGTGGTTTTACTGTGCTGGTTACCAGTGTTGCCTGAAGCCTAAGGTAGTGGTCAGGGATCAGTGAGATTTAAAGGAGCCTTACTGCTGCTTGATGGCATGATGAGCATGAGATGGGAATGGTGTAGGAGCTGCTGCTTCAGCCGTATGTCTTCTGAGGATTCTTGCACATTGAGGTGGCCTCCTTGTGGCCACGTATGATGGCATTGGTACCAGGAGGCAGAACATGAACTTCCCAGAGCACTACAGCATGGTGCAGATCAGCCCACATCTTCTGAGCTCTCCTCTTGACAAGCTGTTTCTCAGCCCAGGTCCTGCTCTGAATGAGTGAAAACAGTGGAAGGGGAATAAAAAGACATCGCAGAGTGACAAACATTTAAAATATTAAAAACAAACAAGAAAAAGAAAATAAAGATGCCAAGTTCAATGCAAAAAAGTTGCATTAAAAGAATGTTACTAAGACATGAAGCCAAAGGGTAGTAATTGCTGCATGTGCATATGGTGCAAGACTTTTCTCATTTACATAGCTGTAAGAATGTTATAACATGGGAAAAACAGCAAATATTTTCCTTACCTCATTCTGAGAAGCTGCTGAAACCTTTTTTTCTGACAGTCACTAAACAATTTCAGCTGGAGGTAGACATGCACAACAGAAACTTTCAGTCAAATAGTTTAAATTCGGCAGTTTTTAAGAACCTGTTTTCAGTTCTTCAAATCAAAAGTGTTGGTCAACCTTAACTACAGAGATTACTACTGGTGGAATAAGCACCCTCCAGAGGTAGTGCGGTCGCCTACCCTGGAAATCTTCAAGAGGAGACTAAACAGTCACCTTGCTGGGGTCACCTGACCCGTTATCTTTCCTGCTTGGTGCGGGGGACTGGACCCGATGGTCTTCTGAGTGCCCTTCTGGCCTTACAATTTATGAATCTACTTGGCTATAATAATGGATTATCCTGTCATGTGTTTATTTATTGAGGTCTAGATTCAGATATTTAGAATAGCACCTTACTGTAGAAATAATCATAAACATGATTTTAATGGAGTAACTTGGAGTAATTGATTTGTTCATGAAACTAAATCTGTCGGATATAACCCTAAAACCCTAAAAGAGTCCCTATATTTTGCCTATTCATCAAATTTCTTGAAACATCCTGTGTACTTTAGATAGAAAACAGCCACATCTTCTTGCATACAACATTCACCTGACCCTCCCCTCTTGCCCCCTTCCCCCACAAAAAAAAATCAATGAGCTGCTGGAACTGAAGCATGCATTATAAACAAGGATTGTTGGTTGTAGCTGTGTTGGTCTGAGGACATAGGCAGATAAGGTTCTTTAGGTAGATGTGATGTCTTTTATTAGACCAACAAAATAGTTGGAAAAGTTGGTCTTTGCAAGCTTTCAAGTACAAACACCCTTCTTCAAGCACAGGGAGAGTTTGTTGTTTCTTTGTGTTCTCTCCTGGGTAGAATGGAAGTCAGTATGCAAAATGCTGTTCTGTGAAAATGCAGAGACCTTATGAGACAATAAGTGAGGAGTGGGGGGTGGAGAAAGGGGGGAATGTAGCTGTTAAAATGCAGACAGGTTACTTGGGGTTATCAGATTGCCATAAAGCCAATGTCTATATTTAGGCTATGATTTTTTGTATCCAAAAAAATAAAGTGAAGTTGTAGGGTCATCTACGAAAGGTGTTTTGTAAATTCCCTTCTAGGATTAGAGCTGAGAGATTGGAGAGAGAGAGGTTGTCTTGTGAGAGATGTGCACCCACAGGTAATTGGCTCTGGAGAAACCAAACAACAACTGCATACCAGAATGAATGCATACTGAAAATCTATCAAAGATGAAAATGCCCAATTACCTGTGGGTACACATTTTTCACAAGACAACCACTCTCTCTCCAATCTCTCAGTTCTAATCCTCAACAAGAATTAACAGAACATCTTTTGTAGATGATCTTATGAATGTCACATCATAAATCTATTGGATACGAAAAATCATAGACTAAATATAGACATTGGCTTTATGGCATATTATAATCTGCCTGCCATCTGACAACCCCAGGTAACCTGTCTGCATTTCACCAGCTACATTTCTCCTGCTTCCCCAGCCCCTGCCTTTCTTTCACCTATTGTTTGTTTCAGAGGGCCTCTGATACCCCCTGCCATGTATTTGCATTTTCACGGACCAGCATTTTGCATATTGATTTCCATTCTATGTAAGAGAGGACACAAAGAAACAACAAACTCCCCCTGTGCCTGAAGAAGGGTGTTTGTACCCCAAAGCCACATTATGTACAAGGAAATACAATAGCACCATTTCTGCTACTTATGAAACAAAAGGAAAATTAAAGTCTGTACAGGATCTATAGGGACCAGAACAAAGACTGGGCTCAACTCCTTAGATCACTGGTTATCACTTTTTTAGACTCAGGATACCTCTTGTTAGACTCAAGGCACCCCTCAGAAAATGGCAGATCTTAGTTTTCACTCTTTTCTTTTTTAATAGAGAAAAATGAGAGACCAAATTTTCTGTTGCAAAAAGCTCAGAAAGACCATAGATTAGACTGTTTTTAACACTACGAAGTCCTATTTGAAATCGCTGGGCTTATCTTGTAAATCATGTTTGCCCACCTAACAGTGCTAACATGGAGTGGCAGCCTGTGCCACTCTTGAAAGGATCTTAAGGTACCCTAGTTAAGAATCACTGTTTGAGAATAGTAGATGCTGCTACTGAGGTACTTACTACAAGGAAAGATCTTTTTTTCTTTATTTTGCCTTTCAAAAACAATGTGTGTATCTTATTCCAGGGCATGTTGTATGCAAGAAAATATGGTTATTTGTTCCATTTTGTTTTCTCAGAATTATTGCCTGTGCCATGGGCATGAAACGTTATGTGGAAGCCAACATCTCTCTGAAGTCTCACACTACAGTCAAATACTTCATGAAGATGTGGAGCAGTGTTAGTGATACCCTTATCTTCATCTTTCTTGGGGTCTCTACCATTGGAGACAACCATGAGTGGAACTGGGCATATATTTGCTTCACTATTGTTTTCTGCCTACTTTGGCGAGCACTAGGTATGGTGAAAAAACAGGTTGTTGTTTTTTTTAAAGTTAACTGTATGACCCCAGACTTTATTATGTATCTCATTTAAGGGCAGGAGTGGGAGTGACACCAAAATTGAAATACTGATTGTCTGACATTCAGAACTTAACCTTTAATTCTAACCGCCGGTTATTTTAACAATTCCCTCTGTATTCCTATTTCATTTCCAGCTTGTTTTATTACTTTCTTGTGTTTCTGGTACTTGATTTTAAGCTTATGTTTTCTGGGGGACTGAGCATCTTGAGTTTGAATTCTATTAACTTGTCTTAATGTTCTTGCATGTTCCTAGGTACAGATTGTTATAGATAAGGGTTTTATAAGTGGCTTACATTTCTGAGCATCTAGGACCGTAGTTTCCAACCTTTTTTCATTTGCAGACCCCTAAAAATTTCAAATGGAGGTTCAGAACCCTTTGGAAATTTTGAATGAAGGTGTGAACTCCTTTGAATTGTAAGTGTGGGTATTCACATCATTTTGATTGATCATAGTCACCTTTTGCAGACCCCTTAGAAAGTCTGTGGATCCCCCGGGGTCTGTAGACCACAGGTTGAAAACTGCTGCTGTAGACTCAGTACCAAATTCTGTCCTAACTGAAGCAAATAAGAAGGTTAGTTGCACATGTATTTTTGCTCTTGATTAGGAAGTTGTGGACAAAATATTTTGTATACCTGATTCCTTCAGCTTGCTTGAGCTAGTAGAAAAGTAGAGGATTTTTATATTGTAGTGGAATTCCTTGTGTTTAGTCGGGCAATCAGCCCAGTGCCTCTATATACAGCAGTTGATGTGAGATTGAAGTATTTGTGACTACAGCAATATAGATGCCTTCTGCTCTGCGTGGGTGCATGGATGCAACGGAAGAGATGGAATAAGAAGCTACCACTAGGTAAAGGGAGATGGGTTTCCAATAGCACAGGGACTGTTCCCGTCAGACTCCCATGAAGTTTCCAAAGATGGTTGGAGATGCAGCCCCTAGTTCCATCTATCTCCACACCTTCCAGCAGAGTTGGTCAGATGTCCTGCAGGAGCAAGTGCACCTCATAAAAAATTGTCAGAATTATTGGGTAGGATTTGCCTCCCATTCTGCTTCCCTGAGGTGGGCTAGTACTACTGAGCTGTGTTTGCGGGTGAGCTCAAAGGTAAGAAATTAATCTGATGTGCTTTCCTGACCTGGTCTGAATGTCTACATAGAATATTAGTGAGTAAATAGGTAGCAGCATTGATATAAAAATGGCCAGACATCAGTGCAAAAGCAAGAGGCCGGCCATCCTCATTAAAAAACTAGGTGACTGTGGCATGGATACCTACACAGTCAGATGGATTGCAAATTGGCTGAAGGATTGTACTTAGAAAGTGGTGGTGAATGGGTCATATTTGAGCCTGGGGGGTAGTGGGCAGTGGAGTCCCCCAGGGCTCGGTCCTTGGGCCTGCACTGTTCAATTTCTTTATCAGCGATTTGGACGATGGGATGAAAAGCAACCTGTTTAAATTTGCTGATGATACCAAAATTTGGGGTGAGGTGGGCACGCTAGTAGGGAGGGAAAGACAGCAGAAAGACCTGGATAGGTTGCAGGGGTGGGCTAACAAAAACAGGATGGGTTTCAATATTGACAAGTGCAGGGTGCTGCACTTGGGCAGTAGTAACCATCAACACACTTATAAGATGGGAAACTCCCTTCTTGAGAGCCTGGAGGCAGAAAGGGATCTTG
>JAGPOW010001327.1:22450740-22475736 GCA_030014935.1 Caiman crocodilus
TGCACTTGGGCAGTAGTAACCATCAACACACTTATAAGATGGGAAACTCCCTTCTTGAGAGCCTGGAGGCAGAAAGGGATCTTGGAGTCATCATTGACTTCAAGATGAACAGGGGCTGACAATGTGAGGTCACGGTTGGCAGGGCCACCTGGACCCTTTTGTGCATCCACAGATGCATCTCAAGCAGGTCCAAGGAGGTGATTCTCCCCCTCTATGCGACACTGGTCAGACCACAGCTGGAGTACTGAGTCCAGTTCTGGGCACCCCACTTCAAGAGGGATGTGGACAACATGGAGAGGGTCCAGAGGGCCACCCACATGATCTGGGGACAGCAGGGCAGACCCTACAATGAGAGACTATGGGACCTGAACCTGTTCAGCATTCATAAGAGAAGGCTGAGGGAGGACCTGGTGACCGTCTATAAACTCACTAGGTGGGACCAAAAGGGTTTGGGGGAGACCTTGTTTCCCCTAGCGCCCCCCAGAGTAACAAGGAATAATGACCACAAGTTGTTGGAGAGTAGGTTTAGACTGGACATCTGTAAGAACTACTTCACAGTTAGGGTGGCTAGGATCTGGAATCAACTTCCAAGGGAAGTGGTGCTGACTCCTACCCTGGGGGTCTTTAAGAAGCGGCTCGATGCCTACCTGGCTGGGGTCATTTGAGCCCAGTTTTTTTCCTGCCCAGGCAGGGGGTCGGACTTGAAGATCTACAAGGTCCCTTCCAACTCCTATCTATGATTCTATGATTGGATGAATGGATACCCTGAATTAATCATCTCAGGGTGTGGGCTAACTTTTGCCTCTTTGGAAAGAAACACGCCCCACATGGAAAAATTAGAATGATCTTGTGAGCTGGTGTCTGTGGTGGTGTTTTTGTGCTGGTTACAGTGGTACCCAAAAGCAGAGGCATGAGGAAAAATTGTGAGAAGCCAGTCATGTCATAATGCTTTTGGTTATCATGTCGAAGAACATAGGTACCTAATTTTGAGCTACTGTTATATCAACATTCTTTTCAGAGGATCTCTTGAAATAACTAATATACACAGCCTGCAGCATAGGGGGATGAAGTCCTGGATCAAGACCTCAGCAACTGTAATTTCTCCTGTAGGCATAGCTGTGAAATGTTAATGGGAAAATGATATCCTAAAAACCAAGCAGAATTGGAAATTTGATTCACTTGGGAGCTAAGGATCAAAATGGTCAAGTTGGTGACCACTGAATAACTACCAGATACTGAATGAGTCTCATGATGCTGATCTGAAAGCGCAACAATTGTTCCCCTCCCCATATCTTATATTTTTTTAAGTAGTGGGCTAGAATTCTCCTTTTCTCAACAACAATTGAATAGTCCCGCCCTTACTTTCCAAAGCTTTCTTCCCTGCCATAAAGGTATGCCACCTACTGCAGCCCCAGAGGGCTTGTCCCCATGAGCGGGAACGTGCATTTTGCCAGGGACAAACATCAGCAGCACTATATGGGCTGCTGCTACTTGTCCCTGGGGAACGCCTGTGCATGTGTGTTAGCACCTGGCCAGCCTTACATGAGATCCTGGGGGCCTCTGAGAGCTGCAGCCACAGTGATCCAGCAGCAGGCATCCTGGCCAGTACCTGGAACATGGCTCCAGCTGGCCAGGCTCTGGTTTTGGGCAGTGCATGCTGCTGCCAGTTGCGCTGCCCTGCTTTTTTTAGGTGTGGGCTTTTTTTTTAACAGCGGGATCTCCCAGTGTCAAACCCCGTCCTGTGCTGCAAATTAGCAATGTGGGGAGTGCCTGCATGTGTGGCATGTGCAGTGTGTGGTACCACATACTGCATGTATGTGCTTGTCTGGACACACTCAGGGATTGGAAATAGCCTTAAAAGTGTTGTAGAATTATATCAATTGAAACAAACCATCCTTGTGCTCTGCCTTAGTTCCATTGGACAGAATGCTTTTTATTGGAGAGATTTTTGCTTCTTGATGTGGCCTTAGTTTGCTTCATAAAAGCCTCTTGACCACCTATGGGATACTTTCACTGAAGTTGTGAATAAAACAAAACCCATGGCAAGATACTAGAGATTTTTTGGGCCAATACTGATGGATGATTTTTGATGAGTCGTATCGGTCAATACTGATCTGATATGTGGCTGAGCAGCTTGGAGAGCAGCATCTGACTGGTAAATCTGTTGTGGGGGAAGGAGCAGGGGGAGGGAAAGGGTATGGGGAGGGTAGATTGTGGCCTCTGCAGTGATGGAGGAAGTGGGGCTGGAATCATGAGTGGCTCCTCTTGGGGGGCATGGAGGGGAGCAGCTCCTGCCTCTACGTGCACCCTGGGAGGGTATGGGGTTGTGTGCCTCCTGGATCTGCACATGGGGTGAGGGCAAGCTGCCACTATGGGCTGGGGCTGGAGCTGCGCTGGGCTCTTCCCAGTGGGGGGCTGAGCTGGGCTGTGCTCAGGATAGGTGGCAGCACACTGAGAGGGAGACTATGGTGGGGGGCTGCAGCCACCCCAGAGTTTGCTGTAGCCCAACTCCCAGCATTGCCATTGCCTGCCCTGTGCTCAGCCCAGGCCAACCCCCCCAACCCCTGCCAGGAAGAGTCTGGCTCAGCCCTGGCCCCAGCCCACAGCAGCAGCCTGCCCTTGCCCCATGTGCAGATCCAGGCGCACATGGCCCCCATGCCTCCTGGCATGTGTGTAGCAGCATACTCCTTCCTGCATCCCCTGGACAAACTGCTCGTGGCTCCATCCCATGGCCTGTCCTGCCTCAGCTGTGCAGCACCTGCCCCTGCCCCAGCCTTAGCCCCAGCCCTATTCACTCCCTCACTGCGGGGCCTCAGTCTGCCTCCCTCCCCCAAGACAGACGTACCAAATCGACGCTGCTCTCTACACTGCCAGGCTGTCCTCCTGGCTGCCTGCATGCTGTGCTGTGGCCATGTGCATACACATGGCATTTATTGGTGACATTATCAGCCACATCAGCCAAAAAAAGCCGATTGCTGATACTGTCAATTTTCCTTATATCGGTTCCAACCCAATACAGGACCAATGTATTGGCGCACGTCTACAAGATATAATAGATTAGCATGTACAATGTAACCATCTACAGTAACTCTGGGTTGCTATAAAAAGCACAGTTCTTTAGGATGCTTCAATTATACTGGAACCCTTTTCCCAATATAATTTTACGTCCCATTCATTTAATGATATGATGGGATTTGGTCCCCGATTCCAACAAGTGCACCTCCTGCCATGCCACATGTTTGTGGCAGGATGCACAATTTTGGGATTGGGGATCAGATTCCAGTCGTGCCATTGCTACTTTCCAGTGCTACTGACAAGTTGAAAGCTGGGTGCCTGCATTCTGGTGTGAACTGGTGTGGTCCCAGGGCTGAGAGTGTTAATCAGCTGGGGCCACGCTGGAGCCAGCTTGAGGCTCAGAAAAACATGATCAGAGCAGAAAAGTAACATTTTACATCCATACTGCATGCTTACATTGCACAGATTGACAATGATCATCAGTCTCAGCCTAGGGACTAAACCAGAGCTAGTGCAGTCCTAGGGCTGGGGCCTGTAATCAGTTGATCGTGAGTCTCGGCACTGAGGCCAGTCCCAGAATCCTGTGTGCCAAGAATACAGAAAACTTCATGTGCAGCTTAGCTGTATGCATGGTTTTTTAATGCCTGGTGCACTGAGGCCCTAGGATCTAGGAGATATTCCCTGATACCAGGGTCCCTGCAACCAGAATGTGCTCCTGGGAGCTGTGGGGCAAGACAGTGATCATGCAGGGTTGCAGGGAGTCCCACAGTTCCCCATGACCTGGTATAGCTGATGAGCTCCCCTTGATTGGGCACCCTGAAAGCAGCAGTGTGGAGCTCTAGGCATGTGTCCCACATGGCTGTCATGCTGCTGGCATTAGGTTGAACAGTGGGGACCCTGCCACACATTCAATTTAAGATGCGATGGAAGCTAGCCACAAAAATATTACACATTTGTGAAATAATTTTGTGGCTTATTTCCTATTTTTTCATGCCACTAATTGCCTGAATATATGGCTGGGCTACTATTTAAGACATGAGTGACAGGTTTAATTGCATGTTAAGTGTAGTGCCTGCCAGTATTATTAAGCAGTCTCCCCAGCCCAAAGCTCCAAAAGTGGAAAGGAAAACTTAAAGCCATTGTATGGAAGCTTACACTGTTGCTCCTTATATGTTGATTTTTTTTTTCTAGATTATGAGAGGACTTTTGCTTCTGTGTTTGTCAGTCAGGCATTTTTCACAACTACTTCTTGGTACGCAAAGAGTGTGTTAAGGCCTTGTTACACCTTATGCTGTGAGCTGCACAAATGTTGACTGAGGTCAGTGCTAGCTCGAATTTGGAGCAGTCAGGCTTTAGTCCAAACAGGGCCCAGAGGACCGAAGGGTAAGAATCCTGCTTCCATCCCCCAGGGTCCCTCCCCCTGCTTACTTGTGGCCGCTGATTGGAGCCATGGTCCCGGTGCCTGCCAGGCCCTGCCACCACCACTGCTAGGGCCACAGCTCTTCTCCAGGCTGAGCCCACCCAGACAGCAGCAGCAGTGGCTGATGATCAGACAGGTTAATCCTTCCTGCCTGCTCCCTGGGACAGACAGCACAAGGTGCCACAAGTAAGGGGTGGGGGAGTGGAGCGGTGAATGGGATCTGGGTGTTGGGGAGGGTGGGGGTCAGTGGATCTGATCTGGGCTATGTGGGAAGGGAAGGAGGCGTGGGAATGGAGGGGTGGATGGAGTGTTTAAGCTAGGGTAACATGAGCTGAGTAACACAGATAAGAGATACACCTGTCCTGGAGTATGGTGTAACTTTGAACTATCTAATAAGTGCTTAAAACCAGTTTCAGGTGTTAATGTGTGAACAATCCAGGGGTTAAGAGCTCCAAAAGCCACCCAAAATTACCATGCAACAAAACCCTTAGAGAAACAATCCAGCCTTTGCATATAGATATGTGACAGCTACAAATCAGCTGTGCTAGGGCAAAGTTAGCTATTTTAACAAACAGAATCCCAGTATGGCAGGATCATGGCCAGGGGGGTGGGCGAGGGGGGAGGGCATGAAGCCCCTGGTAGCTGTGTGATTCCTGCCTGCCTCAGCTTCTGTTACAGCCCTCCCTTCATTGCTCACCCACCATACCTTGTACTTACTTGAGGTTGAATCAGGGAGGCTGCCCACAGGCCTTCATCCACTTGCAGTACCACTGGGCCTCTCCTGGACTCCCAAATGCTTTGATTTGACCCTTAAGCTTAATAGAGTTTCTCAGCTGTCCTGTGCCCCTGCAAGACCCCTGCAGCTTTGAGGGCTACATGCGTGTCTGTGCCCGTCCAGGGCACCTGTAGCCTTCAGGGCTCAATGTGCGGCTCCATTTTCTCCCCTACACCATCCCCAAGTCTTGGGGGTGTTCTCTCTCTTGGATTTGAACTATTTGTACACTTGGCCCCCATGGGCTCTCAGATCCCCTGGTCCCTCATGCAGTCTCCCTCTGGGGTCTCAGAGCCCTGGTCCCACATACAGCCCCTCCTCCGGGCTCTTGGACCCTCTAGTCTGGTTTAGCCTGCTCTGAGCCTGTGGACCCTCTGGCCTAGCTCAGCCCTTCCCTGGGCACATACGAACTCTCTGGTCCAGGTGTCAGCCTTTTCCTGGGGCCCAGTCTGGTCTGAGGGCTCTTGGGTTACCAGTTCTCTAAACAGGTCTTGAGCCTGTAATTGCAGGGCTCAAGGCTAAATTACCTGGTTAACTTAAGTAAACAAGAAGCATCTCCGGCCTCCAGCATGCGCCTCAAACCCTCTAAATGCATTTTTATATATGTAAGTGCTGGGCGCTTTGAAAAGTGCCCAGTGCTGCAGTTGTATAAGCGGGGAGGTGTGTGCCAGCATGCAAAAAATAGTGCTGGTTCACTTTTCAACTAAAACACTTAGAAGGTGTTTTAGTTCAAAAGCACGCAACTACCATTTTCTCTGTGCTGATGTGCATTTCGCCACTTATACAGCTGCAAGTGATGCAGCACCAGGCATGTCAGCTCACGTGCAGAGCAGGCTCAATTATCCAAGTCTGCTCTGACAAGTTGGATCTCTGGGACGGCTGGACATGAAAATGTATGTGTATAAATGCCCCGAGTTTAACATAAACAATGACCAGTCTTACTCTGCCCAGGAAACTTGCCTCTGTTTCCAGGCCTGCAGAGATGTTCAGCAACATCCAGGTCCCTGCAGCCAAGAGCTCCTCACTTCATGGTTGCCTGACTAGTGCAGGCTCTGGCTTCTATAGATCCAGCTTGAGCCTCTTTCAGTCAGGTGAGTCTATTATTAGCCCCTTTGCCACCTGCAAGGAGCCTCTCAGGCTGCTTGTGCCCTTGAAGGAGCCGGCACAGTCCAGTGCCCTGCTACACAAGGACTAGATTGCCCTTCCCCTTGCTAGTCAAATTTGAGGAGACCAGTAACAAGATCTTAAAGACAATGGATGGATATGCATGGAGACTCTTTACCAAAACACTTGGGGTTGAAAATAGTCATTAGTCCTGAAAAAAAATCTCTGCCTTAGACTGACTTTTACCATTTCAAAGGCAAAAAACAGACATTAAGAAAGAAGGTTCAACTGGCAAGTGAGTCAGAGCCATTTCTTTGGTATCATAAATGTTTAGGAAAATGAGTAACTTGCACCAATTTGCTATTCACAGAGCCTAGTTCTCTACTGATACACGTAGTTGTCTAGTCATTGGCAGGCTGTGCAAAGTGAGTGCAGGGTGGGTGTAAAATGTTACTTTCCTAGTCTGATCTTGTTTTACATGAGTGCACAAGTGCAAAAGACTCCACAAGGTACATAGCAGTGGTGAACTGAGCCCTGGCATACCTGCAAATAACATTATAACCCACCGGTGTCAGAATAGTATATTTTCTTTTGTAGGGATTTTTAAAAATAAATAATTCTTAAATGAATGCTCACAAACTGCATTTTTTTACCAAGAAATGTGACACCTAGTATTTGGCAAAGTTACTTTATAACATTTCTGTTTACAAATGAATATGTCAGAGTTTGACTTGGCTCAGCTTTGAGAAGCGCTTCAAGTATATTGTTTAAATAGGTTGTACCAGGATGAACAAGACATAGTAGTATGTGCTTTATTGGCTATTAGCACGTGTCTAGATTTGCTTTGAATGACCGAGTTCCATAAGTGCACCTGTAAGCACACTTATTGGTCAATGATCTATACCCTCAAGTGTTTTATTATGATTGCACTGGTTTCCTTCATTTAAAATATATAAGTGAAGTGAAGAAAAGGGTATTCAATTATTTTCAACTCCTAGTTTGAAAGTAGCTCAGTGCAGAGGAGGAAGGGGCAGGCAATGGCAGGAAAAATTATAAAAATATCTAACAAAATCCTTTCAAGCTCTAGAAACAGACATTAATGTTCAGATTCTCTTTTTATATATCATGCACTATAAAGGGCTTATTATTATCAATAAAAGAGCAAGGAAGAAATGACATCAAAATCAGCCTCATCAGAAGAATGTGAAATTCCCATTGCTTTTAATAGGAGCTCTGCCCACATCTAGCCAGGGCTGAAATCATTCAACATTTTTTGGGTTCCCAGTGGGACCTCACTTGTCTCCAGTACTAATTATATTAAGTAAGTAATCTTTGATGCAGACATTATGGAGTGATGTAGGAGTTATCAGTGATTTGTACAGCTGAAGCTTAAGGGATATTACCCTTGGCTCTTAAGCACCTCTTGGGAGCAAATCTAGATGAGCAGGAACGCTGAACTCTTATATCTGTTCCAATTATGATGGGGACATATCTAGAAACAATATTTGCAAATGCCTTTTCTGCTATGGTACTGTGGTATTTTGCTCTAAGACATAACTGAGCAGTTCTGGGCTGGGGGCAGTGGCTGCACAAGGACAGCAGCTGCTGCCAGGCTATGAGGAGTGGCAGTGCCTGGGTGACCAGTACAGTAGCTGCTACTTCTGTGGAAAAATCAGTGCCTGGATCTAATGCCCTTGCTGTCCCTTGTCCTCCCTGTCCCTGGATTCCCTCTAAAGGCATACTGATTTTTGCTTTTATATTTGAAGGGCCTGTGACAGAGCAGCCTAACGAGCATTTATTTAGTACCTCACATCGGAGGTACTAAATTTAATGTGCATTAGGAAAAGCACATTAATGTACATGTAGACCTGCCTGTAGAATTATAGAAAATCATAGAAAGTAGGGCTATGTGAAGCTTCGGGTGCTGATTCAACTCAGAGGAGATTCGTCCCAATTCGGTATCTGAATCTCCAAATCCGAATTGAATCAGGGGACCAATAAAAAGGTCTGAATCCATTTGAAACTCTCCAAATCTTTGGAAAAGATTCAGGGAGCTTCTCTGAGTTGGGCAATCCCCACCCACTGCAGCAGGGAGTTGGAGCCAGACTTGGAGCTGGTAAGTAGGGGGTGGGGCCGGGGGGCTGGAGGAGAAGCTGTGAACCATGGGAGGGCCCCTGCCAGGCTCCATCCCTTGTCTTCTCCCCCAGCCCTGCCATGGTTCCTCCACCTGGCCCCAAATCCCAGCCCTTTAAAAAAACCCCACTCACTGGGTGTTGCCCGGCAGGGGGGTGATCCCTGCTGCCTCCCCACTGCCCCATGCTGCATGGGGGGCTCTTCTATGAGCCCCTTGACCCCATCCCTGCTCCTCCAGCTCCTGCATGGCTGCCCCACCCACCCCAGCTCCAGCCCCGCTTTAGCACCGAAAAAACGAACCCCTCGCCACAGACTTACTGGTTCCTGCGGCAGCTTTGGGGGATCATAGGGCAGTGGGGGGGGCAGTGGGGATCACCCCCTGCTGGGCAGGAACTGGTGAGTCCCAGGTTTTTTGATTTTTATTCCTTAAAGGAATGGAGATGGGGCAGGTGAAGCAGCCCTGGGGGGCTGGGACGGGGGGGGGGAGGATTGGGAGGGGCTCATGCAGAGCCACCCATCCAGCGTGGAACAGTAGGGGCAGCAGGGATTGCCCCCTCCCACCTGGCAACACCCAGTGATCTGTGGCTTTTTTTTTCAAAGTGCTGAGAGCTGGCGTGAGCAGGGCAGCTGTTGCCAGGGCTGGGAAAGCGGGCAGGGGATGGGCCTGTGTGATTTGGAGACTTGGCTGAATCGATTGGGCCAGTGATCCGAATCACTGAATCAGATTCAACGGAATCAATTTGGAACAGTGATTCGAATCACTGAATCAAATCGATGTCCTACGAACTGGCTGACTCCAAAGTGAATACAAGTTGCTTTGCTCAGGCCTAATAAAAAATTATGACTGGGAGGAACCTCAGGAGATCATTTAGTCTAACCCCCTGCTCAAAGCAGGACCATCACTAACCAGTTCATTCCAGTCAAGGCTTTGTCAGGCATGGCCTTAAAAACCTACAAGGATAGAAAATCTACCACCTCTCTAGGTAACCCCTTGCAGTGCTTCACCACCCTCCTAGTGAGAGAGTTTTTCCAAATATCCAACCTAAATTTCCCTTGTTGCAACTTGAGATGATTACTCATTACTACTCCTTGTTCTGTCATCTGCCGGCTGTGCCGGACTCCTCCTGGGAGTGCAAGCCCCGTATTTGTGTGCTGGATGAGAGGAGGCTGCTGCCGCCACCTGGGAGAGCAGCAATTTTCTCTGGTGTTGGGTGCAGGCTGCAACCAGCACTGGGCCCAGGCAGCGGTGGGAATAGTTTGAGGTGCAGTTTCTGAGAAACCTCTGCATCTGTCTCCTTGAAACTTGACAGGCTTCATGCCATCTCTGCAATCTTCACTGAAATTAGGCAAGAAATTACAAAGTTTTAGGCATTTTCATGATTCTACATTATAGCCTATGGATGAAACATTGAAATGCGTTGAAACAGAGAAACAGTTTTGATGAAACAAAATGAGACACTGCTTCAAAATGAAATGAAACAATGAAACAAAACACTGTCCCTTTGAAACGGGGAAATGGATGTTGAAAAGAAAGGATGGTGTTTTACACAGCCCTAATAATTACTTCCCTTGACCTGCTGGCAATGCTCCTACTAATGCAGCCCAGTATTCTGTCAGCCTTCTTGGCAAAAGGGCAGACTGTTGGCTCATATCTAACTTATTGTCCATTATAACCCCCAGCTCCTTTTCTGCAGAGCTACTGCTTAACCTGTTGGTCCCAAACCTGTAGCGGTGCATAGGATTCTTCCATCCTAAGTGAATGACTTTGAACTGGTTCTTGTTAAACCTCATGAGATTTCTTTTCATCCAGTACTCCAATTTGTCTAGGTCACTCTGAATCCTAGCCCGACATTGCAGCCTGTTTGGTGTCATCTGTGAACTTGGTGAGGGTGCTGTCCATTCCATCTTCCAGATCATTAACCAAGATATTGAACAAAACCAGCCTCAGGACCAAACACTGAGGAACACCATTTGATATTGGCTGCCAACTAGACACTGAGCCATTGATTACTACTCGTTGAGCCCCATGATCCAGCCAGTTTTCTGTCCATCATACAGTCCATTCCTCCAACCAATACTTTCTCAACTTGCTTGCTTGCAAGAATGCTGTGGGAGACTGTATCAAAAGCCTTGCTAAAATCGAGGTATACCACATCCACTGGTCTCCCTGCATCCACAGAACTAGTCATCTCATCATCGTGAGCAATCAGGTTGGTCAGGCTTGACGTACCCTTGGTGAGCCAGTTCCCGATCACTTTCTTCTCTTTCAAATGCTTAGAAATGGATTCCTTAAGGACCTGCTCTCTGATTTTTCCTGAGGACTGAGATGAGGCTGACTGGTCTGTAGTTTCCTGGATCGTTTTTCTTCCCTTCCTTAAAGATGGGCACTACTTCTTCCCTTTCCCAAAGTCCGGAACCTCCCCTGATCATCATGAGCTTTCAAAGATGATGGCCAATGGCTCTGCAATCACATCAACCAACTCCCTTGGATGCATTGCATCCAGCCCCATGACCTATAACCATCCAGGATTTGTAAAAAGTGTCTAACCTGTTCTTTCACCACTGAGGTCTACTCACCTTCTCTCAACACTGCGCTGCTTGGTGCAGTATTCTGGGACCTGGCCTTGCTTGTGAGACGGAAGTAAAAAAGGCATTGAGTACTTTAGTTTTTTCCTCATTATCTGTCACTAAGTTACCTCCCCCATTCAGTAATGGACCCACATTTTCCTTGACCTTCCTTTTGTTGCTAAGGTACTTGTAGAAACCCTTGTTGTTACCCTTCACATCTCTTGATAGCTGCAGTGCCAATATCATTTTGGCCTTCCTGATTTCCTTGCATGCCTTCCTGATTGCCTGGCATGCCAAGACAATATTCTTATACTCCTCCCTAGTCATGTGTCCAAGCTTCCACTTCTTGTAAGCTTGCTTTTGTGCTTAAGCTCACTGAAGAGTTCCCTTCTAAGCCAAGCTGGTCACCTACTGTATTTGCTACTCTTCCTGTGCATCAGGATGGTTTGGTCCTGAGCCCTTATTAAGGTTTCTTTAAAATACACCCACCTCTTCTGGGCTCCTTTCCCCCTTAGACTGGCTTCCCAGGGGATCCTGCCCATCAGTTCCCTGA
The DNA here is from genome assembly GCA_030014935.1 of Caiman crocodilus. Classification (NCBI taxonomy): domain Eukaryota; kingdom Metazoa; phylum Chordata; order Crocodylia; family Alligatoridae; genus Caiman; species Caiman crocodilus. Next base: position 22,462,306 of record JAGPOW010001327.1, read on the forward strand.
GGGTGTAAAAGTCTGCTTTTCTGAAGTCCAGGGTCCGTACTTTGCTGCTCTCCTTTCTTCATTTTTTCAGGATCCTGAACTACGTCATCTCATGGTCCCTGCTGCCCAAGTTACCATTCACTTCTGCATTCCCTGCCACTTCTTCCCTGTTTGTGAGCAGCAGGTCAGGAAGAGCATGGCCCCTAGTTGGTCTCTCCAACACTTGCACTAGGAAGTTGTCTCTAACTCTCTCCAAAAACTTCTTGGGTTGCCTGCGCACTGTGGTATTGCTGTCTCAGCAGATGTCAGGGTGATTGAAGATCCCCCATGAGAACCAGGGACTATTTTTTGGAAACTTCCACTAGTTGTCTGAAGAAAGCCTTATCTACTGCGTCCTCCTAGTTTGGTGGTCTACGGCAGACTCCCACTACAACATCACCTTTGTTGCTCTTCTCTCTGACCCTATCACAGAGACTTTCAATAGGCCTATCTCCAGTTTCACACTAGAGTGCTGAGAAAGCATACAGCTCTTTTATGGAAAATACAACTCCTCCTCCTCTTCTCCCCTGCCTGTCCTTCCTGAACAGTTTGTACCAATCCATGTCAGTGCTCCCGTCATGCGAGCTATCCCACCAGGTTTCTTTTATTCCAATTGTATCATACTTTCTTGACTATGCGAGGACTTCCAATTCTTTCTGTTTGTTTCCCAGGCTCCATGCATTTATGTACAGACACCTGTGGTAACTAGCCAATTGCCCTACTTTTTCAGTAAGAACGAAGAAACCTCCTGTTTCCCCCTCCTCCTTGTACTTCCTTCAGGTTTTCTGCTTCTGCACTTACTTCAGGGCTTTGACTCCCTCGTGAACCTCAAACTATAAAGTGAATGTGGGGACTTAGGGACTTCTGAATGTGATCAGAGACAGCCAGCACACTGTCTAAAATCAGCATACCAGCAGGGGAACTCGGAGGATGGGAGTGTCTTTTACCTAAGCAAGGTTCAGGCTTTTCTTCTCAAGTACAATGAGAAGAGGAAGGACTGTTCCCATTCAGGCTGAATTCCCTCACCATCCTGTGGGGGTTCAAAACCACCATACCCGTTTCTTGGAGACACTGGCGATGCGTAGGGGGTGCATGCGGGTGCACGTGCAGTCCGTGAGATTGGCGGTGCACCCCCTGACAGAAGTGCTGCTGACACTACTGGCAGCTCCTGTGAGCAGTCACTGCTCACCACCCCCCTTTTGCCACTGACACTGCTGGCAGCATCAGCAGGAGGTCCCTGATCGCCCCTGGCTGCCACTGCTGGCAGCATCTGCACGTTGTTGCCAACCACTGGGCAGTGCTCACCACCTCCTGCGCCATTGCTGTGGCCGCTTGGGGGAGCTCCCTGCTCGTTGCCGCCATGCCCCTGCCACTGCTACCACTGCTGCTACCACTGCTGCTGCCTGCAAACAGTTGCTGTGCCCCGCCAGCCTTGGGGAAAACGCATCATTCATGCTCAGACCCACAGCTCCATGGGCTATTCTGGGCATGAGAGAGCACCACTTTCTGTTGTCCTGCTGAAATTGCCCAAAACAGAATCCAAGGTTCACTGGGGCAGGGAGAGAGCACACAAGGGTGCTTGGCTCCTTAGTCTAATGCTTTGGGCACTCAGAAGGGGAGAGATCTGGCTTCTGGTCTCTGGTCCAAGGAATCCACACATATTTTATCAAAGCAATATGTAATGTAAAATACAGAAAGAATTATTGGAGCAGGGAGGGAAAGCAGTAACCCTGCCACTTCATTTTGTGAGAAGCCCAATCCTTTGGGAGGGATGTATTAGACCAGTGGTTTTCAACTAGGGTGCTGCAGCACCTTGGAATACCTTGAGATCCTCTCAAGGGTGTTGCAGGAAGCTATGCAAATTAGCACTGTTAGGTGTGGAAACATCATTCATAAGATAAACTCAGAGATTTCAAATAGAAATCTGTAGTTATGATCTTTCTAAGGTCTTTGTGAAAAAAAATTGGTCTATTTTTTTCTGTAGTAAAAAACAAGTGAAAACTCAGAGCGAGAAACAACTCACTGTAGAAAAAAAACACGTGAAAATGAGAGAAACCTATTTTTTTTTTCTGTAGTGAAAACTCAGAGCTGGCTTTTTCCAAGGGGTGCCTCAAGTCTAACACAGTGGAGAACTACTTGAATAGATCTGTGTGAGAGCACTTCTGAAATTGGGCCTCTGAGGGAGCTTAGGCCAAGGAACACCTGGTTTCTGGATCCCAAGCAGTGCTCAGACTGGGGCAGTGGTGGGCCTGTGCAGAGGCAGGGCTCTCGGTACCAAAGGCACTTAGAAGTAAAAAAGTTAGTTGTCCACAGACTTTAAGTGTCTTCAGGTCTAGGTGGCAGCTGAGTGTGGAGGGAAGGAGTTAGGATTGCATGCATTGGCAATGAGTAGGGGGTGGACGCGGGTGTATGTGCACCCCCTGAGCATGACGGTGCACCCCCTATGAAAAACCAGTGGTTGGCACTCACCCCTTCCCCCCCCGACAGCACTGGTGATGTCTGTGGGAGCCGCCGCAGTGCTGCCGTCGTTCCACTGCTGCCAGTGCCGCCGTGCCCTCCCAGCTGCTGGGGGGCATGCATCGTTTACGATTGCATGCCTGCAGTGAGGTGCCTAAATTCTACCTAAATCTCACTTTTCCCATATCCCTTATTAGAAGATGAAGGGCTTGGATATCTTGTAGCCTGCATTGACCCCTTTCACTTACAGCTTCAGAACATGTATTGGTTTTTTTTCTTGCAGCTCAAAGGCTCTAAACTGAGAATAAAGCTCTTGAAAAATGGTCTTTATAATGAAAAATGTTTACTGCTATTGGAACAGGTGGCCTTCATGCATCAGGTGCCAGGACATAGCAGTAGATCCTGTATCTATCCTTGCTTACACTGGGTGAAATCAGAACCAAACCCTTTGAAGCCAGCAGAGTGAGAGAAACATCAGTCCCAGGAGGTGTACAGAGTAGTGTCACACCACTACGACTCAAGCATCATCTAAAGAATAAAGAAACTCTGTCTTCTTTTTGCCACAGTGTATCTCCCAGAGAAAAAATATTTTGACCAAAACGATTGATCGTGTCACTGCTACAAACCAAGAAGTCTTGAGGTAGCTTAAAAAACACAAAGGAGTTGAAGATGGAAGGAGTAAAGGAACGCAAAGCTGAGATGTGCAGCTGTTATAAACATAGTTCCTTTAAAATTAATAGAGCTGCACCCATTAAACCAAATACAGATCTGGTGCAAGGTCTACACTTTTTATGACCTAAGAAATAGTTCTGTTACCAACCACTCCTACTTAATGGTAGCACTTGAAGTTAATTTGATTGTAAATGACTAGCTTCATTTGGCTCACCTCGACTTGTGAAATGCAGCATTAGTTTGAACTAAAAATGTTATTGTCAGCTAGATGGAAGACTCCATTTGGAAACAGGAGTTCTCATCATCACCTGCTTTTCTTGGCATTAATACTGTAGTGCTCCTAGAACTGGGAATGCACCACTGCCAGAGTGTTCAGTTAATTGAGTTCACTATTCCTGAAGACCCCAAGATTTCTTTTTTAAACTGTTTTTTCTGTGTGATGGGAATTGATTATTCTTAGTTGTAAAAAGGATGTAGGTGTCTGGATAGGTATTGCATATGCATGGTTTCTAAAGCTTATTGTATAACAAATAAATTGGTTCAGCGTTTTAAAACACCATTTAAATAAGCATTAAAAAGTAATAATACTGGTCTAGTTAAATTACCAGCAGAAGTCAATGACATTCTTATGTCATCTGTTCTCACAGAAGCCATTAATCTTTGGAAAGGAAATGCCTATGTTCTGAATTGTTATTAATTAATTATAGTCACTATTTCAAACTTTAAGAGCCTGTTTTTGATCCCGTTTATAGAAGTTTGGTTGTCTTCACTTGAGTAATGCCTGGCTTAATGATATTAGGCATTTCAAACCTTAGGAATTAAGATACACCTGCACATTTTTTACACAGTATTTGTGAAGGGAATATTGTAATATTAATGGCTCCGTGATTTGATCTACTTCACTTTTTAGCTTGTTTCTTTGCAAATAATTATAAATGGCATTGAGTTCTGTGACATCTTGCGCAGCCTAAAGGTCACACTATATACATCTTTATGAATTAAGCACTTTAGAATATGCAGCAAAGTTAATGCAGTTAGAAAACATATGAAACGTTTAGAGTGCCTTAACTATAGCTTAAAGCTAAAGCAGTTCAAGGGAACTTGTAACGAATATAAACCACATAGTCAGCTTGCCCTTGTAGTTTAACTTTGTTCTACAAAACCCTAGTTTCTAGAATAGGTCAGAACAATATGCAATGTTTAGAGTGGCCAACAGAGAAATTACTCTAGTGTTAGAAGTTTAAAATCTTATTGTTATGTCATGCCCACTAAATGGTGGCCAATCATTTCTATCTCCTGTCTTTTCCAAGTTGGGAGGAATTGAGTCCAGCTTTTTAGTTATACTGGGAACCATACAAGACACGGTGAACATCAGTCCCGTGACTCAGACCAGTGAAGGAATCCCCTTGCAGCGATGGATGGGGTATATAGTATATTGATGAATTCTTCTCTGCACAGTTTGGACTGATTTATAAGTTGTTCCCATTGTAATAACTAGTTGTCCAAAAATATTTCCTACCATTATGACCTCTGTGGTTTCTTTCTGTTTACTAATTTCCCTTTTTGTTTCCTGCTTTTTAGGGGTTCTTGTGTTGACTTTTTTTGTGAACAGATTACATGTGAACACTGTTACCAGCAAGGACCAATTTATTATAGCATATGGGGGTCTCAGAGGTGCAATATGTTTCTCTCTGGTTTTCTTGCTCCCTGACTTTCCTAGAAAAAAGCTCTTCATCGCAGCAACAACAGTCATCATTCTCTTCACTGTGTTTGTACAGGTACAACTGCTATCAATATGTTAAAATACCTATGTCAGTGTAATTATTACCTGGTTCATGACAGTGTTTTATTTCAGATAAATGGCTGACAGTTTTTAGATTGGGTGTGAAGTCTAATGGGAACAAGCATTGAATATAGGAATAAAGGACCAGAAGGGGCTTCACAGGTGATCAAGTCCAGTCCCTTGCATTTACTGCAGCCAGCAAAGCGAACAAAACTCTGGCTTGCATCTACCGATGCATTTCAAGTAAGACCCAGGATATCATCTTCCCACTGTACTTGGCCTTGGTGAGGCCACAGCTGGAGTACTGCATCCAATTCTGGGCTCCACAGTTCAGAAAGGATGTGGAGAGGCTTGAAAGAGTCCAAAGGGTAGCCATGTGAATGATCAGAGAGCAAGAGAGCATGCCTTATGAAGAGAGGCTGCGAGCTATGAGACTCTTTAGCCTGGAGAAGTGCAGGCTCAGGGTTGCTTGGTGGCAGCCTATAAGTACATAAGAGGTGTGCATCAGGATCTGGGGGAACACCTGTTCACCAGAGTGCCTGAAGGGATGACAAGGTGCAATGGCCACAAACTCCTGGAAGACCGTTTTAGGCTGGGCATAAGGAAAAAAACTTCTTACTGTCCGAGCCCTCAAGTCCTGGAATATATTCAAGAATAAAACTAATGAGTCTACACTTGTGTCTCCCTGCTGATGCGCCCCATCTTGCATTGGTGCAGTTCTACCCATAGAAGCAATGGCTAAAATGTGATGAGTGAGCAGGTAGTGTAGCTTCCCCTTTTGAAGTGAGGCCTCCACATTTTTTACATAAAACAGAATAAAAACCAAAGCAAAAAACAGATCTTGAATTTGCTATCAGACCAAGAAGTTTAAACACCTCTGGGGTGCCTGTAGACAAGTTGGAAGGCTTCTCCAATGCTCTGTAATTACTCAGTTAATTGAATCTGCTGGAGTATGCCAATTAGCTTGCTCCAGTTAGCCTCTGCGCCTCATGTATTAGTGTTTCCATGCTTCAAAATGGTGGTGGGAGTGCTTTAACTAAAGCTTGAATAGCTTTAGTTAAAGCATCCCCGTTGCCATTTTGAAATGCAGGGATACTGATACATGAGATACTGCAGGCACTTTAATTAGAGCGGCTCTGAGAGACACTCTAATTAAAGTGCTCCCCTCCCACCCTTGGACCTATTTTACACTGTTGGGAGTAAAAACACTCCCTGAAAATGCCCCTGCTGTCCTATTGTGTGCATATTTATAGTGTAAAATAGAACTCAAGTTAAGCCCTACTCCAAAATAAATGCATTCAGTGTTTCAGAGGGGATAAAAGAGTAACTGACATTCCTAAGTTCCCCTTCTGATACGTTCCCTCTTCATTTTAGTTTCGACTGAGCTTTCCAAAACCTATTTTGCCTGTGGAAAGTACATGCCCCTCACAAAAAAGGATGTGCAGGAAGAACATAGCTTGGCATTACGGTGCCATCTAGTGGATAATATTCCTAGAAGCTTCTAGGTTGCTAAAAGATTTTGGACCTGATCCTATCAGCCTTTTTGCTAGAATTGTGCTGCACCAATAGCAAGTTAATAGTTGCAACTGGATTACTCTTTACATCTCAGTTTTCAGCCGTCTCTGAAATGTGCACACTTATTTAGCTTATCTTGAAACTAGGTACGTCAGATCACAGCCTGAAGTAGAGCTAGTGGTACAAATGAGGGTTCTCTGCTTAAGGAATTACCAAGACTTAAGCCACCTAAAACCGACCTGTTTTTATCAAGGTTCGGGGTTAGGGGCAGACCTTTTATATATAGACAAATGTTTGTGTGAAATAAAGGCTGATATTCTTGTTTACGATAAGAATATAGAATTGTCCAAATGTGCTTGACTTCTCCCAGGTGTGGTCCACTTCTACGATGTGGATGTAGACTGGGCAAGATTTAAAGCTAGTATAAAGGCTGGCTCTAATCAGAGCAGCTTCCAGAGACTTTATTGCATCCAAAAGCATAAGGTCCATTCAGTGATTCAATATCTGTCCTTCTCCCTTTCACCACCTCCCATTTGTGTGTGATACAGCAGCTGGGGCCTGTGAAGTTTTGAGGCTACAGTCACAGGTGCATACGGGCCTCCTGCCTGCTCCACATTCTTGGGGAGAGAATTGCTTTCACTTTATTTATTTCCTACAGAACTTTGCAGCCCACTGCCCACAAATTAGTCTGTGCACAGGCGTAGTGATTCACACTCAGATGCTTTATTTTTACAATTAGCCGCATACAGAAGACTTCTTTACATCTTCTTATTATGTACTACAAGCTGAACAAATATAGTTATGAGTAGGATGTGCCATTGGGCCTGGGCCTGGGACTAGGAATGAGTCTTACAGGCAGCTGGATTTGTCCTTCTACTGAAAAGCATCATTTTCAGTTCTCTGTGGCAGGCTGATTGGCATGAGCATAGGCTAGTGGCGGGGAAAGGGTAGTTACATGCAGGTTGACAAGTTTTAAGATGCAAATGTGGGTCAGAAATTGAAAAGATCCGGTCACTCGGCAGGTCCGCTCATGCAGAGCCCTCTGAGTCGCAGACAAAGGTTGTTCTAAGGCAGCGCTTCCATTCCATGGGTGCTTCGTAAAATAATTCTCAGGACTGCGAAAGGGCTTTTGTGTAACCTCGGGGCTCAAGCAGTGATGTCATCTCCATGCAAAAGGGTGAGAGTTAAACAGAATTCCTTGTGGGTGTGTGTCAGTAGAATGACCCTGTGACCTTGAGTTATTCAGTGGAAACTTAGTGTTGTTAAAGACTAACTTGATTCACATTCTGGATACCTATTGCATCATGTAGCCGGGACAGCCTCCAGAGCCAGAAATATTTAAACTTGCTTAAAACAATTGCATGATGTCCTTTGACACAGAAAAGGCATATAAAAATAATAGATAAAAATATTGAAGAAAGGCTTTAAAAATCAGCCATTGGAAAGCCAAAGGGAATATTTCTATTTACACTGGGTGCAGGAGGAGCCCAGAATGATTACTTTAGTATCCATGCATTCTTCATGGTGCATTTTTATCTATGAAGTAAATGAGAAGAAACAGAGGATTTGTCCCATATTAGTGTCCAGCTCTTATTGTTGCTGCTTTTTATTTGTTTGGGAACAATGATTTTTGCTTAAACTACACTTTTGGAATGGAACAGATTTTGACCTGGGGAGAGCTTGTCTGAGTGAAGGGCAGACTGTCCTTGGCCCTTATGCAGGTGCTTAGGGGTGTAGGAATATGCAAGCACCTGCAAGAGCACAGATCTACTTTGCTCTCTTGGAAGTCCCAGCATATATCTGGCAGTGCTTGTATTGGGCACAAAAATTACCAAGTATGTAAGCAATTAGACTTATCCCTACATGTTTATATCTATGCATTATATAACCCAGTTTAGTTTGGTCATTGTTGACCTATTACATAAGTATTCTCACCAGTCCTACATGACAGAACTAGACTGATCAATAGTTTTGTGAAAGTTTATTAAGCAATCGACACATTCTAACAGCATCCAGACTGGCCTGGATGTATGGCATTTCACCCGTAAGTCCTCAAAAGACTTTGGTTTGTCTTGAATGCCCTCAAACAGCTTCATTGTTCTCTTTTTAAATGTAATTTAAAAACTAAATGCCATGTTCTCCATTTATAGTTCAATCTCTTTGCCTATTCAGACTGTGACCTCCCCGGTAAAACTGCTAACAAAGATAACAATTGTGAAGGTTTTTTGTGTGGGTGTTTGTGTGTGTGAACTGTAGATACTTGTTCACTAGCTACTGGATCAACACCAATAATGCATTATACACATGGGTCAGGTTACAGCCTGAATTAAAGCCTCAAGCTGGCAAATTGTGCCCAGAGGGTGCAGGACTTTTCCCACCCCTATATAAGTCCAAAGGTCCCCTTACCTAAAACAAAACAAGGCCCAGGATGAGAGTCAATGAACTCTCTCTCTCTTCCTCTGTGTGTGTGTGTTTGCACGCGTGTGATGTTAAGAGTCCTGGTCACAAAACTCCAGACTGTCACTTTAAAATGAAAACAAGCCCATCTGATTATCTAGGGAAAGACAAGAGTCCAAATTACATAGGCGCTGCCTAATTTGCAACGTGCCATTTCTAAATGAGTAAAATGTATATTATTTACATTGAATGTTGATGAATTCTGTACTGATATTAGTAATTAAAATGAAACATTAATTTTCTCACAATTAAAAAGATTTTTCAGTTGTCCTCTGTGCCAACTCTTGTGACACCTAAGAGCCATGAACACCAGCTACTGTAGCATTTCTGCTGTGAACTTCTCTTAGAAAAGTCATTTAATGAAGTGGCAGGTTTGAAAAACTAGAATATATTACCATCAGAGCATCACCTTCAAACTTATCTTAGTCAAGAGGCAGATGAAAAACTTTTCCCACCTTTTACCAGTTGGATACATTGATTAATCAGCTTACTGTACTGGCAGAAAAATCAGACTGTCTGGGTAATGAGTTCTAATGTATGATATTCTAAACTAGAAATCAAGAAACAGAGGATCTGCTTCATTTTAGGAAAATCTTGACCTGTACTCAGCAGGGTACCAAGTACCTTCTTCAGGGCGCTGCATATCATCGTCAATTAATGTCTTTAAATATAAGATCCTTCTATAAAACAAAAGTTACAGGATTAATGCAGAAACTGTCTGTTGAAGATCTGTCACCTCTGTTATGCAGGTGGTCAGGTTGAGTGGTTATAATGGTCCCTTTGATCTTAAGATCCACAAATGTTTGACTTCCCATTGATGAGACTCAGTTATTAATATGACTTGTCTGTTACCAAATAGAGAATGTGATGATAAATGGGAAACAGAGTTGTTAAATTGTCATTGTCTTTGCATAGCTTCCTTTTCTGATGAAAGAATGCTTAGCAGAGACTGGCTGAAAGAGGCACTTCTCTCCATGGAAACAAGTCCATACTCAGTACAGCAAAAACTGGGTCGCTCCACTCATTTAGCATTGACACCCATGATTCTGTAAAGAGGAAGATGTAGAATTACAAAACCTACTGATTTGATATGAAGAGACTCTGATTTCTCTGTTGTGCATTATTACGCTGCAGGGAATGACCATCCGTCCCCTTGTGGAATTATTAGACGTCAAGAGGAAAAGAGAAAGTGCCCCCACTGTTGGAGAACAGATTCACATGCGGGTAAGTGGTTCAACTCTGGAAACATAGCCCAAGCATCCTGATTGTCTGAGCCAGGACGCCTGCTCATCTAGCAATGCAATTTGAGTACACTTATCCATGGCCAAGACACAAAGTGGATTGAAGTCAATGAAAAAACTCCCGCTTTATGCAAGCTCCACAAGTAAAAACAATCAAACCTAGTCCTGGGGATAAGAATATACCTGACACAAAGAAAGCGTGCTCTGCAGTGGTCTTCCATGTCCTGCCCCTGTGTTAAGTGGGGCTGAGGCCACATACATATGCATCTAGAGGAAGATGGGGCTGTAAATACTTAGTTAAAGTTAATTGGATGTTAATTTTTGTGGTGTTGAATTGCAAGGATTATCAGACATGAAAAACAAGATTTGGTTTCCCTAACACACTGGTACAGGGTTATAAACTAAATTAATGTAGTTGCCTTGGCTTACTTCTTCTCCAAGTCAAAATATCATTCATTTCTATGCTAACCTATATAGCCTTGATGTAATTGGAAAACTTTTTAGTGTCCATCAGCTTTAGCAGATCAGATGTTATATCAAATGCAGTAGCTGAAAGCCTTAGAACTACAGATAGAAATCACTTTTAAACAGTCACTTGAACAGGACAGGAAGGCAAAGTGATTTGCTCAAGGTCATGGAGTAGGTCAATGCCAAATTCAGTAATAGAACTCCTGTCTTCACAGTTGTAGGACTGTGACTTTATCTGCTGCACCACACTGCCTGTAGGATATGCTAGCCTAGATCCTCAGTTGGACCAGTTTTCAACTGAATACAGCTGTGGGTAATTTTGGGAGGTTAAGGTGGACAACTAGAGATAAGTGGAATGCAGGGTGCCATGGGGAAACTCCTTTGCACCTCTGATATGCTGTTATACCTTAAGTGCCAGACAGAAGGGACATAGAGCTGGTTACCTTCACTGTGCCAAGTGGGAATACCAGCTTGCCAAGGGTAAGCTTCAAGGCTGATTTATACCAGCGCAGCAGTACAGAGGAACCAGTGCTTGGGTTACAGTGTAGCCCACTGCACTTTACCTATCAAGACAAATAGGACTTCAAAACATTTAATTGGACATTGACAGTAATGGCAGTTTCTGATTCCCATTGCCAATTTTTAGGGCTTCCAGGCGCACATTAAACAAAAGGGAAAATGATTGTGTAGAGGAAACAGCTAATGTGACTGTGCAGTATGCCCAAGGGCTGCCACACACAAGGAGGGAGCAAACTGGAAAGGTTTAGCTTTGTCTCTCATCACTTCTGGTTCTTTTAATTGGAAGTGTTACTTGTAGCAATAGTTGGTATTGTGGCAGTGCAGTTTTAAAACAGATGGAGTCCCTTGAAACATTTTGTCAAGGGTAAAATATGGGTTATAAATAGAATGTTTTTAATGGTAAAGCATTTTTCAACTGAGTGCTAATTTCAAAGGAATATTTCTATTCTCTTTAACTAACAAAAATAAAGGTGCTAGGTCTGAGAGCACTGGTAGGATGAGCAAATGCTTGACGTCCTCACAATTAGTATGTATTACGGGGCTTTGTCTAAGGTTAATGAAATAGTTGAATAGGCTGAAGAGGTTTTTTCCTATAGCAAACAGGAAATACTTTTCTTCTTTTGTTAGTGTGTGAATAGTAAATCATTATTGAAGATGTGTTTATTGGGTAATGTTAGCTGAAAACTGCTGTGTACCAATTAAGTTAAGTAGACAAGGTAACAATGCAGGTAGTTAGAGAGCAAACACTCAGGAACCCAGAGGCAGTTTTCTTCCTTTAATTTATTTCTTTAGTGGGGATAATTGTAATGTGCAGTCTGAGATCCCTTGTTCCCATTCTGATGAAAAAATATGGCCTAGGATTTTTAAACTAAATATTTGCATTCATAGCATCACAAATAATGGGCTAATTTTGCAGTCCTCATGTAACCATAACTTTTGCCAAGGATAGAATAGAAATGGGCCCATAAGTACATGGGTACTTATGTTCAGATACCCATCAACATAAGTAGCTATGCCAGTCTGCTGCTGTGATGGACTGGTGATATCTGTGCATTGAACGGTTTTTAAATACCATTAGAAGCACTAGCACAGTGCTTCCCAACCTTTTCCATCCCCAGGCACGCTTACATTAGTAAAAATTTTCTGTGGCATACCTGTTAATGGATTCCCCATCCCCATAGTTATAAGCTCATTGTAACTCATTGCTGCAACAAAATTCTGTGGCACAGCTGTTCAGAGGCTCATGAACTGCGCATCCCCCGCAGCCAACACATACGCAGTAGATGAATTTCCTTCTGCTTGTTTAGTTCTCTCTTTCCCCTACAGCCAACACATGTGCAAGTCTTCTGTGAGTGTCTCATCAGCGTGGCTTATTCATTAGTGCTAAGTGGCTGGAGAACTTTCTTCTCATTTTTCCAAAATTCTTGGAACATAACAGGGAGCTCTCTGTGGCTCACTGGTGTGCCATGGCACACTGGTTGAAAAGCACTGACTAGCACATCCCAGCCACACTCCCATATTTAGCCGTAGCTAGTATCCAGGGCTTCAGAAGACAATGAAAAAAAATGAATCCCAGAATAATGCATTACTTTCTGCCCCCTACAGGCAATGAGATAGCCTTTTTTAGGCTAATGCTGTAGATACCAGACGCTTGAATTCAGATATAATTTGTGCTGATTATCAGTATTATATAACTAGGAGTGAGTGAGAGGGACATCAGCCAACTTGGAGGGCATCAAAATTGTCCCCCAGCCCTGTGGAGTCTGTGCAGCTTCAGCAAGAACAACTCTACAGTAGGGGTGTGAGAAATGGGTCCTATTCGATACAGATTTGGTCTGAATCAGGGATAGTGATTCAGTTAGTTGATTTGGATCACTGTCCCTGATTCGATTTGGCTGAATCCAAATCTGAGGATTTGATGCTGATTTGGAGAATCAGTGATTTGGACACAGACACAGCTTTAAATGTTTTTTCTACATCCCTCAAGGTACCAGTGTGGCTTGTGAGCACTGCTATCCTGGAGTGCATGGAGCATTCCACTGCTTGGTAGCAAACCTGGAAGTGGATCAGAAGTACTTCCAGTCTACTTCCAGGTCTGCCAGGGAGTGTGCAGGGGGGACCCCCGCATGCCCCTGGCTCAATGTTTGGCCACAGGGGGACCCTGGGTGCTCCCCGAACCCAGGAGGCACTAGTCATAGTACCATAGTATCATAGTATCTAGGGTCAGAAGGGGCCTAGAGCAGGCCATCTAGTCTGACCCCCCGCCAATGGCAGGAATGAGTGCCGGGGTCACAGGACCCC
>JAGPOW010001327.1:22488003-22503274 GCA_030014935.1 Caiman crocodilus
CACAAATGCCACTTTACATGCCCCCAAGGGAAAAATGTGACTCAGGATTTATCTGAGGCATATCACAGATCATGAAACTAGACAAACGTCACCATCTTGTTCCTTGCAGTAGTCTATTCTGCATTTCACCACAAGATGGAACCATTACAATTATATTCACAAACCAAAACTGAAATAAAAGAAGCATGAAACAAACTTCTCTGTTTCATAAACTCTATAACTGTTAAGAAGAATCTTAAGAATTAAGATGGAGATAGGACTTAGATGTAAGGGGATACTGTTAACACAGTGGTTCTCAACTGCTTTAGACCCAAGGCACCCTTTGTTAGACTCAAAGCACCCCTCGATAGACTCAAGACCCCCTTCAGAGAATGCCTGTTCTTAGCTTTACTCATTTCTTGACTATGGAAAAATAGCAGAGCAATTCTTCTGTAGCAAAGAACTCAGAAAGATCATAATACACCAGAATGTTTTGATGCTATGGAATCCTATTTGAAATCTTTGGCCATATCCCAGTGATCATGGCCATGCTGTTCTCCACCTTGCAAGGGAGCAGTGCAGGAGTTTTTTTGACCTCTGGATATCCAAAGGTGAAGAAAACCATGCAAAAAAAAAAGTGAAGGAGTGCACGTAGGGGCAGCATGTGTAGCTCAAAACTAGAGTCTGGCCGTCTAGAGCCACACTCCAGCTGTTGACCAAGATGGCTGCTGCTACAGCCCCAAGAGGACCCCAGTAGCCCAGCTAAAGCTCCTGGGGCCAGCCCAGTTTTCCCCTACCTTACCTGGGATAACCTGTGCATCAGAGGACATGTGGCACAGGCATTCCCTGGGAACAACTAGCAGTTGCACATGGTGTCCTGCTGCTAGTTGTCCCTGGGGAAACAAACGTCCACACCCATGGGGATGCAGCCTTTGGGTTTATCTTTGGAGTCACATGTAGATGCTTGCACACGTAGTGTTGCAAGTCACCCCTACAAGGATCCTGAGGTACCCCAGGCTGCTGTGGCACCTGGTTGAGAATCACAGCTCTAACACTTTCAACACCAGTGAAATGTGGATGTCATCTTCCATTTTCAGTTTGCTAGAGAAAAGCTATTCCAATACCCTCAATAAGTTTTATGTTTAGAGTTAAATGAATAATTCAAAAAGAAAAATATATTTGATCCATTCAGTTCACATCTTTTTCTGCTCATGGATTGTCAGTATGTATAGCATTTTTCTTGCATTTTTCATTTATTCTAAGTTATGTGATATTTCCTTGGGGATTTGGATGATTCTATACTATCTGAATTTCATGCTGTGCTGCTTAGATCAGATCAGTTGCCGAGTGCCATGGTGGTGTTGCTTTTCCATAGTATTAGGTGAGAAGTAGGGAGAAAGTTTGGGACTCTTGGGGTATGTGGATCTACCAGCTATTGCCTGCTAGGACCCAAGTGTTGAGGGTCCTGCTACAGCCATGAAACAGAAGTGCTATTCTTTATCTGTATAAAATTCTTTTTCATTATATTGATTGTTTTAGGTAAGAGATCAAAACAGGGTGTCATTATTGTTCTAGAGCCCTGACCCTGAGACCATCTGTTTTCTCTGAAGAGTTCAGTTTGGGGTCTTCGTTTTCTCCACCATGGAGTGAGAAATGTGCTGACAATTCAGGGATTAGGTTTCTACTTTTGATTGTTGTAGACGGGTATCACGATGCCTAGTACTGGGCATATGCTGGTATCCTTGCCATGCAGGCTGACTATCCAGCCTAACACACAAACTCAGACCTGGTCCTGTCAGAGCTTCAGTGCAAGAAACAATTACTATTCAGCACCCAGAAATTCTTGCCCGTGCAGCCAAGGAACGTAGCACTCAGCCTTCTCCTGCTGCTGCCAACACACACGCATGCCCCTCCCCATCTTAAGTGGCTCCTTTGGAGCTGTCTGTAAGCCATGGGGATAAATGACATACTGCCTGTAGTAATTATGTCAGAGTACTCCATGGAGCATGCTCTGAGAGTCGCTGAATGCTTTGGGGATGCCTTTCCAGGGAGCTAGGCCACTGCTGTTCAACCCGGAAACCATTGTTATTAAAATTGTCAATTGCACGGCAAGCAGTGGATTGAGGGCATCGGGTCCCTGGTTAAGGGAAAAAAAGGAACAAAACAAAACAGAAAACTGGGCTGGGAGGTGTCCAAAGTGATTTGGCAGCCTTGGCTTCTGGGCCTAGATGCCAAATCACAGCTACATAAGGGACTTATTCCCTGTTTCAAAAAATACCAAACAATTCAGGCTGCATTGTGCTACCAGAATTGCATGAAGAATGAAGATTAGTTGTAAAGCAAAAAGGACCAAGCACTCATTAGCATGAGCTCTCTCCCTCACAAGCCTTCCACTGGCTATCTGGCACAAAGCCAGGGAATAAATGTACCTGGCCTGTCACTGTTTCTGTTCAGTCATAGCTGAGTCCTTCTCATTTCTGCCCTGAATCCCTTCCTGATAGTTTATTCCTTATGAAACAATTGTCAATAAACATTCACCAAAAACTACCTTTGCTCTTATGAAACTGTAGAAGCATTTCCTTTTGCTTTTCTTGTACATTCCCAGAAAAAACTAAACAAATGGAAACTGAGTCCATAGGGACTGTAACTGGTTTGTTTATAAAACACAAATGCCATTAATGGACGTACAATATTAAAAAAAAATATTAAAGCATTTTATTTCTTAATCACAGAAGGACGACTCCTATTCAGGACATGACAACTCTAGCTCAAAACAGAAACTGTGCCGGTCCTTAACTGGTAAGTTGAAAATCTCATGAGTGATGAGGCTGATTTCCACCCCTCCCCCTAACCCCCATGGTTTAGTAAGGAAGATAACAGGGGAAATCTCCCTGAATTGCTTGGATTCACTAGACCACTCTTTGCTGGATGAATACCTGCTTTACACACACGACTATTTGCACATGAAACTGAGGCTGTCAGTCAGTCAGCTTCCCCTGTTTATGTGCCAGTGCAGGTTTTGCACGTGTACATTGTGACCATGCTCACAGTCTGTAACATGTACAAACAGAAGTGGAGGCTATAAATACATCCCTAACATATCATAGATTGGAAAATAAAATATGCAGTCTCAACAAAGTACTGCTAGCTAAAACAGACACCAGCTGTCTAATTTCCAACTGTCTGTATGTTATAAAGGAGATGATTGATGACGGAGATGTTTCTTTGCTGTTTTGGATGTCCATAGTCAAGGCAAGGATTTAAGGTTTGCTGCCACTTACTCGTACTTCGTGGTCAGATAGTTCACACTGCTGTTTGCATTACCCCTCCATTGTAGGGCAGAGTGTTTGGAAGAGGAGTGAGCTTGTGATCTTTTCTACATTCTGCACTGATAGAAGATGTGTTGATAAACTGACTGGAGCCAGTTTCAGACCCCTTTTCAGTCCACAGCCCCAGGTGCCAATCAGCTGATTGTGTCAGTACCCGGTTTCAACTTGCTGGTGCAGGGGAATCCTGGGATTATGATCCTACACTGAAAAGAAAGGCATGATAGGCATCTAATCCCCAATCCCAAAACTGCATGTCCTGTCATGCACATGTGGTGTGTCAGGAGGCACAATTGTTGGGATTGTAGCTTAGATCCCAACGGGTCTTAAACCGAATGGTTGTCAGAGGCCTCATTTCCTACACATAGCTTTCAAAGCATCATCATCAGATCCATCAACATAATACAGTCACCTCCTCACCTGTACAATGTTAACAACACATTTACACTAAATGTAGCAATGGCTGTGCTCCAAGTTAGATGTGTCCGGTGTCACTCAAGTTAACTGATCAGTATCAATGGGCGCATTTACCTGTGCACACTTACAGTGCAGTAACCTAAATTACTGCACAGTAACTATGGCAACTTATGCTGACATGGGAGTAAATTTGACACATGCATCATGCAGGTTTCAAATTTACATCCGGTAAATTACTGTGCAGTAACACATGTGTAGATGTGCTACTGCACAGTAACATGGGAGCTTCTTGGCTGGGTTGGCTTAGCCAGTAGGGGGTCAGCTGGAGCCCAGCCCCAGGGCTCCTGCCTGGCCCCTTCTCCTACTGCTGGGCTGGGCTGCTTTCTGGCAGCCCTTAGCTGCAGCGTATAAAAGCCTGCAGTCATTTTGTGCCTTGATATACACACTCCAGGAGCTGGCAGGAGCTGCTTGCAGCTGCAGCACTCCAGCAGGCCCCATGTGCCCCCCTGGACAGTCTGCAGGCTATGTTTGCTGGGTTTGTCTTGCTTGAGAGCTGCTGCCTGGCCACAGGTGAGGGCTGCAAAGGGCTGCAATTTGCTGCACCCTTTCTCCAGCCCCAGGATTTCCCCAGGGCTGCTGGCTATACCACCAGGGCCAGCACCTGCTCCCCATTGCTGCTCACCCCCTGCCTCTCTCTTTGCAGGACCATGGTGAAGTGCCTTAGCCACGTGGCTGTGACTCCCCGGCCATGCCCCTGTCAGGGTTGCTGCTTCCACACCTCCAGGGCCAGTTTCACAGGGTCAGCCACATGGGGGCCCTTCAGCTGATGCAGGGCATGGTATCCTCCGCCTCCCCTGTGTCCAGCCCTGGCCCCATCTGTGTGTACCTACCTGTCTGGAGCCCCAAGGGTGCCAACTGGACCCAGAAGGAGGTGTGCATCCTTGTGGCGCTATGGGGCGAGGAGGATGTCCTGAGGCAGTTCACCCAGGGTGGGCACTTGAATGCACACATTTATGAGGCCTTGGCAATTGGGATGCATGTGCTGGGCCACTCCCATTGGCATGGTAATGCTAAGGACCTGTGAGCCCAGTGCGGGGACGTGACTGGGCACAATCATCAGTCTGGTGGGGGCCCCAGGACCATGCCTTTCATGTGGGAGCTGACCTGAATTCTGGTGCCTTGGGAGCCCACACGCATGCCCCACCCTGACACCTCTGGCGATTTGTCACTGGAGGAGGGGTCCTTAGGCTGACCCCATTCTCCTGCACTCCTCACTCCAACCCATCTGCCCCACTGCCCACAAACCCCTAACCTCCTGCCTACCCCCAGCACCACTCCAAGACACACCTGTAGGAGAAAGCGTACAAACTTTATAATAGAACAAACCCCCATCCCTCCTCCCTCCCCCTTAACAACCACAGCCCCTCCCCCCCCACACAGTGCCCCTCCACCACCCTCCCACCCCCCAACAATAAAAACCCTATTCCCCAAACATCACAGACACTTCATGTGTCTGACCCCCTCCCTGAGTTCATCTGTAAGGGGATGGAGGGTGGGGCCACTCAGGGTGGAGAGCCTGGTGGCAAGTGGCCAGCACCCCAGCTGCATCCAGTTCCCCATGGTATGGGGGCTGTGGCAAAGGCCAGGGATGCCTGCAGCTGGCAGGCATTGCAGGACCTGGTCCAGGGTGTTGCTGGGGGCTAGCTGAGAGGTAGTGGCTGGGAACCAGGAGCCCTGCAGAGCCAGGGTGGGTGGCTAGGCATGGTGGGGTATGGGCACAGCCTCTTTTGGGCAACATCTGCTGTTCTAGCAGCTCCATGCACTACTGCTCCAGGGCCAGAAAGTCTGTCCAGTGGGCACAGCATGTCCGGAGCTGCACCTCCTTCTGGGCAAGGTCCTCCACTCACCATGCCCACTTGTCTGCCCCCAGCCCTCCACTGGGACCATCAGCTACCAGAGCATGCAGGTCCCATCCTGGTAGTGCTGCTGGTACCTCTGGGCGGGACCAGCAATGGGTGGCAGCAAGCCTGAGATGGTGGTCCTATGGGCTCTTGCAGCCTCTCCCCTGTGTGCAGATCTTAGCCCTGCAGAAGCAAGAGACAGAAGCCCTTAACCATATGAGTGGCCCTTCCCTGGACCCTCTCCAGGTTATCCACATCCCTCTTGAAGTGTAGTGCCCAAAACTGCATGCAGTATTGCAACTATGGTCTGACCAGCACCCAACAGAGGAGAAAGTATCAACTCTTTGGTTCTGTTTGTCATGCACCACACAAAAACTTGAGTTAAAATCCCCAGCAACTGTGGAGCTGACTATATCACCCCTGCAGCTTTTTTCCTGCATACACTGTTATTTAAAAAAAAAAAATTAATACTTATCCTCCTGATTCAGGAAACAGTCCTGCTCAGCAAAGCACTTACCCATGTGTTTTGCTTAAAACATAGGTTTACAGCCTACTGAAGGCAATGGGACTTACATATAGACAGCTAAACACATTTTTAAGTGCTTTTCTGAATTAGGGCCTATATTGTTTATTGTTTGCTGAATGTCAAAAATGCCCTCTTAAGCCACCTATAGCAAAATAACAAACACGGAAGGATCCAAGGCTCAAAACTTGATGTGTTCTCTGAAGCATATCACCAGTTATGAGGTAGCTAAAAGCTTACTTTTCATATTCAAAATGTTTAATATTAATGAAGAATCTAATGAATCTACATTCTATATAAAGAAACTCAGGCTTGTTGTATCTGGAGAAGGTGTAAAAGAAATCCCTCAACATGCAGAGAAGCAGTATTGTTTTATGCTTTGAACCAGAACTCAAGGTACAGTCTCTAAGTCTACTAGAGACACCCTGCATAAGATATTGAGCACTGTGAGTTTTTGCAATACTTAGCACAACATTATTTCACAGGATTTTTTCTGCCAATGTGTTACAGTGGGAAAATTTAGCATTTGTTAACCCTTAAGCTCTGGAGTGATGTGTGTGTTCAGCAGAGAGGATGCCTTTTGTTTTTAAATATAGAGTGTTTCTGCACTAAGTGCATATTGTACCAAATATATAAAGGAATATTAGTGAAATAAGGATATTTCTCTTACTTTTTTGCTTCTTTATTTCCCTTGTGATTCGTTCTTCTTTATTTAAACTTTTGAAGCAAATACCATTTATTAAAGCAAGTTCAGGACTTAGTAGTCACCTATTTGTAGCCAGATGCATTGCAACCATGTTCTAGGATGTTGCAAGAGTAGGTAGAAGGAATGCAGCTGTAGGAGTCTATAACAACATCATAAAGAGCTTTTAAGATACGCTGTAGGCACTTTAATCTTTTAATTTAGTTATTTAAGCCACATTGCTCCCCAGCAAAGCACGGATGTGATGTAGTGGTTAAAGCAGAGAGAGAGGAATCAGAATCCCTGGCTTCTGTTACAGTCTTTGCTGTTGAGTCAGTGTGACCTGAGGCAAGTGTACGCATGACAGATTGAGGACATACAACGGAGCGTGGAATCCATCCAAGCCATTAGCTGTTTGTTCTTTAATGTGCCCACTTAGATGTACTGGAGGACATGTACATCTAACTGCTTATTTTGGGGGCATCCCAAAATGAAATGTTCTTCTGCCATGAGACCAGTACAGTACAGCTGTTTCTTTAACAAGTTATAAAAAAAAAAATGTTCATTGGCATGAATTATTTGCCTTATAAAATTCTGACTAAGCATGCAATGGTTACCAGTGGGGACTGACAAAAGAATTACTGTATTTGATCCCTGACTCAATAACATATTTCAAAATTCAAAGCAGGGTTCAGATTATATTATTTTTCCTTCTATCAAAACAGTGTTGCTTGACTGCTAATTGTTTTTGTAACTAAAAGGTGATCTTTTTAACTGAGTTCAGCCCAGCAAACAAGTCGTAACTTAAACTTAGCTTTAAATATTTCTGTGTTGATTGACAACTGGAAAA
The DNA here is from genome assembly GCA_030014935.1 of Caiman crocodilus. NCBI lineage: Eukaryota > Metazoa > Chordata > Crocodylia > Alligatoridae > Caiman > Caiman crocodilus. The sequence continues at coordinate 22,495,682 of JAGPOW010001327.1, forward strand.
AAAAATTCATTAGAGTCTGTGTTTTCCTTCTCTCTCAGTGAGCGATCCAGAAAAAGAACCGTGTGTGAAATACAACCGATCAAAGTCTACCTGCATCATCTTACCTCTACAGGCTGCCTGTGCCGAGAGGGTTAAGAAAGAAGAAACAGAAAAAAACACACCTTCAGAAATGTAAGACCGCAGCTCTTCTTCTGGTCTCCTACTGATGGATCTGACTGTGCTTCTCAGTGGTGTAGAAGAAAATTTGCTTGTCTTACTTTATAAAGGAGTCAGCTATGTGATCATGTGCAATCATGTAAATAAGACTGTATGTATTCTGAGCGGTATTAACAGGGATATCACAGATGGGGCAAGCAACCCATTCTGTGCTGGCAGGGTCTCTACTGAGACATTGCTTTCATTGCCAGGCACCACACTTTAAAAGGGACATAAAGAAACTGGAAGGAATTCCAAGAACACCAGCAATGAAAGATGAACATTTGACAATAATTAAGGTTAGTTTCCGATTAATAAGCCTGGTTTGTTTGGAAAAAGACTGAGGGATCAGTCTAAAAAAACAAAACAAAACAAATGTCAGTAAAAAGAACAGGTATTGGCTCCTCTATATTTTTCTTCCTTCTATTTATAATATTTTCTGATGAAAAAGCTGCTTTTTATTTCTGGATTTGACCTAAGTGTTTGTCCCTGCCATGAAGCAAAACCAGACATGTTCTGTGATTCTTCCTCTGAAGTAAGTTTCCCTTTTTTTGGTACTTGTCTATGTTGTTGCTACAGGCCGTGGTTCCCCAGCAATGACTCCTAGCACCTGGAAAGCTTCAAATCCTACATGAGAGCTCCAGACAGCACAGACTCTTCCCTAGAAATGGCTCCACTAGTATCGTTGTTGTTGGCAGGTGGAATACAAAGGCTTCTCTAGAAAACTTTTGCTCCTGCTGCTGCTACTAAATCTTTGGGGTATAAAGCAGATCTGAGAAGGAACTTTTCAGAAGACTTGTATAACAGAGTGATCCTGCTGTTGGAGAAGGCAAAGTAGATTCTGCTACCAACTCAGATAAAAGTTAAGGGGAGAGCATAGTAGGGAGGATGTGAAGATGAAGGAAGTGGGAGACATCAACAATTTGGGTTATTGCTCTTAGAAACTACAAATAAGCATTAAGTCCTTTGAGTTTTGCTTCTCCAAATCAAATGAAATCAATTCCCAAGCAGGTCAACCATGACTAACATTGTCCCTTTCCTTTCTCTGACCATTCATCTTCATAAAGAACAGAAAGAAAGTTTAATCAAAACTAGGAAACAAAGAGATCCTTTTGCAAATAAAAATTATAAATGAATTTTGGCAATCCTCATTCTTCTCCCCTGAGGTAGCACTGGATTTTCATAGCGTGTCTTTTCTGCATATGGTAACACAGCAATAGCAATTTCAGTATAATTCTGTTATGTTCTAAACTACAGCATGTGTATGTTGGTTACTTAATTCAATCTAGATTTCCTTCACTGTCATACACGCTTGGCTTGAAAAACTGCTAATCTTATGTTGTAATATAAAATACCCACCGTACATATGTTAATTAAATATAATATGTTATTGGAATGTCTCAGAGTTCTTACACACCTGCTTATTTAAGTTCAGATGTGCTTGAAATCAGGAACAGAAGTCCAATAGGGTCCAAGGGTGCAGTATGAACCACTATACTCTCATGATCCTCTGTCTAAATAAAACATAAAAGGGCATATTCAGGAGATCTATTTCATGTAGAATAGAGCTCAGTTTTGCCACGGTAAAGTATCAAAACTAAGCCAAACAAGTACAGTAAGAAAAAATGTAGTAAGTAGGTGTTCCTCGACATTAGTAAGAAAGCATAAGAGAGAGGAAAAGAATATGAAAACAAAATTTTGAAGGAGGGCCTATTTTTGATCATTCATGATGAAAATCGCAATAAAATAACTGCAACCTGACTTGTTTACCTACAGTTTAACTTATGTACACTTTATATCAGTATGTTTTAAAAGAGCATTTATGAAAATGATCAGTTTCCTAGTCTTTCTCTAGATAGCAAACCAAAGAGAATTCAGCATTCTAGCCATTTTGAATCCAAAGATAGAAACTTTACAACCCCTTAAGCTGTTTGGTTCTCTTGGGGTTTTGGTGCTAGAATACTCTCTTTCCTGGGCAGTTTATCTGTATCTGTGATGTATCATCTTTATGTTCTGCTATGTATCCCACAGTGTTTGAGGTACTAGTTAAAACAAATAATGATTTTTCTTTTATATAACAAATTTCATGCCTTGTTACAAAACCCCTTCTCTTTGGTATTATTATCAAGCAAGAGATTTGTCAGAGATGTCAGTTTTATTGCCTTTCAGTTTTCTTTGCAGAGCTGCAGTTAGCAGTCAGTTAGTAATTTTCCTTCAGAAAATCTTGCTTGCTTTCTTTTTTTTTCTTTTTTTTTTTTTTACAGAAAATACCATTCTTGCAAATTGAATTAAAAAATTATATCTTGCTGAAAAGTTTTGGTTTTCTTGAAGGAAAATATAAAATATTCTTTGTTTGAGGTCAGTTTAACTGGAAGTTAGTCTTTTCCTTGACATTAGTAAGAAAACATGAGAGAGAGGAAAAGAATATGAAAACAAAATTTTGAAGGAGGGTCTATTTTGATCATTCATGATGAAAGTCGCAATAAAATAACTGAAACCTGACTTCTTGTTTACCTGCAGTTTAACTTATGTACACTTTATTTTCTTTTATTCAGCTGACCCCAAATATTTAATTTTGTATGAACTTTCATTTGCCAAACACATTACATATGGGGCTTGTAGTATGGGTATCCATACTCCACTAGGGGCTTCACATCTTAGAATAGTACAACTTCCACAAAGTTGTGTTTGTATTGAATTGTGGGGAGTGTAGTCCTCCAGAGAGCTTGCTCTGCAGTAGACACTGATTGATGACCCAACATTTAACATCCATAAAACAGTAGAAAAATGCGTATAAATGTTGCATTCTTTCAAAACAGCCATATGGGCCACTTCAGTGAAACAAGACAGTTCAATGCCCAATATCTGAAAACAGTTCAAGAAAAAAACCTGAGATAAAATTTGTCACAATTTTGAACAGACAGCTTTTAGGCTATTGGTTCTGAGAAAAAATACTCATTTTTGGGGGGGGTGGAAAGGGGGAGCCGAATGTTGACATGTTGGAGCTTCCCTTGGGCCACACATTCCAAATTTTATTAATCTCTAATGCTGAGTGTCACACTGGCACACATGAATGCAAGTGCGTGCCATGGTATGTACACATACACACACACAGAGACACGCGTGCCCCAATCCTGCATATTAGTTACTGGCCCAGACCCATGAGCCTATTAAAATACTTTTTTGCAGTACTTGAGTGGTAAAATGTATCACTTGTATTAACATTTTGCTTGATCTTCAGAGAAGACAATATTCTATACCATACATACTTTCCCAGTGATTCATTCTGCTCCAGATTTAACCTTCTAGAAAGTATGGACTTTTTAAAAAGTTTCTTTGCAAAGTATCATAGCTCAGCCAAAGATTTCATGAAGTATTTTCCAGTTGCTATGTGGCCTTAGCCTCCTGATGAAAATAAATTCCAGCCTAGAATACATTTGATAATCTTTGCCAGTGTCCTGGGTTGGTGGTCTTGAAATTCTACAATTGAGTGGAAAACTGTTAAATGCTTGGGCTTTAGTGCATGTCTAATTCATTTTTTGCAGGGTTTTAGTCCTTTAAAAGTGTTTAAAACATGGTTTCACTGTATCATTTAATATTGCATGGTTTTGTGGAAATAAATTGTAGCAGTTTGATTCCCCAAGCAGTTCAGAGAGTTATTTCTCTTCTGCTTACACAGAAAGTATACAGGAGTCTCCTAAAAGTTAAAGTCGAAATAATAGAAAATGGCCACTGGTGTTGGGCGTCTCAGTTGTTAGATGTCCGAGGTAGAACTTCAAGAGGACCCTACGAGGCCTACACCGTCAGTGACTACCTTTGAAAGAATGGCTAGAAATCTTCTTCATGTTTCTGTTAGGAGGAATCTGGTTAAAGGGTGTGTAAGGTATGGATGGTGTTAGGATTTTATCACAATCATACATCTATTTGTTTGATTTCTCTAAGTACCAAAGTGGATCTAATTCTGAAAGAAAATAAGGACTCTTATTCCATGTGTGGCAAATCGAGCTATTCTTTATCTTGATGTTGGTGTTAAGCACGGGTGGATGTAGGATTTTGAAAAGTGGGGGGAGAAAGAGAAAGATGATGTGGTGCATTATTTTTCTCCAGTTAAAGAGAAACAACAAGCTTTGCTAATACGTTAGGGGCCTAGTGCTATATAATTCAGTTTAAGATCAAAGAAAAACAAACTTTATTGGAATGTGCTCTCATTTTCTAGATTATATATTAAGTTTAAAAAACACAACAAACTAGGAAAAACAAACAAAAGATATTTGGCATTTATACACACACTTTTTTTCCAGTGATGTGCAAGAGATTTGCCGATTAATCAATTCAATGAATTGACTGCTCCACAAGCGAGCAGTGGCAAACTGCACTGTGCCACGTGCAGTTGTATTAGCAGCGACATGTGCTCCAGCGCACAGAAAATGGCAGTGGTGCAGTTTTGATCTTAAGCACCTCTGAAGTGTTTTAGTTCAAAAGTGTGCCACTGCCATTTTCTCCATCTGACATGCATTTTGCTGCTTATACGACTGCATGTGTCAGAGTGCTGGGCATTTTTCAAAACACCCAATGCTGTGACACATATGTGTAAAAATGCCCATTATTTCAATAGTTCTGTAGTTTTCACAGTACGTGTGGTTAAATGTACATCTCTTTTTCAGATTCATAAAACAATATCTAGCCTTTCTGAACATCCTGAGGGTGCATCCAATACTTTACTTACAGTCATTTCTATACCTGAGTTAAGGTTCACTTGGGTTAATATTACCACCTGAGTTAAGCTAGAGCTAAAAACATTCTGCAAGGCTGTGAATTAGAAGGAAGACCTTACCAGGAATGACTAACAGGCAGCAAAATTACAGAAAAAAGAATAGCTTGAATAGAGGGAAATCAAGACCATTAAAAAGGACAAAAGGCCATTAATACCTGTGAAATGAAGAGAGATGTAGAAGAATCAGGTAGATTATAAAGAACCATGAAATCTGTTGACTCCCTCAGTGCTGCCTGAATAGAAATGCTGCTGTCCTTCCCAGACATTTGGTTTTAAAGTTTGGATAGAACAGGAATTAAAGGAGGGATGCAAGTACTAGTTTGGTATTAGTAAATCTCCACGGAGGCTAATGACTAAATCCTGGTTTCCCCTGATAAAAAATTGCAAATTCTCTAATAAATAAACCCGCCAAATCTGTTATTAAAATTAAAGCCCACAGCCCCCACAGCCTTGCTGGTGCACCTCACCACCAAACCACAGCCCCTGCTCTCCCAGTCCTGCCAGTGGGTCCCAAGCTGCCAGGGCTATGGACCTGGGTCTGCAGCCCCTTGCCCTCGCTTCCGCCTGCTGTGAGCTTGGGTAGTGGGGGGAAGCTCCCTGCCACCATGTGCAGTTCCAGGGGACAGGAGGGGATGCAGGCCCCCAGATCTGTACATGAGGAAGGTGCAGGCTGTGGATTTGGGCTCCTGCCCTGCTTCCCTGCCTCGGGGCCTCCGTAGCCCAGTGGGCATGACCTGACACAGCAGGGAACAGCGGATCTGCACGGAGAAGCTGCTTGCTGCTCACTGCTGTGAGATCTGTGCTACCCTGGCTATGCGCCTCTTGCACTGTGCCTCTGCTTTGAGGGGCACAACCCTACACCACTGCTCTCACTGCAGCCCCGCGCCAGGGCAGTGCAGAGCTTGGAGCAGTGAGCAGCTTCTCTGCATGGTTCTGCTGTCCCTTCCCACCCTGCTTCCCACCCCTGGGGCCTCTGCAGCCCCGTGGGCATGACCTGGCACGGCATGGAACAGTGGAGGCATGTGGCGAGGCTGTTCACCACTGTGAGCTCTGTGCTGCCCTGGTGACCTGCCTCCTGTGCGTGGGGCTGCAGTGAGGGCAGCGGCATGGAGTTGCGCCCCTCAAAGGAGCAGCATACACAGGAGGCATGTTGTCAGGGCTGTGGAGGTCCTGGGGGAGAGAAGCAGGGCGGGAACCCGAGCCTGCAGCCTGTGCCTGCCCTAAGAATGGATCTGGGGATCATGGGTCCCCCCTGTTCCTTGGAAGTGTGCATGCCAGTGGGGAGCCAGCCTTTCTCCTTCCCATCAGCCTCCCCTCCTCTTCTCCCAGATGATCCACCCATGGCTTGTCCTGCTCCCTGCTGGGACCCTGCAGCCACGCATTGTGGCCCCAAGCCCCAGGCTCCAAGCACCGCTCGGCTAGACAGCAGCCACAGCCCTGCCCAGCTTCCTCTCTCCCTCCCTATAGGGACCTCAATCTCCTTCTGCCTCTCCCCTCCCCCTTACCTGTTGGAGCTGCTCTGTAGGCTGCCCGGGGCCACGTGCATGTACATGCACACGGCACTCCGTCTCACGGCTTTCCCAGCTCCATGCAGGCTGGCACTCTGCCAGCCTGCAGGAATTTCCTTGCAAAACTGCAAAATCCGTGGGTTTCTCTGGTAAAATGAGAAATCCACGTTTGCCTCCAGTAAAAGGTAATATCCACAGTTTACTCCATTTTTCCATGGGTGACAGAAAACCCAGATTCCTGGTGATGAGGCTGAGAGATCAAACCTACACCATGAGGAAAGTTTTAATAGCAAGCAGTTTGGAGCGGATAGCTTCAACCTGTATCTAGGCGAGTAACAATCACATGTAAACCAGTAAGATTTTGTTGATACTGGTATTTACTAAGCTATATTGAACCTTGACCATACTTCACCAATGCACTTCTGCTGTTAATGATAAATCTCAATCTCTTGCTGTTTATGGGTAAAAAGAGAAACCAGAATCTAAAACATGACTGGAGATAGTGGCATTGTTTCTCTAAGTCATGTTACCCAACTTCAGCATTGCCTTCCTAAGAAGGAATATTTGCTGGTAGCTGTTTTTAGGATAAAATCTGGGTCAGGTTTGACCCTGACACCTAATCTAGATTCTTGAGTCTTGAAGCTTAAAAGCCTGTTTTGGCCTGTTTTGACCTTGTATTCTGATATTAAAGGACCCAAGCATGAGAGAGAGAGAAAGATGTCACTTGTTCTCTGCTTTATAATTGGGAAGTAAAAGTCTCTTGACAATGATATTATCTCTGGTAGCATTTACTGGGAGTGAAAGCTGTGGAACAGCCTCTGCACTTGAAGATGATCATTCTGAAGCTCTAGCTGCTCTGAGAGTTATTTTTCATAGATTTCATAGACATTAGGGCTGGAAGGGACCTCGGAAGATCATTGAGTCCAGCCCCCTGACCAAAGGGCAGGAAGTCAGCTGGGGTCATAGGATCCCAGCAAGATAAGCATCCAGTTTGCTCTTGAAGGTGTTCAATGCAGGAGCTTGAACCACCTCCGGTGGCAGGCTGTTCCAGACCTTGGGGGCTCGGACAGTAAAGAAATTCTTCCTTATGTCCAGCCTGAAATGGTCTTGTAGTAG
>JAGPOW010001327.1:22503374-22514253 GCA_030014935.1 Caiman crocodilus
CCACCTCCGGTGGCAGGCTGTTCCAGACCTTGGGGGCTCGGACAGTAAAGAAATTCTTCCTTATGTCCAGCCTGAAATGGTCTTGTAGTAGTTTATAACCGTTTGACCTAGACATCATCCCTTGGGGCGCTCTGGTGAACAATCATTCCCCCCAGATACTGGTTGTTACCCCTATAAGCTTATAGGTAGCCATCAGATCACCCCTGAGCCTGCCCTTTTCCAGGCTAAAGAGCCCCAGGGCTCTCAGCCTGTCATCATAGGGTCTGCTTCCCTGACCTCTGATCATGTGCATGGCTCTTCTCTGCACTCTCTTAAGCTTCTCCACATCCTTTTTGAATTGTGGAGCCCAAAACTGGATGCAGTACTCCAGCTGCGGCCTTACCAAGGCCAAGTACAAGGGGAGAATGACGTCCCGGGATTTGCTTGAGAAGCATCTATGGATGCAAGCCAGCGTTTTGGTCACTTTACTAGCCGCAGCATCGCACTACAGGCTCACGTTCATCTTGTGGTCAATGATGACCCCCAAGTCTTTTTCTTCCATCTTATGGGTCTTGTTCCCAGCTCTCCTATGAATAGGAGCCACTGTTTTCAGCAGCTGCCTGGATGAAATTGATAACATGTATTGGCATTATTGTGTGAAGCTGGTGAAATCTTATCCACTTGCTTCTTCTAGAAAGTCTGGTATAGCATTTCCTTTCTGTTCATGTTCACACAGGCTAACAGGTAAGTCATCAGAAGCAGTAGAGTAGAGAATGGTCCTCTTGGCCACATGATTCCTTAAGTTCCTGTCTTCACTTGAGTAGAGACAGTGAGGAGTAGTGATTACCCAATATCCCCTCCCACTCCACTCTGGCCCCACGGCCTCCCCTTTCTGTTACCCTGTCTCACTCCATTCTGCTTCCAAGGCCCTCCATTACCATCCCATATCCCACATTGCTCCTTTACTTTCTATGACCTGGACAGATCCACCCCACAGTGTATAAACTCCCTAGGTCTGACTGTTCCTGACTGCCATGGATAGCAACAGCAGGGATGTTTCTGATTTTCCTTTCCAGCCAGTTGTCTGTTGTCTGCTATGGGCAGATGTAGAATTTTTAAAAAGGGGGTGCACATGGTGAGGTGCATCACATACAAAACAACACACAATTTTCTCCAGTTAAAATGAACTAAAAATTTACCAGTATTCTAGAGAGGCAGGGCTGTATTATTCAGTTTAAGATTGAAGAAAAGCAACTATAACAATGGAAACTGTTTTTCACTCATTCCCAGCTGCCTCAATCTGCTGGGCTGTGAAATAGGAGCTTCCTTACCAGAAGCAGCTAAGGGACAGCAGAAGTGCAGAACAAAGGATAGCTGAGAGGGGGGACAGCAAAACAATTAAGAAGAACAGAGGGTCATAAGACCTGTGGGATGAAGAGTTTAGAAGGGATCAGGTAGATTATAATTAGCCATGAAGTCGACTCACTCCCTCAGCACTGCCTGACTAGAAACGCTGCTGCCACTGCCAAGCAGTTGGTTTGAAACTGTGGGTAGAACAGGAATCAAAGTGGGGTGCAAGGGCACCAGTGCACACCCCCAGCCCCCAAATCTGTCCTTGTCTGGGCCCCTGCTGGACAAGGAATAAGAAGTCTGGGAGGAGAAATTGAGCACTTCCAAAGAACTGGTAACACAAGGCCAATAAAAGGAGGAGGGTACATGATCACAGGGAGACACATGCCAATAAAGCTCCAGATAAAGTACAAATATTTACCCACACTCCTGAGTAGCATCCTCCCCTCTGCTCCTCCCACCGTGGGCTCCCCAAACACAGCTCCTCCAATCAGCCTTCACTTTGTCAGCTCTCGCCATGCACTCTGCACATGCAAAGCTCCATCCGAGCCCTGTCATTTGGATCTGCAGAACACCCTGCCCCCTGCTCCTGCCCCCTTTAGCTACAATAGGATGACAGGGCAGAGGAAGGTGAGAGCAGCTCTGCTTCCAAAGGTAACGCCTCTCTGCCCTGCCAAGCTGAGATGGGCATCCTTTTCTCCCAGTTCCCGTTCCCTGATATTCTCACCTGTGCCCTGGGGCCAGCCAGTCCCCTGGCGCCTTGCAACCACTCTTCCTGGAGACAACAGTATGTAAAGCATATGCCCAACCCTCATTGAGCTGTCCATTTTGGGGTCACACAAAGCCATAGATAAGGTCCCTGAATCATCCAGTCCTCCTGACCTGGGGCTGGTTCATGGCTAACTGCCCACAGAAGGGAAGGGTCTGACTCCTGGAAACAGCTAGTGCTCCTGTCTTGGGACCATATCAGAGCTCATGTCCCCTACAAGAGAGAGTTTCTTCCCCACACACTGAGCCAACAGTCTCTTGACGTACGGCTGTACCAGAGCCAGCATAGATGTAGGGTCGAAAGGGACCTTGTAGATCTTCTAGTCCAACCCCCTGCCGTGGGCACGAGAGAAAACTGGGCTCAAATGACCCCAGCCAGGTAAACATCGAGCCTCCTCTTAAAGACCCCCAGGGTAGGAGCCATCACCACTTCCCTTGGAAGTTGCTTCCAGATCCTAACCACCCTGACTGTGAAGTAGCGCCTTCTAATGTCTAGTCTAAACCGACTCTCTAGCAACTTATAGCTGTTATTCCTTGCTACTCTGGGAGGTGCTCAGGGGAACAAGGTCTCTCCCAAACCCCGCTGGTCCCCTTAGTAAGTTTATAGATGGCCACTAGATCCACCTCAGCCTTCTCTTGTGAAGGCTGCACAGGTTAAGGTCCCATAGCCTCTTCTCATAGGGTCTGCCCTGCTGGCCCTGGATCATATGAGTGGCCCTCCTTTGGACCCTCTCAATTCTGTTCACATCCCTCCTAAAGTGCGGCACCCAAAAATGGACACAGTACTCCAGCTGTGGCCTGACCAGTGTCGCATAGAGGGGGAGGTTCACCTCCTTAGCCCTGCTTGTGATGCATCTGTGGATGCAGGACAAGGTACAGTTAGCCCTACTGACCGTGTTCTCGCATTGTTGGCCCATGTTCATCTTGAAATCAGTAATGACTCCAAGATCTTTTTCTGCCACCGTGCTTTCGAGAAGAGAGTTCCCCAGCCTATAGGTATGCTGTTGGTTCCTATGCCCAAGTGCAGCACCCTGTGCTTGTCAGTATTGAATCCCATCCTATTTTCATTTGCCCACCCCTGCAACCTGTCCAGGTCCTGCTATAATCTGTCCTTCCCTTCTAGCGTGCCCACCTCACCCCAAATTTTGGTGTCATCTGCGAATTTAAACAGGGTGCTTTTCACCCCATTTTCCAAGTCATTAATAAAGTAATTGAACAGTGTGGGCCCAAGGACCGAGCCCTGGGAGACTCCACTGCCCACTCCCCTCCAGGTTGAAAATGACCCGTCTACCACCACTCTCTGAATATGACCCCTCAGCCAATTTGCAATCCATCTAACTGTAGGCATCAATGCCACAGTTGCCTAGCTTTTTACTGAGAATGGAGTGGGAACCAGTGTCAAAGGCCTTCCTGAAGTCCAGAAACACTACATCCACCGCAAAACCTGTGTCCAGTGGTTTTGTGACCTGATTGTAGAAGGCAATCAGGTTGGTCTGACAGGACCTGCCCCTAATGAAACCATGCTGGTTGCCCATGAGCATCATCCCCACTGCTGGCCCATCACAGATGTGCTCCTTGATAATCTTCTCAAAGAGCTTCTCCAGGATTGAATGTTTGTTTACCAGAGTGCCCCAAGGGATGACGACTAGGTCGAATGGTCATAAACTACTACAAGACCATTTCAGGCTGGACATAAGGAAGAATTTCTTTATAGCCTATAGCCCTTAATGTTGACTGCCCAGTCATGGGATGAATCCCACCAGGTTTCTGTGAACCCTACTATGTCCAGTTTTGAACTAGCTATCCGGACAGCGAGTTCCTCTTGCTTATTCCCCATACTACGAGCATTGGTATAGAGGCATTTAAGGCCTTGAATTGGTGTGTATGCCACCCTCTGATTCTTAGGACTGTCTGCACCCCTGTTGCTTACCTGCATGCTCCTTGTGTATGTCACCTGTCTTGGTTGGTAGGTGTCCTCACGTCTTCCTGTGGCCACGTCCCCTGGCAAAGCTAGTTTAAAGTACGCCTCATGAGATCAGCCAGCCTGGAAGAGAAGACACACTTGCCTTTAGGAGAGAGGTGTAGCCCATCCCACCCAAACAAGTCCCCTGCATGAAAGTGTGGATCGTTATCCAGGAACCCAAGGCCTGCCTGGCAGCAGCAGCTCTGTCACCGCTGGTTGACCTAGCTAATGCAGGCCTTGTTGCCGTCCACACCTACTCACCGAGAGAATAGAGGAGAATACCACCTGTGCCCCTGTCTCCTTGAGCTTGTTCCCCAGGGCCTCAAAGTCTTTCATGATGTGGTCTGGGTTGCCTCTGGCAGTGTCATTTGTTCCCATGTGGCTGAGAACCATGGGGTACTAGTCTGAGGGTCAAATGTAGGCCGGGATCCTCTCTGTGATGTACTGAATCTGAGCCCCAGGCACGAGCAGACCTCTCATGCCATAGGGTTGGGTCAGCAGATGGGACCCTTCACTCCCCTTAGGATGCAGTCCCCAGTGCTGAGGACCCAGTGTTTCCTTCTGATGTTCCCTCTCTACATTGTCTGTGTCATACGTGGAGTGGTGTCGTCCCCACTGGAGGCATCCCCTTCGTCCTTCTCCATCATGGTTGCCAGGGCCTCATACATGTTCCTCAGTTGTACTTGGGGAGCTGCCACCACCCTAGCCCAAGCAGCCCTGGATCTGGTAGATACCTTCTGCCACTCCTGTGTTGAACGCGTCTCCTGGGGGGGCCGTACTCTGGACAACTGGTGTTCCAGTGAACAGAAATATGAGTCAATTTCATTCTCTACAACCCTGATCCCCTGCAGCCTGCTCACCTCAGCCTGGAGTTCCCATACCTGCTCCTCCAGAGCCCTAAGTTGGGCACAGGAGAGACAGGCAAGGGAACCACCAGCCTCCCCTCCTCAGTGGCTGCCGGGACCCCACCAAGCCTTCCCCACAGACAGGGGGGCAAGGGGCTGCCGACCCTACCAGGAGCTCTGTTTGGGTGGAGGCCTCAGAAGAGCCCACGGCAGGCGGTGCCGCCAGGGTGGGGCCCGTAGCAGCTGTGCTCTGCATCTGCATCATGCCCACGGAGCTGAGTCTACTGCTCTCACTTGTTGGAGCCACATTTCCGGGCCGCTACCACACACCTGCCTTATGCAAACGCAGGCTCAAACACCAGTGCGCCCTTACAGAGCACACCTGTTTGCATGCACTGTTTGCGCGTGCTGCCCACGTGCGGCTTGGAAGTGCTGTTCCCTGTTGGCTGAACTAAAAGGGATCTGAAGGACTTCCCCTTAGGATCTGCCTCAGCTGCACTGGCACCCTCTGCCCCACTTACCTTGGGAGGATCAGCTGCTGCTGCCCTCTCTGCTGCTGCCACCACTGCTTGCTGCCTGCTGCCTCCGCCACCGACGTAAGGAGTCACATGTGTGTGTGGGGCACACGTGAACCCTGCTCCCTCCACTCTTGACCCCCAAGTGCCATGGGTTCCTTCAAACCACAGCTTTTTAAAGCTGCAGTTTAAAGGTTTTAAAGCAGCAAGCACTAAAGAAAAAAGGTTCCACTTTTCCAACCCACCCAGTTACTTGTGATGGGGGCCTAAAGGGGAAAGTCCCCAAATCCCATTCTCTGTCTCCCCAGAGTCAGCTGATACCCATGTCCATATGGCCATATGGATTTGGTACCCCCCTCTTCCCTGCCTCCAGCCCCAAAGCAGAAAGAACACCTAACTCACTTCCAAATCTTCTCAATATTGGTGTCTTTCTGTTCTTTTTCACATTGAAAGGATTTGCAAACAGGGGGAGATATAGGAATAGGAACCCCAAGCCATGTCCTGGAAGACCTTTAGGTACCTAACAATAAATGCATTCAGAGCACCTCAGCCCAGGGTGTCCAGCTGGGTCCATGATGCTGAGATTTGGGCTCCCAGAACTCTTGCATTAAGGTGGCTGCTTTAAGTTGTCCTGAGAAATCAAAGTTCAGCTCAGTCTCCTGTGGGGTTGAGTGGTTTTAAATTCAGAAAGGTAAAGATAGAAAGATGGATCTAGTGCAAAGGAAACACCACTGATACCCCCTGGGGAGGTGAGTCTAGAGTGTAAAATCTTATGGCAGCACCAGGCTGGCTTAGCAGTTGTAGGAAGAGATCACACCCGGAGAGGGGGCAAAGGCTGAAGAGGGCCACAGCCAGAGACTGACAGCGTCAGAGACCCATATCCCAGAAGAGGATGGAGACAGGGCTAGGGCAGCGTTGCCAGGTCTTAAATATGAAATCATCATACCAGAAGCTTGTACACTGAAGATATGTAACATGCAAATACATCTTTTTCTTATTTACTTTATCTTGCTCACTGTAAGTATGCAGTGAGTGGGTAAGAAACTGAGTTGTCAAAGTTGAGGCTTTTTTTTATTTTGAGACAAGTAGTTCTTTGCTTTTTCCAAGGGCCTTATGGCTAAGGGCAACTAAAACTTGGGGACATCCGAACCCCACTCCTCCGAGCTTAGTCATGCAAGTAGGATGCTTGCCAAAGGTTTTGGAAACATCTGAAGCCGCAGGTATGGGGGGAGGATGTTTGCCTGTAGTAGGGCCACTTATAGTTTTGGATTCTTGGATTTTGGAATTAGTTCTAATTTGGCCTTGGATACAAATTAAATAAATAAATAAACAAATAACCCCCCAAACATCAGTTGACTTGGGTTTTGCATATCTCGCAACAATTAGCTGCCTTAAAAATTATTGTACATTTTGAATACTTTTCCTGTTATTGATCATACATTGTACAAAGTTTGAAATTATCACATAAATATGATAATTATTGTAGACCTGGCAACACTAGGCCAGGGGCCCAATGACTCTGAGAGGGGTTATAAAAAGGGCCCATTCACACAGGCAAGAGAACAATGTGTCCCTGCTATTCAGTAATCCCATATTGGCATCTGAGGGAAAGCAGATCCCCCTCCACACTGGCAATCTGATAACACTTCTCTAGATCCTGGCTCTCCCCCAGCTATGGAAGCAGAGGGGCAGACTCTCTGCACTGCCTTCCCTGAAGATGGTGATAGGGAGGAAAGGTTTTCTCTACAAGAGAACCAAGAACCTCAGGTGTGAATTTTGTGTCAGGTCCATGTGCCATCCCTAGCACAGCCACTATTCACAAATCACCTCACCTCAGTACTCTGATCACCAAGTAAGCACCATGTGGCCTTGACTGTTTTACATTTTTTGCATCTCCAGCACTGGAAGTAGAAGGAGGGAACAATATTGCTTTGTTCTGGGAGCTCACTGTCCCTAGCAAGATGCACCCAGATTTCAAAAGTCTTGCTTGTGGCAACCTGCACAAACTCCTGTCTCTACTTTGGAACCTGGGAAAATTTCTTGGGCCATAACAAAGGTCTTGTTAAATCTCTTGACTTCAGAGTGCTGCCAGGAAAGGTGGCTGACCAGAATTTGGCCCTGGCATGCCTGTGTCATCCAGCAGGACTCAGGGTGCTACTGGCTCTCTGTGACCAAGCAGCAGAGGACATAGGTCTGGCTCTATGCATCCAGGGCTCTTGAGTGTAGCTATAGCAGGGCACGTTATTAGTCCTGGACAGACCTAAATCAGGTCCTGACGGGTCAGACAAGATGGCAGTTAACACATTTGCTTTGGTCATACTTACAGTCAGCAGCAATGATGCCACTAAAGATTGACAGGTATGCCACATGGCTTGCCTCCTTGTCAGTCTTGAGCTGGGAGCCCACAAGGGAAATAAATTGTTCTGGGGATGGACAGGCTGCAGGGGAGAAGAGCACTACCTCAGTGACCTTGGCAGTCCTTGTTCTTATTCCCCCTTCTATGATTTGGCACAGTGTGTGGAGGTTCAAAGGAAACCCCTGTGTCACTTGGAGTCTCTTGTCCTTACCAAGCAGACCGAGACAGTGGCTCTCTGGTCTCAGCAGCTGTGTGTTATCACACACCTGTGGGAAGAAGGGAGGGATTCTCCACAGTCCCATCAGATGGAGATGAAAGTATGGAATGAATCTTAAGTTCCCACTTTCTAGGAGTTGAACCAGAGTCTTCCTGAGCCCCAGGAGACATTGCTGAAATCACAGCAAGAGCCAAGAACTCAAAGGTCCAGATCATAAACAAGAGGGGATCCTGATTTCCAACTTCCTTTAGCAGCATGGCTGCTCTTGGCTGGACTTACACAGCAGGGTTGATTGTTTGGGTTCTGACTTGCTATGACAAAGGGATTTGCATGGACCTGCCCCATCAGTTGAACATGACTGAGGGGAGACGAGGAGGCCACCATCTGTTTTCTTCTTCTTAGGCAAGGTCGCCGGCAGAGTGGAGTTTTGCACTGCCATCAGCTGGGTCTGTCTAGCTAATGGGATTTGGACCTGATGGGCCTCAGGATGAGCCGTACAGGAACAACCTCCCCTTACCTAGGTTTACAGGGCAAAGCAGATGATCTTGAGCTTCTTGTTGGGTAGAAGGACCTAAAAATCATAGTGGGCTGGTGCACCCTGACAGGCAGCACTCCCTGATTAGATGATGGACAGGGGGTAGGTGGGAGCACCGGTGCCCCCGCTGCGAGTGCCAGCTGGGGAGTGGGGGGCACCAGATGAAGCACTGCTGGTATTTCTGGGAGTGCTGCAGCTGCTTCCCGGTTGGCACTTTCGGCCACAGGGGACCCCACTTCCCCCCCCGTTGGCAAGATTGGCCTTGGGGGCACACCTTCTCTGGTCACTGACAGGCTGCTGGGGGTCATGTGCTGTCTCCTGACTCAGGTGGCATGAGTTGCTCATGCCCTGAAAGTGACCACAGATTTAGGACCAGCCAGCATCTGCCCACACAGGCCCAGGGACACAGGAATAGGGAGCACAGAGCTGAAGTGGGATTTTTCCCCTCTGGGGGCTGCACAGGTACAGCCTGTTTCACCCAGGAGAGACATGCTTCACAGGCAGTGAGGTGGTAGCCATCTACTTCTATAACCCATTGTAGGAAGCCCCAAGTCTCCATGTTTTAAACTGTCAGGCCCTGACCATAATCCGTGTACTCCATAAGAGACAATCTCCAATCCTCCCTACTCTGTGGTGCTTTGAGAGGCCAAGTCCAGAGGAAAGAGAGTGAAACTCAGCTGAAAGGAGTGGTCCAATAGTTAATTTTGTCTCCCCTTATCAGACTTTGCAGAAAATGGAAGTAGCATTCCCAACACAGCCGTGATCTATCTACAGGTCTGGCTGCTGTGAATTTAGGCCCCCAAGGATAGGCAAGGCTGATTCATTAAGGAGTCTTGAACTGTACCAGGAAAGCCCTAAAAAGCTATGAAGTTCCTAGGGCAATTCACGCACGCATGCACGCACACATGCACAGACCAATGCTGGTTTTCCAGGTGGCATCTCACCACAGTGACATGAAGATTGTCAACCCCTCTATCATACTGCAGCAGGAGACAGGGGAGCTTCTCAAAAACAGTATTGTGATGCCCTTCATGATGGAGAAGAGGCCCATCATGGGACCCATCGCCTTAACCACAGCCTGCTGCAGCTACAGAGAGGGAAGGAAGGACTGAGTCCCTCAGACAGACTTTCTGGGAGATTTCTCTGGACCAGCAGAGGCATAGGGGGCTGCTGACCAATGAGGGGCTGTGTATCATGTAAGCTTTTACATGGCTGCATAAATCTCCACATAAGTATCCCCATAGGAAGCTGAATTTGTTTTGATGTAGAATATCCCAGTCCCTCAGATCACCTTGGACTTCTTCTGTCTTCTCAAGGAGTGTGGTACATTCCAACATGGATTTAGTATTTAAATCTGCCCATGGTTGAATCTGTAAGAAATAAAAACAGGTAGGAACTAGGAGAGGCTTCCTTTTCCTCCCCCCCCAATCTTCTCATCCAAAAGGGCTTGTTGAAGCCCTTGTATGTTTTAGGATTGGGTTGCAACTCTCTTGTCCAGATTGAGGTTTGGCCAGGTTTATGTTGAGTTTACATTTACACTTCATGGCCAAGGCCCACAATGCATATGAATGATTAAGCATCTTTCTTTAGCATGACTGGTTACACGTTGATTCCAGGTGATAAAGGCAGCTGTCAAACAATCTGTAAGAACAATGCTTGGTTTTAGCTTTGCTTCACTTGGGATCCTGCCCACCAGTTCTCTGAGGCTCCTCATGTCTAATTTTCTAAAGCCCAGTGTTTATATTTTGCCATGTATCGTTCTTGCCTTCCTTTGGCTCATCAATCATCTTTTCAGGGTCAATGTTTGCAGGTATCAGGATCATCCTGACACAGAAAGCAGGGTAATGGGAGGCTGCCAAAAGGAGATGTTTAGGAATTCTTGAGAAATTTCCTGTTGCAAGGCATTTTCCAGACATGAACTAGTGAATATCTTAAGTTAGAGGAAAGGTGACTAAGGGGGTACATGACAGCAGCCTTCAGGTAAGATTGCCATAAAAAGAACATTTTTTTCCTTGCTGCAGCAGGTAGGATGAGAAGCAATGGCTTTATATTGCAGCAAAGTAGATTTAGAATAGATCTCAGAAAAAAAACGCTTCTACTGTTAGAATGACAAGGTAGTGGGATACACTGCCCAGGAAGTTGTGGAATCTCCTTCCTTGGAGGTATTTAAGAAGAGGTTGGATAAATATTGGCCAGGGATGATTCAGGAGTAGTATTCCTACATTTGAGCTGGGGGTTGGATCCAATGACCCTTGATGTCCCTTACATGCAGGGAGAAGATTCCAGCTCTGCGTTGTGCCCCAGCCCCAAGCAGTCACCAACCCGTGATCCCAATCCCAGCTGCATCACCA
>JAGPOW010001327.1:22522267-22552594 GCA_030014935.1 Caiman crocodilus
CCGTTTGACTGACGGTCCGGGCTCATTGGCTGTCGCAAGGCCTGGCAATTCAAGGTCTCCTCCGCCCTCATCTTCCCCCTCCCCCGGCGAGCCTAGTTTCATTTTCCCCTTTGCAAAGGGGACCTATGCATATGAGTAGGGGGTTCATGAGTAGCTGTCACGAAGCATGATGAATGTGTAAAACAAGTGGCTTCCACTCATGTTGCTGAATTACCCACCATACTGCCAGTAATGTCAGCTCAAATACCACCCAGGGTGTTCTTGCGTATTTTTTCCTAGGCCTATCCCACCCTACTCCACATGCGAGACATTCTGTGGATACTTATTTGATCTTTTCATATCTTTCTTAAAAACCTCACTTTTGCAACAAAAATGTGGCCTATTCTAGGGCAAAAAAGAACGTTCTATGCTTTATATAAGGTACTTTAAACACTCATGGACGTAGATGAGTAATTATCATGAAAGTCCACTTGTGAACTTCTGTGATGAGGAATAGATATCCAATATAATAACTGAAGGGCTACTCCATACCTGAAATATTAAGAAATAACAACGATGATAGAAAAGCTTATTGTGGCAATTTAAAACTTCACAGTCATAAAACAATAGATTTGCATAGATAGACTTACTGCTTTCCTGGAGGGCTTATCATTTGCGTAGGCATTGTAAAAAAGAACACTCCAGAACATTTGCTTGATTTCAAGTGCTCATTGGATGCTTGCACAATTCATCTGAATCATTAAACATATTCAAAAATTGATCTGCCAACAGAAATAATTTGTAGTACACAGCAGTTGATTTGTTCCATAGGGAGAGGGAAAGAGGGATTTACATGTCAGCTTACAGTGAGTATCAAGGCTGAAGTCAGTAAGCTAGTTCAGTGTCTTCAGGAGCCAAAAGAGCTTGAATTCTGTTTTATACAAATGATCTGTCCCCATGACCACATTGTTGGCATGTCATGAGAACAGAGCGGTTGCCTTACTGAATTAAATTTTTCTTGTCTGATATCCTGTCCTTGGCAATGGCCTGCAACAAATCCTTTTGAGGAAAACAAGAGCTATTAGAAACCAAATAGCAATGAAAACTCCACTCTGTTGGAATTTCCCCCCATTTCTGATGGGACACTTCCTTAGAGATACAGTTACATGTTGGTAGGGGCAAATAAATACGCTGTGGCAGGAAAGCATAGAAGAAAGAGCCTTTCTCAGGACCACCTAAAGAGACCACCTATATTGCTATCTTTCCATTTGCACTAGATTTAAAAACTCGATTTACATTTTGACTTAACATTGGATAACATAGTAGCATCACATGATTAAATACACTTGCTGTAGGATATAGACCTGTCGAAAAAGCATCATCTCTTAAACACAGAGACATGAACTATAACCAGCCAGAATCTAAATATCATGTTCTGAGACTCTATATTTTTCATTTGAAATGAAAACTAGTGCTTTCCTGTTTTAAAGGAGGGGTAAAAGAAATAAGAAGTGAGAACAGAAGGAAGAGACAGTGTGTGTGTTGCCATTTTTCTGAATGTGACTGCATATATTCAGTAGAAATGAATATGAAAATGACTAGAGAAGCTGCTCAACACCATTAATGTGGCCTCTCTACATTGTTTTAATACAATGAATGCCTGTGTTTGTATTTGGAAATCTTCATACTGTATCTCTCTAGCTATTTGTCATGTTTCTTTAATGCCACAGCTGTTTGGTTGTACCAGGTCATCTGCTTTTATTAGTCCTTTTCCCCATGCCCTGTGAAACACACACCAGTCATGAAAAAGATGCTTATCTCAGTCCAAAAATAGCACCTGCTCCTCATACCCCTCCTTTCAGTGTCTCTGGGCACTTCAGTGTTTTAATTCTTTTCTAAGTTTCAAGCCTACTACTACTTCTTCTACCATGAAGGTTGGGATAGCAGCTTTTATAGCAGGAATTCTTGGTGGGATTGGTGTTCTACTGTTTCTCATATCTTTTGGAACAGATTATTGGCTGCTAGCTACAGAGACATGTGGTATCTTTGAACCTGGAAATAACACTCTTCAGACTGGGGAGGTAAAAGCAAGTAGTTTTGTGATATTCTGCAAGAAAAACATGGTTTAAAAATTCCATAAAAATGTTAAACCTGCCACAGAAAATAATGTAACTGGTGGTGCTGTTAGTTTTTAAATATGTGATCGTTGTTAACACATTCAGTGCATAAAAACTCAGTCTATGAAGCAGGAACCAGCACCTCCATATTTTGTGCTACTAACAAAGACGTGATTTAAAGAATACATAGGAAGCCCTGAGAAGAAACCTTTATGCTATTGTGACAGACATGGGACACAAAGTTGAAATTTAAGATATAATAAATTTATTCACTTACGTTTTGCTTCTAAAGGCATTTATTTCCTGATGATATCATCATTAAAGTTTTATTCTTTCATTTCTGCATATGAACAATATTTTATATTTAATATGTAGGTCTTTCTGATCAGTTAAAGCTCAAGTGCCTCTAACAGATAGTCAAGTGAAGGGAACAAAAAATGTAGTGGCTTAAAGTACATTAAGAGTTCATTCTGTCTGTTTACTTAATATGGTGAGATGGTTAAGTGGTTTCAAAATTTGGCTTTAAGAAAAATATAGGATTTTTGGCATCAGGGATCATTGTCTAATTTTTGCAGTCTTGTGCAGCATTTTATTGCATTTTGAATACTTAAAATTGATAGTTTATTGCTACATTCTAATATGGTTCATGTACAGATCTTTTTGAAACCTTGAGTTTTAGCTGAATTTACTTGTGGTGAAATATTTAATTTCTTATTAAGCTGTATGGAATAATGGTTGAATCAGCTTCATGAAACTAAATTCTTCTCAAACATTTTTCTTCCAGTCCCCGTGTAGGTTTTATTAGCAATTTTCAGAAATGCTGTATTCTTTTGTTATGCAGACTTTACTTCAAAGTTCAATCCAATTATATTTGATTTTTATGTTATGTGATTCACTTGTGGAAAACTTCATAAGGTTAGCAATAAGCATCTTCCATAGTTTGAGGATTTCATAATACAGAATAGCTTGCATGGCTGTATGAGTCAGATTTCCAAATGACTGTCTATCTCAAGAAGCAAAATGATGATAGAAAGATGACTTCCCAGCAGACAAATAATCTTTGTATAAAACAGCACAATAAGAAGCTGAAGATGGCAGACTGTAAACCTTTAACAGGCATACAAGTGCAGTTCAGATTTTTTTTTCACTTAGGAAATGAAATGACATTCTCTTTCCTATCAGTTATTTAAAAATATATATTCTGTTGTATTTAAAGTGAAAGGATTACAAGGCTAGTGCTGATGTACTGCATTAAATAAAACAAACCTCTCAGACATTTCACATATGTTGTTAGGCCTACTGTTTGCACATGACACATTCAGTGGGATCCTGAAAAATGCCAGTTGGGAGTAAGAACAACTTTAACTTTTGCCCTTGAGGTTTTTGCTTTTATTTTATGCAGTGTCTTTGTAATTGAATTGTTGCTCCATGCCCTAGACTGCAGTTTATATTTTTCCTTGTTCATCCCTTTGTAACAGGTAGACTTTAGCCATTGAGAGTCTTGGTTATTGACCAACTGGTGGCCAAATGCAAGTGCAGATTTAGCAAATCATCAGTTGCCCATTTAATGTTGTTGTGCATCTTCTAGGTTGTCAGAGTTAGGTTCAGACCTAGTCCGAAAACAACCACTTTTCAAGGGGGAGAGTGTCTCTTGCCAAATTAATACAAGCTCTACTTTGGCCTTTTGGTGTTTAAGTCCTGGAGGGTTTAGGACACTTGTATTACACCACTTAACTGAGCCCCATCACTCTTTCTCTCCATTGAAGCCGGGTGAATTAATCCAGTGGGATATAGAACACTTCGAGTCCCTTGAATATAATGCTTTCTAAGAGCTGCTCCACACTTCACCCAGTCAAGTTCTACAACAGTAATAGTGCTTCTTTATCAAACTGTGCATGAGAACAATTGATTTAATTACAGCTCTAATTATTTTCCCAGCAGAACAGTTGGGACATTTCCACTCCTGAAATAGCCTTTGAAATGACCTTGTGCTTTGAATAACCTTTGTACACATGGCAGTGGATGGGGCAAAATGCATCAAGGTGCTAATATTCCCCAGATGAGAAGACCAATATATAAAAAGAGTAACTCCTCTCTGAGATAACCTATTTGTATTGAGCTAAGAAATAGAGAGAGAGAAGGGTTGGGCCAAACCTTTCTGGATCATCTAGTTCACTACAAACTGTGTTCTGAAGAACCCTGGGAGTTCACAGTCGGTCACCAGGGATTCTTTGCAAAGAGATTGGTGGCAATGGCGGATTGGGCTGGGAGATGGTGAGCTGCCGTTGCTGGGCCTAGTTGCCTGGCTCCGTAGATAGGGCTAGGGGCTCCACGGCAGAATTGATATGCAAGGGTTGCGTGATTTTAGGAAACCACTGATCCAGTTAAAGAGGGGTCACTGAGAGTTCTAGGGCTGGTTGTAGTTTTGGCTACACAATAGCTGCCAGATTGGGCCCACATCCTGCTTACTCAGAGATCTGTGGAAATGATTCACTTAGGACATTCAGAAAGCAACATGTAAAAGCTTGAAGGATACAGGACACTACAGAGTTGGGTGTCTATGTTAAGGCAATCCATTCAAGATGCTGATTACTTGCTCTTGTTTGTCATCTTAGCAGTGCAAAAGAAACAAAAAATAAGAACATTTCTCCCCACAGCTGGAAATAAATTGAGAGATAACTTTGCTAGCCCAGTGACTGAACCAAAATAAAAGTGAATTCCCTGTTGCATGCAGTGAATGCAAGCTTATATTTACTACATACCTTGTGCTTTTATTCTTTGCAGGTTGAAGTCTGGGGCGAGACCAGAAAAGAGATCCTCACTTTTCATCATGAAGGTTTCTTTTGGAGATGTTGGTTCTTTGGCAAGGATTATGAGGAGACCATATGGAACTTCTGGTTCAGTGAGTGCTCCTGATGTGGTTTCCAGCTTGGTTTGGAAATATTTTAGTGGGCTAGGTCTAGCATTGGCTTTAGAATGTTCTTCTGAGCATGTTGCCGTAGCTGGAGTTCATCAGTACCGTCATTATGAATCATCAGATTATATAATTTACTGGGTCATAATTAATCTATAAATATCCAATCCAAGTTGCAACTTGGTGAAGACATCTCTCTCAGACGAGAAGCTAGCTTTTGCTACATTTATTTTACTTTTCAAAAGATGCATCTGTGCTTTTTTAAATTACAGGTGGCCAAAACCTAACCCTAATCTGTGCTCCCTTTAACTCATAAATTTGCTCTCAGGTGGCCTTTTGCAATCTTGTAGGAGCCATTTTTTCCCTTAAAAAAAAAAAATCAATATTTCTTGCAGAGCATTACGGGGGTGGTAACTTCATCCACCAGGGATGCAACTCCCTTTGGGGACTAATTTGCATTACGTCTTGGGTGCACTACCAGAAGTTGCCTGACTGCAGATCTGCAACTCTGCCCCTTATCTTTGCTGCCCTAGTTATGCTACAGTCTTATTAGGTGCCAAGTAATCCCAATATTGATTTTTTTTTTTAAACTGGGAAGCAGTTTCATACTTTATAGGAGATGCTGAGCACCATTGGAAGGAGGCTAGTTAATCATCTTGCTGGGGTCATTTGATCCCAGCATTCATTCCTGCCCATGGCAGGGGGTCAGAATCAATGATCTGCTCAGGTCCCTTCTGATCCTAACAACTATGAAATTATGAAACAACTATGAAACCATGGAAGACCATGCCCAATAAATCTGTGTTTAAATGCATTTAGGACAGATCAATCATTGTAGACTGCTATATAGGTTGGTACACTAACTAGCTTTATGCAGTTAATAATTATAAGAGCTGTTTTATATTTTTAAAATAAAGGGTATTTTGGTAAAAAATGCCCTGAGGGCCAGACCTATTCCCATATAAGACAGTTAGATACTAAATTACCTTGCCTGAAGCAAAATGGGGGTACAAACCACCAACTAAAATGCTTTTAGTAGAAAGCCATTGTTAAATAACTGGCAAATCTGTATTATTACTTCAGGTATTTATTATAATAGGATTGATCATGGCAAATTAATTTGCTGCTCTTGTGGATGTAATAATTAATTCAATAGGTATTTCACAGTCAGTTTAGCAAGAACTAATGTCCATCTACCATAAAGTGTTCTTTGAGCTGGGGAACATATTTAAATAAGTGGCTAATCATTAATTAATTCATTTAACATTCATTCCATTACCGTGAATCATGATAAACCTCAGTTGTATTAATATTGATGGGACACTTGTATTGTAATTGTGCTTTCTTTTCCCACAAACTGGAACTGTTGTACTGTAGGTAGCTATAATAGCTAGATATTTTAGTCTTTTTCATGTGGTTTGGCATGTACTGTATCTGGGAGGAAAACAAAAAGCCAATAACAAGCCCCAGTCAGGGGGAGAGTTCTCAACACAAACAGTTCCAGATTTTTGTCTGGCTCTAGCTAATTTTTGAAGGATTTGCATTTAGAACACATTTGCACTCTTTACATTAGAGATTGGAAATATACTTTATTCCATCTCCTCTGACTCCACCTGGTGTTTTTGTGGGTTTTGCAGAACTAGCTGTGTTTATTGAAATATTAGTGGTTGTATTTCCATAAAATAAAAGCAAAAAGCTGTTTGATCTTCACTTCTTTTACAGCTAACCAACCACACCCCAAGTTCTGCATGCATGGCTACCTGTTTCCTATGCCCATAGCTCATGGACCTGTTCCACATCCTTCCTATGATGCAACTGCAGGTTAGTCTCTAACTAGTCATAGTCACATTTTCTTTCCATAGAGTTAATGGTACATGGAGATGTGTGGAGCTGTACTGTAATTTTCATTAGTTACACCACCATGTAATGCTTTTTCTTGGCGCTGCTCAGATTAGGCTTCATGGCCTTTGCAGGAAGAACAGGAACGATTTGTCCAATGCTCTTCCCTGTGGCCAAGTGGCCAAGAAGGAAGCAGAGAGGAAAAGGAGGACCCAGGGATCTACTACGCTGGCCAGAGTAGGTGGCTGAGGACATCCAGGGAGCAGTAACCTGCTCTCTGTAAAAGACTGGAATAATTTAATTTAGGAGAGCTAGCAAGCAGAGAGCACAAGCCTGATTATAGTTTAGTCCTAGGTCTAATAGCTGGGCAGTACTTTTCCATACTCATTTCAGGGTAGATCATCTCAGGAAGTCCTCAGTATTCACTCTGAGCTTTCATCATAAAAGAGGCCAGCTTTCTACATCTCTAGATCTTTCTCCTGTTGGTAGATAGTTTGCTTTTTATGGATCTTAATAAATACAAGTAAACTGAAAATCACTTTGCTCTATTTTCCCCTATCTCTTTTTATTTCTTCATTCTTTTTGCGCTCATTCAAATACACTTCTCTTCCTAAAAGGGTATAGAACAACCCTTTGGGCTCGTTGGTATGAACCCAGAGCCAGGGCTCCATCTACTCCCTGCATACCCTTCGTCTGTTTACTATCAGCGGGAAGTATCTTGAGCAGAGCACTGTTGCTCCCTAAAACTAGCGAGTTGTGGTCGCAAGAAAAAGCATGCCCTTGATTCCCCCAAGGCAAAACAGTAGTGGCAATTCTAGGGATGGGTGAGCAAGGATGCCAGAATCATTTGTTACCCCCATTAAGTCTATGCTATGGTAGCAAAAGCAGCCATACAGTGCTGCTCTTGCAGAAGCAACTGAGTACCTGGATGCTATGCTGATGCTGTAAAAGCAACAGCTGGGGCGGGGCGGGGATCACGCCTCCCCACACACCTGGTTTTCACTACCTGTGTCCCTCTGGCACTTCCCCATTCCCCTGCAGGTTTTGCCCAGGGTGCCAACCCCGTCTGTTTTGCCTCTTGTGTAACAAGAGCCTTATTCCCCTATATCTGAATACAGGCTTTACCAGCCTAGCCCTGATGCCTTGCATAGTGCCTGCCTCAGGACCAAGGGCGCTATCATGTTGATTTATTGCTCTTTTCTTAAAAGAAAAAGCAATAAAGACATTTCTTAGAAGACCCACATTAGGAAAGGCAAATGAATCAGTCACCAAAAAAAGAGCCCAAACTCTCAGTTACGTGAACAAATTTGAATAGATTCTCCCCCATTGTTTTCCTTTATTTATGTCTCCATATATTTTTGGAGGTCCGTAATGAATCAGCTGCCGTTTGGAATTTTAATTTGCTCAATTGGTGGCAGAAGACAGAATTAATTCAATGATCTTGTTTTTGAAATTAATTGATTTCTTTAAATAGTGTGTATCACTCTGCTTTGCCTCTGGGGACCCAGGGCAGGCACTGAGTACAAACAAACATCTTGACCTTTTCTTTAGCCTTTAGCAATACCTTTTTTATAATGGGGAACTAATTTAAAAAAATATATTTGTCAGAAAGAGCATTTGAGTGAGAGTAGCTGCCTTTTTTTCCCCTCTGCTGTGTAAGATTTCTGCCCTAGGGAGCACACTGCAGTAAAATGGATATGATGCGTCTGTGACAGTAAATGAACAGCTTACTTCTGGCTCCAGCACAGGCTCTTTCTAACAAACACTATCCAGGCTAAGCAGCCATGTTTTTGTAATTCTTACAAGAAAAAGTCATGGGTTCTAGTTTCTGAATGATCTTGCTAATGAACAGGCTAATTTTTCTGCACAAAGTACAGAGACTTCAAGCCATCTGTCCCTGTCTGTCAGTCCTTGCTATGAAACAAACTCCTCAGCTGCCTCTCAGGAATCTTTGCTTGGACTGAGTGCTGCAAGACTGTTACTGCTTAAAGTGCCATGGCTGAGCAAAAAATCTGTCAGACCAAGGAATATCCTTAACTATAAACACTGTTCTTTAGTCTCTGATCTGCAAAGATAATTTAACTTGCCCCAGGGGCTGCAAGATTGTGCCTTATGTTGGGTTGTAGATGATGCAGTGATGACTCCTGAGGAGACATGTTCTTCTCTGCATGGATTGAAAGTTCAGCTCTTACTCAAGTTTAGCATCCAGTCCATTACTGGGCAACTGCCTATTGAGCTAACCTTTACTTTCATTTGTACCCAAATTTAAAATACAGCTCAGTGGGTGCATCTACACAAGACGCTTCAAGTGCAACAGTCTAATTCTACTGAGCATTGGTGTAGCAGGCAAAACCCATGCTAATGTGCGAATGTGTAGTAGTATTAATCTACTGTGCATTAGTGTCACAAAACAGCGTGCTCTGGTGCTAATGCTCAGTAGTGCCAATTATGACGCATTAAGTTTAGAATGTAATTACAGGTACTAAACGTAATGCACTGTGTAATCACAACACATTCATGAATGTATAAATGTACCCATTGTGAATAAGGGTGCAGGATCAGGCCCTCAATTTAGTTTAATCCTCATCTACAAAATTGGGGTGAGTATGCTTTCCTCACTAGTGGTATTTAGGCTACATTAACTGACTTTAAAGCAGCAATTCCCAAACTGTGGGTTGCAAGAGCAAATGGGGTCACAACATCAGTGGATGGGGTTGCAAGGTTGAGGGGCGGTGGGTTGGGAGTGAGGGGCCATGACAAGGAAATGGGGTCATGCTGAGGAAATAGTGCCTTAAATGGGGTCATGCTGAGGAAAAGTTAGGGAAGCACTCTAACACATTTGAGACCTGAAGCAAGATGGTACTAATTCAGTACACATTTTATTTCAAGCAAATGTATGTTAAAATACTAGAAAGCTGGAGGATGCACAAGGAGCTACGTTTGCTGTTGGCTATACCCAAATCAGTAGCTTATTAAGTAAGAGAAGTGTTTGGCCCTGTGAGAGGAAGGTGATGTGCTATTAGGCATAAGGATTGTGGGTTTCTTTAAGTGCTCAAGATTCTCATCTTTTACTATATGGCTTCCATGTCAGGTTGATTTAAAAATGAGTAAAATATGTTTGCTTTGTAACATTTTTCTTTCAAATATGACTTGTTAGAGAATTACCCATTTTTTCATGCTTGATTCAACTCTTTGTAATTGCTACTTCAGAGAAAAAATGCACAGAGTGAAAGCTGATCACAAAAGGGGACAGGATAGCTCAGAAAAATTGATAGTGGGACACTTTGGAACTGTTTTGCTTAAAGAATACCAGCTATATGGTGCTTGAACAAAAGATTTTGGTTGCTCAGTGACATAGGTTAGTTATCTGAATTTCATTCTGAGTAGTTGGAAAGTGCCCTGTCGCAGGGTGCCTGCTCCTAAAAGAGCAGAAACTGCCTGGGAAGAGCCCAAATAGCCAGACAGGAGCCCAGGTGCAGGTTTTCATGGCAACCAGCTAATGAGGAAATTAGCCTGCATCTGTACCTGGTCAGCTAGCCGGAAGGGGCAGGGCCCTGGACCCACATAAACCCCGGGACAGGGACTAGGAGGCAGTTCTCTGCTGGTGGCCAAGAGAGAAGGAGCCCTCCTGGAGTAAGTGGAGGGAGGAGGCCTAACTGGGTTCTGCTCCAGGTAATGTAGAGGGGCCAAGCACACCTTATGTACTTTGTGTTATGTTATAGGCCACGGGCTTATGTTTTGTTTGCCGTTTTATAAGACCAGTGGTTTGGGTGAGGCTACTTGGGGAAGGAGGAGGCCTCATTGTGGGGCACAGACCCTGGTGCCAGAGAGGGCACAGCATTTTGCGGTGCACTGACCCCGGCACCGAAGGGTGCAGAGACAGGGCTGTGAAAAACCCAGTGAGGACAAGGGGGCAAATTATAATGAGGCCTAGGCAAAACAATGCCAGTACCATCTGCGAGGCTTGGAGCATGGTAAAGGGGCGGTTGGAGCCATGCATCTAGCCCATAAGGCTAGGGTGCCCTGCAACGCCCATTGTAAAACGGGACCCACAAGGGGTCTGGGAACCCACGGGGTTCAGAGAGTCCAACAAACCGTGTCCAAGATGACTTAAAAGCAGTCTCCCTATTTTTATATTTTCCATCAATGATGTGGCAGACAAGAACTGAGGGTGCCCTTTGGGCCAAATTGGCATGGTCGAGGGCCTTAGGAGATCACAGCCGTCCTTGAGTACCCCATCCTGTGACATGCCCCTAACATACAAATAGCCTGTCTGGTCTTTGCTAGCAGTGGGAAATCCAAGATTCAAGATGCCAAAGATGTTAAATCCTTTCTCTACCTTGGATCATCTAGGAAGCAGCAGTGGCACCGGGGAGGGCATAACCTGCTCTGTAACTTCATAAAAGAGTACATTATTCAGGACTATGAATTCAACACTTTCAACAAGCATTATTTAAGGGGAGAGATGACACAATTATATGTTTGTCCTTATGATTAGTTTTCATTCTTTCTTTCCTACCCCAAACTCTGCTCTCTCACAAAACTTCTACCAAGCAGTATGTGTTGTCCTCACAATTAAAACTGTTTTATGCCATCCCTTCATGACCCAATCATCAGAGTTCTGGTATTCAGCCCAGCCCTATTTCTTATGGCATGAGGTATCGTGCGACACAACCTAAACCTGCAATGCTGGATATACTATACGTACTCAATTGCACTCAAGGGAGTTAGTAACATGCCAGACACATCTCTTCTGAACATGAACAACAGCTCAATAAGTCTAAAAAATATTTAAAAAATTGTTCATAATCCTGGTATTCATTACAGCAAGGTTATTATTTTTATTGTCACTGAAATTGGAGTTACATGCTTCAGTTTCACAGACTTGGGAGGATTCCTGTTGGTGTGTGGTGTGCCCTTTGTCAATGCTAGATTTTATAAAGTAGGAGGCGGATTCCTCATCACATCTGGTAAGCTGCCAAGTCATGGTAATTGGATATACTAGTGCCTGGAGTGCTGAGACCAAATCTTTCTTTGTGTGCGCGTGCGTGTGTGCATGAAAAGGGTAGGAACACTAATAATGAGACACTACAGCAGAAAGATACGAGCTCTGGTAAATTATATGTGCAATACATTTAAGGGCTGACTTTGAATAAACTGTTTTCCCCTGCAATGTAAAAATGAACTTTTATGCTTAGTCAACCTTTAGAACGATACTATTAATTAGCCATAAAAGATTCTTTCTTTCAGAGAGATTTCTTTTCCTCTTCTATTAGATTCAGATCCTGCTATGCATTGTTGGGACAGACCCCTAAACCTAAACCTAAACCCTAAGTCTGTGACCTAAACCCTAAGTCTATGACCATAGCATCTTATACTGTAACTAGCTGGGCCCCACTTCAGCAATTTGGTCTTCTCATTTGTGCTGTGTTTCTTTTAGCATTGGGTAGAAATCAGTACTTGGGCTATCAAATGCATTCCAAATGGAAAAAAAAAACTTGGAGGTGCTCAAATAAAATGAAAAAGTGTTATCACATCAGGAAAATAAGCTACAGTATTTGTTTATTCATCTACCTCCATAACACTCGTAATTACTGAATTATTGATAGAACCAGGATTTATAACATTTGGGGCCTTTTTCTCGCTCTCACTTTTTTTTGGTTTGAGAATGGTTTAATTAGTATAAATGTCTACACACAATTTAAATCCTTGACCCAAAGTTAAAAATAATGCAGTGGTTTTGGTTTTTTTTCAATCTGAATAGTTAAAAATGTAACGTCTTGGGAGTCTCCAGTAGGAGAAGCTGGTTAGCCAAGTGTTTTATTGATGCAATACCGTTATTAAGAGTTCTTCAAGTCTCTTTTCTCTCAACACAAACAGGATGGAGTGTCTTTGCTTACTACCCTAAGCCCCTTGGGAATATAATGCCAGTGCTTATTCTCTGAAGTAAGGGTATATTTTCAGTGCTTATTCAGGCCATGTCTTGTGCCTCCTTTGCCTTTCTTTTGGTTTCTCTAGATTTTTTTGTGTCCCTTTCACAGACACAGACCCCCCTTCACAAAACAACACTTGACTACACCTTTCTGTCCACATATGCCTTTTATTTTTGGCAGTAATGTGCTTGTTTTAGGAATAGAAGCCACAGTTTATCTTAAATAAAGTTTGACAATTGCACTCAACTCATCAGAACAAAAACATGTAACCAAACATTGAATATTTTACAGAGTTTGATGGTAGAAGTTTAATTCAAGTTAACTTTTCTCCCACAAATTCTAATGAGGGGCTGGTAGATGTATTGCTATAGGGTCTCTTCTGCAAACATTTATTCAACAGTCTTGCTTTATGGATGTAAGTAGTCCCCTTAAGTTAACCCATCTATACATTTAATCATAATACTTTTCATAAGATCAAGACAAACAGATAATTTTTTTGTAAACTGTGCATTCTGGTTATTTTAATTATGCTCCAACTCATCAAGAAATATAAGCATGTGTATAAATTGAAGTACATCAGCACTCCCATTAAAGATAACCAAAAACAGACTATGAAATCTGTCATTGTTTTCAGAGCTGAAAAAAAAATACTGTAGATGGAAAAAAAATCCCGCTTAAGCAGCAATCACTGTATTAACCATAGCATTAAACTAATTCAATACTTTGGGAGCCATTCTGATTAAGTGTCTTTCCCTACAAAGAGACTTGTCACAGTATTTTCAATTTTAAACAGAAAGCAGAAAGATTTGAAAACCTTTCAAAATGATCATTCTGGTCATACTTCCAGCAAAGTTTACTCCAAAGGTTCATCTGTTAATTTTTGATAAGCATCAAACTTCTGGGTTCTTAGTAAAATTGAACCTCTGAATTCTTTGGAATATGTCCCTCTGTAGCTATTGCCTTTATTTTTATTAAATATAATCCCTTCTGAAAATATTTTGCAACACTGCCATTCAGTAGGAACAAAGAGACCACAGATGGTTTGACTTCCTATCCATCTATTTTCCTTTGGAAGACACAATTTTGCCCAATCATACAATAGGAAGCTTACCTTCTAATCATGTCCTGTAGGTCAGTTTTAATTAACCTTCTTCACAAAACGCTTTCTCTTCTAATAAGTATGAAAACATTTACACTTCATCAAGAGAGAGTGTTGTCCAGTGATTATATTTTCCAGGTAGGATTTGGGACTCCTGAGTTCTGTCTCTGCCACTGATTCACTAGGTGTCCTATAGCAAGCCATTATAAATAGGCCTGTGTGAAGCAGCAAATATTCGATTCAGATTTGGCTGATTTGGAGGGACACCAATTTGATTCAGTGATTTGAATCATTGTACCAATTCAATTTGGCTGATTTGGATCTGAAGATTCTGCACCAGTTCAGAGATTTGGCTATAGACTAAATAGGCAGCTGTCCACGACCAAGCTGGACACAGTTGCCTCCAGCTGCTAAGTCTGTCATGGTAGGCAGAAGGGGGAGGGAAGGGGCATGAAGGGGCAGATCAACACCCTCACAGTGAGGGAGGGATTGGGACTGGAACAAACTGCCCAGCCAGGACTGGGGAACATGTGACTTGGAGAGGGGCTCCTGCCACTGAGCGGTGCTGTGCACCACTGGTCTGGGAGGGCATGAGAGTGGGCCTGTGCCCCTGGATCTATGTAGGGTGGGCTGGGCTGGGCTGGGATGTACTCCAGATGGGTGATGGAAGGCTCTGGGAGTGGGGGCTCTGTCCTGCCACCGCTTGTCAAGCTGAGGCGGGTGGGAGAGGGGTGCGGGATGCAAGCGGAGCAGTGCTGGCAGCAAGGGCTATGCCCTGTTGCCACTTGCCCAGCTAGGGCAGAGGCAGAGGGGTGTGATGCAGGCATGGATCATTACAGCTAGAAGGCGCTGCAAGCAGGGGCTATGCCCTCCTGCTGCTTGCCCAGCTCCAGGCATGGGACAGTGCTGCTGTGCTGCCTTGGACAAATGGTGGGTAGGTGTGGAAGCTGATCCAGCCTCCCCGTGCCTCCTGGACAAGCAGTGGCAGGGCATGGTGGCAGGTTCATGCACCCCGATTGGAGCGGGGATGGTGGCAGCAGCTATAGGGAATTTTAGGGTGGCTGCAGCCCCCCATATGCCCCGCTCCACTGTGCTCTGTGGGGTGGGCAGAGGCAGGGCTGTGCTTCAGGCTGCAGCTGTGGCTAGCCACCTAGACTGCAGCCCTGGCTCCACCCGCCCTGCAAAGCACAGCCTGGCAGTGAGTGGCTGTGGCTAGCCTCCCGGAGCACAGCCCAGCCCACCCTGTGCAGATCTGGGGGCACACACCCGCTCCCATGCCCTCCTGGACTGGCGGCGTGTGGTGGCACACAGTGGTGGAAGCCCCCCTCCCTGAGTCCTGCGCCTCCCCACTCCAGCTGGGCAACTTGTCCCAGCCCAGCCCCAATCCGTTCCTTGCTGTGGGGGCATTGATCTGTCCCCCCAGCTGCCATTTCCCTTCCCTCCCCCTCCACCTACCACAACAGATTTACCAGCTGTAGGCAGCTGTGTCCAGCATGGTAGAGAACTGCTGCCTGTTTAGTCTATGACCGAATCTCCGAATTGGCACCAAATCTCTCCAAATCGATTCAGAGGCTTCCAATTTGATTCAGATCTTTTAATTGGTCTCCTGATCTGATTCAGATTCGGAGATTTGGCTGTTGAATAGGGCTAAATCTCCTCTGAACTGAATCGGCTACTGAAGCTTCACACAGCTCTAATTATTAAGCCCTTAACCTCCTTGTGTTTGTTTACTCTGGTCACATTTTCCTACACCAGGGAGCTGTTTTGAGGCTTAGGTAATATGTGTAAAGCAGTAAACAGTTACTTGTGGAAAGGTTCTGAGTCTACCTGAAGCATAAATATGCTGCCAACCACATTTATTGGTAGTCAGATTTTCCTAACTTTCTCTTGGAAAGTAGATCACTTAACATGTGCATTTATTACTGATCTATTTAGATATATACTGCAAATTGTTCCAGTCTTCATTCTTTTCTGCCTCTTACAACTAGGTAAAAATGCCTTCAGTCTAATCACCATCAGCTGTAAAACTGAAAGTAATCATTTTGCATCATGTCTTGTCAGACAGATCTTAAAGGTCACTTGGCTGCTTTTCCTTGAGGATATAGCACTGGCACTGAAGATGAGGCCCCCATCTTTAGATCATGAGATTGGTACCAGTAACCTCTGTGTTCCCCCATCACAGGAGCAGGGGGAATTGAGTTCAATGCATTGGATTCTTCTAGGTTTTCTTGTCAACCACTCTCATTTACTGTACCTTCAGAGGGCAAGTCAGATAGCTTACCATCTACTATAACAAATCTAGTGCTCTGTGGGTGGTATTCCTGAGAGGTCCTTCAGTAAAACCAACTCATCTTCTTTGATTTACTGTGCAGGGTAACTTGGTAGATAGAACCGGATACTGCTTGACATTTATTGCTAGTTTCATTTGTAGATATTGTTCTCTAATTTAACAGTTGTTCTTGCCAACCTGCTTCCAAAAGTGACTGAAACCCATGAAAAACTAACCAGGGCATCATCTTTCTTCATCTGTGGCTTGCCATAGTTCATTTTAAGGCTTCCTATTAGAAAAAAGACATTAACAGGTGAATAATTGTCACTTGTTTCAATAGTCAGATGAAAATATAATTAATTATAATTACTGTGTCACTAGTAGAGCTGAATGAATGTTGCTGAAAATATTTTCAGAAAACGTTATTAGACTTTTCAAATTAATTTCACTCTGCTGTGTCTGTGCCCCTTCTGTTTGTACAGTAGGGGTATTTTTAGCAAGCAAGTTTAATGGTACAAATTTTCCCTATAGAACTGATTCTAAATCATTGCAATCAATTTCATTTTATTTTGTGAAGTGAAAAAGTGACTGAGAGTTTAACTGCTGCGTGGAGTAGAGGCAAAAAAACAGTTTGAGGGAACAGAAAAAGCAAAAAGGGAATTCTGAGAATGTCTTAAAGAAAAGGCCCAGGACACATAATGGAAAGAGGTAACAGCCTGAACATGGGGGTAATTGCTCGCTGTCTCTAAAACAGAAAACAAAAATTCACCAAATCCCATACCGTCTATATTGTTGCCATTTAAATAAGAACGTTATTGTACAGTATTACTAATATTATGGTAGGATTCCAGCATGGCACTGTTTAAATGCCAACTAAAATCTGGATATTATAAGATCAGAACTTTCTAATGACCAATATGTAATAAAGAGGAATGTGTTAATGTTGTAGGATAATTTTAAAGGTAACTATGAGCAGGATGTTTCAGGGGTATGCATGTTTGTATATGCTCAGATTAATCATCTCTTTAATGC
Source organism: Caiman crocodilus (assembly GCA_030014935.1). Lineage (NCBI taxonomy): Eukaryota > Metazoa > Chordata > Crocodylia > Alligatoridae > Caiman > Caiman crocodilus. The sequence goes on from JAGPOW010001327.1 coordinate 22,539,450, forward strand.
TAGTTGCTTGCAATATTAAAGATAAGCTATGTCAATTTTATCTATGGATTTCTATGTGTTCTGCGCTCCGGTTGATTTTTCTGAAATATGAATTCTATACTCTGCCAATCTCCAGTTACCTCCTATGTCATACAGGCTAGCATTTATGGATGGCATTCTATTTTCTTATTAGCAACCTTAGGAGGCTTCTAGTCCAGAAAGTGAATGAGACATTAATAGTTAAAATTCAGTTTTCCTATAAGTAGCAAACTATATTAAAACTCTTTAGCTTCCAGGGAATAAGCATTAAAAATTAAGTTCATTCACTTGTCTCTACAATTAGCTGCTACAAAGGTGTCATAGAAAGCAAGAGAAAGAGAGCAAAAGAAAGAGACAGAGCTAGACTTCAATTTACTCACAATTAAGGTGCTACTATCCTTTGGAGTGGGAAGATTGAGAGCCAGAGGTTAGTTGTCTTGCAGTTCGCCCCTAGATGGTGTCACTAGTGTACAGAGAAGAAGATTTAATACTACAGTTCAATTTTCTTGCAATTAGCCCCTCCCCAGAAGATGCCATTGACCTCATCAGCATTGAGACTGAGTTTCACAGTTAATTTTTTCCATACCAACCTAATGAATAGAGGCAGAGAGGGAAAGAGAGAGAAAGAAAGAGATCACTCTGCTAATTTTCCAGCCAGCAGAAACCACAGAGCTGTTAAGAGGAATGTATAGATTGTTTCATTTGACAAGCCTGTCACTTACCAGAACCCAACACACAACAGCCGAGACAACACTACTATACCCTTAAAGAGGAAGTTTCTGTCTTGTTCAGTATTCTCTTACTAGTGCATGCTGCCATCCTGTCCCTTCACTTCTAAATATTAGCACAAAGCTGAAGCCAAACAAACCCTGTAGTACTTCCTTAGCATGACCCAAAATGACATTTTATAGCGGTAGAAATGTCAGAAGTCTGATCGACTTTTTCATCCCTGTTTAATTTCTGTAGTTAAAATCTTAAGAACTCAATTTCCCTGTGACCTTCTATTTCTTCAGCCATCGCTTTGAAGGAGGTGTGTGTTGACTCCCAACATTTCCTTGTAGGACTGAGCAAAAACCTGTGTTTTCAGTTAGCAGGTTGATCCAGAAAGATTAAATTTGGGGTCAAAATATTTCCCCCCCTCAAACATAAGTCCTCCCTTCCCCCCAATATTTCAATTCAAATAAAACTTTTAAAATGAATTAACTTTAGAGGTAAAATTAAAAAAGAAACGATCATTTCAAAACCAAACTGCCAAAACAGTTTGTTTTGAGGCGAAATGAAATATTTACTTTTATGAAACATTTTTCTTTGGGTTTTTCAGCCAAAAGAATTTGATACAAATTTGCAAATATTTTCAGTCAACTAATATATGCATACTTTAGGAAAAAATTGCCTCCCAAATTTTAGCCAACTCTAGTTTTCTGTGTTTCCATCTTGGTTTTCCTATATTACCTATCCTCTTTATTCTGTTTTCTCATTACTAAAACTAAATTTCAAGGACTATCCTCTACCTCAGAAGATATATATGGCTATTGTTACATTTTTGTCATCCTCAAAGTGTGTGAAATTTGTTTTTAATATAGATTCCTATATTGTTTTGGAGCTATCATCTCCAGTATGTTCAATAATAAAACATTAGGTGTTGAGATCTGGTGACTTCCCTCCTGAGAACTAAGGAACCATTTTCCTATTCATTAACACTCTGAGAACCTGAATGTTGAATTCAATTCCTCTCATTGTCGGCCTTTCAAATCATCTTACATCACCATTGAATGCCATTTATTCCCTTTTACCTTTATCGTTAAGGGATGAAGATTATCTCTAAAGAGTGGTTGTAAAAAATTTAAAGAACCAGTGGATAAAAGGCAGTTCTAAATAAGTATGTTATCATGTTACTGTCCTCTGCCCATCAGGGACATTTTTTTTTTATTTCAGTATATTAATACAGGTATTATATGCTAATGAAATATAAGTTGATCCTAAGAAAGCCACTTATCGAGGTTCAGTTGCTATCTAATAAATTTAATTTTAAATTACATTAGCAATAAAGACTTAATTATATTCTTATCAATATATTGCATTGTGTGAAGAATGTCTGACTATTAATTTATATGCAGCAATTTTCTTATAGCAGAATAATTGGCATTTTAAGCATGCAACTTTCAAATTGCATGTAAAATATGTATTTGTGACACCTTAAAATGTTACCAGAAGTTCTAATGAACTTAAGGCTAATAGTACAGATAGCCTTCAGTTTCTTGAATGCCAGTCCCAGGGTCTTTTTTTTAATTTTATATGTACATATACATATATCTTACCGGGATATGCAGTATGCTCATAGGGTCAATGAATTTTCCGTTGTTAAAATTAGATTACAAATTTTAGGGTACTGGAGAGATGGCTTGTTCTTTCAGTAAAACAAAACAGGCCTTTTAGCTTTCATGTACATATGCAACATAGATGGAATTTACTTCAGAATATTATAAAGCCTATATATTTTTGCATGGGAGGCTATTAGGTTGCAATTCGGGAAAGCACTGAGCATAGGCTTCCAACTGAGAATATACGTAAGTGTTTTCCTGAATAAGAATGTATTTAAGCATATATAGAAAGGCTTCCCTGAATTGGGCCTTTGCACATGCCCTCCTGAATCAAAAATAGTCAATGACAGCTTTAGTTGCTTCCTGAAGTTGAAGTTTTTGCTTTACAGTGAAATACATGTTCTATGGGCTGGGTCTGTCTCCCACAGTCTCAAAATCTGGCCCCTGGTGCTGTCCCTTTTGCCAGTCCAGGCCATCTCTACATGCAGAGCACAGGACATGTGCTGGTTAGAGTGCTTGCTTAGGTTGTTTCAGGCTACAGAGACTGATCAGGCCAGTCCTAGCCTACGCCATTGACAGTGTCTGCTTAGGCTGGGGCCCTGGCTGCAGTGCCCATGGTGCTCACTTGGGGAGTCCCAGGCGATACCATCTGTGCTGCCCACTGGAGCCAGCCCCAGACAAGTCCAGGCAGGTGCCACCTGTGCTGGATCAGGCATGTGGGTGGAAGAGGCAGGGTTTATAGGCCTGCTCCAGCCCTGTGCTGCTCATCTGGCCTGAGAGGCCAGATGAGTTTGACAACTCTGCTTTAGAAGCTGCAAAAAGTAAATAAGTTTAGAAGCTGCCATATTTAAAAATTACACGGAACTAAAGTGAACAGAAGCTGTTAATATCCAAGTAAAATTTTACAGTGACTTGTGAATTAAACCAATTCAAATGTAAAATTATTCTATTACTTAAAAAAATTATAATCTAGATTATTACACTTCTTTATTTAATTTTAACTAATATAGCGGTTACCATTAAAAATACACCACTTACTTACAGTTACCAAACTAAAGTATTTGGGATTATAGAAGGCATTTATGATTCATGATTTATCTTCCATAATCTTGAAGGATTATGATTAATGTGTTGACTTTAACAGAGATGACTGTATTAGATGTGCAGTGGCCATGTCTGACTCATACTATGGGTCTTACTCCAGATTCAGCAGTGTGAATCTGAAACTTGCTCCAAACCTGTCCTGAAGGCCACCATTTGTCAACCAAGTTGTAAATGGCTATCTGGCCATTCAGGCAGGGCCATTCAGGTCAGTCAGGCATGATAGCCACATCACTCCCATGAGTACTCCTTACTACAGAAACTTGTGTGCTTTGATCACTCTAGCATTATGGACTACTTAACCTTGGATGGACTGCTGAGTTTGACTGTACTAACAGTAACACAATAAATAGTACTTTTAGTATATTTTGTAGTAAGTTTTTATATGAGAAGGGAACAGGTCTCTTTTCTCCACCTCCACTGAATTAATCCATTTCATAGATGGGCCAGACCTTGGAACATTTTGGGGGTGGAGGGTAGCAGATCCTGGAGGTGACTTTTGATTGTATTTCAGATTTGACTGATATCTCATTGTAATGCATAAACACTGAGATCTAAATGAAATGACTAGATTTTATGAAATGCCTGCTATTTGGGATCAAAAAATCATGAATACACCCTGTAAGAGTTTTGTTGCATGAAACAGGAACCTAGCTTCAAAAATCTGTTCTTGGCTTGATAGCCAAGCTTAATTCTAGATTAATCCAGTATCTCAAACTGATTGTGAGCTAAATGTCTCTTTTTCCACCTGGCTGTAGAAGAAGGTTATCAAGGTGCTCTTTGAGGATACAGTAATACATCCAAAATTGCATCATAACTAGAATTCGCAGCTTCTCATTAGAAATGATTTATTACTGTATTATTAAACAGGCTACCTGAGGTGATTATGCCATAATTTGGATGCCTTTTCTACCCTTTTAAGTTTTATTTCTCTATAAAATACTATCATCTTATATACATACCACTCTAAGTTTTGATTCTTTGTTAGTTTAAAAAGAGAAAACGTAATCTATGACAAACACACTGCAGGAGCTGCTGCAGCTTTGTGCTTGTTCTGTCAACCCTGGGAAGTAACTGCAGTTTACAGCACTATATGCAAAGTAAATCTCACCACCAGCAGAGACAAATCCCTTGCATGTTTTTGCCCTTTTGCAATGCTGATTCCAACTGGATTGTTTGATTTTTTTTTTTTTTTTAAGACGTGAAGATATAAAAAACCCCTGTCTGTTAACTGTGTCCATATTCCTTTCTTACTCATATCAGATAAACATAGCTCTGGAAGCAAAATTGAATCAAGGTATGGTTAGCCAAATTTTAGGCAAATATTGTGAAATTCATCCATATTCACAATTAACCCCTGATTCTGGTTCCATTAAAGTTAATGGGATCCTTGCAGTTAATTCCAGTGGGTGAAAACAAAATGGGAAAACACTTATCATTCATGCAGACCATCTGCACAGATGAAGCTTTCACTGAGCATTCAATTTCACCCAATGAGAGAGAACTCAGACCTTGTAGCTGTTATTCCAAGAACAATTTTCTAATTAATAATGACCACCAATAAACTCAGTTATTAGGAACCCTGCAAGTATGGTCTGAAGCATCAAAATTCTGTATTTTGTCAATGTTCCTTTTGATTCAATTTTAACTAATTTATTGGAATTTATGTGTATTGTAAATGCACTGTATAAACATACAAGCAGCTTAAAGTTTTACTCTGTAGCAAATGAAAGAAACACTTTACAAACCTTGCTCTATCTTTTCAGAAGTGCGGGGGCCAATTTTTCATAGTCAAGCGGTATATTTGATGAAATGACAAGCAAATTTCTAAAAATTAAATACATTCATATGGCCAGTACAGATCCATAAGCAATATTTTAATTTAGAATTTTATCTGCTGGTCACGCTCTGAAAATATTTATATTTGTCTTTTTTCCTAGGAGGTTTGTTTTTCCTGCTTGTATTTCTGTTTGTGATATGGAAGGAGCTTGCAGCTGATCTGCAGAAATACATACTTCTAGAAAGAAGTGAAAAATGCCTGGAGGACACCTTTGTGAATGTGTATTATGGATGGTCATTTATGTTTGCTGCAGCTGGGGTTCCCTTGGTTTTAATTTCAGGACTTCTCTTTTACCTTGTTGGCCAAAGCATTCTGAAAGCATTGGAGTAAAAATAATCTATAGAGTTAAGATGTGTTCTGATAAAATCTTTTAATGCTGTCTGGAAATTTGGTCACATCGATTTTGGAGATTATACAATTTTTGTAGTCCTATTTTTTGTCAGGTTATATGCTTGATCAAGAGCCACTGTTGAATAAAGCCAGGGAAGGAACACTGCAAAAATACAAAAACAGTAATTTAAAAAAAGATGGTCCTGAACCCAAATCCACACTCCAAATATTGTATTTATACTGTGTAAATGTTCATATGGACTCTCTTGATCTGCCTCTAATTGGAAAGACCAAAGCCTAGATACTTAGATACCAAGTTGAAGAATTGTAGACACATTTTTGTTTGGATTCAGACCCAAATTTTGCAGGCCTGGTTCATTTTGCTTCAGTCAATGAAATACTATTTTTAATAGGCTGTGCATATTTACAACCTGCCTGTGGGTCTCAATATTTATAAATATTCAGAGAGATTGGGATGTGACGTTATTCCTAGCACCCTTGCTTCTTGTTTAAAGGTAATCAAATCTGGCTGTGATGATATAAATTCTAAGCTCTATTTGTGAAAACCAATTAAGCATGATTTTTTCTAAGTTAGCTTTAATTGACATTTAAAGGACAGCTATTACATAATGCCAGGAGATGCACTTTTTTCCCTGCTCATTTAAGGTCTCAAGCCTGCAAACACAAAGGTGCATCTACCCAACTTTTTAAATAAGGGAATAGAGCCGTTATTTCACAGGAAATAAATCACTTAGTTATTGTATATACAATAGTTTATACTGTCCACTACATGTTTTCCAAACCCTCAAGATGGTCCTTGCCCTGAGAATTTAACAATCTAAGGACAGGCAAATTGACAGGGCTAGGGGAAGGGAACGGGAACAACAGTATTATAATAATCTGTTTGATGTGATGGTGCCTATGGGCCTACCAAAATGGGACCCTATTGTGCTAGGTACAAATGCAGAATAACAGACAATCCCAGATACGTTACATACAGTATAAAGGTACATAAGTGCTCGAGTACTCAAGTGTGTGCATGTGTACAGAGGCTTTCATTACAGTAGCACATGCTAATTGTAGTACGCTACAGGCAAAACTGTTTCAACCCTAAGGGCAAAGTAGTTTCTATTTGTACTGTACAAGAAGATTTGTAAAAAATATGAGAGAAATTACAAGATTTGGTCCTGTCACTACGTGTTTTCTTTTAGTGATCTCAGTGCTTTAAATAGCTTGTGGCAGGCTCTTGCCTGCTTAGTTGATTTGCATAATATTTGAATCGCACTTTTCACAATATCTGCTTTATTTGTGACTGCCATGGTTTGAATTAAACATATATCTTTGAGTTATATGCCAGGCTATTGACTAGATGTAGTTAGTTAATAATGTGATGTAAATCTGTTGTAGAATGCAGTGAAATTTGTTGGAGGTATAAAAATGTTTATTACTGTTTCTCAGATATTTCTCAAGTATGGCATTTCTTGTCCTTTGATGGCAACCAATGGAGCAAGTTCTAATTACTTTTTTACAAGATCCATGGCATGCATAGAATGAGCATTTGTAATTCCAACACGTAAAGATTTCTCTTTTCGTATGAATAACAGGCTTAGTCTGTAGTTCTCACTTAATAAAATCCACACTGATTCCCATTAATGGAAATTTTGTTTGAATAGGATGGCTATAAACAGTATAGTTTGTATTTTTTAAGTGAAGAGATGTTTCATGGCATCTGGAAATACACAGATATTTAAACGGTTTATTTGTCAATGTTAAAGTGTTTTTTAATGATATCTGTTAGGGTTATGCTTGTGTCCATCAGTTCTTCAAGTGATTATTTCTCACTATAAATTGTTTCGTTGGATACTTTTTGTCATTTAATTATCCATTCAGTGTTGAGCTGAACACTTATGGCCACAAAGAAAAAAAGTATATAATCTAGGAGCAGAAGAGGTCAAGATTTACAGTCACTTGCCTTTCACTGATCCCATAAAACAATTCAAGCATGCAGAAATGATGATCCCATAAGAGACACCAGGGCACAAGTACAAGAATGCAAAAAGAAATCCATCAGACTTATTGATATCTCTGAAGCTAAGGATCCCTGAAGTTGTGAATATAGAAGTGAATTTTATATTATAGAATGAAATATTTATTAACTTTCTCCATCTGTTCTTTAAAAAATTTAGTTTAATGTCATCAAGGCATTTATGGAATACATTTAGCTTAATCATGCATTCATGCCCTGGGGAGTAACCATCCCTTAGAGACTTACTAGCTCAGGATCAGCTCTAGAACAAGCAATAGTTTAAAACTCAATCATTCTTTTAGAAAAAGCAAGATTTACAATTATTTTGGAATTAGTAGATTTTAAACCTATTTGTGCTCGATGCACCATGATGACATTATGGTAAATACGATACAGTGACACAATAAAATAAGTACAGCTTATGTTAAAATGCATCATTAATAGCCATCTTAAGTGCTCAGCAAACATTCTGTGGAGATACAGAAGAAATTACTTTATTTTGTAGCTTGTGTACTTCCTAGGCTTAAGATAACTCAGACAAAATTGTCCTCAGGAATCTGGGTTGGTTGAGGGTTTTTGGGTGGGGATTTTTGGTGATAACCTACTGGGTTCAATGATGTGGTCTTGAAATTCAGGCTGCCACAGTCTTTTTCATCTGTTGGATTTGAAAGAGTTTGACAAAAGGACAGAACACTACAGTGCCAAGGCTATGAGCATGATTCTGTTCTGACTCGCATCAGCACAAATCAGGAACAATTCCAGTGAATTAAATACACTCACCTCAGTATACGACTGCTATAATGCAGATCAGAATCAAGCTTAATAAACACATTTTCAAAAATGTATAATTAAAAGGGGTGATTCCATATCACACTAATGAATTTTAGCCAAGGTTCTCTTCAAGGCTGCTTTTCGCACATTAGCATTTGACGTTAGTAAGCAATGAATAATTCTATTTTTTCTTTCAAACATCTGGGACACTTCCTACTTTATTTGCTACTCATTTGACAGTCTGCAGGAAATATTAATGAGTGCTGGGTGTTAAAATACAGGCCCTATTGATCATAGTCAGAAAGCAAGGTTACATATGAGAGGCTGCATGTTTTGGGATTAAGAGGCTTGGTTTTAGTGAGATGAAAGTTCAGTTAGTTTAAGGAAAAGACTAGTGTCAGTGAATTAAAACAGGGAGGGGAGGTATCGAAAAGTCACTAGATCAGTTCCAAATCAAGCCACCACAGGATTTCTACCTAAAGGTCATTTTGATGCCTACAAGAGTATTGTCTCAGCACAGAATGCACATGCTATTACACTCCACGCCTCTAGGCTATTGCCACCAATGGTTGTTGTTCAGTGAGCTGATACTAAAGAATTGAACCATTGATCACTCAGTCATTTCTTTCACATTTGTGTCTTGAAACTGAAGCAAGAATAATAGCTAAAGTTTGTCCATTATGAAGACAACTTTTAACTGGAAATGTAGAGTGCACCCTAGCAGTTCCAGCCTAGGGCTGGAGAAGGAGATAAGCACTTAATGGAATACACGATGGAAGCCTCCCAACCTCTGCCCAATGCTGCTCAACCTCTGGAGGAAATAGCTCTACCTGTCCCAGATAATGTTCATAGATTGAAGTGCCATATTCAGCCAGGACCATGAGCCAGTGGGACCACACTGTTCTGGAAACTGGAATGAGCAGTTTTGGTTGAAAAAGCTCAGGATGAGAAAAGAAACTTTACTTTTCTGGAGAGCTGACTTTGAGGCAGCAGTACCAGGCTGTGAAGATGAACAGGGTACTGTGTGTGAGAAGATTGTCTTATAATGACAATAACTGGGACAATTAAGCACTTGAGAGTCACTAGTCTGGGGCTTGAAAGTCCTTGGAGTTTGCTATTTATAAGATACGAGGTTGTGCTGGCAAATGTGCAAGAGATCATTGATGGGTTTGTATAACTGGGCTTCTCAGGCTGGGCAGGGTCTACTGATGGAACTGATATACCCCTTTCTATGTTCTCCTACCAAGCTCTGCTGCACAATAATAGAAAACAGTTCCATTCCCAGATGATGGAAGTTTAGTGGCCATTGTTCTTCCACATTCATGAGCAAAGTCTATACTGCCAGAATTTTTAAAATTTCTGGGTTTTTCCAGAGGAGAAAGGGTGGGGATCTCTTCTAAGGCTGTGCGAAATTTCACTGGTTGTTTTGATTCAACACTGTTTTAACTAATCTTGAGCTTGAAACAATGAGATTGAATCTAAATGAAGGGGTTTAAAACAGCCTCAAAACAAAATGAGGCTAGTTGAAATATTTTGAAAGTTTCAAAATGTTTCAAGTTTTGAAGCCAGCAGCGAGAGATAGGGGAGAACCAGGGCTACACTCCTAGCACCAGCCAGGAACGCAGCCTTGACTTTCCTTGTCTCCTGATGATGGAAGCTGATAACAGCACAGGGGAAGGGAACTGAGCCCAGGCTCAGTTCCCCGTCGCAGTGCTGCAATCCAGTGGGGGCATTGTGATCTGGTGGGGGGGACAGAGAGTCAGCCTAGCTGGGATGACTTCTCCCACCCCCCCATGCTGCGATCAGGTGCAGGGCAGAGTCAGCCCAACAGGCTCACTCCCACACCCCCTGTTGTGATCGGGTGCGGGGTGGAGAGTCAGCCCAACTGGGCTTTTTGCCCCCCTCCATGCTGCGATCAGGTACGGGGGTGGAGAGTCAGGCTACAACTTCCTGTGTCTCTCCCCTGCACGTCGCAGGTAGGGATGCTTCTCAAACCCTGCCATTGCTTTGCGGGATGGATGTTCTGGTCACCAAGCAAGTTCGGGGCAGTTCCCTGGGGGCCTTCCTATCACGTCTTTGATGATTAACTGGTTTGAATTGGGAGGACAATGTTTGGTCCTGCCCCCCAGAAGCTTTCCCTTGGTTGCTTCCACTGCCCCCTTTTATGTGGGGCTCCACTTTCCCTACACCCCACCTACCGCCAACCGTGATGTTATCACTCGCATCGTCAAGGGTGATTTCCCGGATGGTCTTCAACGCTCAAATTCATAGGGTCTGATGGCCACACTCAATTGGTGGTGTTCCTTCCCTGAGCATCTTCTGCAGCCCCCTTTTTCCTGTTTAGGCATTGTCTGTCCTTGGCAATGTCTTGTTCCCCATCGTGTCATCCCTTTCTTGGATTGGGGTCAGTACTGCCCATCAGTGGCATCTATTTTAAGGTGCCACTGGATCCCACTGGAACCCAGTCTTCAGTGGTGCCAGTCAGTGCCCACTTTGGCTCTGTGGGCAGCTCCCCCAGCTCATGCTGGCCATGGATCTCTCAGGCTTCCCACTCCTGGGGTGCCCACCAGGTCCTCTCCCTGGGACCATGGGAGTGCTCCTGTCCCTCCATACTGGCTGAGGGTTTTGCTTCCAGTCCCCGCCCCCTCACTGCTCTTTCTCTGGGCCTTTTATCATGGCCCTGGGTGTCTGACTAGCCAATCATCCCTGGCAGGCACGTAAAAAATGTGCCTACGCTGATGCAGGAGCTGTCCCTGGCTCCTTCCAGCTTGTCCAATTTTTTTCTCTTTGAACTTCTGCCATGGCAGCTCTGCCTGCTGCAGTTTCACTTTTCCCGTGCTTGTCTCCTGGTATGGCATCCCGCTGCCTCCTGGCAAAGCATCCTGCTGCCTCCCGGTGCAGCATCCCGCTGCCTCCCAGCTTCAGCAGGTAATTCTTTTCCACACAGCCCAACTGGGCTCACTCTCTGTCCCACCCACTGCAATTGGGTGTGGGGGTAGAGAGTCAGCCCAACTGGGCTTGATCACAGGTTCCTAAAAGCTGTAGGTCAATCTTACAGTTGCTAGAAACCAGCCAGACCTGCAGGGTGGTTAGCAGTTAATATACTGGATAGTTTATTTGAATTGCAGGTAAGAGAGGATCCCATCCCAGGATGAACAGGAGGCTTAACACTGCAGCATAACACACTGAAAGAGCCAAGGAAGGTGACAAAGATACAGAAACCACTATATTCATACACTTGATAATCCATGAGCAATGTGGCCATGTTAATATCTGCCTATTCTAATACTGCATTACATCCTTTAAAGCACAGAAAAAATGTTCAATAAGATGTGGGGTGAATAAATTGCTGGGCCTATACACATTATGTACAAGTGGACATTTGGACTTGTGGTACTTTATGCTGGTACTTAAAACAATGGAGTCTGCTATGGGCATGAGTTCCAAATCAGGAGTTCTTGTACAAATGAATGTCAGACTCCCATGTTCAAGATTTCCGTGCATCTAGCATTGGTAGAAATTAAGGAAATATGGTCCATAGCAATTAGGGGTGCTCATCCTTATGGACAACATTCTCATTACTTTGACTACCCACAGCTTTGTTGCCTTCCTATCTGATCATATGCATGGTCATATACTTCCTCAGGACTAATCGATGTATATATAGGGCTTAGTCCATCTGTTTGTGTTTCTGTCTGTCCATAACACTCTTTAAGGGCACCAGGAGCCTGGCATGGTGGGAAAGGCAGAGAGAGGGCCCAGCTGAGGAAAAGTGGGAGCTAGCCTCCTGGCTATTGTGAGAAGACAATTGGATGCACAATGCCATCAAGAAAGTACCCTCTCATTTAGCCAGGAGCCTGGCTCTGGCTTTTCCTCAGCTGGCCTCTCTGTTTGCGCCCCCTGCTGCGCCAGGCTCCTGGCATCCTTAAAGAGTGTTACAGACATATTGTCATACAGACAGACACACAGATGGATGGACTAAGCCCTGAGAACCAAGCTACATGAAGAAGGTGATTGAATCTGAGGTGACATCAAGACAGCCATGCAAATGAGTCCCAGGAGGAAGCTACCATGAGAAGAGAACTAGATGCACAACACTATCAAGAATGTGGTGCAAATGAATTGCAAGTGGAGGCCACCCTGAGAAAACAATTAAATGCATGATGTAATCAAGAAAGCCTTGCAAATGATTCCCAAGAAAATGCCTCTGTGAGAAGACAATTAGATGCACAATGCCATCAAGAAAGTTGCCATCAAGAAAGTCGTCATTCATCCATCATTCTTGATGAACAATTCATAATTATTTCATACCCAAGGATATGACCAAGTATATGATCAAACAGAAAGGTGTGGGTAGCCAACATGATAAGATCATTGTTCACAATGATGAGCACTCTGAACTGTTATGGGCCATATTTCCCTACTTTCCACCAATGTTAGATATAAAGAAACTTTGGATGTAGGAGTTTGCCCAAAAGTGTAGGAAAACAATGAAAAGAGGAGAGGATAGACCAGGTTCATGTATGATACAGACCATGTTATCACAGAAAGCTGCAACCTATCTCCTAAGTAACATGGTCTACTATAGAGATACTTGGGCTGTCCTCTACTCTCTTCATTGTTTTCCCATAGAATTATGGGACGATCTTCACCCTAGGGTTCTGCGGGAATTGGCTGAGGTCATTGCGGGACCGGTGGCGCGGCTCTATGAGCGCTCGTGGTGCTCTGGTGAGGTGCC
>JAGPOW010001327.1:22552694-22611776 GCA_030014935.1 Caiman crocodilus
CCGGTGCTCTTTCCTGCCAAGGCAGGGGGTCAGACTAGATGATCTGCCCAGGTCCCTTCCGACTCTAGACACTATGATACTATGATACTATGATATGAGTCAAGTGCAAGATGCTAATTTTTACTTTTAAAGAGCTCAGTGGCCTGGGCCCAAAATGCTAAGAGCCACTGATGAGGACAATCATCAACAACTTCATTCCTTGGACACACTGAAGCTTTTTATCAAAAGTGGGCATGTCAACATGAGATGGTATGTCACCATAGTGATGAGCTTTGGTGAGGTAGCTTGTCGCTACAGCGATGTAGCTTCAGTGGATATGAACTGTGATGCTGCCGCTAGTTCACAGTAGGGTCAGAAATTACCCTTGTGGTGCAAGGACTGTGCAGTATCAGTGGTTACTCCACAGTCATTTAGTAAAGCAAGAACTAAATGACTGCATAGTAACAACTGCACAGTTGGAAGTATCCAGTGTAACATTAATCCTCTACAGGAGACAGAACTCTAGGGCCAATTCAAGATTATGGAGCACACTTCCGCAGAAACTAAGGGTTCTCACAGATCTCATCAGCTTTCACTGCCAGTTTTAAAAGAATATTTCTAAAGGAAAACCTTGCACTGCACACAACTGCCTAAAAAAGAGGCAGAAGGAAATATAGAACAAGCCTCACCTGGCAGGTTTTAGTCATGTTGCTTAATTTTAGAATTAGAAGACAATAGGAGACTACAGCAGTGAGGGCAGTACAAGAATCTGGATAGGGCAGAATGATTAAGAAAACAGCATTTACCATACATCATTACATCACCAGGAAAATATGTAATCCAGGTGAACACAGGTTTGTACTTCCCTGTCCAATTGAGGGAATTATTGGCAGGGCAGTGTGCTGTGGAGGGCCACACCAGCTCAGTGGTTGCTGCCATCCCCTAAAGAATCAGGTCCAGTCAATCAATTACTTAACTATATACAGATTTATTATTACAACAAAACCATTAAAGAGTAAAGAGATAGATTATTTATATATATATATATATATATATATATGTATGTGTGTGTGTGTGTGTGTGTGTGTGTGTGTACATTATTAACAAATGTTAATTATTAATTAATAAATGTGTAAATTATTAACAAACCCTATTTTTTATATATATATATATATATATATACACACACACACACACACACACACACACACACACACACACACACACACACAGATATACACACACCCAGTTATCATTTAAAATACAGATGAACAATAGAACAAACCAGACCAAAGGATATTGATTGGGCAACCTTATAACTCTACTCATATACAAACTATTACTTCAAATTATTCACATAAACTGTAAGGCACAGTCCACAAATATAATCAGCAGTCCTTTGACTACCTGGGTGCCCTCCAGGGCAGGGGCCTCACTCCCAAGGTACCACTACAGGAAAGGAGATCGGGGAAAGAAAAAGGAGAAGAAGACCTCAAAGACTCCTAAGCTCCCCCACTATCACCCAGAAACAGCCCACATGGTGCCCCTTTGCAACTCGTGGAGGGAGCGGGGGGCCTTCCCCTGTGGGAACTCTCTCTCCAGGGTAACTTACTACTCCACAGTCCCGGAGGGTTGCGTCTTGTTCTCCAGGTCAAGCTCTGTTCCCCGCTGGGTTTTCCTGCCGCCTGACTGCTGCTGCCATCCTGGCTTAGGGCCACATGCACTGCTGCGTGTAGTGGGCGCTTTGCCTTGTGCTAGGGGTTGGAGGCCTGGACAGCCTTGTGCAGCACCAGGGCTCAGTCTGTTCCTGGACCCTCTGGGCAGCGTCCTCTGCGCTGAGCTGCTGCCCTGTGTCAGCAGCTGTGGAGCTGAGCCACCTCAAACAGGTCCCAGGATCTCTCATCCTCCATGCAGCACTTCCTGCCCTGAGCTCCCACCCTCATTCTGGGGGATGAGGACCTGAGCCGCCCCAGGGGCTCCAAAGATCCTGCTCTGTGCACTGGCCTGTGCACCGTGTCTCTGGCCACACACCAGAGGTTGCAGACCTAAGCTGCCTCACACAGCTCCCAGGGTCTGGACACCATGCACCTTGCTGCACACCACGATCCTAACCGCTGCAGCTGTCTCCCGCTCCCTGCTGATAAAAATCTTCAGGGGCTCTTCCTGGGCTACTGCTTTGCCCTGCTGAGCAGCTCTCCTCAGCTTTTCTAAGCCCCACTCTCTCTTCTCAGTCCCTACCACATCTTCCTCCTGCTGGGCACGCAGCTCCTTTTATATGCTCCAGGGCTCCACCCCTGAAGTCTTCTGGACCTGACACTTCGCAGTTTTCACTCAGGTCCAGGGACCTCCTCTTCCCCTTCCCTCAGGAAAGGGGCGTGATATTATTTCTCTTGTTGTCTCCTGATTGGTGGATGGGCTCCACCAATCAAAACAGCAGAACCTCAAGCCTAGGACTCAACCCAAGCTCTGAAAGGTAAGCCTGCTACAATATATGCCATTTTGATGGAAAGATGCTAATCCTTTCTCCCTCATATTATTACACTCAGAAGAAAACAGAGGTCTTCAAGCATTGTCTCTCAGTAGAGGCTAAGCTAGCTACTCAAGATTTACATGGCTCACATCCCACTTGCTCCCATTCGGCAGGCTGGCCTTATCATCCTGTCCTGATGAATCAGCATCTTTTGAAGTACATCTTGTCAGTTATCCAGAGGAAATGCTGCCTGGTGAAGTGCTGATGTGGCAATGAGAAGCAGCCATGTAGCAGGTGGAAGAAGGAACAGATGCAGCGCAGCAAATTAAAGCACAAACAAAATTAAAGAAAATAAGTAAATATAAACTAGTGCCATGCTTCTCACACTATGCTGTATATTACTCCTGGATTAAGACACATCAGCTAGACAACATTTTACAAGAGTCCCAGCACCTCAATCCTATAATCAATAACTTGTACATGCTACAGCACAAAGAATTCTTATCTAGAAGACCACTTTGAATTCAGTGAATTTATTTAATCCCTGATGCCTGTGGAGCATCAATCCTGTCTTCTGGGTTAATTTATTTATTCCAAGGATCTATTTTTAGTCTGTCGAGTGCTTGACATTTGATAAGAAGATTTTTCCCCTTTTCTTAAAAAAAAAGACCGCAAGTGTAAAGTATTGTTTATAGAAATTATTTGTTATTCCTTGCTACTTCTCCTGAGTCAACAAGTCCTATTATCAGTAGTAATGCCATATACAAATAGATTGGAATATGCTACTTTTCCACACTGACTGTCAATGCATGTTTCTAAATCAGTAGCTGATACTCTATGGATCTTCCTTTTTTTCCCTTCAGCTTTATCCAAAGAACACTCTCTGCTCATTTCAGAAAAGAATTACTTTCCTTTGAGATCCGTTCAAGATGTGTACAGTATTTAGTTTGGGAGTTGTAATGAATGTTTGTGATGCTCTTATCTTATGGAACTTGAAATACTGAAGTTACTGTAGCATGAACAATAGGTTGAACCCAAAGGAAAACAGTGGTTTGAATCATGTGAATACATAGATGTTTGTTGTTAAAAAGGAATAACAATGTGAAAAAATGCTGTACAGCCAACACTCTGATGATATAGTAGCAATTATTATCAGAGCTGTAAAGAACGCATTCTAATTAACCCAAATGGTAGGTACTAAACATTTGATTATAAAAGGTTAGATTGAAGCTGTCTGAGCTTTAGGGACTGGCAAAAAGAAAAAAAAAATCTTGTCTGACCTTGACTGATTAGATTAATGATGGCTTCATAAAAGCAAGGAAAAAATAAAATAAAATAAAATAAAGGGCAATTGTGTGAGAAACACAGGGTTAATTATATTTTCTCTCTTCATCTTCCAATATTTCCCTGCATGGTTTCCATTAAAAATGTAACACATGGTGAAAAGAGTGAAGCATTTGGAGGATGGGGACATTATCCTGACAAAATATATTACCTGTCCTCAGAAATATTTTTGTAAAGCCACAGAATGTAATTGTTTTTTCCATTTCAGATGTTTTTAAAAATCTTTATTCTCTTTCCTCAGTGCAAAAATCATTCTGTATAAGGGACCATTCATCCAACCATTCAGAAACGCTTTGGAAATATTATACAATAAAATGAATACTTTAAATTCTGAAACATTTATTACTGCTAACACCTCATCTATTACGCACTGAAATAATTGCAATGCATGGTGAATATGATTCAGTTCATACGAAACAGAGACATCAGTTGAATGTGTCCCCAGTAAAAAAGTAGGAAAACTTAGCAACTCAGACAAATCAACCCCTGAATTAGACCCATTGCTTTGTGAGGTGGATACCACATGTATTGAGATACATCTGATAGCTTCTTCTTAAACTAGACATGGCACCTATCAAATTAAATACAACATTTTCAAAATTAAGGTTGCTAGCTAGTGAATCATATAAATATCTCTGATATCCTATCAATAATGAATCAAATTTATTGTACTTTTCTTGCAACATGTCTTGAAATAAGTTCATGAGGTAGAATAAATTCAACAGTGATTAAAATTTCTACAACTACAGTAGAATTTATTCTTATCTTTACATGTTTACTTAGTAAGCTTCAGTAGTTTTTGTCATCAGATGGCCTGTCTAAAGGCATCACAGTTCTTAAATGCTTCAACTTTAAAGCAATGTTCTTCAACTTAGTCTCATGCTTTCAAGCCAAGTCTATTGGCTTAAAGTTTTTACAGAAAGAAAACCAATGCTGCAAAGGGGAGTGGGAATGGATTCTATAGGGAAAACACAATGAACGGTTCCAATCTCTCATTTTCATGAGCAACAAGTTTCTTTATATAATTGATATGATAAGATCCAATCCTGCAATCTTCATGCTGTTTTCTAAAAACTAGATATTCCATCAATAGCTATCAGGTTTCACTGGTTTATCCCAACTCCTGCTGGACTGCAAAAGGTGGAAAGTACAGTAGAGTAATATGGTGGTGGGAGAAATTGGCTGTAGCTTCCTAATATCTCCTCTCAGAATGTATGTGAGCTATAGGTAGCCAAACTGTTAAAAAACGAATACTACTTCTAACAAGTATTCAATGTTGCATTTGTGTAATAAGATTACTGGCCTTTACTAGGTTTTTTTTTTTTCTTTCCTGGCCAAAATCAACTAACAAGAATCAGGCTGGTAAAAGCGAATAACCTTGTCACTTGATAGTGGCCAGCATCTCCTAACTCTAGGGACAATATAATGCTACTGCAATGCTGATTGGAAGGGACCATACTGCGATTCAATATGGATCTTATGGGAATCTTATGGAACCCTGAGTGGACGAAAATGCATTCTCCAATGGATGATGATTGTGGAAATATTACCCTTTCTGCCCACTGGTGAATGTCTTCTGAGGTGCAGTGGTGCAACCAGCATTCCCTTTGGATATATGTGAGTCTATCTGTGCTTAAAATTGCTTTACTATTTCATATCAGAAGACTACTAAAAGCTATTGTAACTGTACAGAAACCCACACACAGTCACTCCACATAGACTGGCATCCCAGCTGTGCTCTTCACTGTATCAAACATACCACGCAGGTGATCTGGGTTAGACACACAATGGAAAGCTCAAATAACGTTTTTGAATTTCCCATCCAGTTGAGAACACCGACACCTGTATAATGGTCTTAAAGTATTATTGTCCAATCATTATGTGAGAACTGGACCCTGGTTTTACATTCAATAAATGACATACACTAAGCATTTGTAAGAAGCTCTTGCAGAGGTTTAATTTAAATGAGAGGGGAAAGCCTTAGCTCAGCTGTAGCCTGGTGATTCGGAGATCAAAAAAAATACCTAGGGTTTGAAAAATAAGAAAGCATACAAAATACAGAGGCAGCACCACAGGGCAGCAGAGTTTTAAAAATCCCTCTAACAAAAATCCATTTCATTTGCTTTTTGGTACTTTTAGGTGCCATGGGAGTTTGAAGTTTTGAAGTGAGGATCCAAGAAGTAGTTATGTAATATGCAGATTGCTGCCTCCTGTTAATATTTCATGCTCTGGGAACCTACTTTTCCACGGGAGGCATTACATAATGATTTCCATTCCCTCTCTCTTTTTCTTTTACATGCTTTTTCTCAGCAGGTTCATTTGGTAAATGGGGAGTCTGATGAGACAAATAAGTGGCCCATAAGCATAGTTACTTTACCCCACAGCCCCACAGCTGGCCAGAGAGGCTGAGAATGAGGCAGATATTATCTGTTTCCACTACACCTGTATCTTTCAGGTTTCCCTTCACCAGTCAAAAGTCAGTGTAATCCAGCTCCTTACTGAAGAAATGTTATGGTGAGAAGGAAGCCAAATCCACTCTGTCTCCTTAGGGCTGAGGTCTGGGGAAGAAATGTGTCTCCCACAAGGCAGCTTTTCCAGCCTACAGGCTCTTCCCTGGATCACCAACAGGCACAGAGCCAGCAGCTATTTTTGTTTCAGATTCAGCCCAAGTCTCTGGTTTTCAGTTTGTGAAGTTTTCATGACTCAGGATGAAGCCACTCTCAGCAAGGGAACCAGTGTTTTATTTTTCTGTAAGATCCAAGAAAGTGTGCATGCGTGTCTGTGTGCATGTGTGGGTGTGGGTGGGGGTGTGCATGCGTGAGAGAGGGAGAGAGAAAGAAACCATGGTTTTGTTCTGTAGAGAGCTTTAGCCTGTGCCACAGACACTTCAAAGACTTCAAAGGCAGGAGATGCCCGCAGCTAGGGCTGAAGCTGAGATGAGAAGTGCTGGTTTCAGTTGACACTGGAGATTTTAGGATCTTAGGGCATGAAGCACTTTTCATTCATTTTAAATTAATTAAAATGGAAAAATTTGAAGGAGAAATAGTTTTGAGATTCATTTCTGAAGCTCCTTTTTCACTAGAAAAATTCCAATTTGAGATTAAACAAGCCTTTAAACAGACTTTGAAATGAAAATAGTCAGTGTTTAAACAGTGGCTGTAGAAGCTCACTAGTGGCAGCCATTCTGAAATGGCTGCTTTTCTCTCTTCAATAGCAATAATACAGGCAGTAGTCTACTGTCTAGTTACATATCAAATGCTTGGGCATGCTGCATTTGGCAGCTTTATACAGCGTAAGATGCTACAAATCTACTGAATGGAATGGAGCTGTGGCCAATTACAAGAGCTTTTAATTTTTGCCCCATGCCATCAAATTTGACAGTAAAATGCATTCCCCAGGTAAATAAAGTTCTTGGATTCCAAAGGCCCTAATTCTCATTTCTTTAGCAAGGCCCATTTAAACCATCCCCGACAATGGCACAGAGCTTTTAAGCGGATGCAAATGTAATTTTATACTAAATCTCAATGGGACTTCAGCATGTGATTAAAGTGCTTAACCACTTACGTATTGGAATAACAATAGGTTCCCAAAATGAAGCCTTTCTCTCTCTCTGCCCATCTGTTCTAGGTTTCTCTGGTACTGTTTCTGTTCATTTTAGCTTCCATTGTATCTTCAGTTGCAATGGGGGCACTAGTGCTGCTTATTGGAAGATGAGTATTCATTGCATTGCTTATTTGTGAGCAGTATTATAATTGGTACTGAGCTCCCTTTTCTGGACACAGATTGGATTGACTGAGGGATTCCAGTGAATCGCAGGTGTCATAGCACCCATCACAATAAAATGCTTTGGTCTTTAAGCAAGAGTATATTTGCCTAGGGGCTACAGAACTGGATCCATCAGACTGATGTTCTTTATTTTCTAGATCAGCCACTATGGAAGCACTGAAACTCTAGAAAAGAAAAGCTGCAAATGTTTGGAAAAACACCTTGTTCTTAAGATTTGTGTATGTGTCTAAAAACCTGGCCATATGTACTTTAGCCATTATTTAACATACTTGTAGAATTTGTACTCTTTTTCAAGCTTCTAATATAGTAAATGTGTAAACATTTACAATGTAAATACAATCTTTGGATCTATTTATCATTTGGGATTGCTGAACAATCACTGGAACTGTGTTATTTAAGAACTAGAAGGCAGGATAGGCATGCACCTTTATAGACTAACTAAATATGATATATGTGTGTGTGTCTGTGTATGAAGATAGATAGATGTATCTATAGCAATATCTACAGATATATATCCATATATCTCTACATAGATATTGAGCACTAGCTTTTGTGAACCCAAGACTACTACTTCATCAGATGCTGTGAAAGGATGTGCTGAAAGCAGAGTATAAGAAGGAGAGATAAATTTAAGAACTATATCATTAGACACCTCCTTTAGCTCCACAGGGACAAGCAAGGAGCTCCATACTTTACATGTCTGCTCAAGGACATTGCAGATGGTGTGTCTTACACCACGGATCCTTGCAGTCCTGCTGGCTAGCTTGCATCCAAGCCGTGTCAAGATAATGAGAAGACCACGGAGCAGAAGAGCAGTAACTTGCACCTGAAGCAGCCCCAAGGAGATTATGCTCGGCTGGGCTGTGTTGCCCTTCAAAACGTAATTGTAAACCTGCACTTATTTTAGTAAAAAGTTATAAAAGTGTGTGTGCGTGTGTGTGTGTGTGTGTGTGAGAGAGAGAGCGAGCGAGAGAGCGTGCATATTAAGTTATTCCATGGCAACAAACTATTTCAGTGTGACAACACTTCTATACTTTGTCTTGGCTGAGGGCATTCAGTGCCTAACTAGGGAATGTACCGTTGTTATGATTCATTTTGCCAACTCCCAGAAAAATAAAAATTTGGCATTTTGGTTTCATATTTTTCACAATTGGACCTTTAGACATACTTCCTTCTGTGGCAGGGCACTGGCGGTGCCTGCCACTTTAAGGGCTGGAGCTGACAGCAGCCAGGTGCTTGATTGTGGCAGCCATTTTGAGAGACGGGCTACATGGGGTAAAGAGGCAGGTTGCTACTGCCCCACTGTGACACAGACATCAGCTGGCCGAGCTGAGGCCAGGAACACCTTGGAAGTATAAGCTGGAGCTATGAGGATGGAGGAGGCTCCAGATCCTGGGTATGACCTAAAACTCCACCCTGCCTTGGGGACATCATAATCAATGTATCCCTAACATTGGGGTTCAGAATGGGCAGCCTCCTGCCTGAGTGACATCATAATCAATGTATCATCAAGGTGTGGTAGGTGAGAGTGGCAGGTGGTTAGCTCAGAGACAGGTGGGTGGGCCAACATCGAACTAGCCCCAGGAAGGCCTCCTTTTGCACCCTCCTACTTGATAAAACATTGCATATTGTATAGGTTAGCTTAGATCAATGGTTTTCAACCTTTTAAAATTTGTGGACCCCTAAAAAAATTGTGAATGGAGGCATGAACACCTTTGAATTGTAATTGTGGGTATTTACATACTTTGGATTTATCATAGTCATCTTTTGTGGACCTTTTAGACATAATCTGTGGACTCTCAGTGGTCTGTGGACTGCAGATTGAAAACCACTGGCTTAGATCATTAACTAGTGTAAAATAGCATATTTTCATGGTTAGGCTGAGTTATACCTATGAAGGAAAAAGTTTAGGATCTTCAACAGTAACTATTCTGATTTTACTGAGTAACATTAATAGGCACAAGAGATTACAGCATGCATTTTAATTGTAGAAGGTATGAAAAGTTTTCTTCCATTGGACTTCTAAGAGTATTCTCAGAAAAGAGAAATTATTACTGTATATGTTTCCTTTCTAACACTGCATGTGCCAGCAGATCTTGTAACGTCCCCTCAGGAATACCTCGGCTTAGAAACCTATGCAGAAAGCTGGCAGAGTTCAACTAGGTACAGCTGGTTTGCTCCCGATTGTCAGAATAGAATAGATTTTGGTTTTATACAGTGACTTTCATTCTCCAGCTATCTCAAAGTACTTTACAAAGAAAAGAGCAAAATACTGGTAGTTTAGTGTCTGTGCACGCAAATGGAGCAGCCATTATATGCTGAACAATAGCTCTCACACAGACTTGGACATTACAACCTGTTTCCTTACAAGGGGAAATGTTGGCCAGGACTCTGGGGCTACCCCTACAGATTTCAAACGGTGCTATTTGATTGTTAGCTTCTACTTGTACACATACTTTAACCTTTCCTGGCTCCCCCACAATCTCACCTTGTGTGACTGTCAATTATAACGCAGCATATACCTCTCAGCTGCCTACCAGAGAAATCAAGACTCTATAAATCACAGGAAATCAAGAATCTATGTATACCATGGAAATCACAGCAAGGACTACAGCCAGGCACGTTTACTAAAAAAGTAATAGACACATGTGCACTGCAGGCTAGTGACTTACTTTAAAAATAAAACATTTGAAAGACCCTTTCAATTTTTAACTGGGATTCCTTTCCTAAATTCTGTCCTTTTATGAGTCAAACAGCTATTAAATAGAAGTTTCTACAAGGGGCATTTCTATACCAGGACCAGATATAAAATAACTAGCAAATTATCCTCATGAAGTTAGATTGTGACTTTATATACAGCTTTGAGCATAGAGCAGTGCCTTTACCAAGAGATGCCAAAGGAAGCTCTTACCCCTGCACTATTCTCCACTGGTTGGGGTGGGGTGGGGGGGAGGGGAAGAGAGAGGAACAATTTAATTCTAGCTTATACCAGCAATACATTTACTATCTAATGCCAGAGAATACACAGGAAGACACAGCTTTGCCCATTTCCTGCATGTTTCTCATCTCTTGCAAGGGAAGGAGAGCAAATTCCCAAATTATGTACCCAAGATTTTCGTATAGGTATAGAAGTTCCTATTTTCTCTCTGTAGCCTCTCTCTTGTACAGATGCCACAGTCTAGCCCATGGAGAAGTTAAATTTGGACTGTAGGTCTTAAAGTATTTGCAGGTCCTTTATGGCTTATGCTATTTTTTACTTGAACTTGGTTCAGTGTTAAAATAAATGCAGGAACAACACTAAGTGCAAAAGCTGAATCATTCATTTAATTTAGTGCTGAAGTCATAAGCAAGGCATTGCAGTACCTGGTGAAGGATTCAGTGATGTCTAATTATGGATAATACAGCTAATCAGTACCAATCAACATTTTATGATCTTGACTTAATATTTAATATAATGTTAATTATAATTGCTTTTGACATAAATTGTGCAAAATACTTGGTATCACTTCTGATCCCAGCATGCCTCAGATAGCATGCAAAAACTCAGAGTATCAATTATATGTGTAAATCTTATGTTATATATTAATTGCTGATGTGATGCACGACAGGCTGTTTGTTTATAGTACACAGATGTTCAGCCACCAGGGGGAGCTTTTGTCTCTAAATTTTTGCTTATCGGAGAAAACCTATCTTTGCACTCTTCTCCTTGGCTCTTCATTTTGAATGGTGACGTTAATTAAGTAGTGGTGAGTCTGAATATTAGAATGGAGTTTTTATCACACATAAGTACC
Source organism: Caiman crocodilus (assembly GCA_030014935.1). Lineage (NCBI taxonomy): Eukaryota > Metazoa > Chordata > Crocodylia > Alligatoridae > Caiman > Caiman crocodilus. The sequence goes on from JAGPOW010001327.1 coordinate 22,564,065, forward strand.
TTCCAGCTACAAACAAGAGAAGTTCATTTAATTAAAAATAATTTTAATGTAAGTTAATGTGAACACAGTTCAGTGACTCTGAAATATATTTAATTTTTTCAAAGTTTAACATGAGGCTGCAGGAGACAAACCAAAATAATTGGGATGAAGTATTCAATCCATTCCTGTATACGCAGAGCTTTCACTGTGCCGTTTTCTGACTTCCTGGAAATTTGGGGATCACTCTGAAGAATTCAGTCAACAGAACCTGAGATATTTTGATTGCTTACTGAAAAAGGTGACATCTGCCTTTCCTTCTTTCCTCCCAAGTTCTTTAACTGGACTAATTTGGAGAATTTTCCACTAGGATCCATTTCCCTTAGGATTTTCAGTTTTCTAGTAGTGGGGTTTCATGCATATGCTTCCTTACAGGTCTCTCTAAGATTTTTCAGCATAGCATTTAGATACATTTGAAAATATATAATCTACCCATGGAATTCCCTTCAGTCTTATTCATTAATTCTTTGAAAGCCACACTTCTCTTGCACGGTAGAGTTCAAGCATTCCTGAATTTAGAACTGTTGATCAGTGTTAACAAAATGATTAATTATGAGGAAAACAGGACATTTTACTACTTATCAGAGTCTGGATACAGGAACATATTTAAAAAAAAATGCCTTTTAAAAAAATGTTAATTAATCAAGACGCTTAGAGTCAGGATTCATCCTATTTTAGCATGAAGTCTATGTGAGTGAGTACCTGTAAAAAGTCATTTAACTTTTTTTTAAGGTGAGGGAAGTACTTGTATACTATAGACATACTGACTTTTGCAATCCCTTGACTTAGTTGGTCAATTTCAGCAATTTCACTTGCTTTATAGACAGACTGACCTATCACTTAACTCTTCAAAATGATGGAGTCATTACAAAGAAAATTGATGCATCAAGCAAAAATGCTCTTATATCATTATGAATCTAGGCTTGGAGTACATAAAATTGTTGCAATTAAGATGCCGTGCAAAATTCTGACTCTGCATATATTTGTCTCTATTGTATATTGTGCTTAACCTTTTCAGACCTGAACGCTTAAAAATACATTTTTAGAGACCTAAATAAATTTAGTTTTCAGAGGTACTACGTAAATGGCACTGGCTTCTGAGGAAGAAAAAATCAGACCATTCTGATTTGGTTTCCAGGTATAATACAGTCAAACTTTGGACCCACCAAATGGAATGGCAAAACCCCCATTATCGATCATGGATTCAGAATTTGGCCCTTTTGCATTCATGGTTTAAAAGTTTGGCTTATAGTTTTAATTTGTTTTTGCAACAATGGCACATTTTTTATTTCAAAAGAAATATCTATGTTTCATTCTTCTTGTTCAAAACACATGAAAAAAGGTGCACATTGACTGGTTTAAAAATGTTCTAAGGCAGATGAGAATGGAGGTAATAACAGACCTAATCAGTTTAGGTTAGACCAGATCTCCTATTGATTCATGCTAATTTGCTGTCTGTCGGCATCCCAGAGGCCTCTGCAGCCCATCCAGCTGCTCCCTCCTCACAAGATGTGCTAGACTCACCATCTGCTTGGCTGCTCTGGGCTGTCACAGAACCGAGCCCCAACAGAGGCCCAAGCAGGTGTCGGGGGGCAGGGATGCTTGTGTCTCGAAGCAAAGATAGGAGCACTCCATAGAAGAACGGCTCAGGCCCCTTGGAGCTCAGCACCAATGGCAGCCAAGGGGCCTGATCTTTCCTTCTACAGAGTGCCCCTATCCCTGCTGTCTGACACAGGCCTCTTTGGCTGTTTGGCACGTCTTGCTGGCTGGTGCTCGTGCTGGGCTCTGACAAGACATGCTGGGGAGCCTGAGAGGCTTGTGCTGGGCAGTGGGAACAGGAGTGCTCCATAGAAGGAAGGATCAGGGCCCCCAAGCTTGAAACCAGCAGCAGCCAGGGAGCCTTGCAGTGGTGATCTGTAGAAGGAAGGATCAGGCCCCTTGTCTGTCACTGATGCTGAGCTCTGAGGTGTCTGACCCTTCCTTCTCTGGAGCACTTCTGTCTCTGCTGGCTATGTACGCCTGCTGTCAGCTGTTGCTAGTGTCGAGCTCTGGGAGGTCTGTGGTGGGTAGCAGAGACAGAAGTGCTCTGTAGAAGGAAGGATCGGGCCCCTTGGAGCCTGATGCTTCCTCTTATGGAGCCAGGCCACTCCTGTGATTGGTTGTCAGGCACATCACTCCAACCCCCTGCCATCACCATGTACCTTCTCCTGCGCCCAGCCCTAGGCTTTCAGGAAAGCCCCAGCAGCCTGGTAGGGGGTGATATGCCATGATGACCTGCTCTGGAGCTCTCCTGGAAGTCTAGGGCTGGGCACGAGGGAGGGTCTGTGGCGACAGGGGGTGTTGAGCAGGTGTTCCTGGCTGCCAGCCAGGATGGCCTCACTTGGCCATGCTCAGCTGACCTCTGAAATCTCTGGGACTCTGGGAGCACCCTCACTTTCTAGCCTCACCCAGTGCAGGCTTCTGCATGCCCCCCCACAAATGGCAAACTTGTGTGTCATTTGCTCCCTATCCAATCTATGCAGCTTAGAAAAATAAACAAAGGTTTGATCAATTCTGCTTCAGGCTTTTTCAATATTTGTACTTAGTCTTTGTCTGCCTGGAGACAGTGGCAGCAGTGTACATGGCAGCCCTGATTGGCTGACTCAGACTGTTCAGGGTTACTCTGTACCTCCCAGCAACGCAATGTGGGGGCTCTGCTGTGGCTTCTCTCAGAAGAAAATGATAACAGACATTTGCTCTCTTAGGAGTGATTCAGTCCATGAACATCATGTGCTCCTGGAGGCTGGAGAGGCACAGCGACTGCCCACAGGTGGTGGTGGTGGTGGCAGTGGCAAGTGCATGGCAGCATCGAGTGGGGAGCTCCTGTAGGTGGCCATGGCAGTGTCAGCAGCAGGGCGAGGGGGGTGGCAAGCACTGACAGGAGGTCAGTGACCGCCTGCAGATGCTGCTAGCAGCATTGGTGGTGGCCAGAGGCAATCAGAGACTGCCCACAGATGCTGCTGGCAGTGTTTGCAGCAGGGGGGAGGGGGTGGCAAGCGTCAACCACCCACAGGTGCCACCAGCAGCGTCAGTGGCACTTTTTGCAGGGGGTGCACTGCAAAGCTCATGGGGTGCACATGCACTTACATGTGCCAATGATTCAATCCTTATTGTTCTAAACAATAATCCTTATTGTTCTCAGGTTATTCTTCTTTTGCAGTGGCTATTTTTGCTTTGGGAGAAAAATTCTGAACATCTATCTGTTCAATCATGGTTTCTCCAGGAAGAGCAGTGACTTTCGTATGAGAAACGGAATATCTGTACGTGGCCTTAGAGACTAACTCATTCAAAGGCATCATGCAAACATGGATTCTCAAAAAGCTGGGAATATTCTCAGCACAGAATTAAAAACAGGGCTAGATCTTCAGTTAGAGTAAATTCACATAGCTGTACTGTAGCCAATGGAATTGATCTGGTTCATACAAAATCTGGATCATATTAATTTTTTGAAAGTAATAATCAGTTCGAATGTTAATGCTCTCAGGACAAGAAAATTTAGAAGAAAATCTCACAGAATTTTCTGTTTTTCATGTATAACATTTTGGGCTCTTTTGTAGAGTGATGAACATCCATGACAGCAACAGATACATACATTTATGGTTGTAGACTACATATCCAAGACCTCTGAACATGAGTAGAGGCATTTGCCAGCACTAGTTTGTTCATGACAATATACAGAAAACAAAACATAATCTTTGCTGCAAACCCAGCCAGGATGATCCATGATTTATTAAACTTTATCTTGGGGCAATAAATTTTGTGGTCCACAGAATGTACCATAAAGGTTTAATAAAAATGCTCATAGTAAGCATGGCTTCTTAACTAAAGGGCTCATAGTAGACCTTTTAGGGAATGTCATTGATTTTCTGTCTATTAATGCCACATAGATGGAGGAAACAGAGACATACAAATGCTCTTTGAGACACTATTGTTTAACTAAAGACCAAAAGTGTGCCCAACTTTTGGACACACATAAACAGAAAGGTTCTCCAGGACCTCACTGGCACTGTTACCATTGCTATATTATTTCTACCCTTTTCTGCTTGTGTTGTTTAAAACCCTTCCTGCCTAGTAGATTATTCTTGAAATCCATATTTCACTTCATTGTTACTAAAACTGAGTGAATTGACCTGGCAGAAGGTAGCCAGAGGGGTCCTCCAGGTTTTTGGTACTTGGATCAGTGCATTTCAACATCTTTATCAATGATCTGGATGTGGGGGTGAAAAGCATGCTGGCAAAGTTTGCCTATGACTCTAAGCTGTGGGGAAGTGTGGTCACACCTCAGGGAGGCTAATGATCCAGGTGGACCAGCTAGCTTAGTTAGATGGTCCAGACCAGAACCAGATGCTGTTCAACACCGAGAAGTGTAAAATGCTCCATCTGGTGAGGAAAAATCCACAACAAACTTACAGACTTGGTGGTACTGTTCTAGTTAGCACCATGTCTGAAAGGTACCTGGGGAGTCATAATTGACCATAAAATGAATACGAGCCACCAGTGTGATACTACTGTTAGCAGAGCAAACAATACGCTGACATGCATCAACCAATGCATCTCAAGCAAAACTAAGGAAGTTATTCTCCTGCTGTACTCAACACTGTTGAGACTGCAGCTGGAGTACTGTATCCAGTTCTGGGCACCACACTTCAAAAAGAAGCTTGAGAGAGTCCAGAGAAGAGCCACTCATAAGTTAAAGACCTGAAGAGCAAGCCATATGAGGAAAGGCTGACAGATATGCGACTGTTCAGCCTAGAAAAGAGAAGACTTTGGGTGGGGGGTGATGGATTTAGTGGCAGCTTACTAATATATCAGGGGAGAGCATCAGGAATTAGGCGAACAGCTATTCACCGAAGTGCCCCAGGGAAAAACCAAGAGCAACTGTCATAAACTCCTAGAAGACAGTTTCAGACTGTATATAAGAAAAGACTTCTTCATGGTTCATGTGACCAGACTCTGGAATAGACTCCCAGTGGGGGTGGTGCAGGCACCTACCCTGGAGATCTTCAAAAGGAGACTAAACGCACACCTTGCTGGGGTTATTTGACCCCAGTAGTCTTTCCTGCTCAGAGCCAGTGGGCTGGCCCCGATGATTTCACAAGGTCTCTTCCAGCCCTGAATTTCTGTGAACCTGTGAATAATTTGAAGTGAATAACTTATCCAAGGAAAATTTCACCTCTTTTGCAGTTTATAGTTTTCTTGTATGAACTGATTATTCACATTATTCACACTTATTGACTTAATAATTTTGGTGAATAAGTCTGTCTGTAGATGGATCTTGAGTACTTTGTTGCAATACTTAATAGTCAAAATTCCAGCTTTTAATTGATTAATTATGATTGGTTACAAGGGCCATATGATATTTTTTCAGCTTTCTCAGGGGCTACCTCTCCTAGGATCTAGTGTCTCTTGTGAACACTTCAACTTATGATTGTAAAATTGGTTACCTGGGAACCTTCTCTATTATTTACTTAACATTTAGTTTCCATGAACAAGACAGGATCAAAGTGATCAAGGCCTTAAGTAGATCATAGCCGTACCCACGTGGAAGAGTGGTGGTAGGATTCTGCCTTTCTAGAGAGCAAACCAGCAGTAAAAATTGCCTCTGCTCTGTGAGCAAATAGATACGAGTTTGTAGCAGGGGGTTCCTGATACTTAGCCTAGCAGGCCGTGTGTATCTGATTGCTTATTTCCTTCTGTCTCAGAGTCTGCTGTTGTGGTCAGGGTGCTCTCCATAGAAATGGGTCATGGGGATAATACTTATTTACTCTCAAATTCACCTTCTTCTAGAATTTAGTGTACAGCTGATTTCTGTGCCAAAATGGAAGTGTGGGGATGCTACAATGGCTTCCCTTCCTCACTTCCTGGGGTGGAGTTTGTGGCTCAGGTTACTTTTGCTTTCCTTGCAACCTGCATAGCAAAGTTTTATCCCTGTCACAGTCTCTGTTGAACTGGCTGCTCAGCCAAAAGCTGCTGTCAATTGGGCAGCAGCTGTGATGGGAACAAATCTTGAGCTTTGGAGCTTGCAAGGAGTGGACTGACTGCTCCATGTGCCTGCATTCAATAATGACTCTGGAAACATCCTTTTGCCTTTATTCTGCCTTCCCAGAACAAGGTGTATGTCTAATTTGGAGCGGTGGGAGGGTGTTGAGGTAGATCATGCTTCTCAGAGCTACCATTTCAGGTTGTCTGTAGAGTCGGTCAGCCCTTCTTCAATGTATTTTACTTTTTGAGGTTTTCTGCATAACTAGGAGAGTTAGAAAGTATTTAAAATTTAAATATGACATTTGAAATTCTGATGAAATAAGAATCCCCAGTCATAGAAACATTGAATGCCTGTGCCTTAATCTAGAGGTGGCCAACCTGTGTCATGGGCAGCCGCTAGGTATGGCACGTGGCAGATTGGGGAGGGGACAACAGAACAGTGGCAGATAGGGCAGGGAGAAGAAAACAGAGCATCAGATTAGTCAGGAGCAGGGCGGGGAGTAGGTAGGGTAAGAAAAATGGTTTGGCCTGGCACTCAAGGCTGGTGCAAGGCTAATTTGTGGCTTGTCTGCCTAAAAGGTTGACCCCACTGCCTTAATATAAGAACATGCCAGTCAGTGGGCTTGAAACAGAGCATGCATGGAGCTGAATGGCAAAAACCTTACAAGCACAGATAAACTGAATTCATAATATAATTCCCATGGATGTTCACTGAACAATTTCAGGGGGGTTGTCAATTCCTTCTGTTGCTAAAAATAAAGTATTTAATACCAGAAAATTATTTCATATTTTGAAAATTATCCTATTTCAGAATCCTTCACAATTGAGCACATAAGGCAAAATCTTGCTTGTATTACCCCCATCAGCTACAACCAATGAAAGAGAAAGCAGTATTTTAAAATCAGATCACCAAAAGCCCTCTTTTGAGACCTAACAGACATGCAAGTTACATACAATATTGCTGAAATAGCTCTAGAAAACTGAAGGTTTTCTGAAATATTTCATCTTAAATTGGACAAATCTATCATATGATGAATACATTGTAAAAATAAACAGTAGAAATATGGTGCAGAGACAGTCTGAATGCCTGATTAAAAACTCAGCAGTTTCAAAAAACAGTTTCCCTGCCATGCAGTTTCTCACCTCAGCTCTCATTTTCATTAAGATTTTGTCTTTTGTTTGGTTTATTCTTGGATATTGCATACAGTGTTTTTTCCAGTTCAGATGCCTAGGATTTCCTTATTTCTTAGTGAAACCTCCCTTTCTAGATACCTAAGTAAGTGTCTTCTCCTCCTCCCCATTTACTGGATTGCATTAGAGGATTGTTTGAGAGAGAGAGAAAGATGGGGAGAATAGGATTAAAACAAAAAATTTCTTTGGTGGATAGTACTGCCCATTACCATCTAAGAAGGGGAGGCATGAGCAAGTTGGCTGTGGGCTATTGCAGCATAACACTTTATCTTGGGTTTGTCGAAATCAAATGGTCTCCCCAAACATTTTGACGATGATGAATTCCTGACCTTTGAAGGATAGATATTTTCAGGAGAATTTCTGACCAGCTTTACATTTCCACACTGCAGGGCCAGACACCTGATTGGTAATTCACAGTAGTAGAGGAATTCCTGCTCTCTCTGTGTGAGAGATGCAGTATAATTTGGTGGCTCTACTAAGACTCCTGGTCAATGGTTCAGCTGAGAGTTGGATCTCAGTCTGTGGTTTTCTTTAGGCATCTGTTTACAGAAAACATTTTCCACTTCAAGAAAATCCCTAAGGCCTGTTTCACTGGAGAAGTCACCAAGCTCAGTCAGGAGACCTGGTTTCCACACCTGACCCTGTCGTTAAATTTACTAATGATCTGTTGTAAGTCACTTAACTCTGTGGCTAACTTTCCACATCTACAAAATGGAACTATTTACCCACATTTATAAAACACTTTGAGATTCATGAATGTAAATTTTATTTACATACTAAATATTATCCTTACTTTATCCTATTGAAAGCAAAGCTCCCTTTGACTGGAGTATGAACACAGTCAGCCTGCTATCTGGTGAGTTACTGTAATTTCATAGTTTATTTGTGATCTCTCACTTTCCTTTATTAATTTTACATGTTAGAACATTTGGGCTTTGCTGTTTCATTACTTCTCCTTATGTGATATATGTAGCATAATTAAAATAAACATAGATTTCAGAATCAGTGATTTTACACAATCATGTGACTAAAGAAAGGCTAAAAAGAAAGGTTATGGAAAAATAAATGTAAAATGTTAACCATCAACCCAGAAAAATAAAGCAGGCAGAGACACATCTTGCATAAACAGCTACTGAGAGCACTAAGCAAATTCAAACAAAACCCATCCAGTTAGGAGACAAAATAGACATTTTGGTAGCAATGAGTGTTTAAGGTACACAGCTGCCAATTGTGTCAACAAAAATTCTGCACATTTATTTCCTAAGCAGTCAAAGAAAATGCTTGATATATTATTGTGTCAGATCTAAAGAGGCCGTGTAATTGAAAATTCTTTCTCCTTTTCCTTCACTGACAACCTGTTTGACTGCACAGAACAGAAGAGATACAGACTTGTCTTTGACGTCATTTGCCACGCTGCAGGTAAGAAGCAAATCCAGGGCTGATTAGATGCTAAACTATACATAAGCTAGTCTGCAAAGGAATTTCATTTTTATGTGATCTGCCATTTGATGCTTCATCTGCATTTGTGTGTGTATTCAAGAATAGCCCAGGGTTTACAGCAGAGGAAACACCAGTGCAGTAATACCTCTTGTGACATTATATAGATATAGATATAGATAGATATAGAGGATATAGATAGATAGATAGATAGATATAGGATATATATGTGTGCATGTGTGTGTGTGTGAAATAACCTCTATAATGTTTTTTCTGACAAGTTTTCACCAAAACCTGTAACACCTATGTGTCCTGGTCATTTGACATTCAGTAGTTAGGCTTTAAACTTTTAGGGCCTTGATATTTTAAGCTGCTTACAGTTTGCCTTCTGAATTATAAAAGACTGGTTTACCATCTCTATATGTTTTCTTTCTAAAATAAAAAAGCCATCAAATCAATGCCTCCCACAATTATGCTGAAAATCTCTCAGAGCTGATTCACTGTTTTCATCCCAGTAAAATGGTAGGGTCCATTACGTGACAATATGTCAGCTGCAATGTTTCACTGGGACTGATTGAATGGTGCAGCAGCAACAAAAGCCAGAATGTTCATGAAGACATGAAGATCTGTTGCAGGATATTGCAAGGTCAAGGTTTAGAAAACAGATACTCCCTGAAACCTGCGTTTATAGAATATTATTCTTTAATGCTTTAGTCTTTTTAGATAGGTTTCTGATGCTCGTGTTTTTCTGGAATGGAATAGCTTCCAGAGAACAGTATCAAATTCTGTTGTTCCAGCAGGCTCTTTTTTACATCAGAAACCAAGATGCATCAGAAATTCTGTTGGTGTTTTTGCAATTACATAACACAGACTGCAGAGGGAGTGAAATATTTGCAACAAAAATAAACAAACACATAAAAATAAAAAATGTGAGCATTTTTGCATTTCACTGCACATTTGAAATTTGTTCCATTTCATGTAAAATGTGGTTGCTGCTCTTTCCTTAAGTGCTGGATGACATGGGTATAATACCCTTGGAAAATATTTTCTTTAATTAGCTGTTGTGATTTAAATTTTATACAGAAGAAGCAGTTTATATATAAACAAGAAAAAAACCTTAATAGAAAACTGCTTTATTTGACATTACACAGGTCAAGATATTCCTGGGACTAAACATAGCATAGGGCCTATGACAATGTCTAATGACATACACTGTTGCCGTGTCTACACGAGCAGTGGACTGTGCAGTTGTTACTATGCAGTCATTTAGTACTGGTGTTACTGTGTGGTAGCATCTCAGCATGAATTTTTTCAGGTGCTACTGTGCAGTATCAGTGAGTCACGGTTAGCGCTCATCAACACTACTGTGCAGTAGTGTCTCACGTAGGTGAACCCTGTAAGTGCCTAATCCAAACTACATTTAAAGCAGTGGTCAGACTTTCAATGATTTCCACATTGAGCAAACTTCAACCACAGAGTGGCTGCCTAGGGAGGGAGAAACTTTAGGCTTCTCTGAATTGAAGTGACTTTGCAGGGTAATACTGAACACTTACATCTGGTGAGTCTACCTCAACCTCACAAAACATTCCACTTTGTGTCAAAATACTGGCCTCAAAGTAGGCCATTTGCTGATGTTTTGATTGGAGCTCAGTGAGTTCTTTTTCAGCTGAATATAAGTAGTGACTAGGGTTAAGTACAGCCGGTCAAAAAGTCCAAGGCTGAATCAATTCAATCTCCGTAGGTTAGTCTAAGATGAGGAGATTGAGCTAATAAGTAAGTGAACAGACTTTCATGTTTGATTCCAGAAATGTAGCCACATTCCTGCAGTGGGCCAGGCCAGATGCTGGGGGGTGCTAGAGCATGCCACCTTGAAGCAACTTGGACCAAGACTAGCCCACCCACCTTACAAGGCAGGGTTTGCAGGGGAGGTGCAAACCTGGGATGCTGTGAGACAGTGAGTTAACTTGCATCTGGAGGGGTTCTGGGACAGAAGTTCAATGAATTGATTTAACCTAAATCAGTTAAGTCTCATAATACATCCAGCCAGGTGTATCTTAAATGAGTTTTGGACATTTTGAAAGTGGTTTATTTGTACTGTACTTCTGTTGTGTTACAGATTTGAACCAATTTCCAATCACTTATACTGATTTACATGTAATCTCTGTCCCTAGCCTGGAACACCTTATATTGGAAGGGGCAGAGAGAGAAGAAAAAGGTAAATCTATGAGTTATGAGGTTCAGTCCCACTTTGTTTTCCTAAATACTGCTCTTAGAAAAGGACCTAAAAAACAAAATGAGAATTGAGAAACAAGGGCTGTTACTGACTCATTATCAGTACTCATCTGTAAAATGGTACACACTTCCCTACCTCACTGGGATGGGGTGAGATGGATTTAACTGGTCATAAACTATCTTGACCTTCTTGAATGGAAGGTGCTAGAGAAGAGCAAAATCCCTATTTTATACCTATTATTTTATTCTCTGAAATGTTTTCATGGTGAGTTACATAGACACTTTTTAATTTTTTTGTAGAGACAAATTAAGAATTGGTGTTTTTTTTTTCAATTTAAGCAATCAATTAAGTTTTAACAGGACTTTTGACTAAGGTGCTTTTTTTCTTTTCAGTTGATACACTGACAATGGACTGCAGCAGACTGATTGCCATCAGTGGAAGGAGTAATTGTACAAGATGTTTAAACATAGCCAGGGTAGCCAGCCAAGAGGCAGTAGCTGGGAACTCAAAGAGCAAGGATTAATACTGAATATGAGAGAGAGTCTGGCTCAAGAACTCTATCTCTGACCTGACCTCCCAAGTAACTGTCTCAACGGGCTCCAGAATGATTATATTTTAAATCAACTCCTATTTATATACCAAAAACATAATGTCCAGTCCTTGAATTTTATGGAGAAGAGGTTAATTATGCAGAACCTGTTGTTACTTCTGAAGTTCAGCTAAAGAACAATATAGGCAGATCCAGATCTTGAGACAGTATAAACCAGTGTAGTTCCATGGACTTCCATGAAGCTTTGCCAATTGGCACCTGCTGAGAACCTGGTCTTGAAATTCTACTTTAAGACTCCTAGCAACTCTAATATGCTGTTTTAGAGACTTTCCAATGGCTACAGAGTATTGGATGCCTCCGTGCCTTAGCTAAGCAAGGAAAGTGATGACAGATTTCTTTGACAGTTCCAATGAAATCTTCTGGTTGGCAGTTTTTACCAAAAAAGTCCATGACCAACAGGTTTATTCAGTTTGCAGAACAAGGCACATGTGTCTAGGTGCCCTTGTTGACCATTTTGAGGATATTAGGTAACATTTTAGTTTATAGCTCAAGAACATGCCAAACTACACATTTATTTAAATGCAGGCGGATATAAGAAGTTAAATAAATACCACATGGTTATTAAAAGAAAATTAGTTGGAAGTTTCACATTAAACTTTCCTGAAATGCTCCCCTTCCCTCCCCCCCAGCATTAGAGGTAAAGAATTTAGGGGTTCTTTCAGGTACTGTCCTGTTATTTGTTCCTCATACTGTTTCCATTAATATGTCAAGTAAATTTCACTTGTTCAATATTTCCACAATTCTAATTTTGACTGTAAGGGAACAGTCTGAAACTAGACCAAGCCAAAAGAAACCGAAATTTGTAATCTTCACCTGGCTGTTAGGGGGTTTTTATCATTTATTAGTGGCCTCATCTGCTTCTTGCATGTGTAAATCACTTTACACACCATCATAAGTGCTTCTCAGTGGAACCCTTTCTAGCAGTTTGAAGCCCAAATGGATACAGAAAAATGAAGTGTTCTCTTAGCCTAGGGCTGGCACCTCCAGGTCACTATTGAAAGAGCTGGGTTGCAAGAGCGTAAAGCCAGCCTCTCTGAAATCTGTATATTTAGTTGTGAACACTTGCAGGACAATTTATAGGGAGTCTGTACTTTTCTACCAGACTGCAAGATCTGGTACATTCCATTCTAATCATTTGCTAGATGCTTATACTCTGATGTACTTTTTTTAGCAACCTCCCCCAAACAACCCACCCCCACCCCCAACAGGTTTGTGTAGCTCCTTGCAGCCATTACTTAACAGGCAACTGAGAGAAGACCTTCCTTAGCTTAGTATACATCTGTTTGCATGTACAATCACACACTTTGATCTCAGCTTGTCACTGTACAGACAACACGAATTGCCACTAAACTGAGAGTATACATAACCTGGACCCTCCTTGCCCACGACTGCAAGGGGTGAAGGTGAGAAGTCAGAGGTAGTAGAGATGGGTCAGGAAAAGGACAAATGGGCCAGGACCTTTTAACGGGCTATGAACTTATCCACATCAGGACTCAGGTCAGCACATTTGAAATTCTTTGATTACTTTCCAATGGCATAGGTGAAATATGACTAATTATATTTTTATATTACATTCTCCACATATAGCTCCATAAAATGCTATATAGAGAAAAACAAGCATAGTCTCTCTGTTGTTTTCACTTTTTTCAGTGGATGGCAGAACAAGGAACAATGGTCTCAAGTTGCATCAAGGGAAGTTAAAGTTAGATACAGTAAAAGCTGAGCTATCTATCATCTTACAAGCTGGCATGCTCTGCTAATTGGCATGCTGGTTTGTAAGATAAAGTGAGACCAGAAGTGCCCACCAAAGCACTTCCAGTTTCTCTGAGCCCCCATGGCTGGGGGTGAAGCAGCCTGCGCTGCCAAGCCCACATAGCCTGGGTACATAACAGGCTGCACGGGGCTGTGCAGGGCCTGATTCCCTGTTCCGCAGGGCCCACAGCGCCCAGGCGACAGGCGGTGATGTGGCAGATGGGATGGTGATGCCGTGGGAGGGGCGGAGGGACGCCCCAGACACAGCGGGAGAAGCGGTGGCCAGGGCTGTTCAATTAAATGGCATATTTTGTTATCTGGCATCCCCCAAGATTGGGGGATGCCAGTTAATAGAGCTTTTACTGTATTAGGAAAAACTTTCTCACTACAAGGGTAGTAAAGCACTGGACTAGGTTACCCAGAGAGACTGTGGCATCTCCATTCTTGGAGGTTTTGAAAAGCCGGATGGACAAAGCCTTGGCTGGGATGATCTAGCTTTGAGCAGGGGGTTGGACTAGATGACCTCCTGAATTCCCTTCCAACCCTAATTTTCAATTATTTCATTTTTCTATATGTAGAAGAAGAAAGGAAAGCAAGACTTAATTAGCAGATGTAAATAAAAAGTTGATACAGTCATAAGAGCATCCTCAGTTCTTCAGAAAGGGTTGGACCACGCATCACAATTTCCAAGTGGACTACACCTCTGACCCTCCTGGTGTCTCATCATATCCTCCCTAGGTCTTGGGCTGCTAGCTGGTTTTTGTTTCTCTGTGTGGAATTACATGATTCATGCACTCCCAAACCACTTTCAACTATAATGTACCTCGGCAATTGTGATTTTGTTCCACCTCTTGCCATTCTATTCCATCTGGGACAATATCAGTGGAAAGAATTTGATCATTTAGCCTCCTTAACCCAAAATATAATTTATTTTAAACGAAAGCAGTTAAGAAAAAACATACCTTGAAAACAATAAATAGACTACATGCATAGCTTACCAGATCTTTAATTATGTTCTGCATGGAGTTCCCAGTAGATTAACTGCCTATAGACTCTTCCACAGTCCCTGTCTCTTTAGCCTATTTCTTTTGATAACTTCTGGCAACAGGCCTCCTTTGTTCCCCTCAAAAGACTTTTATAATATTTACTATTCTTTTGCTCTCTGGGCTCCTGGTATGAAAAAACAAGGCCTGAGAGAGAAGACATGCTCTTTAAAGCCAATAGATTCCCTCCTTGCCTTTATGTTTGTACCTGAAATGCTTGTCTTACAGTCCCTTGTTAAGTTTGATGAATACAATCGTGAAGGAATTTGTAATAACCTACCATAGCTAGACAGTAACTTAATCTCATTGACCACATCACTTAAAATATTCACAATATGATAATATTCTTAGATTGATATACAGCAGCTGCTCATCTATCACAGATATTGTAACATGTTATATTTAACATCTGAAATTGCATGCTCAGAAATGGTTAATTAAACTCTATGCTTCTGGGTATGAACTGATCCCTGCAGGGGTCAGGAAGGAATTTCCCCACATGCACACCATATCACTTAACAGGCAAGGTGAATTACACATGTTTTCTACCATGATAAGGTAGTACCGAACAACCACTGGGTAAAGGATGCCAAACTCTCCCACCAGCCTTCCCTTTCTGCTGTATTTACTTAAATAAAAAATAACCTTCCAAAAGAGCTTATCAGCTTCAATATCTCATTCTGGAAGGGGGGAGTTGTCCAGGTTTCATTCCGTCTACCTCTACTTATACATGATGCAGTTCAGACAAAACATTACATAGCCCATGTAGAAAGTACAGTTCAAAACTTATAGCTCGCCTTTATGTCATCATGATCTAGTAGCCCTACAGTATATTGTTAGCTGACATATGAAGGTCTGGATTCTTTTAGCCATATAAAGAATAGAACCTGAAACCAGTGAGATTTATTTTTGGAGCATATTGCTTGTAAACATGTATAAAAGTTATCATAAAAGTATTAATTTTTAAAAACAAATAGAATAACAGTACGTACCAAATGTTCCATTATGGGCTTTTGAAAAACAGGATACAGAAGAGCAGAAGAGAATTTTACAGTGGTGGTCTTGCTCTTCAACTGGACCACTTGATCCCATCGTCTCTAATGGATCTACCTATTTGAAGAAAATATAGTTAGTTACTATGGCTAGCTAATGTAATCTACAAACTGCTGAATGCCTCTCTAAATTCACCATACCTAAAATAATAGATCTATCAGAAATGTAGACTACATATATCACATATATATAAAACACATAAAACATTATTTTCTATATTAAAGGGTTTTTTTAATTTATCTAGGAGGAGAAATGAAGAAGAGGGTTCTTAAAAATAAACAAGACTTCTCCTACATACATAAAATACAGAGTCAGAAGACCACCAACCTTAAAGCTACATTTTTTACCATATTTTCTTAGTGCCTGGTACTGAAGCTAATGTGCAGTGCATATGATAAGAAGCTGCCGTGTAGCATGCCATCATTGCTACCTAAAAGCAAATGAAACTGGCATAAATAATTGTGCTGTAGAAAGCCTTTCTGTTGCACCTTGCCTATCACTGACAATTTACATATCTTAGGAAAACCTTTGTCAGCTTCTGTCATTTCTGCACTATTATGTGCCTTTCTGGATAATTACCAGTTAATGTGAAAAAGCAGATGGAAAAAACCTTGAAATTTCTGATAGAGAATCCTCAAACCTCTCCCCTTATCTGTGCACAGCAGCTTCCTGATTTCAAAAGAAGTTTGAAAACCTTTGTTAAAAATGTCCCTGATTCCCAGTTTGAATGAACCAAATGACATTCAGCTAAAATTATTCAGCTTTTTCCACAATTAAATTCCATTATCGTGAACTGCCAAAGTAAAATGGAAGGTCTCTTAACTAATGTGTCGGTTGTTTGCTTGTATTTTTCGCGGTGTGTATTGTATAAAGCTGTGTGAAGTAGAAGGAGGATAAACAATAACTGTAATTTTGCATCAATGAGTGGGGCATTTTTAGACCCCTCATTATGGGAATGTGCTCTGTGTGTGCATGTGTATGTGTGGTGGTGGCTTTTTTTTTTCCTTCTAATTCTTCCTCTTGAAAAACCCCCACTGAGACTGATTGAATATTTCACCAAACTTAAGGAGTGGTGAGTAGTAACAGTTTGGTTTTTAGTTCTGTAAGTGATTTGTTTATGCAGACTCCACATGTCATGAGTGCCAGGCATTGGACTACTGCAAGTGCTTTTCCTCTTCTTTTAATGAAAATGCAGTAACGACTTTGCACAGGAAAAATAATTTCTTTTTAAGATGCTATTCAAATTGGCCATGGAATCATCCTCTTTTCTTTCTTTCCTTCTTTCCTTCTTGTTTTTGTTTTTCTCATTCTGATACTGTGTTTAAAATTAAGAATTGCCTACAATAAGGGTTACACAGTTGGCTTGCTTATGTGCTATATGGAGCAAAGCAACAATAACCCTAACAGCAGTGAAGCAATTAACTCTTTGTTACAATACCAAATTGGTACGTATCTTTCCACCAAATGCTGTGCTGCACACACAGATCTGAGGAGGGCTACTGGCTTTGCTGATTCTAGTTTGGGTGCTGTGTCTGCGAGCTTTCTTTCAGAGGGAGTTAAGTTTTTGAACACTAATGCTAAGGAGATTTGAATACAGCTTTTCTTTATGAAACATGATGTTTAACAGAACCGGTGGTCTCAGGTTTAGCTCTCATTCTTAAACCATTCCCTTACTCCAAGGCTGGCAATAATAAGCGTTGCCATCAGAAAATTGCAAGTGCAGTGAAATTGTGGATTCCACAATTTGCACGCTGCTCAACAATTTTCTCAGTGCTCTGTAATTTTCTGGCTTTGGCAGGCCCATTGTTTAAATGTGCATTTGAGTAGGTGCCAGACTGTCCCTCCTTTCTAATGCTCACAGAACTCCACCCACTAGAAAGTAGCGCTTCCTGAAGAGCCCAATAATTTCAAAGGCGGTAAGGGGAAGGAAAATAGGTCCTGGAATGCCAGATAAAAGTCAAAGAAAAGCATAGAAGTGATGTAAGAAAAGCAGAAGAGTGGTGAGAGAGAGGAAAGACTAGCAGAGTGGGATGGTAAGGAGAAGTAAAAGCGTAGAAGCTTTTGTGCACAGGATCCGTCTTGTTTTTCTGTACACAGCACCATGCACCCAATGGTGGGAGACCAGTAAACATAAACAATATACAAGCAATGCTCAATGTTTACATGGAGCAAGTAGATCTTTCTCTCTCATCAGTGTAAGTTTATTGTAATTATTGTGGATTTGGGGGCCTGACTTGGGAAAGAAAAATATGCATGTTCTTCAGTGAAATCCATTTATATTCAGTACAGCACTCAAGCACATGCTTACTCACTAATAAAGAAGGTTTTGTGAATGAGTACCAAAATCTGGGTGATTAGGGTGAAAACCGGTCTCCAGTGACTCACTGGATTAAAAACTGTTTCTGTTTGGCTTACTATACTACCATACTTACTGTCCCACCTTGTTCAGAAGCTGCAACAATTCTAAACTTGAGATTTGTATAGGTAAAGCTATAAACAGATGCATACAAAATCTCCAGGAAATCTTTTTACCTTGAGTATTATATGGAGTGACTGTTTGGGAGTGTTAGTGAGGGTCATTTATAAAAGATGGCATAAGGTAGCCTGATATCATGATATTATATCAGAGAGCTTAATAATCAAAGGCCATATATTTAAATGATTACCATGCTGGCTAGATTGGTGGTGTTTCTCTTCCTGATTGGCCTTTTGAATTTCCATCCCCATCGAATGACATTTCAGATACTGATTAAAATCAACAGCTTTTATCTTAGAGAAAGTTTGTTCTTCAAAGTGAAGAAGATAAAAAAATGCTGCTGTGAATAGTGATGAAAAGCAGATGAATTAAAATATGAAGAAAAGGTTTTAATTTCATTATTTTCAATTGGCTCTTTAATTTGATTTAAGTCATTCTCATTTGTTGCTTGTTTTGTATCTTTTAATGTCCAGTGTTTGATTTAATATTGTTGGATGTTTGATATAAAATTGTTTTCTAGCCTTGTCTTCTTTTGAGACCTCTTGAAGGTCTAAAGCAGATTTGTAAAAATAAAGAATGGCTGTTAAAAGCTACCTTTCATCTACATTCAGGTTATTTGTAATCAGATTATACTTGGCAAAAACTCATGTTATTTGCATTAGGAATTCAGGAACTGTTGAAATAGTGAAGTCACCTTTTTCAAAACATTCCAGTGTTTTAAAATTCTTGCATTTTTAAAATATGCATATGAAGAGAGTAGGCTTATTTGAACATGGTTTAAATGTATGTATGTACTGCACAGTAACCAACATTACTGGACAGTATGGGTGTACATCCACATGTTCACATTCATATTGTCCAGTAAATATGGTGACTTGTGCTGACTTGAGTGAAAATTTGATACCTGCATTTACGCCCAATTAGTTACTGCACAGTATGCATGCGTAGATGCCTTACTACATAGTAACACTGTTTGTGGACTGACTTGGGGCTAACTTCAGTCTCAAGTCAGTCCACACACAGTGTTAATGCACTTTAATGCCTGCATGTGTAGACACTGGCCTTTTCCCACTTACTGTGCAGTTATTTATTGTGCAGTAAATTTAAGCCGGCATAAATGCATGTATAGGCATGCCCAGAGATTATAATTCATACTGGTCCACTGAATGTTATTGAAAGAGAATAGATGATTGGTGGTTCATGTTTATAATTTGAATGGAAAATTGTCTGTTTTTAAGGGAATGGGACATGATAGTTGTCTAATGAAAAATATCATGTTAGTGCTGTATATTATGGAGGCATTGGTTTTGACTCCCAATTTAACATTGAGTTAATGAGTTTTGCTCTTGTTATGGGGGATGAAACTGTTTTATGTCACATTCTGTAGCTCTACAAATTGCTGGGTTCACCTGTCAGTGGCTTCACTCCTCAAAATCTGTCAAACATCAGAGGAAAATTCATGAGTTTTGGTGAGTTATGTTGGTAAAGAGAGGCTGCCACTGGTCTGCAGATTATTGGTACTTCTGAAAAATATAGCTGAGCTGAAGATGTGAAACCTGAATCTGGATCCACTGGTAAACTTTCTAGAGATATGTGAATGTTGAATCCGTGCTTTTGGGTTGGGCTCTGTTGGATAATGATGGAGGTTCTTTGATGTTCATCCCCACAGGTGCTGACACCCAAGTCCTGACATGAGAATGGCACTGTTGGTCACTAAGCTGCCACATGCCTATTAAATACATAGATTTGAAAGGGGTTGTCTACATTTGAAAATTGTTTGGATTAAGGTAGCATGTGAATTTGAGGCACAGTAGCTTTTCCTGAATACCTCCTTGGGTATGCACTCTTATTCTAGAAGGAAAAGAGTCCTAAGGATAAAACAGGAGATTTAAAAACTTATATTTTGTATCCAGTTACTGACACATTTATTTTATATACTGAAGTCCTTCAGTAAATCTTTGGGTCTGATTCTGAACCAACTCTATTGACTTCCATCGACTTATTCTGACTAACACTACTATTTGGACCTTTCTTTCATTTTTACTCAGTACTTTCAGCCCAACACCAGAAAGGCATCTGATATTCATTCAGCAGATTGCAGCTTTTAACTTGCTGTGCCAGAAACCTGATCTAAGTAACTCAGAATGGCAGAAGGGGCAGATGGAAGTGGGAGGTTAGCAGGTTCTCAGTGGGGTGTGTGAAATGGGCCATATTTGATTCAGATTCAGATTTGGCACAAATCAGGGGGGCAGTGATTCAATTAGTTGATTCAGATCACTCTCCTGATTTGATTCAGCTGAATCTGAAGATTTGATGCTGATTTGGAGAATCAGCGATTTGGCCATGGACACAGCTTTAAATGTTTCTTCTACATACTTGAGGTACCAGGAGCAGCTTGTGAACGCTGCACTCGTAGGGCAGATGGAGCATCCCACAGGAGCATGAGGGCCACCCTATGTGCTCTGTGGGGAACCTGGAAGTAGACCAGAAGTACTTCCGGTCCACTTCCAGGTCCACTGCTGAGTGTGCTGGGGGGCCCCTCCATGCTGTCCTACCTCAGGGATTGACTGTTGGGAGCCCTGGGGACCACCCCCAGGCCCAGGAGGCACTAGTCACTGACCTGGGGGGACATGGAGAAGCACGTCTGGTTCACTTCTGGGTCTGCTGCTGAGTGCGCTGGAGACCCCCTACCTGCACTCCTGTGGGATGCTCCATCTGCCCCACCATCTCAGCATTCATGAGTCACTTGGTACGTGGAGGTATGTAGAAAAAACATTTAAAGTTGTGTCTATGTCCAAATCATTGAATCTCTCCTAATTGATTCAGAGGGTTCTGATTCGATTCAGAAAGATTAAAGGGTCTCTTGATTCTATTCGGATTCACAGATTCAGCCACTGAATCAGGCCAAATCTCTGCCAAATCAAATCAGTGACCAAAGCTTCACATAGCCCTAGTTGGCAGGTCTGGGAGGAAGCTGGTGGGTCTGCGGGGAGGAAAGAGGATAGTGGGTCTATAGGGGAGTTGTTCATTTGGGGGTGGAAGAATCAGCAGCATAAAAATACCCCAGTCAGGGTCAAGGTAGTAGGAAGAAGTGCATCCCCAGGGCTTGAGTGAGCAGCTTGACTTTCTCAGCCCCAGGGCTGTGCTCCGAATATACACAGATATTCAGTAGATCAGGCTAATGCATTCCCTGTCTAACTTGGTTCACCTTCTCAGATGAATTAATTTAGCTTAGGCCATCCATTTTTTGACCAATCTAACCTTCTCAAACATCTGCAGAGATCAGTGATAAGATCAACCTAACCCTATTTAGGTTGATCTAAATGTAATGTCTTTACATACAGTTAGAGATTAACTGGTTTAGAGAGGCATAAGCTTCTGTAAGCTAAGGGACCACCCCTGCCCTGACTTTTGCTAGTCCTTAAGGTAAATCTGATCCTTTTCGCTTAGCTCCTTATTGTCCTTTCAACATTTAGATTTCAGGTATATTCTATATCAACACATTTGGCAAAGGATGGAAACATTCAGCTTCAGATATTCAGCTTTGTCCAGCATTTTCCATTTTCCCTAGCACAGACCGGGCATGACAATAAACATTGCATCTAATTTCAAACATCTTGGTAAGTTTTCACTTAACGTAGTATGCCAATTTGCCATCTTGGGCACCAACTACTGATATAGTAATTCAGTGCCATACTTCTGGTAGGGATCGGTCAGATAATTGACACTTAATAGATTTCATAGATTTTATAGACACTAGGGCTGGAAGGGACCCTGGAGGATCATCAAGTCCAGCCTCCTGCCCCAGGGGCAGGAAGTCAGCAGGGATCTTAGGATCACAGCAAGATAAATGTCCAGATGCCTCTTGAAGGCGTTCAAAGTAGGTGCTTGAACCAACTCCGGCAGCGGGCTATTCCAAAGCTTGAGGGCTTAGACAGTAAAGTTCTTTCTTATGTCCTGAAATGGTCATGGAGGAGATTGTGACCGTTCGACTTTGTCATCCTTTGGGGTGCTCTGGTGAACAAACATTCCCCCAGATCCTGGTGAGCACCCCTGATAAACTTGTAGGTAGCCACCAGGTCACCCCTGAGCCTGCACTTTTCCAGGCTGAAGAGTCCCATGGCTCTCAGCCTCTCATCATAAGGTCTGTTTTCTTGACCTCTGATCATGTGCATGGCTCTCCTCTGCACTCTCTCAAGCTTCTCCACATACTTTTTGAATTGTAGAGCCCAAAACTGGATGCGGTACTCCAGCTGTGGCCTCACCAAGGCCAAAAATGATGGGAGAATGAAGTCCTGGGGTTTGCTTGAGAAGCACCTGTGGATGCAAGCCAGTGTTTTGCTTGCTTTACTAGCTGCAGCATCACATTGAAGGCTCATTTCATTTTGTGGTCCTTTTTGTCTGTAGTGCTAGCTAGCGTAACACTGGTGGGCATGCTGCAGGTTTTTCCTCCCAAGGTGAAGAACTTTGCATTTTTCTGTGTTAAACACCATCAGATTCTCATCCTCCCTTTTCCTGAGCCTGTCAAGATCTGCCTGGATCACCCTCCTGTCCTCAGGTGTGGATGCTTTACCCCAGAGTTTGGTGTCACCAATGAACTTGGCCAGTCTGCTTCTGACACTAATGTCTACATCATTAATGAAGATGTTAAATAGTATAGGCCCTTGACAGAGCCTTGAGGGACTCTACTGGTCAAAAGGCACCACGATGATTGACTTCTGTCAACCACCACCCTCTGGGTTCCTACCGTGGAGTCAATTCCCCAGGCAGCAGATCGCAGTGAGGCCAAGCCCACTATTAACCAGTTTTGCCAAGAGGTGATCATGAGATACCAGGCTGAAGGCTCTTTTACAGTCAAGATATATGACATCAATCTCTTCCCCCTTGTCCAGGTGGTAGATCACCTGGTCATCAAAGGAAATGAGATTGGTCAAGCAAGACCTACTCACAGCAAACCCTTGCTGGCTATCCTTCAAGATGTTGCTGTCAGCCAGTCTGTTAAGGATGGCCTCTTTGATAATCTTTTCCAAGACCTTCCCTGGAATAGAGGTCAGGCTGATGGGCCTGTAGTTTTCTGGATCCACTTTCCTCCCTTTCTTGAAGATAGGCTCCACATTGGCTTCCTTCCAGTCCTCGGGCACTTTGCCAGAGCACCAGGAGATCTCAAAGATCCATGCCAGGGGCTGAGCTATGATGCTTGAGTACCCTCAAGCAGCAACTTGCAGCTCCTTGAGTACCCTCCGGTGTAAACCATCAGGGCTGGCTGTCTTGAAAGTATCCAGCCTCTCAAGGTGTTCCTTCATGAGGTCAGGGAGGGTAAGTAATCTCCCTCACCTGGGCCTCTCTGTTCTGTAGTGGGCTGGGGTGTCCAATGGGACTGGTGAAAAACTGACGCAAAATACCTATTTAGGAAGGGTTTTTTTCCCTGGGTATCAGTTGTCAGTTGTCCCACCTGGTTTAGCAGGGGTCCAGTGTTGCGGTCCAGTGTTGCCTTTGTTTTCCTCTGGCTCCCCACATATCTAAAAAAGGACTTTTTATTGTTCTTGATATTTGTAGCTAGCTGGAGTTCCATCGCAGCCTTGGCTTTCCTTATTCATTCTCTGCAGGTCCAGACCAGCGCAGAGTATTCATCCTGGGAGGTGGATGCAGTCCTCCATCCTTTGTAGGTCTGTCTTTTAAGATGTAGGAGGTCCGCTAGTTCCCTGGAGAGCCAAGAGGGCTGCTTTGCCCTTTTGCTGCCTTTCCTCCAAGACAGGATAGATTTTGCTTGTGCATCCAGGATTGTTCCCTTAAGGTTGTGGCCCTTTAGGGCCTCACTGACAAGACTCCTTAGCTTGTCAAAGTCAGCTTTCCTGAAGTCGAGGACTTCTGTATCACTGACTGACTTACCAGCTTTACAGTGGATGGTGAAGGTAATCAGCTCATGGTCACTGTCACCCAGCTTTCTTTTGATCATTAGGTTGCTGATTAGGTCGTCCCTGGTTGCCAGTACTGAAGCTTGACATCTTGTTGGCCCTTAGACTTCCTGGGTCAGATAGCGCTCATCCACACATAAGACAAAACTTTGTGACCACTCAAATTTGGCCAAGTGCTCTTCCAATGAGATGTCTGGGTAGTTTCATAGTTGGTAGGGTTGGAAGGGACCTAAACAGATCATCAAATCTGACCCCCTGCCATGGAGAGAAAAGGATTCTGGGGTCAAACAACCCTGGGTAGGTGGTTTTGAAGACCCCCATGGTAGGGGCAAGCACCACTTCCCTTGGAAGTTGGTTCCAGCTCCTAGCCACCCTGACTGTGAAGTAGTGCCTCCTGATGTTTAGCCTGGATCTACTCTCAGTCAACTTATGGCCATTGTTCCTTGTTACTCTCGGTAGTGCTTGGGGGAACTCTCCCATTGCCTGCTGGTCCCCCTTAGCAAGTTTATAGGCGGCCACCAGATCCCCTCTCAGCCTTTTGTGAAGGTTGAACAGGTTCAGTTTTCATAGCCTCTCCTCATACGGCCCACCCTGCTGCCCCTGATCATGTAAGTGGACCTCCTCTGGACCCTCTCAATGTTATCTATACCCCTCCTGAAGTGCAGTGCCTGAAACTGAACACAGTACTCCAACTGTGGCTTGACCAATGTTGCAAAGAGGGGGAGGATCACCTTCTTGAACCTGGTCGCGATGCATCTGCAGATACATGACAAAGTGTGGTTAACTTTCCTGACTGAATCCCCACATTGGCGGCCCATATTTATCTTGGAGTCTATAATGACTCCAAGATCCTTTTCTGCCTCTGTGCTGATGAGAAGGGAGTTCCGCAGCATGTAGGTATGCTGCTAGTTCTTCCTCCCCAGGTGCAACACCTTGCACTTGTCCATATTGAAACCCCTCCTATTCTCATCTGCCCACCTCTATAACCTGTCCAGATATAGTTTTAGCCTGTCCCTCTCTTCTAGCACACTCACTTCTCCCCATATCTTAATGTCATCTGTGAACTTGAACAAGGAGCTTTTCACCCCCTTGTCCAAGTCGCCGATGAAGATATTGAACAGTGCAGGCCCAAGGACCGAGCCCTGGGGAACCCCACTGCTCGCATCCCTCCGTGTCAAAAATGGCCCTCCAGCCAATTTGCGACCCATCTGACTGTGTAGGCATTGACACCACAGTTGCCTAATTTTTTTAATGAGGATGGGGTGAGAGATAGTGTCAAAGGCCTTCCTAAAGACTATGTCCACTGCGACACCTGCATCCAAGGCTTTTGTGACCTGGTCATAGAAGGCAACCAGGTTGGTCTGATAGGACCTGCCTCTAATGAACCCATGTTGATTGCCCCTAAGCATAATGTCCCCTGCTGGTCCCTTGCAGACATGTTCCTGGATAATTTTCTCAAAGAGCTTCCCCAGGACTGAGGTAAGACTAATAGGCCTATAGTTTCCTGTGTGCTCTTTCCTCCCTTCTTTGAAAATGGGGACTACATTGGCCCTTTTTCAGTTCTCTAGCACTTTGCCAGAGCACGAGTGCTTGTAAAGCTGTGCTAGGGGTCCCGCAATGACCTCTGCCAATTCTCTCAGCACTCTGGGGTGGAGATCATCAGGACCTGCTGATATGAACATGTCTAGTCCCTCCAGAAATTCCCTGACTAGGTCCTCACTGACCCTGGGCTGTGCCTTCACTGGGTCTATCTGGAATCCAAGTTGGGGGGGATGTCCCTGTCCCTGCTCAGAAAAATGGGAGCAAAGAATCTGTTAAAGAGATTAGCTTTGTCATCTGGTGCTACTACCAGATTACCAAGCATATCCTGCAGAGGCCCCACATTACTTGGTACCTTCTTTTTACCCCCTATGTTTTTAAAAAAGGACTTATTGTTATCTTTGATCCAGGTCACTAGTCCCAGTTCTATCTCTACCTTAGCCTTCCTAACAGCCCCACTACAATCTTGAACAATGGAGGTATAATTCTCCTTGGTGATGGCCCCTCCCTTCCCTTGGGTATACACTTGGGCTGGACAGCATGGGAGGTCCTTGAGTCCTCCCCAGTCCTGGAAGGTGACCGTGGTTAACCCTGCACCTCCTGGGGGTGAAGAGCCTGGCAGTAGGAGTTGACCTCCTACTCACAGTCCTTGATGGCATGCAGTCTCTGGACTGTGGCCTGGAGCTCCTCCAGCTGGCGCTCCAAAGACCACAAAAGGGAGCAGACCTCACAAGGGGAGGTGGCCATGATCCCAGACCCTAGAGCCTGAAAAAGTGACAGGCAGCCTCTGAAGCTGAGAGCCAGAGGCTCCATCTGCGTGGAGCCTAGAAACATGGGCTCTGTCTGGATGGAGGCCCCTGAGGTGCCAGGGGGGTGGGGTGGCGCACACCCCGAGGAGACCCTTAGGGGTGCGGTGTGTGCTGGCTACGGCTGGGAATGCCTACCCACGGGTGTTCACAGGCAGGGTCTCGGATCCTTCCGCACTCCCTCCTATGCAAACTCCCATATGTAGGCCTAAATCATATAGTATCAGCAAAACAGTAATATAGAACAGTAAAAATCAATATAAATATAATAATTATACAATATGAAGAAGAAAAACAAAACAATACAACTTGCTACCAAAATAAAATGCTGAAGCTTATCTTATGTCTCAGCTCACTTATACTTATCTATAGGGAATGGAGACAGAAGGAAAAAGTCAGAAATGGTTGGGGAAGGGAAGGGAATGCATTTTAAAATAAATTTAAAAAAGAAAAACTGGGGATTTTGCTACATAAGATAAGGGGAGATAACCAAGTTTATTCCTTTGTGAAAGAGACGCACCTTATCTTATTCTTTTGGACTTGAATTCTGTCCTAAAAGTTCATCATAAAAGCTGCCACATAGGTTATGTATTGTTTTACCCTTCCATGTGTCATCAGCTGGCATTTTTTCTTTGTGGCTGCAAGCCCATGCATGCATGGCAGTGAGTTTATGTGCCTAATAGACTAGTAGCCTCTAATGACCATCTCTGAAAGTTTCTGATCTGTGCTTCTACTCTACATCATCTTGGAAGCAGTCACTGTTGATGAAGAGTGAGGAGTTATAAGCTGGAGTGTTGGGTGAAGTGAAGATCGAACAAAATGGATGTATTTAGGGACAGCCTTTCTGAGAAGGGTAGCTTCTTTTTATTGGCACAGTTTGTCCCTGCAAATTATGCATCTGGATTCTTGCATCTGCAAGTGAATGAGTCAGAGATACAAGTACCCAATTTTGCATCTACTGTTCATTTTGCAGATGCAGACATGAAGATTTATATGTTGCAGGTATAGGTTGTTTATATGTTGCAGCTAGGTTGTAGCTGTGTTGGTCTAAAGACATAAGCAGACATGGTTCTTTGGGTTACCCAAAGAATATTGTCTGCAGATTTGAGAACAGAAGCTTTTGAAAACTGCCTTAGTTCTAAGGCCAGATTTATAGGTTTTAGAAAAAAATTGGGATGATGTTACTGAACTAGGCATTGTAAAAAGAAATCTCACTCTTGTTTAGCATCTCAGGCCCATTTAATAATAGGCCTGTGTGAGTCGGCAGTGATCTGATCTGGCTTTGGATCTGGCTGCTTTGGATGGCTGCGATCTGATCTGGAGCTCCGGACCAGGTTTCCGCCTTGATCCAGCCAAAGTGGCTTCGAAGCTTTAGAGCAGCCTGTGTGAGTCAGCAGTGATTCAATCCAGCTTCAGATCCAGCTGCTTTGGATGGCCGCAATCTGATCTGGAGCTCCAGACTGGGTTTCCGCCTCAATCCAGCTGAAGCTTCGGAGCTGCCTCAGAGATTGGGCCATGAGGTATACTGGGGAATCAATGAAATAGCTATAACTTTGTTGTTTTCTGTTTGATTTGGATGAAGCTTGCAGGGATGGTAGCCTTTGCTGAGAGCATGAAACCTGCCTTGTTACCAGAAGATCGGTGCAGAGGTTTGGGGGGAACTGTACTCCCATTTATTGAAAGTCGAACTCATGTCACAGCTGTGTGTTACAACACAGTGGGGTGAAAACTGCAGGGTTAGTAGCTCTTACTGATGCCACAAAGCCAGCCCAGTTTCAAGGAGATCAGTGCAGGGGTTTGGGGGGAACTGCACCTCAAGCTGTGGCCAGATCTCTGAGGCGGCTTCAAGGCGGCTCTGATTCTCTTTGGAATCTCCGAACCGCTTCGGGAAGCCTAACGAGGCCAGCGCTTCAACCCGGATGTGCTGCTTTGGACCCTAAAGCATCTGAAGCTTCTCCAGATCTGAAGCTCTGTCCAAAGCCTTGAACAGCTCTGTTTAATAACAAAGGTCAGGGTAGTCAGTTCACTTGAGGAAGAGAGGGAAATTTTCCTGCTTATTCCTGGAGAGTTTACTAATACAAACTCTACTATTCTAACTGGCCAAGTGTGCCCCTTTGAAATATGAAATGTGATGAGAATCAAATGTGATTCTGAATCAAAACCCTTGAGCAGCAGAGTAACTGAGCTGCAAAGTCTAAAAGAATAGAGTGAACCATTGTTGAATATGGACAATATTGACTTTAAAACATTGCTTTAACATTGTTTTAAACTGTAGATGAAGATTTAACAAACTAGTCTCAATTCACATGCATGCCAGAAGGCCCATTGCCAGACTTTATCAGTTGTTTTAAAAATATTCCCAATATTCGTGTTGAATGGCGTTGAAATAGCAGCATTAATGCAGTTGATTGGCTTCCTCATTACAAACTCCTATTAGAATCCTTTGCTTCCCGGACCTGATTCCCTTTGCCTGTGTTACATTAATTTACAGTTCAAATCAAAATTAGCTCAGCCGTTCGTATGATTCTTTGACTTCATAACAAGTACTAAGTTTATCTGCATATTTCAGATTGCAGCAACTATTGCAGCTCAAATTCCATCTTGAGACTCATTACAAGAATCTCTATTCAAATCCCTCATCATAGGCTTCATTCAGAATTCAGGATGTTGTAAACATAGGGTTCAAATAAATATTTGTGGAAAAATGATCAGGAGAGGAACAACCCAAAGAAATTCTCCAGTAATAGATATTGCTTGCAAGAGTCTCTAGTTTGAGGAGTCCTGATTCCTTCACATTCCAGACTTGTAATATTATCAGCAGATCTTAAAATCCAGTCCAAACTGCTAATATATACAGTTAATCATTTCAGTACCATTTGGGGGTTGCGTTCAGTCTTTCCTGTGCTTCTTCCTTATATAAAGACCTGGCACTGACCTAGTTCCCACTTCAGTGTGGAATCACAGGACTGTAGAGTATCTAGCATAGAGCATCTCTCTGTCCAATAAAATCTGAAGAAAATGATATTTTAAATCATTCAAACTGCTGTCAATTTTGGACCCTTTTGAGCTGTTATTGGGACATTAGATCTTTCTGAAATCAGATTCCAACTATAATCAATCGATTAGCTTGTTAAGATTTGATATTTTTCTTGGTGCCCCCTGGATCAAAACTGATTATAAGAATTTCTAAGAAAAATCCAACCAACCAGTGGGATGTTGGACAACAAGTACACCTTGGCCTCACCTATTGCACTTGAGCCTAAAAAAATTTCTTGGGTCGTTTAATGATCCTGAAATCATCTTGGCCTCTAGTACAAGAGAGAGAGCGCCTTTAGGGTAAATCTAATTTTGTCCCAGAGAAAAGGAATAACTTGGTCATGTCCATGGGGGAGACCTCAAGACTTGTTTCCTAGTAAATTAATCCAGTTAAAAACGAAATATTGAGAAACAATGTTCACATTTTCTGATTTCTACATTTTTCTCTCTCCCTCTGTTGTACAATGAAAAATTACCTGCTCATCTGGCATGTGCTATCCACCAGCATCTGTAAGTCATGATGGTTTGAAAAGCAGCAGCACTTAAGGGCTATCAATAATGTCTGTATAGTCAGAGATACGACACTTTTCAAATTACTACACCAGTCTTTACTGAAGAAAAACTGAAGCAAATTTGCATGCAAACACAAATGAAGATTGAATGTACAGTTTTATTAGTCTTCAACATAAATTGATTCTGTTATTCTTTTGTAGCTTCATGTAGATTGTTTCAGTCCTGAAAATTCATGCTGCATTCCAAGAGGTTATTACTATTATTAGGATCAATTTTGGAAGTATTGAGTAATACAGCTACTGAGGACTGATTATAACATCTGCAAAGGTCATTCAACCTTCTGGGTCACCAGATTTTGCCCAAATGTCAATAGTAGTATATTATAAATACTTCATATTTTTATCATTTTGATACATTAGAATAGCAAGGTCAAATGTGATGAAATCACTTACACAGTGCCCCAGCCCTTATGCAAGAAAGGCAAATTGCTACATTTCAAAATACAATAACTCTTTTCTTTACAAATCAGCATTGGGATTCACAATGGTGAGGATCTGCAAATAAGAACGTTTTAAGTAGACTTTTAAAAGTGTCTGTGTTCCAACTTGCAGTCTGATGATCTGTCATGAAATCACAGGCACATAATAAACATACTTGCATTGCTATGCCTGCATTAGCAGTCCATTCATTGCAGTTGAGAGAGACCAGTCTCAGCGGAAAGAATTTCACTGTTGAGCAACAGTGAAAAGGTCAGGATTGCAATTTCCGTTGGGATAAATATCTAGGAGTCTCTCAAGCTTGTCTCTCTCAAGCTTTGTCAATATGTAAACACTCTGAGTAGGATCCTTCTTACCTTGCTTTCCCTGCTAGGCCTTCTAGCTTTTCGTCAGGGGCTCTTGCTGTCAATTGGAAAGGAATGAAACAAATTGTCTCCTTTGAGGTAGCACCCTATTCTAATAACCATCAACACAAGGCAAGCCCTCTTAAGTGAACTGAACAATCCTGCATCCTTGTCATTTTTTCTTCTGTGGAACTTTCACAAACTTCAATGCAAGTAGCAAGATAGAAAGAGACATTCACAACACTGCACCATTGGTGGCTCTACAAGTAACCTTCTTGTTGACACAGAGAGCCTTGATTCCTAACTTGGCCACCCACCTAACTTCAAACACTACTGTAAAAGTACACTGACTGAATGAAGTGGGTATGCACCCAGCAGTATAACTAGGGTGGGGTGATCAGGCCAACCACCCTTGGTACCAATTTTTGGACTTTTGGGGAGGTGGGAGAGGTAAATATGACTGCTACCAGCAGCCAGCCACTGCACAATTGTGCCAGTGGTGTAGGAGCAAGCAGAGGTCGCCACAGCCCCTGTGCCCCAGGCACACGGCTGAATCACTACACCATTGGTGCAACTTCTCTATAACACCTTGGAGTACCAAAGCTCTCCATATTTTTCTTTGCATTTCTCTTGTGCATTCTCCTCTGTTGTACATTGTAGCTTGATGGTTATCCTTCTCCCAACCAGATTCTTTGAAATAAGTACTTTATTCCCTTTCAAAAATTATCTGCAGAAAGTATTGGCAATAGCCAATGGAAAAATATCCTGGTCCTACTGCTTGGTCATCCTTTTTTTCTATTGGTCTAAGATTTCTCAGATTGCAAGGTAGTTAAGGAGCCTGTGAATAGGCAAAAGTAGAACTAGGAAAAAGCTTTCACATCTGTTGCTGGATGACCGAGGTGAATAGACTTCACTTCAGAACACAACTGGAGGAACTGGAGAGTAACGACCTTTCAAAGCCCTGAAGGCGAAGGGCGACCCAGAACATCATATCCTGCTTTTGCCCCTTTGGTATATCATGCCACTCAAAGGCCCTGTTTCAGCAATGCCTTTATACATTTGTTCTAATGTTTAGCACTTGACAGAGTTGTCAACATCTTTTAAACTAGGCATGTACTCTACGTACTTTGCTGAGGTAGGGTCTGAATAAAGAACAGAGTTTTGCAAAATCAATAGCCATCCCTCCATGAAAAGCCCCAAGGTTCTGGTAGAACAACTCAGGTGCAAGACTAGAGGAATAGATAGGGGAAACCAGTTATTAGTGTCATAAAAGCACATTTCAATTAATCTATCAGTAGTTTCTCAGGCTTTTTTGACCTGTAATTAGAGTGACATAACAGAGTTGATAGGTCTCTGCTGTTCTGGTCACATGAAAGAGATGGATCTGGAACAGAACCAGGTAAGGAAGATATTACAGAATGCAGAAAGAGCAAAATGGCGAAGTAGAGGACAGATCATTGCCTGTGTATAAAGACCAGTCACAGAAGACATGAAACTAAAAAATAAAGAAGCAGTCACTTTAGATTAGCCTAATGCAACTAGCGAATATCTTTTCAGGCCCATAGGCCTGAAATCATGGGATAATGGTGTCGTGTTACAGAGGCTAACTTAGCCACAAATGAAATGGAGAAGTTACATCATTCACAGATAGCTCCAATGCCTCTTTCTTTATGGCTCCATGTATAATAATGGTCTCATTAACAATTATGGCATGCTGTATGCTGAAGTAAGAATCTACACTTCCCGTAACTTTCCTTCCCTACTTTCCCTTTCTCATAGTTTATACCTCATACTTTATTAGCCTCTCTTTTTTTCAACATCTGTCTGGTACATGGTGAGTTTATTCAAACACCACAGGAAAACACCTTTACTCCAAAATAAATTAAGACAATATATGTGCCTCTGGCCAAGTGATCATTTAAAGGTAGTCACGAATGAACATTTGTAGATGGTTGATGGAAAATTTATCATTTAAATTATAAGAATACACTGCTTCAACATATGGATCATTCAGATCTACTTTGTTTCCTTTCCAGTTGAGGGAATCATTGTGCATCTACAGGAATTTGAAAGGATTAAGAATTTTAAATGGTATGCCATTTGTAAAAGACATTACAAAGGAACAGGTAGAGATGTAAAAGCTAAATGCACAATATTGCCTGAGGTTGAATTGTTCACATAGGGTATAACTTCTTATTATGCTCAAACAATTTCAGTTTTAAGTGGTACAGAAAGATAGGTCATGACTAAAGAGAGAAACTATGAATTAAGGTGAAAATTAAAGTAAATAAAGAAGTCTCCACTTCATTATCACATCCCATCTCCACCTTGAGGTATCGTAATATTGAGATGTTCATGATTTGTATCTTTTGTGATCTTCTTTCCCCTTTATGCAAAGTTGAGGAAAGCAGACTCTTGGAGTAGATAAATTCATTTTCAGTGTAAACCAATTTTTATTCCAAGCATAGCGTTAGTATCACAGGGTGCCTGTAGATGTACAGGGAGGCTGCTCCGATAAGTTATAATTACAGTGCATTGAAGCAGACTCAATTAATTGAGTCTGCTGGAGTGTGCTAAATAGCGTGCCTCCAGCAGCCTCCATGTCTCATGTATCAGTGTCCCTGTGTTTCAAAATGGCAGCAGGGGCACTTTAACTAAATCTCATCTATGGGGTCAATGATACACGGGATGCTGCAGGTGCTTTAATCTGCCTCCCCACCATTCCCAGAGCACGTGTAAAAATGTCCGTAGTTTCAATAACTAGAATCATTTACGGCTGTAGAACCTCAGTTTCCAGAGCTAGTATCTCATTATTTGACAAGAAGTTCTGTTGGTAATGGAAGGAACTCTATGTAAAGCAATATCATTACTATATGAAGAATGTTCTAGTTAATTATTTAGTTAAGCCATAGTACAAGTACTGAGTATAGTTGTCAGGAAATAAACATGATGTTGAGCATGTTGAACTCCACAGGAGTTTAAGATGCATGAGGAATTTAGGAGTGTGATTATACATATAACACAATACATTGAGATATACCTCCTGGTATATTACAATAATTAAGAAATCTGTCATATCATGTACCTGGCCAATCCATACATGTCAGTGTCCTGATTTGGAATTCATTAAAATATAAAAATGAAGAACTCTGTGGAAAGGTACTAATGACCAATAGGCATTTTAAAGCAAATATAAATCACTTTGCTTTCTTATGACCAAAAGATATTTGTCAGTCTAATATTTTTTTACTATATACACTGTGCAGAACATAAATCTAGATTACATATAATCTGGAAACAATAAATTATTCAATAAAATTTAATTCCTTATCAAAATGAATGGTCCACTTTTTCCACAAATAACCCTTTGTAATTCCATAGTTAGGTGCTACTTAACGCTTAGTTACCCCAAACACTGTTAGTAAGCAAAATCCATGTAAAAAAATCTCTTATATGGTATCTTCAGAGATGCATTTTTATTGAAGGATATGTCTATCTACTGTAAAAATAAACTTAGGTAGACATAAAAATAAAATCAGCTGTTATGTACCAGAGGTAATGGTACAATGGATCCATAAAATATAAGTGTTCAATGCAACTTATGGTGCTGCTAATGAAAGAACATGTTATCAAGAGTTGTTCTGAAGTGGGAAATACTTTATAAGATATAAAGTGACTTTTACATTTCTTTTTTTGAGGTACTGTAATTTATAAATAGGCAGTATGTCAGGAGTCCTTAATTCAGCAACAAGATACTGCTTTTCTAGGAAGCTTTTTTTATTTAATTGCATGATGCAAGCTGCCCTCATATGATTTTTTTCATCACTTTCTGCAACTCACTAGGATTACAATTCCCACTCTATTTCTTCAGAGAAAGAATTTTTACTGGCTAAGGAAGGGCTGCAATTTCAGT
The DNA here is from genome assembly GCA_030014935.1 of Caiman crocodilus. Lineage (NCBI taxonomy): Eukaryota > Metazoa > Chordata > Crocodylia > Alligatoridae > Caiman > Caiman crocodilus. The sequence goes on from JAGPOW010001327.1 coordinate 22,598,480, forward strand.
TCATGTTTCATTAATGCTCCATCATAATTTGTGTTTGTCTCTTAAAGCGTAGTTTCACTGAAGCTGATACAGTGGAAAGCTGCTTTGCTAGAATGGTTTTTGAATCAGATTTATTGCTTGATCCATGCAAAAGCTACTACAAGCCTTTTAAAGAATACCTTGTGTGATAGTCATCTCTGCTGTAATCACTTGCATGAGAGCAATCACACCTCTGTGGGGCAGACACTTAACAATCTATTATATTGTAATTAAGTTTGGCCATGTTTACACTGCTTGATGATGATGCATAAAGATTAATTTATTTTTCCATCCCTGCTGCAAGAGTGTACCTCACAGTATCCCATTAAAGATGGAAATAGCAATAAAGTCTCCAATTATTTTATATTGCCTAAAGTCTATCAGAATTCATCATTTTATGCACTGTTACTTGAATGTATTGGTTTATCATCCATTGATGTAATAGTAATTATCATAGGCCATTTTGTATGTATCTTAAATATGATGATAATATCGTCTATCAAGAAACAAGCCACAAAAATCCTTTATTTCCAGGTTGTCTATTTGTTGAGGCTGGTATTTCAGTTTTGTTGTAGTGTCTATAAATTGACAGGATTTAGGTGATTCTTGCTTAAGAATGCTAAATCCAAAGAATTGCATCTGACTGAAAAATGTTGCAGAAATTAAATTTAAATGTGTTCTTCAGGGTTTCATCCCAATTTAAAATTAAATAAAGGGTTATGATATTCAGAAACTCAATTTTATAGCTGTGAAAAGGCACACCTCTGCTGACCATCCTGGGAGGTATGCTGTTCATCTCATAAGGAGACTGTGGGCCATTTTCTACGTCACCAAATAGGTGCCTAAGTATGATCCTATCCCACCCTACTTGAATACCTGAAAAAGTGTTTAAAAAGTTGGCATGTGTATGTATGTGGGATTATCCTTCTCCTCATTGCTTTTTGTGAATTAATTTTATAGCTAATACAACACTATATTACAAACATTAATACACAAATTGAAAAAGACAAAGTTGATGTAGTCAATCCCTTTTTTGCTTAAGTCTCCAAAAAATATGACAAGATACTTAATGAGATCAGACATTTAATTACATTAAATTGATTTGAATAATTCTAATAATTTTAATAAGGAGATGGACTCCTACAATAATATCCCTATTCACCACGTTCTCCCTGTATTCTAACCCAGAGGGTTTCAAGTCACCCTCCTTGGGTGCCTATGTCACTGGGTGAAGACATCTCATGGGAGGAGCATTCAGCCAAATCTGACTGGTCACATAGCTTTCTCACCTGCATTGGTCAGTTCTATCTGATTCAAGAAATACACTGGCCAAAATGAGGTGAGGAGCTTCTAGATCTAGTCCTGGCCAAAGGGCTCTAGTGAGCTACCTGAGAATTGAAGGGAAGCCTGGTGACAGTGATCATGAGTTGATCACCTTCCTTATTCATTCAAAGCTGGCAAATCAGTCAGCAATGCAGAAATCCTTGACTTTCACAAGGTCGGGTAAAAAGCACAGTTCAACATGTTGCCTTACCAATCTGTTTTGGTGGAAACACACCTCTTCTGTTTATAGGACAATATAGCTTATCTATCCATTTAGTCCTTGGTCTCCTGGACAATTTTTGTGGTGTAGGCACCTCCACCAAATTCATTTCACCCAAGCTATTGGACAGCCTTCAGGTAGTAAGACAATTTCATGACTATTGACCTAAGCTGAATTTAAACTTGAGATATTCATAGTAAGGAAAGTTGGCTTAGGAAAGCCGACTTTCACAAGCTCAGGGGGTTGGCTGTCAAGGCCCTGAAAGATCAATATCTGACAGAAAAAGGAGTCCAAGATGACTGGTCACTCTCTAATGACATGATCCTAAAAGCTCAAGAGAAGTCCATTCTGGCCCAGAGGAAAGGTAGTAAAATGGCTGGGAAACCTGCTTGGCTAAATAGGGAACTCATGGACCTCCTCAGTCTTAAAAGATAAGCCTATAAGCATTGGAAGATGGGAAATACCTCTAAGGAGGATTATGCATCATTGGCCTGCACCTGTAGAAAGTGGACCAGAAAAGTCAAAGTCAGTACCTAGTTCAAGCTGGCTATGGGAATCAAGGACAATAAAAAGTCCTTCTTCAGTTACATAGACTTTGGACCCCTGATGAATCAAACGGGCAGCTGACAACAAACATCCGGTGAAAAGCTAATCTCCTCAATGATTACTTTGTGTCAGTTTTTCACTATCCCAAAGGGATCACCCTGCCTGACAGGACACAGAACTACAAGAGTATGGGTGACCATTTGCCTACATTTGCGGTAGACCTTGAAAGGGAACACTTTGAGAGGCTGGACATACATAAGTCAGTGGGCCCTGATGGAATGCACACAAGAGTACTTAAAAGAGTTGGCTGACATCATAGCTTGACCATTGGCATGGATAGTTGAGAACTCATGGTGCTCAAGAGAAGTTCCTGAAGATGGGAAGAAGAGCATTGTGGAGCCTATCTTCAAGAAAGGAAGGAAGGAAGATCCAGGGGACTACAGGTGAAACAGTTTGAGCTCAATCCCTGGGAAGATTTTGAAAAAAAAATCAAAGAAACTATCAACAAGTTGACAGAAGGCGCCATTCTGAGATATAGCCAGCATGGCTTCATTATAGGTAGGTCATGATTGATCAGCCTCATCTCCTTCTATGACCAGGTGATGCATCACATGGAATGGGGGAGAGGGCAAGGCAGAGGGAAGCAGGGAGAGGTTGATGTCATTTACTTGGATTTCAAAAAAGCCTTTGACTTAGTCTCCTAGGATGTCCTCATGGTAAAACTGGGGAACTGTGGCCTCAACAACCTTACGGTCTGATGGCTGTGGAACTGGCTCTGTGATTGGACTCTTGAGAATGATAATTGATGGAACTGAGTTAGCATGGCATATGGTGACCAGTGGTGTCCCTCAGGGTTCAGTACTCAGACTAGTACTCTTTAATATATTCATTAACAGTTTGGATTTGGGTGTCAGAAGCAGACTGGCTAAGTTTGAGGATGACACCAAACTATGGGGAAGCACTGTTACATTGGAGGGTAGGCTGGGGAGTCAGGCTGACCTGGATAGGTGCATAGGGTGGACAGATATAAACCCAATGACCTTCAACATAGAGAAATGCAAGGTTGTCCACCTTGGGAGAAAACACCCACATCAAACCTATAGGCTTGTCAGTGCTTCACTCACTAGCACTATGTCCAAAAGAGTCTTGGGGCTCATGATTAACCACAAGATGAATATGAGCCACTAGTGCAATGAAACAGTTGACAAAGAAAATAAAACCCTGGCTTGCATTTACTAATGCATCTCAAACAAGACCCAAGATGTCATTCTTCCACTTTACTCAGTCTTGGTGAGGCCAAGTACTGCAGCTGGAGTACTGCATATGGATCCAATTCTGGGATCCATACTTTAAAAAGGATTTGAAGGAGCTTGAGAGAGTCCAGAGGAGAGCGACATGCATGATCAGAGGTCAAGAGAGCAGGTCTTATGAGAAGAGACTGAGATGGATGGGACTCTTTAGCTTGGAAAAGTGTAGGCTCAAGGGGACTTGGTGGCAGTATATATCAGGGGTGTATACCAGGATCTGGGAGAATATCTGTTCACCAGGGCTCCCCTAGGGAAAACAAGGTCCAATGGTTACAAACTGCTGGAAGACCATTTTAGATTGGACATAAGGAAGAACTCCTTTACCATCCAAGTCTCCAGAGTATGGAATAGACTCCCCCCAGAAGTGGTGCAAGCACCTACTCTAGACACAGTCAAGATGTGTTTGGATGATTATCTTGCTGGGGTCATCTGCCCTCAGCTGACCTCCTGCCCTTTGGGCAGGGGGCTGGACCAGATGATTTTGAAGGTCCTTCTAGCCTTAATGTCTGTGAAATCTATTAATATTCTTCTTTGACAGGATAGCTGGCCTAGTAGATAAACAGTAAGCAGCTAATAAGATGTCTTAACTTCAGAGGCTTTTATAACTTCAGAGGCTTTTAATACTGTCTACCATAACATTCTCATAAGCAAGCTAATAGAGAGCATATAATCACCATAAGGAGGATATACACCTAGTTGAAAAATAGCTCATGTGGTAATTATCTGTCAAAATGGGAGGGTATTTCAAAGGGACTGTTCTAGGCCCAGTTCTAGTTAATATTTTTTTCTTGAATCATGGAATGGTGAGTGCATTTAACATAGCTAGAGGGGACTCAAAGTCATGGGTATTGCAAGCACTTTGGAGACCTGGGTCAAAAACCAGGATAGCCTTGCCATATTGGACAGCTGGTCTGAAATCAACAAGACAAAATTCCTTAGATAAAATTCCAGCATGGGTTTGTTGTGGGTAGGTCTTGCTTGACCTATCTCATTTCCTTCTACAACCAGGTGACCTATCATCTGGACAAGGGAGAAGAGATTGATGTCATATATCTTGACTTCAAAAAATCCTTTGATCTGGTATCCCATGGTCACCTCCTGGTGAAACTGGCCAGTTGTTGCTTTGGGTCCACCATGATCCACTGGCTGGAAAACTGGCTCCGTGGTTGGACCCAAAGGGTAGTAATTGATGGAAGTCACTCATCATGGTGTCCTGTGACCAATGGGGTTCCCCAAGGCTCTGTCCTTGGACCCATATTGTTCAACATCTTCATTAATTATGTGGACACTGGAGTCAGAAGCGGACTGGCCAAGTTCGCCGATGACACCAAACTTTGGGGCAAAGCATCCACACAAGAAGACAAGCGAGTGATCCAGGCTGACCTGGACAGGCTCAGCAAGTGGGCGGACAAGCATCTAATGATGTTGAATGCCGATAAATGAAAGGTTCTCCACCTTGGGAAGAAAAACCCACAGCATCCTTACAGGCTCGGCAGTGCTATGCTGGCTAGCACTATGGAAAAAAGAGACTTGGGGATCATCATTGACCACAAGATGAACAGGAGCCTGCAATGCGATGCTGCAGCTAGTAAAGTGACCAAAACGCTGGCTTGCATCCATAGATGCTTCTCAAGCAAATCCCGGGACGTCATTCTCCCCTTGTACTTGGCCTCAGTGAGGCCACAGCTGGAGTACTGCATCCAGTTTTGGGCTCAGAATTCAGAAAGGATGTAGAGAAGCTTGAGAGAGTCCAGAGAAGAGTCATGCGCATGATCAGAAGTCAGGGAAGCAGACCCTACGATGACTGGCTGAGAGCCATGGGGTTCTTTAGCCTGGAAAAGCTCAGGCTCAGGGGTGATCTAATGGCCACCTATAAGTTTATCAGGGGTGACCACCAGTATCTGGGGGAACATTTGTTCACCAGAGCGCCCCTAGGGATGACAACTAGGTCGAACAGTCATAAACTACTACAAGACCGTTTCAGGCTGGACATAAGAGAGAATGTCTTTACTGTCCGAACCCCTAAGGTCTGGAACAGCCTGCCACTGGAGGTGGTTCAAGTGCCTACACTGAACACCTTCAAGAGCAAACTGGATGCTTATGTTGCTGGGATCCTATGACCCCAGCTGACTTCCTGCCCTTTGGGCACATAGTATCACACTTGGGAAAAAGAAGTTAAATGTATAAATACAAAATGGGGAATAACTGGCTAGAGCAAAAAAAAGATTTGGGGGTGGGGGTTATACTGATAGAAGTTATAATTTATAGATGCTCCCTAACAGGAGACTGAAAGAATTGGGAACTGGGAGATGGTCCCTCAGCAAGCATCCAATTGGTGAGTCACTGAGTGAGAAAGAAACAGACAGACAAAGGACTAGAGAGGCTTCTTAGTGCTCCACAAATAAAAATTGTTTTTTTAAATTTTCTCATTCATGCTTGCCTATGTTTATTGAACATGATGATCACTGTTTGGTGTCAGATGTGGCAAAGAAAAAACTTGAAAAAATGAAAAAGATGTTGAAAACTGAGAGCAAATGAAGCAGCTTAGCCACCTGGAAGGATAAAGATTTCTGTAACTGATCTTCTGGGAGGTGGGGGAGGGGGCATGGGTCTTGTTAGACAAAGGTTTGAGAGGTACCTAGTAGCCACGAGGGCTGAAGAGAAACATGACAAGAAGTCCTAACATGTTTAACTTCAAAGAGGGCCAAACTATGGAGTTATGTATAATGCTGCCCAAATTTGACTATATGAAAAAAGAATGATACCCTTGGAAAAAGCTGGGGAACTGAGGCCTCAACAACCTTACAGTCTGATGGCTGGGGAACTGGCTCTGTGGTTGGATCCAGAGAGTGATATTCTTCTATGTGCAAACAAACAATGGAACAAAGTATAGATCAGTATACTACAGAACTAAATAGACCGAGGAAAAACTGTGCTTTTGGGAACTTGACAGAATCAGAATCTCTGATTAGAAATAGGATTATTTGTGGCATTGCAAACACTGCATTACAAAAAAAGGCTATTGTGCGATAGAGACTTACTCCTACAAAAGACTATCCAAATGTGCAGGGCAGCAGAAACTGTGAAGGCTCAGACTGCAGAGATTAATATACCCAAATTGGGGTCATCTTTTTAGTAGGCATGAAAAAATGTAGCCAGAAAAGGCCAGCTCACAGGCTGGAATTTTCCATTGACAAGGAAAATCTTAAGTGAGAAAGAGCAAACACCCAGTTATGCAGCAAATGGGGAAGATGACATGGCCTCAAAAGTTGTGCTAGATTTGGAAAGCTCTGTTTTAGCTGTGACTTGAGAAATGATTTTGCCAGGTGCTGCAGATCCTGAACACAAAAACTTCAAGTTCATACAATTGAACATAAAGTGGAGAAGGAGTTTTCTGTGTATACATATGGTTGAATCAAGAAAAATCAATGAGGGGGACTGGATTTTGTCAGTGAAAGTGCGAGGAACAATGGTTTAATTTAAATTGGACACTGGGGGGCACTTTTATATGTACTGTGGCGGTGTTCGGGTGGAGAACAGTACTTTACTTAGAGCAGCTCTGAGAGCCGCTCTAATTAAAGCACTGCTGCATCTTGTGTATCAGTGTTCCTGTTCTTAAAAATGGTGGCAGGGGCACTTAAACTAAAGCTCATTCGATGAGCTTTAGTTCAACCATGCCTGCTGCCATTTTTAAACTTGGGGGCACTGACAAACAAGGTGCAGGAGGCTGCTGGAATATAAGACTTACCACACTCTAGCAGATTGGATTAATCGAGTCTGCTCTGATGTGCTGGAATCCAGGGGAAGGGAGATGCATTATTAGCATCCAACAGAGTATGCAAATTCCCATTCATTGTGGTACCTAGGGAGGTGACATCAATTTTAGGTCTGGAAACTTGTGAGAAACTGAATCTAGTTAAGTGTGCTTGCAGGACAAGAAGACACAGCCTCAGAAAATGATATATCAATGTCACAGTATAAGGATTTATTTAAAGGGCTAGTAAAGGGCTTGCCTGGTAAATGTACAATACAGATAAGTAAGTAAATGTCTTCTGTTATTCACTTATGCAGAAAAATTCCTTTTGCTCTTGTAATTTTTCCATTCTTGCTAACTCAAGGCCGAGTTAGTAAGAATGGAAAAATGACAAGTGATACAGAAACTCCATGAAGCTATAGCATAGGTAAGATTCTAAGTTATTGTAGAGAAAAACAGTGGCTAGTTATGTATGTGCCTGGATTTGAAGCACCTCAACAAGGCCATCAAAAGAGAATATTTTAAATTGCCAACTAGAGATGAAAGTATGGCCCAATTTACAGATGCACGACTTTTCAGTAAAATGGAGCTGCTTCAGGATTTTGGGAGCTGAAATTTACTGAAGAAAGCTTTAAATTATACATTAAATTAAATTTTACATGTCATGCTTCCTTTGTGAAGTGCAGCTTTCTATATCTATGTGACAGGGGGCCATTTCATGGCTGGTCTAATTGTTGGCCCGCTCACCTATCCAGGTAGGGCAGTGCACCTAGCTGCCACGCCTTTGATGTAACTTTGGAAGTAGTTTATAGATGGGAGGCTGCCCATTTAATGCCTAGTGCCAAGGGCGTATGGTTCTGTAGCACCCCTACACTATGCCCCATGCTTCCCAGATGGCATCACTGTGTGGCTTCAGCTCCACACTGGGTTCCATTACATTTTAATTTGTCATATCAGACCCTGACCTGGATCCCTCTAGTCAGGTGGCCTAGCCTTTGCCATTATATGGGGCTGCAGACTCCATAAACCCCTTTCCCTCTCAGCAATGGCCCTCTCTGGGACCTTTGGCCTCACAGGCCCTGGCCTTGCCTCTAGGCCAGTTGGAACTCTAGGTCCCTGGCTCTGGCTGTCCTTTGTAATCGGTGTCTTTGCCCTTTGACCGTTCTGATCCTGGCCCCAGCATTGACCAGATCAAGGTCCCCAGCGCTGGGGGAAGTGCCTCCCACTGCCAGGCTCAGTTCCCAACACTGGGGAACTGAACCTGGCTGGGGGAAGTAGACATCTGCTTTATCCAAGATAATGTAGTTGAAACAAACGAATCAAGAAAGAAACAACCTAAACACAAGAATACTTTGGAGTCAAGTGTGAGGAATCCCCTTCTTGGAGGTCCTCCTCAGGTAAGTCCCTAGGGACCCTAACACTCTGAGATGAGACCCCTTTTGGGTCTCGAGGGCCCTACTTCTCCTGGACCCCAGCATGTCCTTCATCCACATCCAAGAAGTAATGAAAATAAAGGGCAGGCCTTCAGACTCAAAATGCTGCTTGCATATGAGCACACAATCTTCCCTGTCCCCCCTCCCCAACGCCCTTTTTAGGGAGATCACAAACAAAGCAAAAGTGAAAGTAAAGCTACACTGTAGTCCCTTCAGCCTAGCTGAGTCCTTCAGGCTTCAGCCATCGGTTGTCTGCAAATTCCCTCTCCCAAAGGAAACAGCCCTGAATTCCCTACCTGGATCTGCTTGTGTCCCCCAGAGATCAGGAGGTTCACCAGCCTTTAGTCTCCAGACATCCCCACTCCTGGGAGACTGCTTGGGAGACTGCTGAGCCACCTGAATGCCAGGCTCTGCCTTCCAATTTCCCTTCCCCACCGGATGGCATTGGGGCTGCCTTTATAGGATCAATCCGTCACCGTTCATTGACGTCATCAGCTGTTGCCCCTGTAGTTGGAATGTGCAGGAGCTTATAAATTGTCATTGCAGTACTGAATGCCAACTACTATCAGCTGTGGCAAACCTGCAGGTAAGTCTAACAGGCAGGTGGCCCATAGCGGGCCATGTTCAGCTGATTTGCAGCTGCCAGCTGCAAGCCCAGCACAGTGATCTGGCATCTTGCTCCCATCTCTCTGACTCTTGCCATCACAGTTGGCCAGAGTATAAAACTGGCTGCAATGTAGATGTGGCATTTTGGAACTGAAAACATGAACTTTTGGTGGTAGAAGGGATAGACTTAGAGACAGTGGATGTGTCTACATGAATAACAGACTGCATAGTTGTTACTGAGCGCTCACTTAGTGTTTAAATAACCAAATACTAAATGACTGCAGTAACCAGCATTACTGAACGTTAGCATCCCAACATGTTTTTTTACTGATGTGACTGCTCAGTAGCAATGAGCTGGTGTGCAGTAGCTCATCATTGCTATGTAGTAGCTTTGCATCACAGTTAGTGCCCCTCAGTGCTACTGTACAGTAGCTTGTTCCTACAGCGCAGCAGCATCTCATGTAGACAGCCACTATGTTGATGATACTGAGGAGTCTCTTAAAAGAAATGCTGCAGGAAATCCATAAGAGTTATTTAGGAACTGAGAAATATAAATAGTGAGCACATAAACTGACATACTGGCCCAGGATCAATAATGACATTGCAGACAGAAGAACACTGTTACGCATGTTTAAAATTTCAGCTGCATCAGCAGGTAAACAGGTACAATTTCATATAATTCCATTCAGGGCATATGAACAGGTTAGCATTTATGTGTATGTACTTATGTAGAATTCAAAGACATAAAATAGTTATAGGCTATTTTTCCCTGTATTTGGTAGGGCTGTGCAAAATTTTGACAGGTGTTTCATTTCAAAGCTGTTTCGATGGGCTTCAAGATCAAAACAACAAAATTGAAATGAAACAAAAGGCTTCAAAACAATGTTGAAACAAAATGAGGGCACTTGAAATGTTTTGAAAATTTCGAAGCAGCCTGGTGGCAGGAGGCAGGGAAGAGCCAGGGCTGCACTCTGTGCAGCTCTGCCAGCCCCATGGAGCTCAGCCCAGTGGTGGGAGGCAGCAGCAGAGCCAGTGGCAGAGCTGCTCTGAGTGCAGCCCTAGTTCTGAGTGCAGCCCTGGCCAGTGGCTTTCCACTGCCTCCTGCCACCAGGCTCAGCTCTGTGGGGCTGCGGAGCCTCCCGCCGCTGAGCTGTGCTCACCAGGGTTGTGCTCCGAGTGGCTCTGCCACCTTCTACCACTAGACTGAGCTCCATGGGGCTGGCGCTGCTTGGAGCACTGCCCTGGTTCTGAGTGCAGCCCCGGTGAACACAATCTGGTGGCAGGAGGTGGTGGGAGGTGGCAGAAAGCCAGTGGTGGGGCCACTCGGAGTGCAGCCCTGGCTTTGAGTACAGCTCTGGCAAGTGGCTCCCCCCTGCCTCACAGCACCAGGCTGAGCTCCATGGGGCTGGTGGAGCTGCTCAGAATGCAGCCTGGCAGCAGGAGGTGGGCAAAGCCAAGGCTGTGCTCTGAACGGCTCCACCAGTCTCACGGAGCTCAACCTACCCTCCCAGAACTGCCACCCCTGCTGCAGCCCCAGCAGGGCGGACACTGCCTACCTGCACCTGCTGGGCTGCATCATGCCCCGAAACTCCTGGTGTGGCACAGCTCAGTGGCTACGGGCAGGAGGCAGCAGCAGCCTCTTGTCTTCTTGCGCACAGATCCAGAGGCTTGCACCCCCGGAAGGAGTCCACCACAGCTCCACAGCCCTCCCGGGCATGTGGGCCCCAGATCTGCATGTGGGATGACAAGAGGCTGCTGGTGCCACCTGGGCAAGTGACACGAGTTTTGCTTTTAGCAGTTTGAGATGCAGTTTCCCAGAAACCCCTGCACCTTTGCAGACTTCATGCCCTTAGAAGGGACTACCATCCTGGCATTTGCATCTGAATCAGGTAGGAAATGACAAAGTTATAGGCATTTTCATGATTCCCCATTATAGTCTATGGGCAAAATGTCATAATGCATTGAAACAGTGAAACAGTTTCAACTAAATGAAATGGAACAGTGCCTTGAAATTAAATGAAATGACAAAACAAACATTGATCCTTCAAAATGGCAAAATGGAAGTTGAAATGAAATGGTACTGTTTCATACAGCCCTAGTATCTAGAAGTACCTTATCCACTACTACTGGGAAGTTGGTTATAGCCAGCCTAAAGGCCATATTTTTAAAGCATAGGATTCCAGAGGAAGTTTTTAGCGACAATGGGGCTCAGTTCTCTGGTTCTGTATTTAAGCCATTTGCTGAGGATTAGGACTTTTTGGCACCATATATCAAGCCCTGATTATCCCCAGCCAAATGTCCTGTGGAATGGTCTGTTCAGACCAGAAAATACCTACTGAAGAAATCATTTTCCAGTGAGGGTGACTTTCTAAAAGTGTTATTGGCATATCAAGTATACTTCTGGCAAATGGCTGGTCACCAAATAAGTTCTTGCCTGCCAGCCTGTGACAGCTTACTAAACAATCAGGATAATGATGCTGTCAGTGAGACAAAAGGAGGCAGGGTGGATTTTCATCTTATGGACCAAACAAGCCTGGTTATATCTCACAAGTTGACTTTATTTAGGTTTGCAAGCCTGATGTTGAAGCAGAAACAAAAATGTTATTTGGATGGAGGAGTCCAGGAGCTTCCAGTACTAGAATCTGGAGACAAGGGCCGCGTGTAGTTGAAACAAGAGGCGTATTTGCATGACCCTTTAAAGCACACTAAATGCCTATTTAATTATGTTAGTGTTTGCACACCTCAGCAGTGTATTGCACATTAATTCCAGCTGCTGTAGAAAGTTCGGCAGTGTAATGCACCTTAAATGTCTTGGCATGCAGTAAAATAAAACTCCTTCAAGAAGTTTTAATTGGTGCGCCTATAGCCACAGCGCGAAGCACCAGGCTCTGTGCAGCTCCATGGCTCTGCAGAAGCCCTGCAGGCAGCCTGACAGCTGCCCATGAAAAGCAGTGAGCCTGATCTTTTTTTTCCTCCCTCCCCTAAAGCCTGCCTGCCTGCCTGAGCTGCACGGGGGGCCTGGTGCTTCCCTCCACAGCTGTGGTGCCCGCCCCGGACCATCTAAGCCAGGTGCTTGTGGGTGGGTGCTGCCTGGGGTGGGGACACAGCTACTGTAGACAGAAGCACCAGCCCACCCCCACCGCAGCCCGGGGATTGCTCCACCTGCCGGCAGCTCACCCTCCCCTTCCAGCCAGAGGCAGGTAAGTCAGCAGGGTGGTTGCACAACATGGGGGTTTAATCAGCCCTAAATTGAAGCGGTGTTTTTAAAAACCCACCGCTTTAATTTAGGGCCTCTGTTTTGTCTACACATGCCCAGGGTGAATCTGAGAAATTGTTCGTGAAATACCTGAGATCAGTGGGATCCTGTTAAGTACCTGAATGCACAGTTGTACCTGGTCCAAACAGACCATAGGGACTCACTGAGGTGCAGTCGCCAGGATCTACAAGCACTCCTACAGAACTATCTAGACCTGAGAGAAAAGGTGGATATGGGCTGTTCTCAACCAATGGTTCCTACCTTAGCACTGGAAATAGAAACAAAACCAGATCAACAGCAAGCAGGCCTGGTGGTGCCTCAAACAGTTGGAGACTTGGTCAGGGGGGAAAGTGAAACCTGAAAGACTCAGAGACTTGCTAAAAGAGCTGCAGATAAGGGGGAATAGGAAAATGAGCAGTAAAGACTCACTTCAAAATGACATACTAGTAACCTCCGCTCTGCAGATGAATGCTAAGTGATTTTTCTATTTATTCATTTTTGTAATTATTGTTAAGAGGAAAGACATCATGAGTAAAGGTGTAATTTATCGATGTTCCCTAACAGGAGACACAACAAGCTGGGAACTGGGAGATGGTCCCTCAGTGAGCAGCCTGTGGCTGAGTCAGTCAGTGAGAGAGATTAAGGGCTGTTGAGGTTTGCTCACTTCTCCACAAATACAACTTGCTTTTTCAGTTTTTCTTATTCATGTCTGCCTGTGTTCACTGAACTCAGTGAGGAGAGTTGAGAAAGCTACTCTAGTGGACTTCCCAGGAACCTGCTTGAACCCCCTGCAAACCTCTGGAATGAATCCCAAGAGGTGCGATCAATCCATTC
>JAGPOW010001327.1:22612232-22691583 GCA_030014935.1 Caiman crocodilus
TGGATGTAAAAGGAACCTGCATATGAGACTCACAGGGGAAATGTTTGCAGGCTAAGGAGGACAAGATCCTTAGAGAACGAAACACTTGTACACATTTAAGTTTCCATTGTGTCCTTTCCTTTTGCTTGTTGCTAGGATCTCCCGTGTGTGAAGTACTTGGCGGTTTGGTGCACATCCTTCCCTTGTGACACTTAAGAGCTTTGTCAATACTCAGTGCTCAAGCAGCTCTCCCACAAACCTGACATTTACTCTGCGCCATTACCCTTATGTTTTTAAGAGTGAAACCGCTTGCATGCTTCAAAATGTTTCTTATTTAATCTGATTAACAATTGTGCTGAGTGGTATAATGGTGATTGGCAAAGTGTGGAACAAAAGAGCAAAATATGCAGTACACAATACAGGCTGATTACAAAGGAGCATTTACACCAGGCACCCAAATGACATTAACCAGCCACTACCTTGCTTCACTAACAAACAAGAGTTCAAGGACTTGTATTTCTACAGTTTGGCAAACTGTGATCGATTATATTAAATTATGGTTATGGTTCACAAAGGGCATATCTACACGAGACATGTGCAGTAACTGTGCAGTAGCCTACTAACTTTGCATAGTACTGAATCAGAGCACGGACAGCGCTATTATGCTACTGTGCAGTATTATTAGGCTACTGTGCAGTAGCATCACTAAGAAGGTGTTTGCTGGCACTACTGGACAGTAACCCTGGTTACTGCACATTTAATTTAGTGCTCGTATAATTAAGTACTAAATAAATGTGCACTAACCATGTCACGTTAATGATGCGTAGATGTGCCCAAAGAAATACAAGTTGCTCTAGCACCAGTTAGGTGCATGAACTTGGCACTATATGTAAGGTCCTGGTGAGCCCAATAGTGGCTTTCTCACTATAGTAGGAATGGTTCTCTTCACCAGATCATCACTTTTACCTTGGTTTACATGTACAGTACCCCACACAAGGACAAATCCTCTGTCCTAGGTAAAAAAACTGTAGAATTTCTAGAATAAAGCCAAATTGGTGCTGGTGAGGATCTATGATCCATGGCATGTTCTCATAGAGCAAAGGAGAGAAGGGCATGGTTTTGTCGCATGATCAATGTTTTTCTGACTTGTTATCCATCTTGCAAATACCATGGAGAGGACAGCCACTGTAAAGAATTTTGTGCCCTGTTGCTGCTGAATGATTTTGCTCCATGGTCTACCCCCCAGGAACAAGGCCTCCTACTCTCTTCTCTCAAGCTTGTACAGGGGACAGGATTTGTTCATATGGCTCACGTTGTGTGGATAGTAAATATGTGAGGAGGAGCAACTGCTGGGCATTGACAACCTGTTCTTCTCCCACAGGGGTGGCTATCTTGGCTTACAGAGCTGAATTGACACGACGCATTAGAGCAGTCATGGCATCTTATGTCCCAAAGAGCCACAGAAGGAATTTTGATGGAATGTGACAGAAATCCTCCAGAAATCTCCAATCACCTGAGGAAATAGCAACTCAACCGTGAAAGCAACAATTTTGCCCTATCATCACTGAAAGGAACTGAGAATGGGACATTTCTATTCTTTAAAGAAGACATTAGCAAAATGTTCAAAACCCTGTAGAACTTGTTGCCTTGACTTCAACCTCCGTTATTTTCCCATATGAAAAATGGAAGTGGAAGTCAAGGTAACTGTTTCTACAGGATACTGGATGTTTTATTTATAGCCCATGATAAATGTACAATGCTTTCCTTACTACTTTCCAGTTTCTGCTGCTTCAAGAGATGAGGATTACAGATGTGCTACACCCTCAGCTCTCATAACTGAATAATACCTGGCACTTTCCTCTTCAAAGTGCCTTGCAGATGACTAATTAATCCTCCCTACACTCCTGTCAAGCATGAAAGTAAATCTTGTCATCCACATTTTGCAGGTGATAAAACTGATGCAGAAAGACTAAGTGACCTCTCTCCAAAGCGGCAGAAGAGGGTGATTAGAGACCAGAAGTACCTGGTTCCTGACTAGGAAGGCTTGAATTTGGATGACCCCCTCTACACATTAGAGCTATTCTGCAATTAACCAGTTAATGTGTAAAGTAGCTATCATGCCATAAAAGCTCCAAGCAGATATAAAGCTAGCCCTTGAAAAAGTATACTAACTTTATAGCTGGTTGCTGTCAAGCTTTAATTTGCATGTGTAGCAGGGTCTTCTCTGTGGCTGGGAGCCCCATCAGTTGATGGAGCTTCCAGCCACAAGGATGCACCATGCCCAGCCAGGGCTGGAAGTCCCATGACTGAGGAGACACTCAGCTCCAGCAGGTGCCAAATCTGGGTCCTGGCAACACCCTGCAGCTAATGGGACCTACAGTCTTGCAGAGCTGCAGATACTGGCTCCCCATAGTGCACTTCTGGGTGGGACCCAGATGGATCCTGGAAGCTGCAGGGGAACAGTTGCAATCTCCCAGCCCTGGACATGTGTGAAACTCCCAGGCCTGGGAGATTGTAGCTCCTGTGATCTCCCAGCCCTGGGGGTTTCACCCCCCCCACAAAGCTGAGAGATCATGGCAGCAGCAATTTCCCAGCCCCAGGGATTTCATGCATGCCTGGGGCTGGGAGAGCACAGAAGCAGCATCTCCCAGCCATGGAGTGTGTAGCATGCTTCCACAGCTGGGAGCTCCCTCAGCTGAGGGGGCTCCCAGCTATGGGAGGCTGCTTCTTGCCAGTGCAGGGGAAGCCCAGGATCAGGATCTTTCTGCACCAGCAATAAGGCCTGATGGGATCTAATGTGCAATCCCACAATCGGAGCTCCTGATGTTCACGTATGGTGTGGCAGGAGTTGCAGTTGTGTGAATCATGCGTTAGATCCCACTGAGCCTTTACCTGCATGTGCAGAAGGAGTGTAAGACTGCTATATAGAGGATTTTAGGTTCTCTGATGCTAATCAGCCCTTGGCAAACCTACTCAATACGCCATAGCATAGATTACTGTGATCATTACCCAGAGTTTGTCTAAGTACTGATATGCTCATCTAAGCATCCCTCAGCATCTTCTTTTCTGAGGGGAGGTTATTGTATGGTGGAGCATTTCTGTGGCAGTGATTATAACTTTGACCCACCATTAGATAATGAGTAGGGTGACAAAAGGAATATACAATGCCACTTACAATATGCATGGTGGTGTAATAAATCCAAGGTACAACAGTAAATTTCAAGGAAGTTACAGAAAGCGAGATAAATAAAACAGTGGGGGTGCATTTATTGTGTAGTATTACAAGGTTCTTCTCTTATCTCTATGTTTATAGATTTCTGCAGCTGCAGTATCCTTGGATAGGGTACATGTTTGAAAATACAATAAATTTTACCTCCTGTTTATTTCAGATTCATAGGCACTTTCTGTCTTTACTAGCTAGTGGTATTTTATGCCTCAGTACTCTAAGAAAAAATGCTTTGTTTGCACTAGATCTAATATGAAAACTCTCTTTGACATTTAAACTTTAGTACCAGTTTGCCTACAGTATTAATATCACAGAAACTACTTAGATGGATTAAATTGCCTAGAGTGTATAATACCAAAATATAACATAGCACATTTACAGATTCAAACCCTTGAAAGAATTATTACCATTAAAATATTTAAGGTCACCTTTACAAATCCAATAAATCAGAGGTATGTCAAAAAGAGAGCATTAAAAACTCCCTGTTGGACTAGCCCACTAGGGGAAAAGATTGTATGATTCACTGCTATGCAGAGAGCTAGATTTGGGGACAACCTTGGGTTTTACTCTTCTTTGGTTACTTCAGGCTAGTAGCAGCAAGAAAGTAATGCTATCAGCTAGTGGCAGAGGAAACCAGGGGTGGGGGGAGCGTCAAGTTGCTTTGCTCTTTGGAAACCTCTTACATTAGATGCAAAAAAAGCATGATAGGCATGAGGGGAGACTGTCAATCTTGTCTGTCAAAATGATGTGCTGCACTGCAATTGCTGCTAAGACTCAGCAAAGACACAATTTAACATGGGCAGGAAAAGGAAAAGGCTCAAATGGGGATAGAGAGAATAATAGTTTTTGTCTGAAGAATGACAGTGGCCCTTTCAACAGGCATCTTTGTGGTTGGTTGTGAGAAGGAAAAATCCTGAGACTTTATGAAAAAATTAAAAACACCTGAGAAATTTCTTGCAGTCATACGGGCCTACCTGAACTGGAGGTAGGTATCAAATGCCTCCTATCTGCATCAACCTGAAAGCATCCTAACAGACTGGCGCTTCTGTGGTGCAGTATATAGGATCCACCTCTTTGGAGTAGTGGGACAGCACTAACAAATCAGTGACATAATGTAATGATTGGGAACAAGTAACTGGAATGACATGGTCCTTCAGCATCGTCAGGTTAACAAAAACTATGTTAGGAAACTAAGATAGGAACAAGGACTGGGAGGTTCATATAGTTGTGGATGTGGAGAGTGGAGGTGCTATGACATGCTTTTTGTCTTTACAGTAGCTTACAGACATCCCTTCCCTTCATGTGCAGGGCTTCATGGTTTTGGGGGGAGCTCCAAGGCCAGATCCTCTTAGAAATTCATATGGGAATTAATAACGTCCCAGAGTCCCCTGCAAGGATCTTATCACATGGGCCTAAGGAAGTAGGGCACATGATGAAAGCAGTACAACTGTGAGGAGAAGAATTGGCACTTGTGTAGAGGAGAATGCCTATGTTCCACAAAAATCCCAACCACATTCCCTCCGAATCCATCTGGACACACAGGCTAAGGACCATCATTCCCCTCTATTATTTCTCTAACTGCTCCCCAGAGGGGAACAGTCAGTGAACTCTACAACTGTTATCGTGGCCAATATTCTGAAAAAAAGCCTGTGGTGGGCAATGTGTTAGGCTGTGCAAAACAACACCATTTTGTTTTGACTTCCATTTCACTGCTTCAAAGGGACACTGTTTTGTTTTGCTGTTTCATTTTGTCGAAACTGTTTCGGTGTTTCAATGCTGTTTCGATGCGTTTGCCATTTCGCCCATATGATATAATGGGAAATCATGAAAATGCCTATAACTTTGTTATTTCTTTCTGATTTGGATTGCAGGGATGGTAGCCCCTTCTGAGGGCATGAAGCCTGCCAGGTTTCAAGGAGATAGGTGCAGGGGTTTCTGGGAAACTGCACTTCAAACTGTTCAAAGCAAAACTTGTATCACTTGCTGGCAGCGGCAGCCTGCTGTCATCCTGCATCATCTAGGGGCCTGTGTCTCCTGGGAAGAGCTGGGGAAAGTGATCTGAGAACTGGGGAAAAGATTGGGGAGCTGGGGAATCCAGCTGGGAACTGAGGAGATGTTCAGGGACCTAAACAGTTTCTAGCTCCCAGTTCAATTCCCCAGCTCTCTGCTTCCCCCAGCTCTCTGATCATTGCCCCAGCTCTTCCCAGAGGGCATAGGCCCCTGGATCTATGTGCAGGGTTTCAGAAGGCTGCTGCTGCTGCAGACTGGAGCCAGCGGCAGCACCATAGTCTTCCCAGTGGTTGGCGCAGGCTCTGCCAAGCAGCTGCCACTGGTCCTAGCCTGCAGTGGCAGCCTGTTGAAACCCCATTCACAGATTGGGGACCTAGATATCAATATCAGAGCAGCCCTTCCCCCTTCTTCCCCCTCCCTTTCCTTAGTTTCTGTTTGCCTGCAAGCAAGCCTGGCTTTGAAACTCAAAAGGTTTCAAAACTTTTTAAATGTTTTGAGTGCTCTTGTTTTGTTTCAAAGCTGTTTCAAAGCCTTTTGTTATGGCAATTTTGCTATTTTGAGCTTGAAATGCATCAAAACGGCTTTGAAATGAAATGCCCGTTAAAATTTTGCATGGCCCTAATGTGTAATCCTCAGGAATTTGTGTTTACCATTGACAGAGTCCAAGAGGATAGCATGATTCCTCTGTTTAAAAATGCCACAATCTCAAGAGTTTCGATCCAAAGACAATGGGTTTAGAACAAGAACCTAAAAAGAATGGGAAAACTATAATGTTAATAATTTTAAACTGTCTTGGTGAAATAAAGTCTACCCAAATGTTCTTCCCTTTAAGTGAGATCATTCTCTGGAAAATGGTTCTGTAAGCATGTCCAGATGTAAAAACTTGGTGAATTTTCTTGCCTTTTCTCTCTCACTTTCTCTATTAGAAGTGCCAGTACATGGGGCCTCAAGGGCCATGGCCCACTTTGGGAAGAGGGCTGTCACCTGAAATGCATAACATTTTCCACATGTCCATCATCTTAGGCCCCCTCCAGCAAAAATAAAAGTTGGCGCCTATGGTCTCTATATCGCATTTCCTCAGCTTATAAATGAAAAGATTTGTTTTTTTCTGAGTGTAACCTTGCAGATTCAACCTGAAACTTGAGTGAAAGTGACTCTGTGTTCTCCCTGGCTCAGGCATCTCCACCGATAATAAAAGTTCTGCAAATGGAACTTAGTTAAAATTCTGCTGATGATGCACCAATTCTTTCTTGCAGAGTTATGCTGGCTCTGGAGGTCTTGCAGGAGTAAAGAGCAGCAAAATCTTATTTTTGTCATTAAAGTAAGATGAGGTGACTCAGAATGTCCACAGGGAGCAGAACTGATGAGTAAGAAGATGCCATTTTCATGCAGTCACTTAAACAGCCCTTTCATGCTAGGGTCCAATCCTGTAAAACCTTCTATTGAGGTCAACATAATCTATAGATAATTGAGTCAGTAGCAAGTTATACTTGAATAAGAACTGACAGAGAAAACCCTAGTAGACTTTATTTGAAGAAGTCACTCCTTTTATTATACTTGCATCTTAAATATGAACATTTAATACCTTTTCTAAGAAAAATGCCCAAACTTCAATAAATTGTGGCTGCTATGCTAATAACCAATAACCCACTACTGTAAACAAGTCATTTACCTGTATATTGTATTTGGGACATGAATCTATATTTAGGTTTTTTTTAAATACATTTCATTTGTATACAGGCAATTTTTCTCTCTTAATATTTTTACAATATTTCACATCACTCCCAAATGTGTAGTTGCGCATCAGTATAATGTGCACTTGTAAGTTGTGTGGAATTCAAAAAATTCCTTCTGGATCATAATTTTCAGCACAACATTATGTCTTTAAAATGACATTGAGTTATTAAGTGTAATCATTTATCAATATCTTACTCCCAACAAGCTCATACAAGTGGATCTATGGCATTTTTGGGAGCTGCACAGTCAATGTTCAGGGTTTCTTTAACCTACTTTTTAGATCTATGTAAGTAAATACTTGGAGATTGCAAGGAAGTGGCCTTCTAGAGTAAATACAGAATTTCCTAGTAGTACTTGAAGGCAATTTCATTAGGCATTCAGCAGAGCATAGCAGTCAGCATTTCTTACTGTCCTGACATTCCCACTCTGCTTGACAGATGATTCCTTTCTTCTTCCTGCTGCTGATAAAGTCTATAATGGGGACAATTAAACTAACAGTGCTTATTTAGGACAGGTACTTTTTTGACTTGATATTTTCAAGCTACCTTGCTACTGTATCTTCCATGAAGAGAGATGTTGGGAGGAAGCCACAGACAATCCCTTATAGCCCTAATAGCCTGTTGTCTTCTTCCAAACACTGGATTTATGTTATTTGCTCTGACTTCATTGTTTCCTCTTCATTTCTCACCCTTTTTTTTGTTCATATTCTCCAATCTGTCCTTTTCTCCTACTACTCTTGCCTAATCCATTCTCTTAGTCTGATGCTGCCTCTGCACTGACAGATTCTCCCTTTCTCCCTCATGCTCACATCACTAGAAATCTTTCTGATACTTACTCTTTGAATAAACTATATCAAACTATGCTTCACACATTTCCCTCCTTTTCATCTTTTTCCCTACTTTTTCACCTCTGCTGAGATCACCACTATTCTCCCAGCCTCTCATATATGCACTGTTGTAGTTAATTTTGATTATTCTGTTTCTTTTTTTGTCATAGGTTCTTTCACCAAATCAATCTGGTTCTCTGGGTGGCGTCATACATTCAATTTAATACTTCTACATGTGCATTAATGTATCATAACTACCTGCAAAAACGGGTACTAACTTACTGCGCTGTAATTGGTGGTACTGCACAGTAATGCTGGCACATGTCTTTTATGTGATACTAATGTGCAGTAGGCTAATTCTGCTGAGCATTAGTGCATTAGTATGGCTTTCTCTGTGACACACTAATGAACAATAAAATTAGTTTACTGGGCTGCTAGCATGTCGTGTAGATGTTAGAATACATATACTAATGTAGATGTGCCCATTAATGCAGCTGAAACGCAAGCAGATGCATATGCAAGCAGTTCAGCATGTGTTAAGAGCTCTCATGGGATTATAAAGTCGTTCCCTTTCAGAGGAGGGTTATCTCCTAACCCATGCTAACTTTACCAAGTTCCATAATGGTCTGGAATGGGATCCCAATGAAGGTGGTGCTCTCCCCTACCCTGGGGATCTTCAAGAGGAGGTTAGATAAGCATCTAGCTGGGGTCATCTGAACCCAGCACTCTTTCCTGCCTATGCAGGGGGTTGGACTTGATTATTTATTGAGGTTTCTTCCGAACCTAGCATTTATGAAACTATGAATCTATAATACTGACCAATAGGGTTGTGCAAAACAGTACCATTTTGTTTTGACTTCTGCCCGTCAGACTTCGTATAAATGGTTGCGGGCTGCTCTTGAGCATTTTCCCAGCCCTGTCCAAGCGGTGTGTACCCAGAGCTTATGCATTGCGTTATGCTTCACCCTGAGGGGAGCCCAGACAGTTGCCTGCCATGGGTTGATTCTCTATGTTCCCAGCATGGGGTTCCTCCTGGAGCTTCTTGCTTCTCCTGGTATCCCTTACCAGAAGCATTCTTGGGGCTTCACTTTCCCTACACCCCAACCAAACACCAACCTTCCAGGCCACTGGATGATTGGTATTTGGCCACCTTCTCAGTTCGGCTACTCCTGACAATCATGGGGCATATAATTATCTCTGCCTTCCTCTGAGTCTCTTGCCCAAATTGGCCCTGATTTTTCTCTGAGACCGTGGACCTGTGGAGGGTCTCCATGGCCCCTGGACCCATGGAGGGTCTTTCTGGGGTTGCTCTCTGTGCACCCTCCAAGATAGGATAAGTCAAGGGGAAAAAATGAAGAGAATGAAAATAACAAAAAGGGTCTGTGTGTAGACTTCTGCCCACCCCACTCATGGGTCCACCATCTTAGACTGCTTCTGGTCCCCTGACATCATCCCTCTCTTCCTTGGCTGTCCTGCTGGTTGATGTGGTGGGCCCCACCAGTGTGGGGTGAGCCCCTTTTAAGGGATCTCCATCTCGCCCTTGTCAGGGCTGTTGGCTTCCCTGGGATGCGGGCCGGGGAGCACCTTTGCCCTTCAGCCTCTTGGGCACCTCTGCCACCATTTCCCCACTGTTGGCTTTTAAATCCACCAGGTGGCAGTTTTTCATGACATCATCTGCCAGCACCGATGCCAGCAGGCAATAAAAGCAGCTGATGAACCACACCAGTGGCTCTCCACAGCGTGGCTCACTCTCCCCTGCGGGAGGTAAGTGTTTCTTCCTTTCAGGGTTTCTTTCCTCTTTCTTTGGGTATGTTGCTCCTTCCTTGGGTCCCACCATGGGAGATCATTCTAGCACCTCCATTTTTATTCCCCTGGGACAGCTTCTATTTCACTGTTTCACTGGGACAGTGTATCGTTTTGAGTTTTGTTTAATTTCAAAAGCACTGCTCCATTTTGTTTTGTCGAAACTGTTTAGCTGTTTAGATGCTGTTTTGACATTTCACCCATAGACTATAATGTGGAAACATGAAACTGCATATAGCTTTGTCAGTTTTCAGCAGATTCGGTAGTCCCTGCTGAGGGCATGAAATCTGCCAAGTTTCAAGGCGATAGGTGCAGGGGTTTCTGGGAAACTGCATTTCAGTCTTGAAAGCAAAATTTGTGTCACTTGTAAGTGTGAAGGTACAGGGGGTGAAAACAGCAAGCATGGTAGCCCCTGCTGAGGCCACGAAGCCTGTCAAGTTTCAAGGAGATAGGTAATAGGTAGAGTGGTTTCTGGGAAACTGCACCTCAAGCCGCTGACAAGCAAAATTCGTTACAGGTATGACTTTGTGTGTGTGTTAAGGCATATCCTTACTGGTGTTGGGGCCTCTACACAACATGGTAGTGTGTCCCAATGAGGTTTCCTCCCCTACAGCCTCAACTTGGTCCACCACTTTAAGAAACAACAGGTAATACTAATAATAACTTAGTAAGCAGCATAGTAGCACCAGCAGCATCTCAGGCAGTCACACTGTCATCAGAGCCTTTCTTTCCTCTCCTGCAGGAGCTTCTTCTCCAGCAGCTGCCAGAGAACTCTATCTGTCAGCTCCAGCCCTGGGGCTTAGATGTGCCCAGGGCCCTGTGTCCTTCCAGTCAGGTGCTAGGGGTGTTGGTCTAAGGACATGACACTGGCAGATTAGGTCCTTTGGGTCAATGTAATCTGGTATAATTTAGTAGACCAACTGAATAGTTACAGAAATATATCTTAGCAAGGTTTCAGGTTGCAAAACCCTTCGTCAGGCTGAGGAAGCACCTGCAGTTGGTGATCGTGCTGTTCCTGGATGGAAGGAATAGTAAAGAAGCCAGGAGATGGCATGCAATGCAGGCAAGAGAGCCAATCAGTAAAAAATGGAAATGGAGGTGTCAGTGGGTAAGGGACAGGCTGGGGTGGGTGGGGAAGGGAGATGTAGCAGCTCAAGTAAAAGTGGAGATGAGTTGATGATCTGCACTTCATCAACCTCCTAGGTACAAAAACTCAGGGACTCAGTATAGAAACTGGAATTCTGACACACTACAACCTGCTGCATATCTGACTCCTCAGGTACCTCTTCACTTTTACCTATGCTGCTACATCCCCCTTCCCCCCTCACCCCCTGACACCTCCATTTCCATTTTCACTTCACCCTGACAAAGGGTTTTTCAATCCAAAAGCTGGCATCCCAGGCAGCTAAGATGAGTTCACCTGGAGCCTCACAACTGCACTGCAACCAGCAAGCCTCAGGCCTGTCAAAATATGACAGGCCTGGGCTTTCCCCATCTAGGACTATGTGTGTGTGTGTGTGGTGGCTGGAGATTATGGTGCCTCCTACCTGCCTTTTACCAGGGGGATCCTTGATCCTGGCATTTTCTGGGGATGCTGTGCTGCCATCAGTCCTACTAGGCCTCCTGACCCTGGCAGAGTATAGTTTTAGTGGTCATGCCCAGGACCTGGGCCAACCTCCTTCCCCATAGCTCTAGCCCATACTATCAAGTTCACCCTGGCATGGAAGCTCAGCAGGGACATATTCTTCTTCTGCTGGCTGACAATGCAGTGATGGCCCCTCCAGCTCTGAGAGTGGGCATTACATTGTTTTTAGAACATGAAAAAAGGAAATAGGTATAGACAGAGTGAGGAGGGTGGCATTTACTCCATCTGTACCTGGAGCTTGGGTAATCCCAGCAGTGGGAGATTCACTTTGAGGAACACCAGTTTCTCCACCTAACCAGGATCCAAGCAGGTGCAGTGGGGTGTCACCACATCACCAGCAATGCTAAACACCCTCTCACTTGGAACACTGGTCAGTGGACTCAGCTGAACTGCTTCCTCTGCAACCTCTACTTCAGCCTCTCTGAAGTGCCTTCTGGGGAAGGAGACCTGGCTCTAGGGGAAACTTTAGGGGTATAGAGCACAAATTCAGATGATTCCCTCTCCTTCCCCAGAATGTCTTTTGCTAGGGCACTCAGATCCAGATCCAGCTCCAGCTCTTCCCCTGGCACTGGAAGGCTTAGCATGGGAAGTGAAATGGGGGTGGAAGAGACTGTCATGCTGGTGCTAGTGCTGTTGCTGCTGCTTGTTGTGGTCATCATGGTGGTGGTGGTGGTGATGATGGCTGGAGCTCATAGAATAGATGCAGACTCAGGCACAGGCAGTGGCACTGGAACTGTTTCCCTCTCTTTGCTTGTATTAGTGGAAACCTTATGCCTGCTTGTTGTAGCAAATATGCTGAATCTCAGTCTGGGGTAGGGGGTGGGGAACTTCCTCTCCCTCTACCCCCTCCCTGAAGGCTTGCTAGCTGCCTTTCTAGCACACTTTATGGTGTATTTCATAGTACATTTTCTTTATAAAAATATATAAATGTATATGTGCCTTCCTATATAAATTCTGTTAATATCCAATATAATTATGGTATAATATTATTGTATAATATCCAATATAATTATGAAATTGAAAATAATAAATCAATTAATATTGTAACAGGGTCTTATGTAGAAGCCCCATTACTCAGTTAACCATGGGGACCACTTGATGCAGGTGAAGGGAGTTCATACGCCTTAGGAAAATCAGGGTAATTACGCCCACCGCCACCTTCATAAACCCAGCTCCACCCTTGGGCACTGTAGGAAGAGGAGGAGACCTTTGGAGAGATGAAGAGAGAGAAGCGGAGAGGTGGTACCAGAGGAGGGTTGGGGATTTGGGACATGGGGACACTGCAGTCTGCGGGTAAGGAGCAGGGACACCTACCCCAGTCCCATAGTTAGCACGGGCAAGCCAAGGATTACTTGGGTGGTCTTGGAGAGCCCAGTAGAGGATAGAAATCTGAGGCAAGAGACTCTGGGGCCATGCACAGAAAGAGAGAAACCAGGTGAAACCAATCTCCTCACCAGGCAGGTGGGGCCCACGTTGGGTCCAGTGCTAGATGCAGGAAACCACAGTGAAGACGCCGCTCTGCCAGGATGATTGATGGTAAGCTGTACATCCCATCAATGAGGTAACTGGTGGCGAGAGCCCAGCCCAAGCAGAAGTTGACTAATGCAACCGGGAGACTCCCTGGTTCAAGAGTTAACTGGAACTCACTTCCTCGCTAATGAGGCAATTAGCGTGGGGAAAGTAACATTGTAACCCTGATACCAATAAAGTGAGCACCATGAAGCTAACCATCTGGGTAGTCTGTGGTGCCCCTCAGACTCCCCCTCAAGTATTAACACTGAACATCTTTCCCTTTCAATCAAAGTTGTGGCAGGAAAGTTCTGAGGGGAACTGAGATAGACACAGCCACCCTCCCACAAATATAATAATAAAATAAAAGGGTCTAGAAAAAAAGCAAAAGGTATTGCGGAATCACACTTGCTAGGCTAGCAAGTAGGAAATAAAATCAACGGTAGTAGTAGCCTTTGTTATCTAATGCTTCTGAGCTCCTGGAAGATAGCTCAGTAACTTACCCCAAGGCAGAAAGCAGGCCAGTTCAGACAATGCTGTCTTTTATGATGTTTTTCCATCCTTTTCCCTGAGCATTGAGATTGGAAGGGACCTCAGGGAAGGATCACAGTCACTGGCCAGCTACACAATTAATGTCAATGCCCCCCCTCTTCCCCTTCCCTCCCCTTACTTTCTGTTTCCCTGCAGCTAAGCCCAGCTTCAGCTTCAGAACTCATTTTGAAATGTTTTGACTGCCCTCGTTTCATTTTGAGGCTGTTTCAAAACCTTTCATTTTAATTTTGTTGTTTCGAAATGAGTCAAAATAGTGTCGAAACAAAACAGTGGGTGAATTTTCTCACACCCCTACTAACCAAATTCCAGTAATTTGCAACAGTTGTAAGTGAATGTGTGACAAAGCCCAGTCTTCTACAATCTACCCCTCCACCTCTAAAATTTTATCTCGAGCTGACACTTACTATTCCAACCTTCTTTTCAGTCTTACTTACCTTTCTCCTCTCCCTTGTTCCATTTGTCCAATCTCTAGCATCTATAATAAATGAATAAATCCCAATAATTTTACCACATTATCTTATCTTTAATTTATTCTTTGAGTCTCTCTAATGTCTTTTTAACTCTTTTCAAGTTGCCCTGCTTACTTCCATACTGCAGCACTTTACGCATCTCTAGATTAGCAGTTATTTTCTGCCTGTTCCAGATCTCAATCTGTGTTTTGCAGTTCATCTTGTCTGGTTGTTGCTTTTGTCTTTTCACACTTCTACTTCTCTGCCTTTTTCACTCTGTCCCCTATGATTGGACCATTCAGTACTTCATGCATGTCCTTTCTCACTGGACCATAAAAACAACTTACTGGTATTCACTTAATTAATTCCTAATGAGATTAATGTAAAGTATTTGGTTAACATTTTCAAACTTAAGTTACCTGAAATTTTCTGGTGGTCTTCTATACACATCTAGACTTATCTCAATTGTTAACACCCAGAGAATAATATACATATTAATGTAACCCCATTATAAGAGGCAAAAGACTGGCAAGTTTTTTAGGGTAAGCACTGCATCTCAGCAGATGTTTTGTAGTGTGAACAAGCCCTATTTTTGAATGAGTCCTTTGCATAGCTGCACTTTTAAAAATTCTACTCTGCAACATATAACAGTTGACTAACACATTTGATAATCTAGTGTGTTAATATTTTGCAAGAGTGACTGACAAGCAGATTGGTGTCAAACCAGGGATCCATCAGACTGAGAATATTGAAGTTGACAGAGCCTGATAATTTACAACTTTCTCCTTCAGATTCTCATAATTTACATTCCAGCCACTGAAGGGAAACCTAGAGCCAAAGAAAATTGATGGAATCAGAGGCCAAATATGACATCCCTGAAACTTTAAATTGATCATTTATACACATGTGGCAGAAAGGAATGATCAGTGTGAATTTGCAAACTGGTCTTTTACATGAACCCTGCTGAACCTGAGTAGGCTGCATCTAAAAGAATAAATCTTAGTGATATTTTATGGTGTGTTGAAATAGATTTCATTTAGTACCATTTTCTTTAACCCAGTGGCCGAATGACATTATAACAACTTGACCTAACTTGCATTTACTTCTGGTTCTAGTCCCAGGTGTATGCTATCTTGGTAGAACATGAAAGAGTCTGTGAGTCATAAGCAACATATTTAGGCTCTGATTCAGGAATGTTGTTAACCATGCACATAAATAGTCCCACTGATTTCACTGGGACTATTCTCATACTTCAATTCAGGCATGGCTGACCTGGAATTTGATGAATCATTAAAAAAATCTTTCAGTTGCAAATCATCTCTCTGAAAGGGACACAGTGAATCAGATATGTATACAGGTAGTTTCAGACAAAAATCCATAATGTATATCTACAGGGATTCACCACCCCACCCCAAAATTTATTTAAAATTTCAGGGACAAGTGGAACCCAAATCCAAAGTAAAATTCATTGAATACCAAAAACGTTCTCTAGGTCTGGTGTTGATACTGGGTGAGAAAGCAAACTTTACATGTCAATAAATTTAGGGTTGCTCAAAACTGGACTCAAATCTTCATTATTGAGCTCAGCTCAACTCATCAAAGAGATGATAAACAATGGTGTAGGTAGAAAGATCTGTACCTTTAGCACACAAAGGCAAAAACATAGAATACAGGAAAAATACCATTGTGAAGGCCAAGAAAATGGGGAGGAAAGCAAAGACAGACCATACCTCTGCCTATTACTATTGACTTTAATAGGACTACTCACAAGGTTATGGTTGGGTTCATACTTACGTTTGGTTGAATTGGGGCTTTATTTTGTTTTAGATTTGATCATGCTTCTCAGTCTTGTGATGTGCTCTGATATATATGTTCATCCTATATAACCGAATTAACTGTCGAAAGTTATGAGTATTTTGAATTTGCTGTATGTTAGCTGCAGTAGGAGTTGCAAGTGGCACTTGCTCATTTTCAATTCTTTCTTGAAACCACCCTTTCTTCCTCAGGATTACTTAATCTTAGTAGATAAAATGATGTGTGGGAAGCCCAGCTTTTAGATTTGAAAAGGATTTTCCAAAAGAACTGGTAAATTGGAAAAACTTTAACCCTCCAAACATCTCCAGTTTCTTTTACAATTCTGGATAATTTAAATGGGCTCTTTAAAGACTGGCATCTTAATATATTATGAGAACTGATAAAAAGAGTTAAAAAAGTATGCGCATATAGTTAAAAATTGTAATAGATTCTTCAACCCATTTTACTTAGAGCAGTTTACATTTCAATGGGAACAACTTATGCAAAATGCTGAATTAAATTCCACCAATATCAGTCTTCAATGGGGTACATTAAAAGTGCATTTGTAACAAATACTGTCCAAGTTCTCGGAAATACTGAAATGAACAAAACATCTTTCTGAATTCCTGGAGTACATATAAGGTGAACCAGCTTCAGAAAAGTTCTGAGTCTCAAATTAAATGAGGTAGTTCTAAGAAATCCATTAGCAGTTTACAGCTAATGTTTACAGCATCCTTCAACATTTTGCCCCATAATGCACATTGTTGTCAATTTATGTCTTATTTACCCCCTGCTGATAGCTAGGCTCAGTTGCAAGAAACCTAAGACAGTTGTGGAGAGGTGCAGATCTAACATTTTTCAAGTTGACAGCCAGTAGTTGTGAGCATCCAGTTCCCAAGAGACCAGAACATCCACATTCTGCTTTTGTAATTCACTCAGGAAAATACATCAGAGCCAAACTGTTTATGTGCATCCCAACTAAAATAGTTATTGTTTCATCCAAATTGGATCATTCTTGGCATATTTGTGGGGAATGATCTTTGTGACCTTGATATTTTAATGTGATGCTGAGAACTCAACTGTTCTTAGTAAATTAACATATATATCTTAATGGTTGGCATTCTGTCCTCTACACTATATCTTAGGTAAAGGTTCATTTAATTTATCCCTTGTTAAAATTTAAACAGCTATGCCAAAATCCTCCAGACTTGGTATGTATGACATGACTAATGACTCTGCTAAACTTTAAGTCAAAAGCTTCAGTTTTGAAATGTATCATCTTTATGCATTTGCCCCTGAGCAACAGATTACAGTAAAAAAATCATTTCATTTACTCATGTCTAAAATTTAAAAGCTGAACACAATTTTGATAGTTGCATAATATTTATACCAACCTTGATAAGTGGTTTATGGTCAAAGCAAAAATGTAAGGGTCAAGGAGACATGAGAGACTAGAAATCTTTCTTCTTCCCTTTAAGAAGATATCATTATAATATTTTCAAAATGTTACCACAGTTACTCTCTACTGAAATTTAAAACAGAAGCCCAAAGATCAGACTCTCAGCTGATGTAAATCAGAATAGAAACAGAAAATGTCCCATACATAGATTCAATTTAGTTGAATCCAGGCTCACAATCCCAGACAATTTTCTGTTAAACTTGACTTTCTCCTCAATTTCTCTGCCTCCTTATTTCCATTTCTCTTTCCACACAAAATCTTGCCAAATATAATGTGACCTTCCCCTCCCTCTCAGCTTGCCTCTCCTTCCCTTCCTACAACTTTCACCTTTAAGGACACAGAAGCTTCATATCTGCTGCCCCACTTTGCCCTCTAGCCTCTTCCCTTACCTTGGTGATCTCATCCCAATTCATATCCTGATGGTCTTGTGTATTCTCATTTTCTTTTTCACTCTCCGTCTCCTTTACCTTTCACTTTCTTCTTACTCTTTTCCCCACACAAAAGACATGTTTAGTCCCTCTCATTTAAAAAAAAATCCTTTGACCCCACTTATCTTTCTGATTACCTTACCCTCTACTTTCTCTTTTTCAACTCTAAGCTTGTTCCTCTCTAAACCATCTTCAGTTGCACATCTGTTCATTGCATTTCACTGAAAATGCTTTTGCCTAAAGTCTCTAACTAAAATTCAGAGCCACTACTTCATCTTTATCCTCTTAGAACAGTTCACCAGCAGTTAGGAAGATGACTATGCTTTTCTTGAAATCTTGTGCCCAACCTGTCCAAGGCTTTCGTGACACTGTCCTTTCCTGGTTATACTTTCTTATTGTTCCTTCAGCGTATCCTTCAGAGAATCTTCTTCATCTGTCTGTCCCTGGTCCCTTTCTCTTTTCTTTCTATATCATATATCCGAGTATCTTATCTGCAAACACAAATTGAGCTCCCACCTCTTCGTGAATAATTTGCTGATACCTGTCTCTACTCTAGACTTGTCTTCTTCCCAAATGAAAAACTCAGCCTATCTACTATCCCCATCCTGCCTAGCTATCATCTCTCATTCAGCTTCATGAAATCAATTTCTATCTTCCATCAAGCAATGATGCCAGGCTCCTCTTAAACCTCTTAAACTTTCAAGCAAATGCCTATATACATTACCATCACCCAACTTATATTTATGAAAAAACATTCTCAATTAGTTCTGAAGAAAAAAATGGAAAAAATATCCAGGCATTTTGAAAATATTGGCAGAATAGGAAAATCAGCTCTACTGTTTATACTATAACCCACATTTATGTATAAACAAGTGTGTTTTATATATCATGTAGCCGTTAACCTTGCAGAATCTGAGGCTGATTCACAATTGTGTTATGACCCTCAAGAGACAAAGAATATAAGTACTGCTATTATTATTATTATTATTTATTTATATTGCCATATCCTTCAAAAACCCTAATCAGAACTGAATTTCATTACACTGGGTGCTCTACTTTATGCTTTCAAACAAATATATCACTTAAAATCACTACTGTTTTAAGCATGTCACTATAAGTACTCAACCTGAAGTTCCCTCCCTACTCTTTTAACAATGAATTATCAAAATGATCTGTTTACTGTTCATTGTTGCAAGCTGAAGCAAGTGCTCATTACTTTTCTTATTTGCAGATACTGGCTACCTTTTAATCTCATTGAATCCATAATGACATTTTAAATTTTTAACAAGGTTAAAGGATATTTACATAGAAAAATAAATATCTCACAGCAACATTCCACCCTGCCGCACTGTTTTGTCCTTAGCAATGCTTGGAAGGGTGTTTGCATTACTTTCCTCAGCTGCATGCAGAGAAGGGAGCTGTATGCACTGACCTACAAATCCCTGAGCTACTGCTCATTCATTATATGATTTCTTCCTCAAATCCATTTCTTAGTTGCCATATTTTAGCAGCGATGCAATGTAATCAATCGTATGTGGTTATGTATTGCTGATTCATGGTATCTGTTTGAGAATATAGAGGATGTTTTTGTCCAGCCTTTCCTTCTTCCTGCTAATAGGGAGCCAGCCTTCACTGCATTTCATTCCTTCTGGGAGTGTTCCAGCTTCCCTAAGCACAACCTGTCTGCTTATTTGCCTTGTATTTTGCACTCTGTGGAGCAATCCCTTCTGACTTGTACAGACCATTCAAAAGCCAGTCAAAATTCCTGCCGTTACACTCTGAGACTCCTGACTGCAATCCTGACTTCTCTTGCCAGCAGGGTAGCTAGAGAGGAGGTGGAGAATGAAACAGGGATGTCCACCACTCCTGTTTAAGATCACCTGGTCCCATTATCCGATGTTACTATGACACAACCAAGACCATTGTACTTTTTGTCTTTACAAAGCATAGTAGAAATATAAACTTGTGAGACAGCAGCACCTTTCAGAATTATCAGGAACCTCCTGTTTCTGACCACTCTGGTTGCACTGCTGTTTTTGAAAATCTCTCCCTATGTAATTCATGATCCTACAGTAAGGAATCAAGAGCAAAAGTTACACATGAGCACACTAGCGGGCAGAATCAGAGCCTTGCTATACAGAGGTTGGTAATGTTTTGGAGTAGGAGGATGCTTTAACGGAGCTTAACTCCAAGCATAGGCTGTTTCTATCTCAGCCCACGCTACCACTACAGTCACAGCCACAGTCACCATGCCCCCACACAGTGCTGCTACCATGACTTCTCCCTGATGCTGGGCCACTGTGTGGGTAAAACCATCTGCCACCAAGTACCTCAAAATGTCACCAGTTAACACCCTCCACCACCTTACAGAAACACTGTCTCAGATTTAAGCCATATAAAATGTTTCCCTAGGCTGGATCTACCTGCAGGCTGTAGGCTGCTGACACAGAGCTAAGGATAAGGAAAGGATCATATTATACATTTTGAAACATCATCTATAGCTCTATAGGAAAGAGTCAGAGCTGGCTTTAGCATGTTGTGGTTATTAAACAATGCAACAGGGTTAGGGATATTACAAAGCATATACAGTTCAGTGCAAACTTCTTGGTTAATTAAAATATGCAAAGTTACCAATTTTACATTTTCACCATTTGGTAAATGTGACTCGTGTTTTGCCGTTGACTTCAGTTGGATTTGGCCCTAATTGTCAGGAAAACTGATAATAAGCTGATATGTCATCACAGGTTTATGTTATTTCTGGAACAGCATACTATTAAGGGCAATTACAGAAGATTTTCCTTTAAAAAAGTCAAAATCTCACTTCTCTCTGAATAAAAGGATTATTGCAGTTAAGAAACAGGTATGTTTCACATTGATCTGGCTCTTGCCTTGTCAGCTTCATTCTACCACAAACAAAGATAGTATGTACAAGGTGGAAACATTTAGCCAGAATGACCAAGTTCTGTAAAACAACTGTAGATACCTTATTTTGCTTCCTGAACCACAAAAACAAAAGGAAGACTTGTCCTAAGGAGCCAGAGAAAACAAAGCTATCAGAGCAAGTGATACATTTTCAGTGACTGGAGGCTGGTTTTGATAGATCAGATTTGACTCACTATTTATGAATGTGAGTCAAGTATGCCTAATAAATTCCTCCAAAATTTTTAAACCTTCAACGTGTTAGGCATTTTTAAATATTTTGAGTTTTCTTTACAAAACAATATTTTTTTATATTTCAAACTTGACCTAAATTTATTGAAAAAAGGATGAAATATCCTAAAAACTAATAATTCTTTTTATCTGGGTTTCATTTAAATGTTTTATTTGCCCCAGAATGAAATGTAGTGTTTCATTTTGAGGTGAATGAAACATTTAGAATTGACCTACAACACACTATTCCCATTTCATTTTAACCTGGGCCTGTTTTCTTTTCTAGCAGCCAAAAAATTTCCACCATCTGCAGAGCCTTACTGCCAGCTACATCTGAGTTAATCAGAGGTAACTCCATGGATATCTGCCCGTTAGACCATGCTATACCAGCAGAATCAGACCAATAGTGTTAATCAGTATGGGATAAAATCTTCTTTCTGGTATTTGCAGGAGGACAGCCTGTACTCATAAGCTACTAAATGCATTCCCTAGTTAACTGTACATCTTGCTAATGAATACACAAAACTTAATATTTTGTTGAATACTGGCCAACTAAATGTTCAGACAGTTTCTGGAACCTCTATCCTTTGAAGAACAATAAATACTTGTAGTTAAATAAACTATAATTAACGTACCTTTTGAACAATAGGTCTATTATACATTCAAGGCACTGACAGACCCGCAGGCTCCTGCTCTAACTCATGGTGCTTTACATAAAGTGCCATGAGTTAGAGAGGCCCCCCCTGCCCCAACAGACATTTGCCTGTTGGGTGTATGTGTGGGAAGCGGGTGTCAGGGGGCGGAGGGGAAGAATTGAGCTCTACTTTGGAGCCGATCAAGCTGAGGCACCTGTCTGCAGCCTCTCTCCTCTATCCCTGTCTCTCCATCCCAGGTCTGGTGCTGTCTGCAGGAAGGGAGGAAAGAGAAAGGAGAGGGAGCAAGCTGCAGGCCGGGTTTTTCCCAGCCAGAGCTGGAGGGCAGAGAGTTGGGGGGGATGCAAAATAAGGGGGCTCCAATCCACCTGCCCCCACCTCTAGCTCAGGCTTGAAAATCCCCAGCCCATAGCTTGCTTTCCCTCACTTCTCCCACATCCCTTCCTGTAGACAGAACCAGGGGCGGGTGGATTGACCCTAGGGAACAGATGTTACCTTAAGTGTTCCAAAGTGGAGAATCTTTCTCTGATCCCTCATTTGACCAGGGTTAATTTGTTGTCCAATTAACCACTTTTAAAGTGTTCTGCAGGTGTGCACATGTGTCATGGCATGACTGTAGAGTGTTTTCAAGTTACCAATCATGCAACGAATATAACTACTGTCTATGCCCTGAAAGAACTCCAAAAATCATCTGGTTCAGTTTTAACCCCATAGCATAATTCACAGTCTAAATCCAAAGACAAAGCAAATTTGGGCCATCTACTGTATGCGTTCTGATTTTGATGATGTTTTGAATCATCAGGAAATAAAAATACTTGTCAATTGAGTTCTTATCTGTTGGTTTGCTTTTTCACAGGCAAATATTCTTACTGACCTGTTCCAATTCCCAATTAAATTGTTGGAGAATTTAGGATGGCCTTTTCATTGATTTCATTAATAAAGTAGACACTTGGAGCTAGGGTTTCAGCTAGTGTAAAGCTGTAGAAGCTCATTTAAATCAGTGGTAGGAATTTGACCCAACATTATTAAATAAATCACTTGTTTTCCTTAAGCAAAGTAAGTACCTTAAAATGAGAAAAACCAAATCTGCATTCTGCTGAAAGCCAGTAATTTTCTAAATGATTCTTAAAACTCTCAGAGGATGATGTTATCATACTGAGGACTATGAACCCGATTCTGCTTTATATTATGCCATAGGAATTATAGAAGAACCCCACTGACATCAATATCTTGTTTTACCAAACACACTATTGTAAGATTTGCTATTTCAGTATTTCAGCTGTAACTGTGTTGACATAAATAGATAACATATTAGCACTTGTATGAGCATCTCATTTAAGGAATGAAAGGCCTTAATGGTCTAAATCAATAGTAAGCAACCTTCCAGTCATAGACAATGCATAAGTATTGACCATCGGGAGCACGGCTATGTGGTACCACCACTGCTCTCACTGCTGCTAGGTACTAGCTATGGCTGGGCTGCAGCCCTGCTCCCTGCCATTGGTGCAGAAATTTGGGGGGACCTGTACTCGCCATATTCCCCCCATGTGTTGGCTATACTTCCACCCCTACCAGTTAGGGAGTGGCATGGAATCAGTCCATGGGTTTGATCCTGTGTGAGGTCAGTCCGTGGGTGCAACTGAACATGTCAGACTGAGCCTATATGCCCAGATCCAGCCATACACTGGCCCAATCCCACTGATCCGGAACCAGCCACACACACAATCTGGCATGCAAGGCCATGTTATCCAGCTCACTAGGCTCCTCATTGTTCTGGAAACTTGGTAGCAAAGGAGCAGCGCTTAATGTTGCTGCTGCTCTCCCGCTACCAAATTTCCATACCCTTGGGGAGCCCCATGGGCTAGATGACATGCCAGATAGTGGGTTGGATCTGGTCCATTGGCCAGGAGTTGAGCAACTATAGTTTAAATAGTATTGGGTAGCTCCCAATATCTTTAGGTAAATCAACGCTAAAAAAATAGCTAGTCCACAATGAAGTAAAGTTTTTGTCCTCATTCCTTCCCAATATCCTAATGCAACAGAATGTTAACCACTGCCCCTTGGGGGTAAACCATCTGAGTCCTCAGTGAATCAAAGGGACAGGTGATAGAAATATTGTAAAACTTTAGTTTCTCAGACACTTTGAATCTAGTACTGTGATTCTCAACCAGGGTGATGTGAGATGCTTTTAGAGGTGCTGTGGTACAGGGTGCCATATGATATTAACATTGCTAGGTATGCAAACAACTACAAATGTTTCACAAGATGGAGCCAGAGATTTCAAAAAGGAACCCATAGGGTTAAAAACATTCTGACCCCGTGTGCTATTTCAGAGTTCTTTGCAACTGGAAATTTTCTCTATGATGTTGTTTCTGTAGTAAAAAAATAAGTGAATGCTAAGAGCTGAGCTAATTTTCTGAGGGATGCCTTGAGTCTAACAAGGGGGTGCCTTGAGTATAAAAAAATTGAGAACCACTGCTTTTGCCTGTCTTACTGCTAGCCAAAAACTCTTGTCCTTCTATGGATAGTTTGAATAGTTCATTATCTATTTATAGACAACAAAAGGGAAACGACCAAGAGTTTGCTGATTGCATAGATTATTTGTGAGATAATTGCTAGTTGGAATGGCTTCGTGCTGATCCAACCAAACACTGCATGTGGGATTTACCTAGGCAGCATTGCCTTGGAGTTTGCTTGTAAAACAGTTTTAGTCAACAGTGACTTATAGGCCATGATATTTTGACAAATAGTGAACTCTGGTCCTTTGATTGCCCTGACACACTAGTTTGTACACCTATGTAAAACCTACAGTATTATTCCAGATTTGCAGTAATATAAATGAGAGAAGAATTAAACTTGAATGTTTGGGTTTCTTTATCTGTGGGGATTTGTAGATGGAATGGAATCTAACAGGAGATGGCAGGAGATAACTGAGATGGTAGAATCTCAGCTTTTTCTTCAGTTTGCCTTTTAGAGGCCGAGGAATTTTGTTCATCTGTGTGATCCTGGAGATTCTACCAATCCAAGGATAATTTCCAAACTTGAGAATCACTCACTGAATCCAGATTTCTAGCATTTAGTCTGTATGCAAATGTTTGGCATGTTTCCTCATTTAATTAAATTTACGAAATACTTGCCATATATCTGGTGTGAAAACAACATGGTGACGGCATATTATCTAGCTTGAAAATAATATTCAATGACCTTGGGCCAAACCCTGTTGTCTCAGCTCATGTGCATATTCCCATGGCTTGATTTGAAGCCAACAAAACTACTGTTGTAAGGGAGGAGCACAGGATTTTGTTCCTTATTTATAATTTTACTACTCAAATAGTGCTTCATTTTGTTCTTACTAGGTGCATCTACAAGTGCACTTTACTGTGGAGTAGGCTAATTAGCTCCACAGTAAAGCATTGCCATGTGTGCCAGTATTAGGGCACAATAAATGAATTAACTCCACCATAAGATGGTACTGTTGAGGACAGTACCATCTTATGGTGGAGTACTTATGCGTGCTAAAAAGCACATGTACGGTGACAGGGGTGGACCGGAGCACGAGGGTGCTGAAGTGCTGGGGCTGCCTGATGCCTAACTAACTCTGCACTTTAGCACCCTTGTGCCCCAGCCAGCCTCTCTGCTGTCTGACTACCACCCAGAGCTGGGGGCTGATCCCCTGGGTCCTCTGCTAGCCCAGGGATGTGTGCTACAGTCCTGGGTGCATATGTAGATACTGTGCTACAATCCCTGGCTCAAACTCCTACACTCCGGGGTGCACATGTAGATGCTGTGCCTGGGAGCAGTTGACTCTGGTGCAAACTACCCCAGAATTTATTGCTCTGCCTTAATTGCATGTATAGATGCACCCAATCTATTGTAGCATTTAGTGGGGTCAGAACACTGCAGTCACATCCTTCCTGCCCCGAAGCAGCTGATATTTAGGCACTTTTCAATTGTATATCTAAACTGTGGGAATGAAAATAACCATCTGTTTGGTAAGTTTGCATGAATTATAAATAGAGCCAGCTCTTCAGCTGGTATGCAGCAGAATAGCTCTGTTGAATGCAGTGGATACGTGCTAGCACACACCAGCTGAGAATTTGGCCCACTACACTCAACACTGACATTTTAGGGGTTTTTACATCTATAGGAGATGTCCATTTAACATGTTCTGATTGTAATGTGGTCTTTTGCTTTAGGATGAAGCAGCTGAACTGAACACATGTAAACAAATTTATAATTCAGATGCAGGTTTTTAAATATTGTGTGTGTATGGTGTGTGTGTGTGTGATCTGTGTGTAGGTGTACACATCTACTGCAGACAAAAGATACTTGCAAAATATGCGTAGAGTTCAATGCTGTCTAGCAGAAAAAAAAGAAATTTCCTGAAACAACACATCTGAAATACCCTTACAGATGTTTCTCTGCATTACCAAAAAACGTCCCCTGAGCTAAAATGAAAATTGATTTTGAAAAAAGCTGAAGGATATGAGTGGATCATCATAATTGGATCAACATGCTCCAAAAGCTTCAGGCTACTTTGACTTCATTTCTTAGCTGACAGCTTTCTTTTGGAATTCTTCAAACTAAACACAAATGGTTTGATTGCAATATGTGAAACATTTGACCATCATATCCTTGACAGTCAGTCCGCTGCAGGGGAGATTTGATAACTGTTGTCAAATTCATAACAGCCATTCTAATCCAAAGAACCAACAGAAAACACAGGAGCTGTTTCAACAAAAAAGGAGACTTTATTAATGTAAAATGACACCATTTACAGGGAAAATGTAGAAAAAGCTAGTATCAGGTCTTTTAGAAACAGAGCTGCAACTACATGAAGAGATCTTATCCACCCGTAATTGTTTAAATACAAATAACTTAGGGATGTTAAAAATCCAATTGGCATTCCATTCAAAATGCACATGAGGCATTAAAGCAGTTATGAAAACAAACAGTTCATACTGAGGATCTGGTAATCTGTAGAAAGGATGGCTGGTGGATTTTAGAATGGCTCATTCTTCCATCTGCAGATTTTATACTCAAGCCAAACGTGACTATGTAGGGGAGTGGGGTGGAAAATATCTCAGCCTTGCACAGCTCCATTAAGGCTATCCAAATAAGAGCTATGAGCACAGGGGCACAGAGTCTGGGCACCAGATGTCCCCTCCCCCATTCCTGAGCAAATGGGACAGGAGGTGAAAGGAGCAGGCAGAGCAATGGCACCAGGTCAGCGAAGCTAACTGGTGACTTGGACAAAACTATGCTGCACTTTATGAAGTGGGTCTTGCAAATTACTCCCAGCAGGGACTCCCAGGAGGACCTGCTCTTCTGAGGCACAATGCCTTCTAGTGCTTCCCCTAGGCAATGCACCTGCACACTACACATTGCTTCAGGCTATACCTAAATGCCACAATTTAGCCCTTATCTGTCGGTAGATCCTGTCACCCATATTCACAGTGAGCAGCACCACGCTCCCACGAGGAGCTCTAGTCTCAGAGTCAAAGTAGAAAAATCCAGTGACAATGATTTATAAATATTAAATAGGAACAAAATCAGACCCAGAATTTCTGCAAAAGCAAGAACCCAGAAATTACCCATCTCAGTAAAAATGTTACAGCTAATTTTAAGAGCTCAACAGTTTCCAGCTTTAAAAGACAGAAGAAATTAAGAAACATGTGAAATGTAATATAATAAAATCCAGTGCTGTCCACACTGTTACATTTCAGCAGCTTACCAAAATGAAGAGCAAAACACTAATCAGCAGAATATAATTGAATAACATCACTGGGAAAATAGAATAAACTAATTATATGGTGTCAATATTACATTAAAAATCCAGCAAAAGGGAATTTTAATTACCAGATTTGCTCAGAAGCTGATATTTTAAGATTTTTATCTAAATTTTTTAAAGGACTTAATCCAGAATCCAAGACTTTATCTTCATTGTAATCAGAAAAACATACATGACTTTTACCAGAATGTTGCAAAATCCCACATAATGAAACCCAGCAGCTTGTCCTTCAGTTAGAGAAAATAATTTTAGATGGTTGGGTTTCTTCAGCATTTATTTTTGCTGGAAGCTGGTCTCGATTCCAGGCAGATACAAAGTAAGTGATAGCTACAAAGAAAATAGATCCCTCTTGAGATTTAGTTTAGCAGTATCAGGGAATTTTCCAGATGCATGATAAATCTTGTTTTCTATGAAAGATGGTTTAAATTCAGCCTCAACCCTGCAACTGGATCCATTTAGACAGACCTCAGCAGCCAGGTAGAACCTCATTGTTTTGATGGTGCATTGCATGGATACAGGGTTTTCTCTTCATGGATCCCTTTAGACTATCAAGGACTTTAGGTCTTCTCCCTATTTCAGGCAGAGCTATGTGCATTTATGATTACTTACCACATCTCCTGTGATACAAATTGCTCGTAGGTTTCAACTGTTCAGTTTGGTTTTCCAGTAGTTACAATCTCCTTTTCCAAACTGATATTCTTGTTTACCACAAACAAAATTAACTGAAATATTTTAAATGTATTATACACAGTCAATGTCATTTATAGTCGGAGTGAGTCTTAAAAAAAACGTTTTATGTTACTGTCTGAAAATCCAGGAAGCAAACGGCTAACGCTTAGAGTATAAACAGATATTGTGTTTGGAGTGGGATCATTTGTGCCGGGAGGTGTCCAGGA
Source organism: Caiman crocodilus (assembly GCA_030014935.1). NCBI lineage: Eukaryota > Metazoa > Chordata > Crocodylia > Alligatoridae > Caiman > Caiman crocodilus. The sequence goes on from JAGPOW010001327.1 coordinate 22,640,140, forward strand.
GCTTTTTCCTCCACATTTACAGACCACATCCCAACCCACAGTGCAACAATGAGAAACACATGCTGTAGGAATCCCCTGCAGGGGGAATTCCTGGGCATGCAGGATCAGGCCCCTGAAGCCCTAGGAGCACCTGCCCAGGTCTGTTTGCTCAGGTTTTGTGCCACTGTAGACATCTTGGCTGCCTATAGATGTGCTGGTTCTCATTCTAATTGCAACACATAGGAGCAGACTCAGTTAATAGAGTCTGTTCAACGTTCTATTTAGAAAGCTCCAGCATCACCTCATTGTCATGTGTATTAAGCCCCCTATGATTTAAAATGGTTATGTGGGTGCTTTAACTAAAGCTCCTTGAATGAGCTTTACTTAAAGGGCCCCCGCATCCATTTTAAAATGTAGGGGAATTAATACCAGTGATGGTGAGCTGTTTTGATTAGAGTGGCTGTTGGGGAACCACTCTAATTAAAACAGCTCTTCCCCACTCACAAGCATCTGTATACACACCTCTTATGGTGGCACAAAGACAACATCTGTTTGAAGCCTTAGTGACTATCAATAGTTTAATGGCCTGCAGAATTAAAGACCCCCTCTACATGTTAAAGGTATTGCACAATTGGCTGGTTAGGTACACAATTACCTGGAGACCAGCTACACATACAAAGTAGCTATCACACAGTAAAAAGCTCCAATCGATTATAAAGGAGCTGGCCAGGGCACAGAGTTGGACTTGATGGCTTACTGAGGTCCCTTCCAATATTAACATCTATGAAAAATTAGACCTTGAAAAAGTGTACTAACTTTACAGCTGGTGGCTATCCAGCTTTAATTTGCATGTGTAGCAGGGTCTCCTCTATGGCTGGGAGCCATGTCAGCTAACAGGGCTCTCAACTGCAGAGGTGCCCCAAGCCCAGCATAAAATGCCCAAGTACTACAAATTGTAGCAGCCATGATCCCCATGGTCTGGGGGTTTCATGCACCCCTAGGGTGAGGGGGATTGCTGCAATGGCAATCCTCTGTCCCCAGGGCTGCATGGGGGTTCCCTTAGTGAACTGGGGTGTATGGGGCTTCTAGTTGCAGGAGTTTGTTTTTTGTTAGTGCAGCAGGAGCCTGGTAGTGGGCTCATGCCATCTAATGTGTGATCCCACAATCATTGGCAATGCATGGGGGGTGCATGCAGGTGCATATGCACCCCCTGAGCATGGCACTACACCCCCTATGAAAAGGCGCTGCCAACACTGTTGGTGGCACTAGTGGGTGGTAGCTGCTCACCACCCCCTCACCACCAGCAGTGCCAGTGCTGTCTGGGGGAGTTCCCCACTTAGCGCCGCCATCAGTGTCGCCATGTCCCGCCGGCTGCCAGGGGCATGTGTCGTTCATGCACGCAGTTCTGCTTCCTGCCATACACATGTGGCATGGAGGTGTGATTGTGTGAATTGTGCATTAGATCCCATTGCACCTTTACCTGTACATGTAGAGGGGGTCAAATCTACATTTGGAAGTGATTATGCACTTGAATGATCTACTTCACTGTGGTGTGCAGACCCGCTAAAGATAATGACCTGCTAGTAGCTCCCTCTTAGAACACCTGATCTGAACTACAAATAACATTCTAGGGTTTTTTCCTAGTTCTTTAAATTCTTGAGATTTTTTTTTCCTCACAGGAAAAAATATTCATTAAATAGCTAAGAGAAAAGCAATTAAGAGAAAGCAATAACATCTGATTAGAGCCAAGAAAAAAAAATAGCTGACCATAAACAAGCAAGTAATAGAAAAATATTTCAGACACTTTTTTTTAGAACAGTTATAGTGTAAAAGCATAGTTCATAAGAAAAGAGATGCTACTTAAACTAGAATTTGGCTTGGACAACTGGGTTTAATACATCTGCCTTTCTGCTGAATTCCCTTTATAGTTTTAACTGGCTAACATTTTTTTACTTCTAGTATTAAATTTGTGTATTGCCCATCTTTTCTCCAGACTTGGGGTTTTTTTATTAGCAATGAATTGATCCATTTCATTAGAAGTTTGTAATACATATATCCCTATAGAATACCAATATGAAGACTATGTCCTGATCTACTAAAGCATGTGGGGTAATTACTAGATCAAATATCATCTTTAAAAGTCTATGAGAGCCTATTTGGTCAAGTACTGAACACATGCTTTCAGAGATGGACATGTGCTTTGTTTTCTGAAACTTAACAAACAAACAGCTTAAGATGAAGAAAACTTTTTTAGTTACTTAAAGTAGATGTTCATACCTGAGTAGAGTGCTTCTTTCTGACAATGTATGTGATTTCAGGAGCTCCATACCAGCAGAAGCTGATTCAAGATCAGGGCCATAGGAAGTAAATAAGATTAAGTTACCAAATTATCCAACATTCACTGGGCTAAAATACAAATATGTGCTAAAATCATTATCTTTATAAGGTTGTCTAGATATATAAGAAAACATGTTTATACATGTAAATGTATGGGATACTGTGATATCAAAGTAGGATATTAAGAATAAGGAAAGGAAGATGAATCAAGAAAACATTATAGGGCAACGGTGAGAAATATTGTTATATTTGTAATAGAAATAGAGGCTGTAGCACCTGTTTCATATCTTTGTTACACCATAAAAAATGTGTGTCTGGTGCCTCTTGAGTCGGGGGGGCATGTGTCCCCCCCTGACACCAGTCAGCGAACGGAGGGAGGGGTGTCCCCTGGCATCTGATCTCTCTTGCCATGAAAGCGGCTGCGCCGCGCCGCTTCCATAACTCCCACAGATGCTTCCAGAAGCAGCACAGCTGCTTTTGCTGGTAGCCCCACTCCCAGGCTGGCATTCACAGGAGGAGCACTTTTGCTTCTGCCTGCCCCCCTGCCCACCGGCTAAGCTTACGTGTTGCCCCTTTATGTTGCCCCTGCCATAAAATGAATGGAATCATAGGGGTATGAACTCTATAAAGGAGATTTAGGTCCTTTGCTTCCTTAATTTTACTGTAATCTGCTTTACTGGGTATAGTTACCTTATTTTCGAGTACACAAACAGCTAACATGACTATCTTCCATCTTCAACCCATTCCTTTATTTCTTTGGTAGAATTCCCATAAGATAAAATAATTGCTTGTCTGCATGTGTTTGGAATATATTTCACAACCATTATGAGAGATGTATTTTCAGGTGCAAGAAGGTAAGAATTTTTAGCCAGATGCAGACAATAGATTTACTCTCTAACAGATTTATCATGATTGGTTGAGACCAAAAAGTATAATATTGAGTTTCTTCCCTAGAAAAAAACTTTTAATCTTAAGCAAAGGTGATGGCTGTTTGAAAAATAACAATTTAGACAGCGGGCTAAACATACCACTAAATAGATTGAAAATTTTGTTAAATGCTTTAAGAGTAAGCTGTCTGATATGACTTCTGGGACCAGATGCAGCAGATGATAAGGATTCTGATGATGGAACAACTTAAAACCATAGGGCACGCATAGTCAAAAGGGGGCCCTAAATTGAAGTGGTGGGTTTTTTAAAATACTGCTTCAATTTAGGAGCAAGTAACCCCCTGTGTGGTGCACACACCCATGCACTTACCTGCTTCTTTGGCAGCAAAGGGTGAGCTGCCAGTGGCCAGAGTGGTCCCTGGGCTGTGGAGGGACCAGTGTTTCCCTCCATTGCAGCAGTGGCCCTCTCCTTAGGTGGCACCCACCCACAGGCAACTGGCTTGGGACATCTCAGGGGACACCGCAGCCATGGGGGGAAGCACTGGACCCTCGCACAGTTCAGGCAGGCAGGCTCCAGGGAAAGGGAAAAAAAAATCAGGCTCGGCACTTTTTCTTTTGTCTTGGGTGGAATCTGCCTTCCTGGGCTTTCTGCAGAGCTCCTGAGGTGCACGGAGCCCGGTGGTTCACTCCAAAGCTGTAGGGCAGCAAACTAAATCTCCTCAGAATAATTTAAGTTGCATTACGCTGCCAAATTTGCTCCAGTTGCTGGAATTACTGTGCAATACACCATTGATGTGTGCAAACACCAACACCATTAAAGCAGTGAAAAAGCATTTAACCCTCTTTAAAGCATCATGCACACATGCCCCTTGTTTTGTCTACACACAGCCTTATTCTTGTGTTTTTGAGTCTGAGTGTTGACCAACCCTGATTATTACCTTTGGAGAAACTGGGCACATCTCCACAGTATATTAATGCAATACAATAAACTCCAGTGTGGTTTGTGCTGAAGTTTATTGCTCCCTTGCTCAGTGTTTACATGTGTGTCCAGGACCATAGCAAATTGACACTGAGCATCTCTGGCTAGCAGGGAACTTGGGGATTCAGCCTGCTAGGCTGGGGCTGCTCTGCCCCAGATCAACATGCTGCAAAGGGACTGATTGGAGCACGAGGGTGCTACAGTGCAGGGCTAGGCAGTAGGCAGCCCCTGCACTATAGTACCTTTGTGCTCCAGTCCGCCCTGGTCACTGTCTACATAAGTGTTGTTGTGTGGTAAATATCTCCACCATGGGATAGTACTTGTGTTAGGCAGTACTATCCTACAACAGAGTTGATTAGTTTACTCCAGCCTAATAGAGGTGCACATGTAGACAGTGATGCTCTACTGTGGAGCTAATTAGTGAACTCCACAGTAAAGTCTCTTGTGTAGATGCATCCAACATAAATGTCGCTTCACAAACCAATCCCACCAAAAGTGAAGCTAAAGCATTTACAGAGACAGAAACAATGAACATGAGGTGGCCTTCTAAGAGCCTAGCTTTGCAATCAGAGGGATGCAGCAGCATAAACGTTAGAACAGAGTTTAAAGAAAGAATGGACAAGGCAGTCACCTTTTCCTGCTGTCAGTCTCATGAAAACTTGTAGTCTATAAATTAATCTGCTTTGCCAATGGTAATGGGGACTTCCTGTGTGGTATAGTGGGATATTTTGGCAGATTCATCTGCTGTACATCTTGCCTGATGGATGAAGTGTCTGGTTCCTACCACAGAGCTGGCATACATTTTGCCTATGGAGAATAGACGGTGCACTATTACCACTGTATTCATTGCTCATATGTAACTGGAGCTCAGATTAATTATTAGGTTATGATTAGCCTGATACATTTCAATAATTCAGCATATTGAGATGTACTCACAGGCACCTACCTGAACTATATTGTTTGATGGTTCCCTACCTTTCTAGATGGTATATCAAGAACTTGAGGAAAACTCTTCTTATTTTAGGCTGCTCAGTTGTGAAATGTCAAGAAATAAAGTGTGTGTTTGATTCCAAAATCAGCTGCACTGGACTAAAAGGGGTCTCATAGAATATTATAAGATGATATTGGATATAGTAATAATGTCAAAGCTGCAAAAAACAAGCTGCTGAACAGATAAATCTCATAAAGTGTTCCCATCACAATATTTTCAAAGCCTCTTAAAAGATATTGCTCTAAGAATTCTTGCCTCTTGCATAATTCCTATACTATGAGAAGGCTAATGATACTTTTGGATGTTGAGAAGACCTTTGATAAAAATAAGTGTGTTTTTTACAATCCTCCTGCAGGAGGTGAGGTTTAGCTTAGGGGTGGTCAAGATGCAGCCCACAGGCCAGATCTGGTGACTGGATCCAGCCTGCAGTGCTCTGCATGGGGTCATGCACTGTCTGCTCACACCAAAACAGCCTGCACCAGGCTCTCATCAGGGCCTGCTGGTCTGGGCCCCAGTCTGTGTGCAGGTGTGGCTGCAGCTGGGTGCTGCTCTGCACTCCCTGTCTGATGCTGCCCCTCCATGCCGCATCATCACATGACATGGTATGCTACAGTGGGTGAGCAGGTTCAGTGAGGTGGCTTCTAATTGCTTCAAATTGCATTCATAGATGCACCCCATATAATAATTCCTCCACAAGAATACAAGTTAATGTGGATACACTGAATCAAATTCAGCTAAAAAGGGATTCAGACTTATACTCCCTTTGTTATTTGGGCTCTTTATCGAACATCTTACTTAAAACATGTGAAAATCATAGCCTAACAGGGGTTATAACTGTGAAAATGGAATATAAATATGTATTGTGCTCAGATGAGATTGTTTGTTACCAATATAACAAACTTTATGATGTATATTCTATAAGAAATTAATGAGTGCAGTGATATATCAAGCTATAAATTAATTATACTACATCTGAGCTATAAAGTATAGGGCTGGAGTATTGATGATTAAATGACTGCAAAATATATTTGTTTTCATGTCTAAATCAAAATAAAAAGACTTTGTAGTCAATATTTCTCCTAATCTTGACTTTCTCAGTGGTCATGTCTACATGTAAATTTAAGCAAGCTTAAATTTAATGCATGTTAAGCTATTTTGCACTAACCATTTTTGGCAGGTGTCTGCATATGATGGGACTTGGGACTAACTTTAGTCCCAGGTCAGTCCAGTCCTGCCATATGCCTCTGTGGCCAGAGAGCTACAACCTCCAGAGACATGGCTGTTAGCACTTGGCAGCCATGCTGAAGCCACAGCTAGCTGCCAGCACTTGGCAGCCATCTTAAAAGCACACCCTCTGCACTGTGATCTCTGGGCTGATGCTTCCTGTGTCAGAGCAGCAGCATAGCAGAGACACAGGCAGTATGTGTCTCCTTTGCTCCTACTTCAGGTGTGCTTCCCAGCCTTAGCTGCCGTAGGTCCTGGCCCTGGTGCCCAGGGACAGAGTACCCCCACTCCTCAGGGCTGCTACAGCTATCCTGCTCATCTGCCATTTTTTCAAGCACCTGGTGCTCAGGCACCTTGCACCACCCAACTCCCCCACCCACTCCAGCCACCTGCTGGATGACTGTTCCTGGATGACTGTTCCCTTTTGGAACCCGTGCTGCCATGCAACTGCTGCCACCAGCCACAGTGACTATGAACTCCAGGACACCCTGCCATGATCACCATCGCCTTCTGGTCCCACAAGCCCTACCATCTCTGGGCCTGGACTGAGCCAGGACTGTTGGCAGTGATTCATGGGACAATGACCAGTGGATTAACATGTTTTGGATGACCTAGGCCACCTTTCAAGACCTGCTGCACCAGCTCTGGCCCCACCTGAAGTGTCAGGACATGGAGAAGCACCTGGTCATCCCCAGCATGTGCCTGGTCATCCCCACTGCCTGCATCCTGCTACTCCCTGCCTACCTCCTCTGATACCAGGGGCTCCTGTAGGCAGGAGGTGGCAGAGGCTTTCCTCCAAGGCCCAGTCAGGGACTCCTGCGGGGTGGCAGATGGGACCCAGGGGCCCTGGCTGGCCAGTTGCTGCTGGAGTAACTCCACACAGTGAGCATGCTGCATCTGGTCCCATGCCTCCTCCCAGGTGGTCTCCTGGGTGATGTCCTCATCCCACCAGGCCAGCTCCCACACCTCTTATGCCTGTTGCCACACCTGCTTTTGCATGGCCCAGTTCTCAACTGCTGCCACCAGACACTGGAGCAGGAGGGTCCAGTACCTGGTGTGCTGCTGGTGCAGCCAGTGCATCTAGGCAGCTCCACCAGCGACCTTGACCCTGGGGGCAACCTGCTGTGACAGTCCTGCAGCTTCTCCCTTGTGTCCAGATATTAGCCCTGCAGAGGCAAGAGACAGAAGCCTTGTGTGCAAGTTTGCAACATTGCAGAGATGATATGCTCTGCAACAGGTGCCCTGTGCTTCTGGGCCTCAGATAAGGGGTCAGCCATGCTCAGCTGCCCAGGAACCATGTTGAGCTGTCTGGGAATGGCTGGACCCAGGTGGCCACCGGCCGAGCTCCCTGGCCTTACTTGCTCCTCTTGGGTCGGTGGACTGCTGCCCTCTAAAATCACCATTTTTAAGGTGCAGACATGTGTCCTTAATGGACCTTAACTCAGGCTAATGAGCAGCAAATATCCATGTGTAGATACACCCAATGAAACTAATTTTCTATTTCAAAAGTAAAAAATACTATTATTGTTCTGAGGGGAAAGAACAAAACTAAACTAAACATTTGTCTTGGTTTTGTTGCCAAAAACTAATTTCCTTTCTGAGGCCTACCAGAATAAAATACCAGTTAATCCCCTAACCTTGACACAAAACCTCTAAAACAAATTCTAATGAGAATTATTAAATTTACCTGGGGCAATTCATTCTTAAGAATCAATAAAAAAAAACCCTCTAGTGATCAAGTCTGGAAGGAGAAATGGCAATACCAAGTATACTAAAATATTATTAGGAGGTTCACTTGAGATCAGGCAGAAGGCAAAGTAGATTTGCACCTTTTTAGACTAACTAAATCAAAGAGGCATAGTATAACTTTTCGTAAGCAGAGGACTCACTTCATTAGGAACTGTAGGAAGCAGAGCTGCTAAATAGAAAACAATGATTAGAATACAAAGGGTAGAGAAGGGGTAGGAAAAAGGGAAGTGTGCTGCTAAGAGAGGCAAAATGAGTAGGAGAGAGAAAAACAAAGTAGTTATCCCACTGAGGGACATGGGGTTATTAAAGCTAATCCAGGTAATAAGCTAGGAATCTATAGTCTTGTTTTAGACCATATTTAACCTAATCCAGTCTGTGGATGATATCTTGTTCTTCAAAGTACCTTCACAGCGTATGATGAAGTAAGTCCTCTGCTTATGAAAGCTTAACCTATGCAACTCTGATTTAACTCTTATCTAGCTAGTCTTTAAGGCTAGGGACAGAAGTAACACACAAACTGGTTTAAATGATCAGAAACTGGTTTAAATCTGTAGCAGAACAGAAGCTCATGCCCCACATAAACCAATTTAAAAATGGCTGAAACTGGTTTAAGATAAACCTGGTTGAATCAGACTTAACTGATTTGGGTCAAACCAGTTTATGAAACTTCTGTCCCAGACCCCTTCCTGGTTCAAGTTAAATCACAGTCCCCCTGTATCCCAACATGCTTTCCAGCCCTGGACTGGGCTGTCTGCTCCAGAGACTAGGGCTGGCCCTGCCCACTGCTTCCTAGCTGGAGCAGTGAGTGCCTGCTGACAAAAATGGGGGGCAAGTCTGGCTGGGGATGCAGCCCAGTCTACAGGGAGGACTCTGCAAATCCCAGAGACCTCAGGGGCAGCATGAAGGAGTGAACACACAGCTAGAGAGCCATGCTCTAGCATCCCCCAGCTTCTGGCCTGAGCAACTACAGACATGTGACTGAATTTCCTGAATCAGAGGTAAATGTCTGTTCAATCCTGTTTCAATTTCATCTGTGCAGTTTGGACTAACCTGCAAAGACTGAACTGATTCATCCTCAGGATTTTTAACTGTTTGTATTTAGCCTAAAGGTGCAAATCCACCTGCCTTCTGCCTGACTCCAGACCAACACAGCTAACTACCTCTCTCTACATTTTAGATGACCATCAGCCTGATATTATGGTAACCCCAGGGAAAAAAAATAGGTGGAAATTGAAAAATATAATTTTAAGTACGAATCTAATATATTTTATTTCACCTAAAACATTTAGGTCTGTAAGCAGCCAGAATGTGGTACTGATAAGAGAGAACTGTTTTCTTTCCCTCTTTTCTTTCCCTCTTACAGACATCAGAAAAAGACTAAGATTCCAACAGGACTTCTGTAATGCCATATTCAAGGTATAGGAAAGGAAAAGAAAGTATGCAAATATTGTCCATAAAGTTTGTCAATAATGATAACATTCTTGAAACGGATGTCATTAGGGAATTCACCCAGGATATTAAAAAACTAGTTTTGGCTTCCTTGCAACAAAAACATAAGATAAAATCCCATGGAGGAAGCCAAAGTTTCAGGAGACCATTAACAAGGATATAAATTCTAATTATGGGAAAGGTCACCTTAAGGGGTCGGGTTTCCATATGGTATATAACACATTGTTACTGATACATATGGAAGCTGAAGACTACTTTTGTGGAAAAATAGAAAAGAGGGTCTAAAAATGGGGATCTCTTTGAAACAATGGGAAAATATCTGGAGGTAGACTGAAATCAGCTTTGCTTGTGTAAGCATAAAGGGAATTTGTTACATAAAAATAATAGTACTTTATTTTAGATTGGCGATATGTATTACAAATAAAGTAATAAATGGCATAGAAGGTGTGGACGTTTCTGTATGCATAGTGGGAATGTCTTGAGATAACAGTTTTTGGAGGCAAATAAGAAAATAGGATCTCCCCTGAAGCCATAGTGGCTCCATTAGGTTACAGCCCAAATGAGGTGATTGACTTGGGGAATGTCCCATTATTAAGACAGTGATTACAAATGCCAAGATGTGCAATAGCTTTTTTTAAAAAAAATTCCCCAACTTTACTGCCATGGACAAATTAAAAATGAGAAGTCTTTTCAATGGAAAAAAATGACAGAAAGCCTTAGTTGAGGATCAATAAGATTTTCTAACCAGTGATTACCACTTTTGAAATGTGAACAAAAGCTGGATATGCACATAATGATAAGTAGTTGCAAAAGGGTCCTTTATGTGTAAATGGCATAGCTCTTTGACCCATTGTTCTTCCATCAACATCTACCCTTAAGATTAGCCTAAAGAAAATTATAATCATGCCATCCTGAGCATCAGTGTCATCCCTATTTCCCCTTTAATAGATCAATAGATTATCTAGATTTCTTTGACCATGGTATTCATTCATCTACAGTGTTCTGAGCCATTGACAATCCCAGTACATTGGTTGTTACCTAATGTTTCTAAGGAGGAGATATCAATGCTGAAGTTGGTTATATAAAGTAAAAATACATAAACATGTTAAAACAGTACAACAGAAGCCAAGACACCTGCCTCTGTCAGTTAGGCAGGCAGATGCAAAGGAGCTGGAAGCTTTTACCCAAATGGGAATAGTTGAAAGAACTGATGCCTCTGAATAGATTTGCCTATAGGAGAGACCATGAATAAATTGGCTGGAATTCAAATGTATGCTAATTTTTATGATCCTGACAAAGCTGTTGTGTGGTTGATAGTCACCTCCTGCCATTGACTGAGGACATTCTGCCTGAATTTAAGAGCTTTGTAATATATTCACCACTGGACTTAAAAGAGAGGGGGTTTTTTACTACTTTTTAGTGCATACAGAGTAGATAGCAGAAACCTCACTGCCCTCCAAGGGAGTATCTTGCTTCTACTCTGCACTGAACAAACTTAGCTCACTACTTCAATGTAGTGAACTTCTTTTGACTCCAGCACCCAGGGTTACATATTCTACAACAAAGTGCAATCTGTAGCACATTTCTATACTGCTAGATATTCTTCATAAGTTAAATCCTGATCCAGGGCAGTTCCACGCAACCCTTCCAGAATTCTCAGTGGGATCAGAATTTGTCCCCACTCTATATGGCTAAATAGCATTACACAATAAGTTAACTCCTTAGTTAGCTCATGGCAATAGGAAGAGAAATTTGTTTTTATGCCAGGTTCTGATATAGTTACATATGTTGAGTATGCCTCACTAAACCACATGCTGATGTTCACACTTGCTCACACTCATTAATCCCAACAGTTTCATTTGGGTTAGTCCTGATGTATAATGCCTTCCTTTCTGAGTAACAGTATCAGAATCCAGTCTTTATTTACCAGTTAACAGTACAGTCTTATGAAGTTTCATGAACTTGAATTATATTTATCGACATTTTATGATGATTGCTTTTGCAAACTTGCAGCAACTTATCATGTATTGTAGTTATTTTTCTGAAGCATTAGGGTAAAACCATCCACAAGCTGATCTTACTCCTAGTTTCCTCTCTCCTAGAAGCAAGGATTTTTTTTGTGAGTTATACCTTGTTTTTGGCCAACTGCATGGTTGGAATAAAATTAGACAAGCTTTTGAATGTAAAGCCTAATTCATCAGTTCTGAGGGAAGAAGCAGGCTTAAGGACGATTACAGAAAGTATGTGGGGCTCTGAAATTTGAGAAGAGAAAGATTCTCAGGGGTAGCAAACAAACAAGTAACAGAAGAAAAAAGCTTGATTAATGGCAGATCAAGAGGGTAAGAGGGTCATTATTACCTGTAGTATAAAGGCCTAGTTTCAGGAATCAGGTAGATTATAGTATGCCATAAAGTGAATATGAGTGATCCGTCCTTGGCTCTTGGTGTCCAGTCTGCTTGTGAATTTTTGTTTCCAAGCTCCTCTTTTAAAGGCATTTTGTAAATTTACCTTGAGCATAAGGACAGCAAGGTTAGAAAGAAAGTGGTTGTTCTGTGAAAAATATACACCTACTGGTATTTGCATCTGTGTTCTATATATTCTTTTTCTGTGAGAGCTCATTCTGCTCCATAGTTTCTGTCTAGTTTCACCATGTAGGTACCACAAGGACATCTGGTGCATTGGATCAGATATATCATATTTTGGAAAAGGCATGTGTAGGATCCATAGATTCTGATCGGTTTGTTGTGGGGGGTATTGATTGTTGTAACAGCAAAGATGTGTCTACAGGTTCTGCATCTAATGTTAAGACAAGGCTGTGTCCCATTTCATGTCTGTTGAACCAGAGGGAGTTTGCATCCGGGCAAGGTTAATGGGTTGTTTGAAAGTCAGGAGCAGAGGGGCTGGGGATATTTTTCTCAAGTTCTGATCCTTGTCCAGTAGAGGATATACTTGTTTGATGATCTTTCCTAGAATTGATGTTAAGGATTATTCAGTTAGCATGACTTTATGCAAAAACAAACAAGTTAATTCCTTTGCTTAGGAATATACTGATATATCTGGCATGAATATATACAACCACAGTGTTTCTTTTAATAAATCTTGTCATCCCTGATGTAGTTCTATGTAGAAGTGTGGAGGACTGCCAAACATTATTAATGAGGTACAATAGATCCTTGACTGAGGAGCACAGCAAGACAGAATCCTTATCCCACCAAGCATGAAGGTTTACCTAGGCATTCGTTTGCCAACCAAGCCCTTATCCTTCTGGTCAGTTATTGAAAACTATGGGTTGTTTCAATATTCTCCATCATAAATATAAATTCCTGAGCTGCAGCATACAGGGTATGATGCTCTAGTCATCATAGCCACTGTATTCACCTGCAGAACAGGATAGAAAATAATTGGTACTTGATACCAAAGGCTATGTGATGACCACATATGTTGCAAAACCTCCACAGGGCATATATCATTTCCCTTTTATTCAGAGTGATATGATAATAGTTCAGGGAAAATTATCCATCGCTTTTCTGAGGGTCGATAGACCCACCTGAGGATATGGAGATGAAGCAGGAAGTTCTGTCAAAATATGATAGTCACAAACCATCCACTGCTATGAAAACAAGACAACATGGCTTTAGCCCGAAAGATGTTCAGCAGCCAGAAAAGAGCTCAATGCCTGTTTTGTTTTTCAATTTGCCTGTTTTGCTCCATGAGCCCCCAACCTATCCAGCATGAAAATGCCACAAGGTCTTTGCATGTTCTGAGGATCCTGCTCCAGGGTCTAGTTGATGAAAACTGTCTGTGGGAAAACAAGGCACTCTGCAATAGTGTAATCTGTACTTTATGCATTGTGGGCTGGGAAAAGGAATTATTGCCCACAGGGTCCAGAACCAAAGCTCATAACAATTTTTACACCAAAAAGGAGTAGGATTACTCACATATGGTAAAATAGAAAGAGGATCTAAAAATAGGTGTCGCTTTAGAACAATGGGAAGATAGCTGGAGGTTGTCCCACCTGAACATGACGTTTTAAATAGTTAAATAGCAACTATTGTGTTATCTGTCATGCAACCTGGTTCAAGCCAATGGGAAAATATCAATTCAGTTCAAGCAGTGGGAAAGTAATAACTTCAGTGATCTTTGGATTAGGCCCATAACAGCTGATTTTTTTTAGACAATGCATAAATTGAGGCACATGGATGAGCCCAACAGACACAGAAATGGCAATACTAAAATATGAGCATCAAGCAGGAATCTCTGGAGATGAAAAGTAAGTCTTACTTTTTTGGAAAGAGCTTAAAGCCACTGGAGCTTCAAGAAGCTTGTCAATGGCAAGATCTGTTCAGAGCTGTTTTGCAGAACTAGCATACATAAACCACGTCTTCCCTCGTCCATTCCTGTGAGCACTCTGGTTTTGTTCTCATGCTAAGATGTGAGTATATGATTAAACCATGATAGATAAGGCCATTCTATGAAAAAAGTGGCAACTTTAGTGCTTAAACTTGTGAAGACAGAGATCTATTGCTATGAAACAGAATGTTGGCCATGGGAAGTCGTAGGGAAACAAAAGTGGCAGATATAAAGTATTGTTGTAAACCAGTCTGGACAAAAAGTCCCCTTTGAGAATCTTAGGCAAGTACAAAAATTACTTTAGATAGTTTTCAAGTCTAAGAAAGATAATTTTAACTACAATAAGCTATTAAAATAAAAATAAAATTAGCTTAAAATAAAAATTGTATAGATCTTTTGACTTTGTCAGTGTGGTTAGACTGGGTCAAAAGTTCCTGAAAATAAGGGAGAGAATCTATTATCAGAGGGACTTTAAATTCATCCATTCTTTACATCCCAGCATACACCTGGTAAAGAATCATTTCAAGTCTCACTGTACCAGGAGAGGGCACTTTTGGCACTATTTTGATTGTGACAATGCAGTATAAGCAAAGGGGATTTGGGTTGGTCTTTTAAATTGCAGCAGTATTGTTACTCTTGGAAAATTTACATTCATTACCAAGTGGAATAAATTTAAAGGACAGCCTAGCAGAGATGAAGAACTCATTAATATACATGAGTTATTATAATTGTAAGAGAATTTCTATGTACCTGGCTTCTTAAAAGTTAGAAGTTTTTAGTGTTTTGGGTTTGTCAATAAATGCACAGAAATGACCTCTGTCAGCCAGCAGCTTTGCACATGGTCACACACACCCTGAAGCCTTATATGATCTTTCATGAAATGCAACATGATCTCCATTTTTGTATTCAAAGTTGTGAGGCTGTGTCATTTATTTTTATTTCTTTTTACAAATTAAAGACCAAACACTGTGTTCTAATATAAATTGTGATTAACAGAGCTCTGCTTGGGTGACCCTAACTTTCAATCCAAGATACAAGGCTCAGGGTATCAGTAGAATGGTAGAATCGTCTGTTGCATCCTGTGCTATGGTCCATAGTGTCTTCAGCTTTCTGCGAAATGTTCTTCCATTGTGCTAATTCCATTCTTCCATTGTGTGTAATTACAGCACATCAGAGCAGATTTGATTAATTGAGTGTGCAAACGCGTGGTGATTACGGCACTCCAGCCCGCCTCCACATCTTCTGTATCAGCGTTCGTGTTCTTCAAAATGGTAGTGGGGTGCTAAAGCTTGCTCAAAGAGCTTTTAAAGTTCAGGGACGCCAATACATGAGATGCTGTGGGCACTTTAATTAAAGTGGCTCTCAGAGATGCTTTAATTAAAGTGCCCCTCCCCCCCCAAGCACATGTAAAAATGCCCTATGGGGCTTGGGGTCAGAGGATATATGCAGGTTACAGAGACACTGGCCATGCTTCAACTAAACCTCTATCCATTTATGGAGCCTAAAGAGCTTTTTAAACAACAGGCACTAGATCAGCAGACCCAGTGTTTCATGTATATAATTTCCAAAGGTGTTAAATTCTGTTGTTGTTGTCAGCCCCAGCTCAGTTAATTAGCTTAGGAACTACTACATAGATAAAAACAGAGCAATGGTTGCTACATTTGTGCCTGGAAACATCTAGGCACAAATAAGAACTTACCTACCTAGTCCTTAGTGCAAGTTTACAGAACTCTCTGGGGTCGCTGTAACTTATGGCAGCTTTCCTCAGATAGCCATGGAGTACAGAATTCTCTAGCCAACATCCTTCCTACCTTAGTCCCAGAATCATCCTGAGGAGAAGGCTTTTGTGTATGATCTACTGTTTAATTCAGAGAAAACTTTCTGCACTGGGGGACTTTCCATGTGGGGAGGATCAGCCTTGCATCTGGCCTGTTCACCAAGAATCAGGGTTACCATCTGTATTTCCTAGGGTGTGTGCGAGCCATACTAGGCAATAAACTAGATAGGATGAAAACAAGAATAAAATGTTGTTCTGCATATGGAAGCATCATGCTTGGACAGAGTATTTGTTCTCTCTGTATGGCTCTGCAATGACTAAGCTTGGAAGACTGCATTCCATTCTGTGCACCTCATTACCAAAAAGATATTGACAAACTGGAGGGAGTTCAGAGGAGAGCAACAAACATGATTAGAAGCCTGGTGGGAATGACTTAAGAGGAAAGATTAAAAGAGTTAAATATGTAAAGCTTGGCAGGGGGACATGATAACAGTCTACAAATATTTGAAGAGTGTAAACACCAAGGAGGGCGAGAAATTATTTAGCATAGTAATAAGGGTGTATGACTAGAGTAATGGATGACATTCAGAAAGGAAAGATTGACTGTCATGAAAAATCTTCTTGATGACATTTTTGTTAGCTTGTAAAAAACATCTCTCAAGGAAATAAAGGAAGACCCGTCATTTCATATATTAAAAACTAAACTGGAAAAAAAATCGCAAGTAAATAGGGAACAATTAACACCAGTTAATGGGGAACAATCCATTACTGACAATAAGACAGATCAGATGACCAACTCGTAGATTTTCTGAATTATACAAAAGGTAATTAGATGTAATTTGACAATTAAATATTCTTTTTGGTTGAAATGAATTGATCTAAATGATAAAAACTGTTAGTTTATGTTGAGTCTGTGAGTAAATGCAATTCAGGTTTCTTTAAAATGATTATGTAAATGTAAACATACTGAGTTACCATCCAGATGACTCCTTTTTTCCCTCTTCCTTCCTTTCTGGACTGTGGAATGTATTGATCAAGGCTTCTTGTAGCTAAGGATCATTTTAAAAATGGGACAATAGCCTCAGACTGCAAATTCTACAAACGCAGCCTCTATGTATTTATTAATACTTTTAGCACCCAAAGTTCCCAGTCAAGGTTAACGTCCACAGTTCCAGTTAGGATCTAAGCTGCCTATTGCTGAGATAAATATCTGAACATACAACATGAGGTAAGGGAATTGTGGAGAAAAGGAAACCTGGTTGTATTGTCTAGATTTTATTTAAACATTCAGAGCCAGATTTCAGAGACACTAAGTGCATAACTACAGCAATGGAAAGAGGCCTTCAAACAAGAGTGGATGTAATTTCTGCCTACTTTAAGACTGCTTTGCCAGAGCGGTGCAAGGGGACCATGGAGCAAATGAGCATCAGGCCCCCAAAAAAGTATTGCTATAGCAACAAAATAATTTATGGGAACGTGTATAACAAAGCAAGAGCCACAGAAATGTGAAAAGAAAAGGCTTGTGTGCACTTTAATAACATCACGCTTCCCTTTGTAATAACTAACACATTGAAAGGAATGAATGTACTTTGATTTTATGATTTGTTTTTAAATTAGACTTATCAACAACATTTGGCAGTTGTGTCACTGAAAAATGTTGTGCGTGTACTGGTAAAACAGGAGACATAGTGTAATTATCAACCACAATCTCCAGTTGAAATGGCTACCCCTGCTGATTGCTAACCTGAGGTTGCATAAGTTTGTGTTGACAATTCACAAATAGCTCTGTTAGGACCTGCGTGCAGAAATGTGAGCAGTAGTGCTACATGCACAGCCATTAATCACAGGCATCAGTAGGCCTCCCATAGTGGTTTTACAGCAGCTTTTAATGTATGTTTTGCTAATTGGAAGTTACAGTGGTGGTCTGAAGTCCCAGATGAATAACTACTTGTATTGTACAATAGTGCATAGAAAAAGCTTTTTGCACTTCGCCTTGGAAGATCAGCTTAAAAGTTGGGAAAATTTATTATCATCACCATTTATCCTGTAAGGCTATAAAAATATGCCAGTAAACCCCCCCAGAAAGGTTCAGTACATTGCCAGAGTCTAATTTTCTTCTTCATTATTCCCCCAAATCTACATTCAAAACTGAGGCTTCTGATCTACAGAGAGCTGTTGTTTAATGCATTTCTGTATGTAGATCCTTGACAGAGACCATTTTTCTTGCCTCTCAGGTGGCTCATATACAGAGATTTATGTCCATTATGCATAAATTCTTTGTAATATTGCTCCAGCATAATCAGCAGAAAGTCTGAGAAAGCACCCATAGCAGCCACAAAATAAAATCAGATACTTGGATTTAGGCCACCTTCTTTAAGTTTCAAGAATTCTGTTGCCATAGAAATGTGAGGCTTATTGTGGACCTGATTCACCAGCTTCCAATGGCAGATCATTATTTCTAGAATGACATCATCAAGAAGTAGTACCTAGTCAAAAGGCGATATTCATGGTCTATTAACACCAGAATTATTGATCACATGAAACCAGACCTGGTGAATAATTCATAAAGAGTCACAGGTGTTAAATTCTAAAGTTGGTATTAGACTGACTGGTAAAAACAACAATCAGCATTTTCTACTCCTTTAAATATCACTTTTATTACTGAGGCCCATAAGGTTGAGGGTACTTTTATTACTTAATCTAATGATTAAGAGAGAAAGAATGAGAATAAGATAAACCTCGCAAAATAGCACAGTGGTCAGTTCTCTTTCATTAATGTGAGATCTTACTATGGATAACAAATAATACACAGTATTATGCATTAACATTAATAGTTTTTTGAGAGAAGCTTGTTTACAGCATGTTGTACTATTGCAAGAGACCTCTCTGTAACTGCTGCAGTAGGGCTGATTATAGGAACTCAACTTCTGATTTTCTCATTTCAGTGCATAATTCTCCAAGCTGATGGAGGTCTGTCTGCCATACCCTCTCTATGAAATTAAGTTGCTAAGTGTTAGAGATATCTGGCCAATTTAGAAGCTGCTTGTGAGGGTCTTGTGCAACTCTCTCCTCCTCTGACAGATTGATAGCAGCTGAGATGCACAGCTCCAAAGTAGTTAGAGAGAAAATTGAGAGCTGCTCCAGTGCTTGGCTAAGATATGGATCACACTCCTTTCTCACCTGTGGGGTGGAAAAAACAAAGAGTATAGGAATGAATATTCAGATCAAGGAGTATTTTTTATCTATTTGGGCCTTATTTATTTTTTCTGACTGTTAATTTAGAGGGTTTTTAAAATTGAAATTACACTCCCCATTCTGTTATGACATCTATGCATGTTGGAAGACATGTTGGGATTTGTTAGCTGAATAGTATTTTCGAACTCCCTCCAGATCTGGGCAAGATGGTACTTGACACCTTTGTGGATTTAAGAGGGTTCAAAGACCCTTTCCCCCTTTGCATATTTACAAAGGTGATGGTCATAAACATTGTTATTATATAAACCTGAAGGAAAAAAATTACTCCCTATTGAAAAGGACAGTGTAAGAGTCTGAGGCTAATGTGTAGTATAAGATGCAGCCAGATTGCCAAGTGTCTGATCATCTTTTGTACTTGCCCACCATGCCTTTGTTGTTAAAGAAAATTCCAAAAGAGAAAGGCAATATGGGGAGGTGTGCCTGATGAATCTCACTGTAACCAGTTTATGGCTTCCAACCTCTTCACAGGGCTCCTCCACCCCCTATGCCCTGCCTTTACCATGCCAGATTTTCAAAGATGCAAAACTTTCTTACGGTTTCTGCTTAATGTGTTCACTCAACTTCAATAAGCTTCT
The DNA here is from genome assembly GCA_030014935.1 of Caiman crocodilus. Lineage (NCBI taxonomy): Eukaryota > Metazoa > Chordata > Crocodylia > Alligatoridae > Caiman > Caiman crocodilus. The sequence goes on from JAGPOW010001327.1 coordinate 22,659,692, forward strand.
AATGACTACCCACTGACAGCATCATGGCTTGTCCTCATATTAGTTGGATGTTTCCTAGGCTCTCCCGGGTTCCCCAGTAGCTGGTCAGTTTTTATTTTTCTTCCCTGTACCTAGCTGAGTGTCTAAGTCACAGAGATGCTTTTTTTGGCTTCAGGGTACGTTCCCTCTCAGATCACTCACAGGGATCTCAGCTGTGTGCCTGAAGTCTAAGTATACGACATCCACCCCTACTCCTGTGTCCAGGTGTTTCATAACCTGGTCATAAAAAGAGACGAGATTAGTCAGGCATGATCTGCCTGTTACAAACCCGTGCGTAGGTTCAAACTCTTCATGCTTTTGTCTCAGCGCTGGCTCCTGGCACAGATCCTGGTGAGAATTGATAAGGCTGGACTTCTTTATTGTTTTTTTCCCCCCACCCTTACAGGTAAGGCTCTCTCCCTGGTAGCAGTCCATCTGCTTTTTCTTATTGTGACGGGGCTTTGCAGATGCTCTGTCATAAGTCTCCCCTCCCAGTGAAGACGTACCATGTACAGGCCTGACACATCCAATTTACATCCCTTTTTGGCATCTCATTCAATGCTGGCATCCCTAGTTCCTTTCCATCCTGCATTTGAGAGAGAAAGTCAGCAGTGATGTTTAGCTTTCCTGGTTGACATTCTATTGAGAAAAAAAAAGGTTGCAAGGTTAGGGCCTTGTTTTAGTTGGGCTCTGTTTAGTTGCATAGAGCTCTGTTTCAGTTGTCTGTGATCATTACAGGGGCACGTGGTCCATAACTACAGTAAAGCTTCTCCCATACAAATAACAGTGAAATAACTCATCTCCCCACTTAATTGCTAGACATTCTTTGTCTACTGTTGAATACCGTGTTTCAGCCCTAGGCAGTTTATGGCTAGTGAATGCACCCAGATGCTCCTCTCCTTCAACTTGCTGAGTTAGAGCTACGCTGAGAGTGACTGCTGAGGTGTCAGTACGCAGCTGGAAGGTCTTACGAAAGTTGGGTGTGTACAGGACAGGGGCTTGACACAAGGCCTCCTTCGCCTCAGCAAAAGAGCATTAGGATGCCACAGCATCTGCCTCCCTCTCTTGCCCCTTAGTTAAAGGTGCCTCCAGTTCTGAAAACCAAGGGATAAATTTACTATAATAATTCACTAGCCCAAGGAAAGCGCTCAGCTCCTTTTTGGTTTGAGGATGGTTGTATGTCAGAATAGTCTCTACTTTGTTGGTAAGTGGCAGAATCTTTCCTCGACCAACTCTGAATCCCAAATACTTAGTTTCTCGGTGCTCCAATGAACACTTCTTCGTATTTGCTGTCAAGCCATTCTTTTTCAACTCTCCCAAGACTTTCCTCACATGCTGCACATGTTGCCCTCACATCTTCAAACAAATTATGATATCATTGATATACGCATCAGTGTATGCTTGATGGCAGGCGAATATCCAGTCCATCAAGAACTGGAAAGACACTGCTGCCCCATGCAGGTCAAATGACAGAAGTGTAAATTGGAATAAACCTCAGGGAGTGTCAAGTGCTATTTCCATCTTGTCGTCCAGGGCCATGGGAATTTTCCAGTAACCCTTTGTTTAATCAAGGGTAGGAATGAATTCTGCTTGACCAATCCTTTCAACATCTCTACGTGCAGCATTGGAAAAGCATCAAAAGTTGAAATAGCATTCACTTTCCTAAAATCTTAAACTTAACTCCCCCATTGGCTTTCAGTGCCATAACTAGAAGACATATCCATGGGCTCTGTGATTTGTCAGTAATGCCCCTTGCTATTATCTGGTCCAGCTCTTCTCTCATCAGAGCATATAAGGATTGTGGCAATCTCCTCCAGTGTTACCTAACCACACAACCCAGAGGCGTGATGATTTTATGCTATATTCCTTTAGCTCTCCCTGGTACTTCTGTGAATACCTCACCAAACTCTCTTACTAGTAACTTTAACTGTTCTTTCCCCCCTTCCAGAAGTATAGTCACAGGTCCGCCTTTCCTCTTAGCTCCAAAACCAGCACCATCCAGACCCAGCTCAGACTTTATTTCCCTAGGATCCAGAAAACATCCCTCCTGGTCCTCCCACGTCTTTAATACGTTGACATGGTAAACCTGGGTATCCTTTCTATGCCCCAACCATTCTACCTCATGGTTAGTTGGTCTTACCTTTCTTAGAACTTTAAAAGGACCCTGCCATTTAGCCACTATCTTGTTGGGGTGCTCAGGCAGCATGACTAATACCAGGTCACCTCCCAGAATTCCCTCACTCTCGTACCTTTATCTTAATATTGTTTTTGGTGGGTGTCACAAGATGTGGTCCCCAGGGACAGCCTTGATACCCCTAGGGCTCCTTGACCATGCCAATCCTGCTCAACAGGCACCCCCTTTCTTGCCCACCGCATCCTGCTGGTAATTTTAGTAAATCGGGAGGCTGCCCTTGAGTTTGTATTCTGGACGCAGTCTTACTGGACCCTACTGAACCCTGTGGGTTTTAGACCCCTTTGGCATCCCGCATCAAAATGGATGACTCACGGGACACCCTCAACCTTATGGGTTAGATGCGTGGCTCCAAAACCAGCCCTTTACCATGCCCCAAACCTTGCAGATGGTATTGAGGTGTCTCCTGGGCCTTGCTATAGCTCAGCCCCATGTCCTCACTGGGCTCTTCACAGCCCCATCTCTGAGCCCCACACTGGCGCTGGGGTCTGCTCACTCTCTGATCGCCATGCCCTTCTCTGGCGCCAAGGGCCTCACACAGTAGTGGGCCCCCAATGAGGCTTCCTCCTTCCCCAGTAGCCTCAGCCCAATCCACCGGTCAAACAGCAACTCAAATCTGAGCCCCTGGGCTATAACATAATATAAGCAGTTCAGGGCGTGCTCTGTCTCTTTAAAACATCAAATTTCTCCCAGCACTTGGGTCTATGGTGAGCTCCTGGAGACTCTTAATCATACCTGGAGTAGAACAGGCAGCCAAGCCTCTCTGGTGAGCTTCTTCTCTGCGAGCTGCTTCCCACTTGGCTGCTGACAGAGAGCTAACCCTCTAGTCCCAGCCTTGCGGTTTACATGTGCCCATGGCCCTGCCTCTCCGGTCAGCTGACCAGGTGCAGGTGCAGGCTACTTTACTTGTTAGCCTGTTGCCATAGTAACCTGCACCTGTGGGCTTCTGTCTGGCTCTTAGGACCCTCTCCCTAGGCAGTTTATGCTCTGATAGGAGCAGGCACCTTAGTGCCCTGCGACAGCGAGTTTGACTCCTCTCCAGGTTACCTCTTGCTATTTGTCTCGCTTGCTCGAGGCACCCCTTAAGTTCAGTCACCTGGTATAGACCTTTCTGACTTGCTGCCTCACTCTCCTTCCATCCCTCTCAAATTAAGTCCAAAAGAGCCCTAGATTTATGCCCATAGAGTAATTCAAAAGGAGAGCAGCCTAAAGAAGTCTAGGGGACTTCCTGGATGGTGAACATCAGAGAAGGAATACTCAACTTCCATTTCTTGATATTCCCCTGAATGTTCATCTTAATCATCGCCTTCAGGGTCTGATTGAATCTCTCAACTAGACCATCCATCTGTGGGTGGTAAACAGATGCTTTTAATTGATGTATCTTTAAAGTTTCACAGACTCCCTTTAGAACCAGGGACATGAAATGGTTCTTTGATCAGCAAGGATTTCCTGTGGGATCCCCACCCTAGCTATCCACTTAATGAGTTTCTCCACCACCTTAGGGACGGTCACCATTTTCATGGGGATAGCCTCAGGATAACATGTAGCATAATCCATCATAACAAGTATAAACTGATATCCAGCTGAACTTTTAGGAAAAGGATCTATAACACTGAGTGCCATCTTGTGCTTTTCCACCACCAGCAAAGGCTGCAAAGCAGCCCTAGGGGGAAGTATATCAGAGTACCACTGGCACTCTGGGCAGGAACAACATAATTGTTCCACCTACTTATATAACCTGGGCTAATATTTCCTTTGTATAAGGTGGGAAATAGTCTTGTTCCTCCCCAAATGTCCCCCTACTGGGAGTGCATGGACTGTCTGAATCAAGCTTCTCTGATATCTTTGTGGAAATAGTATCTGAGCAATCTCCTCATCTGCCACCTTCCCTTTCTCTATACAATAAAGAATCCCATCCCTTACCTCGAATCAGGTGTAGTTTGACATCAGCTCAGGATGCATCACCACCTCCTCCTGCTTAGTGAGACTTCAGCATATACCCACTGAAAGGTGGGCTCACTCACTTGCTCTTTTTTAAAGCCCTCTCTGCTCACTTCTCCTGGGTCCATCCCCTGGGTAATGTCATCAGTTCCTTGTGCTCCCAACTCGTCTCCTGCAAATCCCTCTTCTGGGGTCTATGTCATCTCCCTCCAAGATATTACCTGTGGGGGCCGAGAAATGCCGGTGGATTGGGGCCGCCAATGGAATGGAATTAGGTGCACGAGGCGTAGCGGTTGCAACAGAAAAAACTTTACTTACAGGCTGCGATACAGCGAGGTATGCAGTGTAGGCACATTCCGTAGACAAACAACAAAACAAAAACCGTAGACAAGCATACCGATGTTCACACTCACGCAGGGTATGGGGTACGTTGTGGTAACCGCAACGGGGAGTCGTTGGTGGTTGATCAGGCCCCTCCGTGGCTCCGAGGTACACGTGGGGATCTCTCCCTACGCGCATCCGAGCTCTCCTCCACGCGTCTGGGCTCTTCTCCGTGTATCCATGCTCTATTCTCTGTGTATCCACGCTGTATTCTCCCCCACTTTGGGGAGAAACCACCCAAGCCTTTTGTACGGCCAGCGAGCCAATTGCTGACTGCCACGTGTGCATACTTTACACCGAGCCAATCAAAAGCATGCACTCAATGGTGCAGCTGCAAGCTTTTGGCAGGCTCTAATTTTGCACCAAGGACTCTTTCCCGCCTTACAGGAGAAATCCCTGCACCGGGGACCCGCAATGTACCTAAACGCAGCTGTGCCAAGGCATCTCTTAACCGTTCAGCTTTGACACCACCCAGGTGGCAAGATGCCCATTTCCTGCCCCAATGCCAGAGGGCAATATCTGTGGCTCTGAAACCTTCCCTACACTGCAGCCCATGCATCACAGATGGCATCTAAGTTCTTAAACTGTGCAGCCCCACACTGGGCCCCATAACTCTCTAGCCTGGACCCCAATTAGATCTCTCCTGATCAGGCAGCATATTCCACTCTCATTCTGGGATGCCTAACTCCCTGCAATCTTCCCCCTCTTGGATGTGGCCCCCCTGGGACCTTTGGCCACACACGGCCTGGCCTCTAAGGCCAGTCAGAACCCCAGGCCCTTGGCTCTGGGCATCCTTCAGGGTGGGTCCTTTTGAACTTTCTGGCCCCAGCATTGACCAGTTGAAGGTCCCTCAAGTCAGGTTTCTGAGCATCTAGCCCATATTCTCTAACATGGGTCTGCCTTCTTCTCCCTACCAGGGGGTTACCCACCCCATTGTGGGAGCTGAGGTTATTAAGGTCCCCTGATCTGCCATTCACCAGGGTAGTCATTGGTCTGGCATTTCCTGGGGGCTCCCACACCACCAGGAGCCTCACCAGGCCACCCATCCCTGACAGGGTGCAGTTTTAGGTCCTGCCCAGGACCAGGAGCCTCCTCCATTGCCATAGCCCGCCATAAACCTCAATGTTGTTCCTGAGCCTCAGCCCCACTGGCTGATGTCTCTCTCATAGCTGCTAGCAGCAAACTGCTGCTTCACCCTATATATATCCTGGGTCTCAAAATGGCCACCATACACAAGCACTGGGCTGCTGCCTGCTCCAGCCTTTGAAATGGCAGGCACCAACAGTGCCCTGCCACAGGTACATATGCAACTGTATGTGCATACATATCATGCTTATATTGGACTCTGGTTCTCCAACATTGAGTTGATTATTCGCTCTTTTATCATTGTTTGAGCACACCCAGAATCAAGTAGTGCTGGAATAATTACTGAACCAATCTTCACCTCTATCACAGACTTAGGAAAAGAACTAGGCCCCTTTAACCTTCCAAAGCTGCAGTCCATCCATTCCTCATGTATGGCTTCTGAGCTTTTTCCCTTCATCATCTTTGGCACTTTCTCCCACTGACATCAATCCCCTATTTTCCTTGGACATTGCCAGGAAATATGCCTTATTATTCCACATCTAAAACAAATTATCTCATGATCCCCTGTGCTCCTTGTCAGCTTTGCCCCTGACTTAGCCACCTCCAACTTTTGGACCAGTCTCCCAGATTTGAGAATCCTTCCTTTCACCTCCACCTTCTTAGCTGCAGAGAAGGCTTCCACTAGCTGGAGAGCTTGTTCCATACCATGTGGTTGGTGTCTTCTCACCCAGATTTGTGTCTTCTTCCAGGTCCTGTAAGAACTATTCGAGCTTTAAAATGTCTAACACTTCAGCAACATTTTCCCCTCTGGCTGAATCCAGCATTCAATACAGTCTTTAATTATCTGTGCCAAAATCTGAGGTAGTTTCTCCTCTTGCTATTTTGGGACTCAAAACTGTTGACAATAGCCCTCTTGGGCTATCTCCAGCCTGTAAAGGATGACTATTTTTATGGCTAGATAATCCTTCACCTCATTTCTTGATAGTGCTCTATAGGCTACCTGTACTTGTCCAATTAGTAATAGTCCTAACTAGTAAGCCCATTTGGCCGGGTCCCATGCCATGGCAATTACAGTTATCTCAAAGGCCTCCAGAAAAAGCCTCAACATCATCCTCCCCTGTCATTTTGGGAGTCTGAAACTTCTCAGAGGCACACATTACGGTTGCCTGCTGGGCCTCTTTTGCTTGTATTATCTGTACTACTAGGTGATGAGCTTGTTGCCAGTCTTTCAATGCATCTATCTCTGGATTAGCAAATGGGTCTTCCATCTTTCTTCCCTTCTGCACCTGGGACATATTCTCTGCTTTTCACATGAGGAGATTGCTTCCCATCACTGAGTGTTCTTCTGCTAAATGTTTGTCTCGCTTGTTCAGGCTACTTACAGTTTATTTTGAAGGCTAATTTTTAATTGGTGTTGTTAATGAAGAGCCATTTTTATTTTTCATATTAATATATTGGCCTCAGTGGCTTGTGAATCAGAAAACTTAAGGCTTATTTGTGGCAAGATAAGCCAGGCATGTTACTAGAAAAAGAAAAGAAAATTTCCTCAGAACTGGAGTATAATAGATAGTAGACTCGACCAGCCTTGACTAGGACAAAAGGTAGAATTGTGCTTTGCCTTTCATTGGGAACCCAGCTCCCAGTCAGGCTACATTATGAAGCCTTCATACTTGAGTATTTGTCCATGTTATGTACACAGACTCCAAAATGGTAGTATCTTTGTGATCCTATTGTGATGGGTGCTTGATGGCACCAGAGTATCAGCTTTCAGATTAAATCAAGCAGTGAATAATATAACTCAATACCAGCTGCTTCTGGTAGCATCTTTTAACAATACTATACTGTTTAATATGCATTGAATAACTAAATGCTGGAAACAGTGAATTAAAGTTATGACCTCTTGTTCTGGTATTTGTCTCTTGTTCAAAAAGTCTCATGAGTTCCAGTCTGACATTTGTGCTAGGCCCTCCCTTTCAAATATAGCCTTTGTCCAAGGTCCAATAAATGACTTAGGCACCTGAAATTAGGTGCTACAATAGCTACCCTGTAGGCTCCTGCACCCCAGAATAGACTCTAAAACCTGTATCAGGCATTTGGGCTTCCCATACAATGCATGGGAAGAATTACGTGCCACAGTGTTCTGCACACTGAACAGAGAGCTGCTTAGAGTCACACTGCCTGCTGCTGTATAAAACTAATAAATAGAAAATAACAAATATCCTAATGTATCTTAGATCCCTTCCTCCATCCACTGCCCGAAACCTTGGGCACCACAGCCCTAAATCTTTTCCTAATGTTAGGTGTCTTCTTTTTTCTTTTAAAGAACTAAGTTTAGCTCACTCTTCTTTTAAAGTAGGAAAGGAGGAAATAGTGCTACTGACTTTCTTTTTTCTGCTGGTAAGGAAGTTGGTGACCCAGGTCCAACTCCTTCCTCTGCTTGAGGAGATTTAGATACAGATCTCCCTTCTCCAGGAGTGTATCCTAACTACCAAACCATAAACTAGTCTGGATGGGGGCGACACACTCTAACATCTCGTTTGAAGGTTTAAATCATACAGACAAGAACACAATATTCATCAACAGACCATGATTCTACAGCTGCTTCTCTGCAGGAGATAGGAATTCCTTCAAGAGGAGGAATTCCCATTGAACCTATACCTCCCACTTCCTTGTCCAGTACTCCAAATACCCGGCTATTATAGGAAAGAGAGGAACATCTCCTCTTTCTCTCATCTTACTTTAAGAAAATGTGGCAGATACAGCTACAGTTCTGAGGAGCCTTATCTGTCAAAGTGCATTTGATGTGTTCTGAAAATGTACACCAGATTGAGGCCCTCTTTGGAGATAAGCAGACGATCTAGTTTCTGGATCCTACTTATAGTCATGATGAGCCAGGAGCTCTTTTAAAGCTGGGCCAATTATGTGCATGCCCAGAGGCTCAAAGGAAGAGCTGGAGAACATTAAATTAAAAAAAAATCCTTTTAAAGTAATATAATAGTAAGATGCACATGCAGTTCAGGCACCTCCATTGTTAAGCAGCAATTTAGCAGCAATTCTGTCAAAGTATTAGATCTGCCTTTTAGCTTGTTGAAGGGAAAATGTCCTCAGTTCCTTCTAAATGTTGTTGTGGTTTCCCTTACCACTTCCACAATAATCTACTTTATTTTAAGACGACTAGAACACTATGCAACACTCTAATTGGGGCCTTGCTATGAAAGCCCCTGACACCATGCCAGAATAATTTTCTCTGGCTTGTAATTAATGCCTTTATTTATGCAATACCTTTATCTATTTATCCCAAAACTTTGTTTGCTTTCTATGCTGAAGATTTTAGAATTGTATCCTTCAGAACTCCAGGTCCCTTTCCTGCTTCATGGATGCATATATGTTTTTCTCTTCTCTTCTCTTCTCTTTTTAAAGGGGAAGGAGTAAAATGGATTTTCTCCTTGCTCTCCTTTTTCTTGTTGCTTTTCATTTTGTCAGCACTGATTTCAAAAAGGGAGGGAGCCTGGGCTTGGGGCTCTTTTCCTGCCCACCAGTGGTATTTTTGCATTTTGAATTTTCCAGTCATTCAATAGCAGAGGGTTGTTTCTGCTGTCCTGGGAGCAGGAACAGAGCCAGAACCCAGAGCTCCCTTCCAGGGTAGTGCTCATTTCGTGTAGCTATGCTCCCTCTGACCTACTCTGTTTCCATTTCTACATAGTCTCTTCATCTTTTGCCTTCTCACTAAGCTTCAGCATGAGGAAAGGACAGTGCTCTTGGCACTGATTAACTCTTGGTATTCATAGATTGTAAGGCTGGAAGGGACCTTGGAAGATCATTGGGTCCAGCTCCCTCCACCAGGCAGGAAAGACAACTGGGGTCTGGTGACCCCAGCAAGATGACTGTCCAGTTTCCTCTTGAAGATTTCCAGGGTTGGGAATTGCACCACTTCTGGAGGGAGCTTATTCCACAGTCTGGACACCCTAACTGTGAAGATGTTTTTCCTAATGTTGAGTATGAAACAGACTTTCAGGGGTTTGTGGACATTACCACTGGTTTTCCCTAAGGGTGCCCTAGTGAACAGTTGTTCACCAAGCCCTTGATGTATTCCCCTGATGTAGCAGTAAGCTGCTACCAAGTCCCTTCTCAGCCTTCTCTTTTTTTAGGCTGAAGAGGCCCAGGTCCCTCAGTCTATAGTGTATGGCTTGCTGTGCAAGTCTCTGATCATATGGGTGGCCATTCTCTGGACTTTCACAAGCTTTACCAGATCATTGTTAAGGAGTGATTGATGCATGCCAGAGTATTATTTGCCCTGCTGGCTACAGCATCGCACTGCCGGCTGGCTCATATTCATATTGTAGTCTGTTATTACCCTCAGGTCCTTTTCGTTCATGGTGCTGGTCAGTTTGGCACTGCCAAGCCTGTAGATGTGTAGGGGATTGTTCGCCCCCAGATGGAGCACTTTATATTTCTCGATGTTGATCTTGATCTGGTTCTGATCCGCTCAACTTGCTACCCTGTTTAGGTCCACCTGTATCTGTAGCCTATCTTCATGCACGTAGGCAATATGTAGGGGGAGCACAGGGGGTGGACACGTGCCCCCCTTGAGATTGGCCACTGCCAATGCTGCCACCAGCATCTGCAGGCGGTCGCCGCTCACTACATGTGCCCCCCCTGCCCTCCCCTCTCTGCTGACATCACTGCAGGCACCTGCAGGCGGTCCTTGCTTGCCGCCACCACAACTCCGCTGTTGACACCGCCACTGCCATACCCCCCACCCAGCCTCAGGAGGCACGAATCATTCACGTTTGTATGTAACCACACTTCCGCATAACTTGATGTCATCTGTGTGGAAGTCAGAGCATTTTGTTGGAAATTGGGAAAGATACAGCTACAACTCCCTATTTTTCATTTTAAGGCCTGGATGTTTGTAAGCTAGGAAAGGGAATAAGAATGTCACAGAGTTCTTATAAAATTCCAGCATTGCTAATATGAGAAATTAAAATATGACCCAAGCCCAAGACAATGAGATTTTAAAGGACAATAAATTTGGGACTCTTTTAATTGACTCTTATTGTTGGAAACTCAAGGTCCATGTTTTTAAGCTCTTCTCTTGCATCCATGAGGGCTAGAAACGTTTGTTTCTGAGGAGGGTGACAGAGGAGGTACAGCAAGGAAGCAACTGACCTCCAATCCCCCAGTAGTGCACTGGTAGAATCCAGTCTAGATCAGGATACTGGTTTCCCAACAACCACATAGATCAGTACGGAGATCAGTGTGGGTTGTAAAGGCTACCTGAAAAGCTTAGTAAATTCCTGAGTGGTTAGTCCCATGGAGCTCTTAGCATCCAAGCCAGTCTGGCGGTTTTTTTGCAGCTCAAACATCAATTGGAGAATGGCATATGATAGTAAATACTGCTTGTTATGAAATGGAAGTGAACTCTGAGTTGGTTTGTATTTTATCAGTAAAACATAACAAATACTCTAACCAACAAATCAATATAACGAATCCCAAAGTTGTCATATTGACTTGCAAATTGAAATATTATTTTGACAGTTAAATATTTAGGGGTGGTGTAGAATTTAAAATAAGTTTTTATTCCAGTTGGATTTTTGGTTTTTCTCTTTCAATAAAAAATCAAATTAAAACTTAAGCATCAGCTTGATGTTCTTTTCCTCTTTTCAGGTTGGGACCTGTTATCATAAAAGACTTATCCCGGTGATCCTCCCATTGCTGGCACTGGCAGAGGCATTCATTGGAAATCCTTGGATTTTAAAAAGAAGGAGCTAATTGCTAGGAATTCTCTGCTACCACCCAGAAGTAGCAGGGCACAGTAGATTTCCAGATGATCACAATTGTCACCAGTATCTTAAAACCAGAAGGAAGCAGAGTTACAGCCTTATCATGCTTAATTGCTAGCTAAAAAGACTGACCCTAGAAAGAAGAGTCTGCACCCCATTCTTTGCTGAAATAAGTTGTTTATATAGGGGAACCCAAGTTGCATAAGGCACAGAGCCAGTCCTGAGCTCATTCTGCCAAGCCAAGACAAAGGTAGCTCCCAGCCTAAGAGAGTCCAAGGTTCATAACTGGTCAAAGTTTGGCTTCAAGCTGCAGCTGGCAACAACAATCTTTATCATGCAACCAAGGCCCAGAAGACTGTACAAACTCCCCAAAGCTGTTTGCCAGGTCTGCTGTGGAGAAGAACCCCTTGCACATCTTGAGACGGTTACAGCTGAGCTCCCACCGTGGCAAGAGTTCCAGCACACAGATTCCAAGGAGCAAAGTTCAGGGGACAGGTTACTCATGTTACAGGCTGCTATTGCATGTGTCCTCCATGAGGACAAGGAGTCAATCAATGCCCCACATCCCACAGAATGCACTGTTGGGTGGTAGGGGCTGCAAACAGGCAGTGCATCTCCTGTCCCTCACATGCTAGCCCATTCCCTGTGCAGGAGTGACATCACCTTAGTTTGAGCTAGGGCTGGCAGAAAGGTAAGGGGAACAGCGTTGCCTGTCATTGAGTCCATATAGCATTGACTTCATCAAAGTTCAATAGCAGGTAGCAAAGCAGATAACTGTTTCCAGTGAGAAAATTGAATTATGTAACTGACAACACTTAAAAAACCTTTTCAGGAGGTATCGATTTTGTAATAGAGCGCTGTTTACAATTACATGATCATGTGTTCTTTTTTTTTCCAATGTGGTTGTTATCAAAGTGAGAACCTATGACCTTGAGATCCACAGCAAAGCATATTCTTCAAGTTAAAGCAATATCTAGCATGTATTATCCTTTTTGTAAACTAGCCCCAAGAGGGAGACATGGCCTATGCTGTGCTCGTGGGTTACAAGCTTTATGTAAGATAGCAGTATGGGTTATCCCAGTGCATGGCTTATAGTTCTGCTACAGCCTATTAATTCTGAAAAGCAGCATAACTGAGAGGATTTGACATAGTTATGCCATATTAGAGAACTGAGTTCTACTTGCAAGCTATTTAAAGTCATGGTGTACCACCTACCAGCTAACTTATTAGTAGAGTGGGTAAGTGATGCTTATCTACTTCCTAGAGATAAGACTTGAGAACCTTGGTCACTAATGAGAGTTGTGAACTGCTTAGTCAAAGATGGCATTCAGGAAAAGAAGTGAAGCAAGAACTTATTTTCCTAGTTTTGAACACCGGCTTCTAGGCTATTGGATATTTTGTGGAGGAGGTTTATAGACAGAAGTAAAGAGATGGGTCTCTGGGTAGGATAGATTCCTGTATCTGGCTTCTAACAACTCTGACCTTTCCCCAAACCCTTGAATCATGAGGGAATTGTTTTGGTTCTTACGCTATCTACAAGGAGCATCTGTTCGCTGCTACATTTCGAAAAATCCCCATCAGATTTATATTCCTACTAATTTATGGATCTATTTTCCTAAAATAAATCTTGCATTTCTTATTGCATAGAACGCAACTAGTTAGATTAAGTTAGGGATATTTTACTGTGTGTATCATAATCCATCCTATTCAAGTAGTAGGAATAATAATAATATTAATAATAATGTTGTTATTAATGATAAGGAAGAGGACGAAGGAACAGTATCTGAAATGAACAGCACTGACTTGGTTTAGTGAATTAGTAGAAAAGAAAATATCCACAAGTCAGTAAAATGAACTATATGGAAGATGAGTCTGAACTGTCATTCCTTAAAATGTTTCTCATTTCTTGGTTATGGCTATTTTTGCAAATTTCCCTTTCAGAAATCACATTTCTTTCAAATCAGATTGTTGCCCTGGGGTTGTTGACCTTTATTTCACCCATCTGGAAAACAAATGAAGCAGGAAGGATCACAATATGAGATACTAATCAGAAGTGCTGTTTGTTTTTTGGGAAGACTGACTTCCAACTTACTGTTTCCCCTAAAGGCACTGCCAACAATCCATTGGTCCAAAGTTATAAAGAAAACCAGTGATTAGGCCAACATCTTTTTGTTGTATCTTGTCAGTGGTGAAGCCAGGAAGATATAGAAGGTAAATAAATAATAAATATGGGTACAGCTGTACTTTCAACAGGCCTGAGTCAGCTGACTAGATGACCTCCATAGATCCCTTACATCCTACTTTTCTATGCTTTTTGATATTTTTGTTGATTTTACTTGCTTGCTTATTTTTCATTCCAATTCATTCTCTCTCTTTCTCTCTCTCATCTTCCCCCCAAATATATACGGCACTTATGCAGCTGCATATTTTGGGCCACTTGCCTGGATTTTAGATCCTATGCTGTATAAATCTCAGAAGCTGTATAAAACTTTCATAGTCTTATATGGTTTCCAAGGAGCACAGGGCCTAAAATACAGGCAAGTGGCCTAAACTATGCAGCTGCATACTAAGTGCCACTCACCTAAAGTCAGATTTGGATTCAGGCCCAAGAAGACAGTGACTATGGCTCCTCTTCAAGATACTCCTGTGTCATGAACCAAGAGATAGCAATCAGGAATCTGCAAGAAATACCAAGTCAAAGAATCTTAAAGGTGCAAGAGTTCATAATGGGGATCAACAGGTACCTTGGAGAAAGGGATCACTTTCTTTTAATGGTTTGTTTCTGGGGGTAGAAGCTAGAAGGTATGTGCTAGAAAGTATGTGTAGAAATCCTGGAGCTGTAGAGTAGAAAACATAAGTGAATCAGGCAAGGAAAGTACCAGGTACTTCAGAATTCGCCTTGGAACCGGCCAGATTTCTAGGTGTGGTTTCTTGTAGGGGGGTAGCTTTCACTGATTTTAGGACCAGGAATCTTGGAGCTGACTAGTCTTATAGATTTAACTCACACCTGCCAACTGTAGCAAAATTAGTACGAGGTAAGGAGAACAGGGGAGGTTGGAGTGAGATGGGGCTTGTGTGCTATGTGCCAGTGCTTCCCAGGGAGTGACAAGGAATGTAGCACCATGAGCTAGCAGTCATGCACAAAGAGCAGGGTCCTGAGAAGACCCCCCACATGTCATTGAGCCTGGGTGGTCAGATGGTATTTTGTTTGGACTTTTTGCTTGGGGCTTTTGAATTTCTGCTATGCTGAGGATCTGGGGAAATCCACAAACTTAATGCCTAGGAATACAAACCAGACTTAGATGAGCTACAGTCTAGCAGAAGATCATAAGCACATGAAAACTTTGGTGAGATCCAAACTTAATGTTGGGATTCTGTCTTGGTAAAACCCATACAGTGTATCATGTGGCCAGCTGTAGATACCACTGGTTGAGCTGTTATTGAAACTCCTGAAGAAGGGGAAACTGAAGCGTGCTATATAGAGAGCAAAAGGGTATCCTGTGGAGGACTTGGATCTGTAATGGTCCTCTTGCTTCCTGCTCTTCAGAGTAATTTGAATTGTTCGGTACCTCAGTCTTGTAGCTTTGACAGCTTGTTAGGCTTTCCCAGTACTTCATGAGTACAATAGGAAGTTGCAGACCTGGGATGAAGAGCAAATGTCAGTAAACTGGTGGACTTTAAGGGAAGTACTAATATTTTTAATATTTGGAGAGGTTTACCTATACATGCAAATTCTTTTAAAGCATATAAAAATATTGTGTGTGCATGGAAAAGACAGTGAGGACATTTCTTCCTGCTTTGAAGATATGTAATATCAATTACTGGGCTAGACAACAGATGCACATTGAAGGTGTGTCCAGATGAGCACTCATGTGTCTGTTGTGGGTCTCAAAGCAGTTTGATATGCTGCAAGAGGCACTCTAGGAACGAAAAAATGTTTCCTTTGCTGCATATTTGCAGTGCAGGCTCTAAATTTGATATCTGGAAATCCAGGTATAAAAAAACCCTGAGGAACAAAAGTGGGACAGAGCACATTCCTGTAGAATGCCCTGAGGCAACCAGAAGCTGAGTCCTCCAAAAAGGTGCTCTGGCATTTGGCTGCCCGCTGCCCCAGTACGCTACCTCAGTATACTGGGGCAAATAGAAGCAGAGCAAGGCTGCAGTGTGACCTGGACCCAGGTGCTGTCCTAGGACAGTAGGGATGTGGGGCTAGCAGTTTTTGTGGATGTGGGGACTGCTAGGGCAGCTTATCATATTTTATGCTTTAAAATTGCACCTGCTTATATTGGTTTTCTATTCAGCCTTATTTAATCAAAGCTTAAGTTCTGTTTAGCCTCATTATTATCTGAACTTTTCATTTTGCTAGTGTCTGCAATATCAGCTGGCTTTGCGTCTTGCAAGCAGCTTATGGCTTTGAGTTTGTTTGCATTATGTTTCTTTTCTTTTCTATCATGGTGAGAAGTCTATTACTAACACAACATAATAATAGTTTTGTTACCAGCTCAAATTAATTGAACTTGACACTAATCAGCTGAATCAGAGGGATGAAATGATTGGATATGTTAATGCAAGGTGATAAGGGAGGCCAATAGACAATGCCCAAAGTAAGACACCAAAAAAAGACCAAATTAAAAGGTGTGCTCATGTTGAACAACGGAATATGCTGACAGGATACAATATGGACAGTATGCTGACCACAGAGAGACCAATCCAAAAGCAGAGTGTTATTGAAGAGTGAAGTTGAAGAAAAAGATAAGAGGGGCAGCAAGAAAATTAAGTGTCATTGTTATGATCACTATGCTGTGTTAAGATGGCCAAGTGGTCTGAGGCATCAGCTGCAAGGGGCGGCTGCCTTCAGTAGCAGGCAGGTGTTCTAGTCTCCATGTAGAGATGTGGGTTCAAATCCCACTGCTAATGTCAGCATTTTTGGGAACGAATGACACGGCCAGGGGAAACCCAAACTGCATTATGAAGGACTTAGAGGCTTTGGGGGCCAAGCTTAAGGAGATGGGGGTGCAGGTGGTATTCTCCTCTTTTCTTCCAGTGAATAGGTGGGGATGGTGACACAAGGCCTGCATTGGTGAGGTCAACCAGTGCTTACAGAGTTGGTGCTGCCAGGCAGGCCTTGTGTTCCTAGATAACGACCCATGCCTTCAGGCGGGGGACTTGCTGGGGCGGGATGGGCTTCACTTCTCTCCTAAAGGCAAGCGTGTCTTTTCTTTCGGGTTGGCTGATCTCGTACGGTGAGCTTTAAACTAGCCTCACCGGGGGAGGGAGCTGCAGGAAGACGAGGAGACACCACCCCGAGCAAGACAGGTGACACATGTAAGAAGTGACCAGGTAAGAAACAGGGGTCCAGATATTCTTCCTAATCAGGGGGTGGCAAGCACAGCTATGCAAAGCCTTAAATGCCTGTATACCAATGCTCGGAGTATGGGGAACAAACAGGAAGAACTCGCTCTCAGAATAGCCAGTTCAAACCCAGATATAGTAGGGCTTACAGAAACATAGTGGGATTAATCCCATGACTGGGCAGTTAGTTAGGGGCTATAGGCCCCTAACTATAGGCTCTACAGGTGGGATAGAGAAGGAAGGAAGGGAGGGGGTGTGGCGCTCTATGTCAAAAAGCAATACATATCCTCTGCCAGCAAAATGGGGTCAGAGGAGGGGCAAGCTGAAGTGCTCTGGGTCAAGATACAAGGGGGTCGTGGGGAGAAGGATTTAACAATGGGGGTCTACTACAGACCCCACAACCAAGGGGAGGAGCTGGACTGGGTATTTTCGGGCCAGCTTGCAGAGGCACTTAAGGCAAGAGATGCAGTTGTCATGGGAGGAGCAGTCAGCCAGGTTGGACTGTTCCAGGAGGTTTCTGGCTGAGATACAGGACCTCCACTTAACCCAGGAGGTGCACAGTCCCACCAGAGGAACCGCCCTGTTGGACCTGGTCCTGGTCACAGGCAATGATCTGATAAGGGGGCTCCAGGTCCTTCATCACCTGGGTGATAGTGATCATTGCTTGCTGGAA
The DNA here is from genome assembly GCA_030014935.1 of Caiman crocodilus. Taxonomy (NCBI): domain Eukaryota; kingdom Metazoa; phylum Chordata; order Crocodylia; family Alligatoridae; genus Caiman; species Caiman crocodilus. The sequence goes on from JAGPOW010001327.1 coordinate 22,677,117, forward strand.
TTCATCATCTAGCGCAGGGTGTCAAGGGCCTGCAGCAAGGCTTCAGGAGGGCTTCAAGACTTCAAGAGGGCCAGCTTCAATGAGTTGAGGAGATTGATGGGAGAGGTGCTGGGGTTCTCGAGGGAAGGAGAGCTCAGTGCCCAAGATGAGTGGATGTTCCTTAAGGAGGTGATACTCAGGGCCCAAGGGGTGATGATCCCAACAAGAAGCAAGAGGGGCAAGGCTCACCAAGGATGTCCGGGAATGCCTGGTTGCCAAAAAGGCGGCATACACCCGGTGGAAGGCGGGGGATATCTCCAAAGAAGAGTATACCTCCACTGCTCGGGTCTGTAGGGGTGCTGTTAGGAAAGCTGAGGTGGACATAGAGCTAGGACTAGCGTCCAAGATGAAAGATAATAAAAAGTCCTTTTTCAAATATATAGGGAGGATGAAGAAGGCACCGGGAAATGTGGCCCCTCCAAGATGCGCTGGTCAATCTGGTGGTTGCACCAGAGGAGAAGGCAGACCTCTTTAACAAATTCTTCACCTCCGTTTCTTTGTGCAAGGACCGGGACTCCCCCACCATGTTTCAAGATGGACTCAAGGGGAACGCCCCAAGACCTAAGGTTGAGGAGGACCGGGTTAGAGTGCTTCTGGAGAGGCTGGCCATATTCAAGTCAGCAGCCTCAGATGCTCTCCACTCCAGGGTGTTGAGGGAGTGAGCAGGGGTTATTCCTGGACCCTTGGAATGGCTTTACGAGAGCTCGTGGTGCTCGGGCCAGGTTCCAGATGACTGGAAGATACCCAATGTGGTCCCCATCTTTAAAAAAGGGAGGAGGGAGGACCCAGGCAACTATAGGCCCGTCAGTCTTACCTCAATCCTGGGGAAACTTTCTGAGAAGATCATCAAGGAGCACATCTGTGATGGGCCGGCATTGGGAATGATGCTCAAGGGCAACCAAAATGGTTTCATTAAGGGCAGTTCACATCAGACCAACCTGATTGCCTTTTATGATCAGGTCACAAAAGCATTGGATACAGGTGTCGCTGTGGATGTAGTCTTTCTGGACTTCAGCAAAGCCTTTGACACTGTCTCCCACCCCATCCTCATTAAAAAGCTAGGCAACTGTGGCATTGATGCCTACACAGTCAGATGGATTGCAAATTGGATGAAGGGTCATACTCAGAGGGTGGTGGAGGATGGGTCATATTCGACCTGGGAGGAAGTAGGCAGCACAGTTCCCCAGGGCTCAGTCCTTGGGCCCGCACTGTTCAATTTCTTTATCAGAGATTTGGACGATGGGGTGAAAAGCAAACTGTTTAAATTTGCTGATGATACTAAAATTTGGGGTGAGGTGGGCACGCTAGTAGGGAGGGAAAGACAGCAGAAAGACCTGGATAGGTTGCAGGGGTGGGCTAACAAACACAGGATGCGTTTCAATATGGACAAGTGCAGGGTGCTGCACTTGGGCAGTAGTAACCAGCAGCACACTTATAAGATGGGAAACTCCCTTGAGAGCACAGAGGCAGAAAGGGATCTTGGAGTCATCATTGACGCCAAGATGAACATGGGCCGACAATGCAAGATCACGGTCAGCAGGGCTAACCGGACCCTATCGTGCATCCACGGGTGCATCTCAAGTAGGACCAAGGAGGTGATCCTCCCCCTCTGCGCGACACTGGTCAGGCCGCAGCAGGAGTACTGTGTCCAGTTCTGGGCACCCCACTTCAAGAGGGATGCAGACAACATTGAGAGGGTCCAGAGGAGGGCCACCTGCGTGATGCGGGGACAGCAGGCCAGACTTACAGTGAGAAGCTATGGGACCTCAACCTGTTCAGCCTTCACAAGAGAAGGCTGAGAGGGGACCTTGTGACCATCTATAAACTCACTAGGGGGGACCAGAAGGGTTTGAGGGAGACCTTGTATCCCCTAGCGCCCTCCAGGATAACAAGGAATAACGGCCACAAGTTGTTAGAGAGTAGGTTTAGATTAGACTTCCGTAGGAACTACTTCACAGTTAGGATGGCTAGGATCTGGAACCAACTTCCAAGGGAAGTGGTGCTGACTCCTACCCTGGGGGTCTTTAAGAAGCGGCTTGATGCCTACCTGGCTGGGGTTAGGCAGGGGGTCAGACTTCAAGATCTGCAAGGTCCCTTCCGACCCTATTTCTATGATTCTATGAATCCAGCCTTCAACATCGGTCTGGACCATCACAGCCAATGAAGCATCAGGAGCATCTTTTCTGTTGAGCAAAGTAACATTTGGGATTGGGTGAGACCATTGTACTGAATGCTGTTTTTTCTCTGAATATAGAAACTGCTGAAATAACACTTGTTGTACTAATAAAGTTAGACTTTGATTTTAGGAGACTGAGTTGTCTGTGTTTATATTTCACACTCCATTTAAGGGTAATTGTGCTTTAGTGATCCCTTATCACTATCTGGTGGACAGTGGTGTTAACCAGGGGACTGGTTGGGAGGAGTGGGTCCCCTGCCTGCCTTCTCGCAGGGTGCACAGCCCCCTCACAGCAGCAGTGGCCATTGGGTGCTCAGGGCCCACTGATGGCAGAGTGCCCCCACGGTGCAGTGTAGCCTTGGCTGCCTCAGACCAGCTCCCATTGCCTGTGCCACATGTTGCAGGCCTGGCCTGGTCTGGCCTGGCCTAGGGCCATGTGGCTTCAGGCAGCACCAGGCTGCTCTGGCTGTCACTTGTGGTCCCTGCATGCAGGAGCCGTGAGTCCTGCCTCCAGGGAGTTGGCCTGGCCTGATGGAGTTCAGGGCACTTGGAGGCAGGACCTCATCTGGCCTGACGTGCAGCTCCTGTGTGGTGTCGGGATCCTGGGTGACAGCCAGAGTGGCCCAGCGCTGCCCGAAGGTGCATGGTCCTGGTTTGGACTAAGCTGGGCCTGCAGCATGTGGCACAGGTGGTGGGCACTGGGTCTGAGGCAGCCAGGACCACACTTTGCTGCAGGGAGCTATCAGCAGCGGGGTGGGGCTGTGGTTTGAGATGATGGAGGGAGGGGGCTGTGGGTTGAGAGGGAGGGTCAAGAGCAGGGGCAGGACACTGGCAAGCTGCTTAGTGCTGCTTAGTGCTGCTTAGCGCTCCATATCTGATGAGCAAAGGAGGCAGGGGCAGGTCTGATTTTTCTCTGTTAAGAAAAACAAAAGCAAACACCAAAGTGTATAGATATTAAGAATTTTTGTTGTGATGATAGAGGCACTGGTAGGCTTCTAAATTGCTTTAAAATTTTAAAGATATCAATTACAAATTGCTCAACTGATACATATACCTCTCTATATGTAGTAGTGTTTCATTTTAATCATGGAAGAACACGGATTTTGGGTATTTTAATAAGAGAATTTGGGTTTTTATTGCATTTGCAATTTTAGAACAAGGAACATCAGGATCTCTGCTGGTGAGAGAAGTGGCAAGACCTGAGCAGAGGAGCCTGCCCAGGGCCAGCACCGGGGACCCAGCTGGAAGGTAGATGAGGTGACTGACCTGGGCATTTGGGGCCACTTTGACAATTCAAAGTGGGCTACTGCAAAAATCACACTCTCTGAGCGATAGCTGCCCAGATGGCAAAGTGAAGGCACCATGACTGCATGACAGTAGTGCAGACCAAAAGTCAACTGTGTTGACACAGCCCACTGGCAGCTGTCCCAGAAGTGCAGGAGGCTCTGTTGCAGTGCCCATACTGCAGCCTAGGCAGCCATGTGGTCCCTGTCTGGGTCTGGCCGTCATGTAGCCTTGGGGGCCACAGGTCGAAGTGGGTAGATGCTGTCACAGGTGGCAGCAAGTCACAGCTAGGCAGCAGCCTCCACTGCCAGACTGCTGCGGTGGGTAGAGGGTGCAGGGGCCACTCTAAGTTAGGGCTACTTCAGCAGTCCAGCTGGCACAAGGGGCTAGTGTCCCCAGATACCAAGTGGCTGGGCCTCAGAAGCTCCTGAGGGCAAATAGCCCTGAGCTGCTTGCCAGGGTAGCTTTTTATAATGCAGGGGGAACAGTTTATAGCTCCCCTTCCCCCTGACTGATGATCTGGGAGGAGCTGAGCAGGCACAACCACACATGTGCGGCATTTTAAAACACAGTGGGTATGTCTAAACGAAATGCTTACGCCACATTAGCTTAATAACACTGTGCAGTAGTGTGGTGTTTAAAAACTATGCTAATAGCCTACTGTGTAGTGTTATTAAGCTAATGCTCAGTAAGCATCATGAAAAAACCATGTACCATCACTAGTGCGCAGTAACTCTCATTACTGCACATTTAGTTAGTATTTTATTAAACAAATACTAAACTAAATGCACCGTACCTAAGGTGCATTAATGAATGTGTAGACATGCCCAGTGTAAATTAAATACTAGTAGTACTATGATTATGTAGCTAAACAGAAATGCCATTATGTATGCAGTGTTCCTACAACCTTGAATATTAGAACCTGTTTTGATGATAAATAATAGCTAAGTGTTGGCTAGGACATTAAAATACCATGGGCTCTTTAACTTCCACCTGTACAGCAACTGAAGAACAGAAGGGATCTTGATGTAAAGTCTCCTCTGAAGGACAGAGTAGTCATATTCTATAACAGTATATTCAATTTAAAAATAGTAAATGACAGTCAGAGGAATAATAAAATTCAGAAAATCACACCAAAACCAGCATCAAAGCCATTTTAATAGCTCTTAATACTAGTCACTGATGCAACTACTGTACTTCCAGGGCTAGATGATAGCATAGACAAAGGTTTCTGATTTTACATTCATCACATCCTAAAAAATTCAGTTGCTTCTTGCATGTAAATTATAGGTAATGATGGTGCTGATAAGACATTGCACTTAGCTGACTGTGCTAGACTGATAGGATGAGAAAGGAAAACCTGGAAAAAAGAACTTTTTCTCTTGAAAAATGAAGACACAAAAAGTTCATTGTAAGAAGCTTCTTTATTTTTCCTGCTTGGCTATTGAATCCATATAATAACTCAGTATTATTGGATACTGCCTCAGGAGACAGTTATTTTATGTGGTAGGGCAATCTGTTACTTATCAAATCATCTTGCATGCTACTAAAGTTTAGATTAAATTTATGACAGTTTATGAAGCTATAGAGTGAGCAATGCTATAAAACCTGGGACTTAACATTCAAAAAATAAAAATGCACAGAGTTATATTGGAGTGACATTTCTAAAGGACTTGTTTCTTCCTTGTATTCTATATAACAAGATAGTGTAATGGTACATATATATAATACTTTTACCAGTATAAATGATCAGAAACTAGTCTATATCCTTAACAGAATAGAAGTCTGGTGCACACAGATTGGTTTAAAAAATGGCAGAACCTGGTCCTAGATTTGCTCCACCCACCAAAGGGCAAATGTGTGTTCTGCTCATTACCAATCTAAACTGCTGCTTACAGAAAACTGCATAACTTAGATAGCTTCCATCACAGGCTTTTTGAATGTCTCTACTTGCCTTTGTGTCCAAATGAAGGAATCGTGGGACAAAGGCAATAGGTTTTCTTTTCTCAAATACTGACATTTGTATTAATAAACATATCGTCTTTTTGGTGTGCAATACAATTTTTAGGACATAAAACAAAGGCTAATAAAGTCCTGTGCATTCTATTATAGAAAGGGAAATGTTTAAAAATAAACCAAGGAAGCACAGAGAAGCCCCTCAAAGCACATCTGCCTGCCAGATCTGCTTATTTTTGGCCTGAGAGCACAAACATACATGGAGGAATTTAAATTTATATTCAGTGACTTTGAAAACATTTTCTCCACTTACCCACCTGAGGGAAAAGGCAAGATCCCCTTTTCCTCTGTCTGAAAATCAAAATAAAAGACAGGAAGTTTTCTAATTCATTTCTGTACCATCAAGAACATTCACTAATGTCTGCCACCCTTACGGCATCCCAATTTACTGTTCCTTTTTTACCATCTTTTCCAGAAGGTGTTCATCTATTTAAATAACATTCTAAAACTGTGGTTCAGTAAAGCACCTAAAGACCTGCTCAACTTTTGACACGTAAGGAATTTTACTTCTGTCTAGCAAATAATTTAAGCACTCACATTGCTTCCATTGACATTAATTTGCCTTAACCACATACTTGAGTTCTTTCCTACATAGGGACAGGTTGATATACATGCTCAACTTTAAGCATGCACTTAAATATGAAAATTGTCAATAAAATCATCCAAACTGTACAAAAATTCTCCATGAGGACAAGTGAAATCAAGTAGTTTAGAACATGGCTTCTATGCATGCCATGGTTTAACTCTGGAGTGCTCTCAGTGTATTAAGATGTTGAGGTGAGATTTACAAATGTATCCAAGTTCTATTGGATTTGATAGGCATTTGAGCACCTAGGGCATCTTTACACATGTTCGGGGTGGGGGGGAGGGGATGCTTTAATTAGAATGTGTCCAAGAGCTGCTTTAATTAAAGCACCCACTGTGTCTCATTTATTCTGCATCCCACACTTCAAAATGGCAGTAGAGGCACTTTAACTAAAGCTCGTTCGACAAGCTTTAGTTAAAGTCCCTCCACTGCCATTTTGATATCTGGAGACACTGAGTATTTGGCACATAGAGGCTATGGGAGCATGCTAATTAACAATTGGTTAATCAAGTCTGCTCCGATGTGCTGTAATTACAGCACATCAGAACAGTGTCCCTGCATGTGTATGGAGACCCCTAGTTCATAGAGTCATAGAAAATTAGGGTTGGAAGGACCCTGAGGAGGCCACCTAGTCCAACTCAAACCAGCGCCATCCACAACTAGATCATCCCAATCAAGGCTTTATCTAGACTGGTCTTAAAAAACCTCCAAACTTGGAGATTCTACAACCTCTCTGAGTAGCCTGTTACACTGCTTTATTACCCTCCTAGTGAGAAAGTTTTTTCTAATATCTAACTTAAACTTCCTTTGCTGCAACTTGAGACCATTGCTCCTTGTTCTGTCATCTGCCACCACTGCGAACAGTCTAGCTCCACTCTTTTGAACCCTCCCTTCAGGTAGTTGAAGGCTGCTATTAAATCCCGCCTCAGTCTTCTCTTCTCCAGACTAAATAAATCCAGTTCCCTCAGACTCTTCTCATAAATCATGTGCCCCCAGCCCCCTAACTATTTTCATTGCCCCCCACTGGACTCTCCAACTTGTCCACATCCTTTCTGTAGTGGGGGGGCCTGAAAGTAGACACATTACTCCAGATGTGGCCTCACCATTGCAAAACAGAGGAATAATCACTTGCTCCATCTGCTGGCAACACTCCAAATAATGCACCCCAGTATGCCATTAGCATTCCTTACAACAAGACTTAAGTGAAAAATATTCACTTAAGCTCCTTTGAAAAGTGCAGCCTTGATCTTTAAAAAAGTCTGTTAGTGGCAGGAATAAGCAAAGAGCAGTTTTGATGAAGCCAATGAGCAGCACCTTAAGTAATTTAAAATTGTATTTAGAGGGTTTAATTGCCTTAATTTCTTGAAACGTCTTAGTGGAAGCCTTACAAACTTGCACACTGAGCACCCTGACACTTTTCAGGGTGGTTAACAGCCTCCTCAAGATTTCAAGCAGTTTAACAACCATTTTATGGCTGCTAGTTATAAGGCACATGAATTCCTCAAAGCAGTTTAAAGTTCAAGGTTGAATTGCAAGACCATTATTGACATTGGTGGGTAGATAGTCATAATCCCCATGACTTCAGGACAATATTTTGAGACTGTTATTTCCATTAAAAATGCAATTTAATCAAAACCAAACTGTTTGCAGACACATATCACCATCATCAGGAAGTGTTCTTCAGTCTGACAAAAGGAAGAAGCTATGGAAAAAGAAACCAAGACTCACTCACCCTAGGCTCTCCTACAGTCTCTCCTGTCCAGCTTTTCCATTTATTATTATTGATTGACTGAGGTAAGTGAGAGCTGGGTGCATCTACATGTTTAATTAATGCACAGCAATAAACTCAGGTGCATATCGCACTGGCATTTATTGCTCCTGGGCATCATGTTTGAATGTGTACCTGGGACTGCAGCATGTTAAAGCAGGTCAGGGCAGCCCTGGTGGGGAGACTGGTGCGGGGGGTCAGTTTGCCAGCCTGGGGCTGCTCCGACACAGCTCACCATTCTGTGGAGGGGCTGACTGGGGCTCAAGAGTGCTCCAGTGCATGGCTAGCTGGCAGGCAGCCCTACACTGCAGCACCCTCGTGGCGCAGCCAACCCCATCAATGTCTACACGTGCATTTCTATGCACTAAAGAACTCTGGCATAGATTACTAGTTACATGTCTGTTATCCATCATTCCTGGGGTAGGGGAATTGCTGGTTATATAAAAACTCTGCTTATCTGAAATAACTTGGCAGGGTTTCAGATAATGCAGAGGGGGTGGCAGCCGCATGTGGAGTGGCAGCAGTGCAGGGTGGTGGGTGGCGGCAGCTGTGTGTGAGCTTTCTCCCGTTCCCTGCCCTGTGTCCAGCCAGCGAAACTCTGGTTAACAGAGTATTCTGGTTGGTGAGCTACCACGTAACAGAGATTTTACTGTACTTGTGTTTACAAGTACTATGCTACAGCAGAGTTTACTAGTTTACTGTAGCCTAATAAGGCCACATGTGTAGAGACTGAGATGTTTACTGCAGAACTAATTAGTCAGTGCCACAGTAAATGGCTGTGTTGACATGCCCAAAGAGTCTATGGCTGATTATGGCATCCATCTACATCATGCTAGACCCAGGTTCAAGGTCTCACTTGTAATCAAGCAGACTTTAACCTTGATTTAGTACATCAGAGGTTAATGTCCTGACCCGCAGGCTACTGCTTATTCTGTGCATAATGTCTTGTAGTTTCCTCATGAAAAATGTCAAAATTCTCATTTTTACTCTACAGTTGAATAAAAATAGATATACCAGAACTGACCATAAACCTCTCATCCATTTTGCATAACAAATTGAGGTTTCAAAACTTACCAGAGGCACTGTTAATTGAAGTCAGCATATGACATTAGCCAAATGTTAAATAACACACATTTGTTAAGACGTATTTATTTGTATGGACTACAGCAACCAAATGACAGAACAATCTATAAACAACCTACAGACAACCTACAGGCAACTGATAAATTATGGCACTGAGGGATAAGTCTAGAGTGACAGTTTTAGATTTGATATCTATTGCAAAGCATCATTCATAGCCTGGTGCAGGTCATCAATGCAACTATTAAAATGATAAATAAGACACTCCTCTGTGGTATATGCTATAGTTTGGATTTTTCCCCACACAAACTTGGGGTCTTTAAAAAAATTCCACTTATGTAGTAGGTAATTATATCTACTTGTCCAGTATGAACCCTGTTCAACATTGTCTGGCTATGCCTTCATAAAACAAAGCCCAGGGGAATAGATCTGGGGTCTGTGATGAGAAATTTATTAATAATCTCAATGATGATCCGTTGCTGGATCCATTTTTCCTTGACTTCAAAGTTTTCATCATTCAACTCTTTTCCCACACTCCAAAATGGCTTTCAAAACATAAGCTTGGCCTTGGGCTTCCTCAAAAATTGGCAGTAAAATGAATGTAAGCATTGTTGTTGATATGACAAATTAATTCTACTTAATCTACATACATATAATAATCAATCTTTTATCATGACACCACTAATGTTTTAGCTGGATTGTGTGTAGATACCCCCAGACATACTTCAGAAGCAGAGTGCTCTTCTTGTGCCCTTGAGAGATCCTGGGTCATTTGGAATTCTCCCTGGCAGTTGAGAAATAGTGGATGCTGTCCATAGAGGCTAGGGACAGAAATTACACACAAACTGGTATAAGTGATCAGAAACCACTTCAAAACTGGAACACAACAGAAGTTCAGTGCACATAAACTGCTTTCAAAATGGCCAAAACTGGTTTAGGAAAAGCCCAGCATGGAGGCAGGCCCCACAACTTCTGGGCTCTGACATTACAGGCATGCGCCTGTATTTCCAGAATCAAAAGTGAATGTCTATTCACTTGGTTATCACTTCAATCTATGTAGCTTAGACTAACCTGTGAAGATTGAATCAATTCATCCTTAAGCTTTTTGACTATCTGTAGTTAGCGATAGAGAGTGCAATGGCCTTACCCTTTTATATTCAGTTTATCTTCCTCCTGTGTCCCTGTTCTTCCTCCTCCACAAACACTGAGAAAAAAGCAGGAATTTAATTTTCTTTGGGAGCCTGGCAACACCTGCACAGGTTTCTTTAGCCCACCCCTATTCGAATGTCAAAACCAGAAAGGCTTCAATCTGGTTTTTCATTAATTGTGGTGTGTATAGTTCTGCCTTATTGTTGAAAACAATATATACAGAAGCCAGTCTACTTCTATCTAGAGAACCATGACACCCAAATACAGCTTTCTCATTAAGTGTCTGTTCTGGGATTGCATTTTTACAGAGGTGCAACAGTAGTACCTCTTAGCCTGTGATTAGTACTATGATATATACATAGCCTCTCTCCAGTTTGAATCAATTGATTAGCTTCAACCAGTTTCATTAAACTATTCATTTAATTTAACAATCCACACTTAAAATGCTTCACATTGCAAGAATTAGAGAATTAATCAACCAAAATATCAGAGGATGATATTACTGAAATTGCTTCAAGAGGTAACAACAACTGTAAATGTTGAATCTCTGAATTTCACTTCCTGTGCATAATGGCACTCAAACAGTTGGGCTTATTTCACTGATTTAGTGATTATTATGGTCTATACTTTGAGGAAATTACTCAGAAAGCAATAAAAACCTTGTTTTCTAACTAAATAGATGATTACGCTTTTGGTGGGTGGGGAGGAAAATGAACCTTGACTCAGTTACTGTTTGCCTTGACAGATCATTTATGGTTAAAGCCAAAAAAGAGTTGGTAGTTTCCATTTTCAGGAAATGGATGTTATAAACCCTTTATCGGTTTCTTCTTCCTTCATTTTTCATGGGGTTATCCCAACTTTGAGAGAAGCTGACAAGTTATGTACAGATATTAGAATCTGCTATAACTTCAAACATCATTGATACCTATCCTTCCAAATGGTTTGTAATTGTTGAACTACTAACATTTATTACACTTAGCTCTTGTATTGGAAGGTAGGAAATGTCTTTGTCTTTAAGGAAAACACTAGAGGTGACCTTAAAGAATTTCAGACTAATGACACTGAACTTTACTTCAGAGCATAAACCAATTATTAACTAACAGATAGTGGAACAATTTCCTCAAAGGATAGACTATTATTCCCTTTGCTTCTAAATCCCCAATGTCTTAGTAACATGTTATCTCTGTTCCTAGATCTGGGCCTTTCAAATATACTCCTTGGTGCATACCTCATATCTGACATCATGTATTCCAGCTGCCTATAGCTGGGAACCAAGGCTTCAGCCTCTTTGAACACATTTTTGTTTTACCACATTCCTCCCAGAGTCCAGCATTCTGGGGGAGCTCTAATATTCCCTTGGGGAAAATATGGTAGTAAAGTAAAGAATGCACTCTGCCCGCTGGCTCCTTATTACCCTGGGATATTCAGGTTTCTGACTGAGATCCTTAGACCGAGCAACCCTGGCTTTGGTCTGGCCAGTTGGCTCCTGGCAGTGAAAAGGCTTCTACTGCTTAGAAGATGCTTTAAAAACAAGACATTTTCTAATATCTATGTGGTGCTGGTGCCTGTGCTTCTGCTGGAGAATGTAAGTTCAAACAGACACACACACACACGCACATAAGCACGCACAAGCACACTTGAACATGTGCACTTTTGAGAATGTGAGACTCTGCTTATAATTATATTGAGAGAAAATGATTAAGGCTAATTGAGTTAGTGCAGATTGATACCAGAATAAACAAAAACAGGATTTGTGACTCTTCCTTTTCTGGGGGTGAAATCTTGGTTCAACTGAATTCAAAGGGAGTTTTGCACTGAAGATAGCAGAGAAAACCAAGATTATATTTCACATCTGGGAAACCAGTTGCACTATTCAAATTCCATAAGAGGGTTTCAAGAGGTCAGAGTTTCCTTGTACTCTTCCAATATTTTTTGATAAGAGAGAGAGGTTATTACTTATGGTATATAGAGGTACGTCAAGTCTTATTTTTGCTTCCTATATAATAATAGTTGTGTAATGGTAATATATTCAGCACTTATAGTCTCTAGAAATCATTTGTGTCACACTTACTCTCTATCCTTCCCCCAGTCTGACAAAGCTGGAAAAATCTCATGGCAGAAAAACAACTCACTAAAACATCATCTAAAACAGGACGTTTGAACTCATTGGAACTCTATTATATGCTTGAATAACTCCTGGAACAATAGAAAGCTATGCATGATTATGTAGGCAAATACAAATATGCAAGACAGATGTTGTCCTTAGTGCCACACAGTGAAATCTCAGAACTGGCCTAGATACTGTTTTTTGTATGACTGTCTATTTGAGATGTGGTCATGCCAGGAAAAATGGTAATGAGGCATCTATAAGCCAGGTGCTGCTACTTACTAGGTATTCAGTTTAACCAAATGTAAACTTAGGATAAAAGTGAAAATATCAGGAATGCAGTCATACCAGAAAAAGATGAAATAATGTGCTATGGCTACCTAAATTCCACAGAATATGCAAAATGTTTGAGAGGAGAAAACTGTTTCATTAGAATAGCTTAATCAGTGGTCAAAGGGCATTGGATCTAATTTCCACTATATGTAGAAAAGACTGCTGCATACAGTCACTGGATGTGTAATTATATATGGAACAGTGCATCACTCCATTTCGTTCTTTCTCTTACTCCTCTTCAGTTATGTAAAAGTGGTGAAGTCTTTAGAGGAGTCTCTATGACATAAGCATGAATCTCTACTACACAAATTACGTTCTTAAAGTCATGTAACAGCTCATGTTAGCTGACAGCTTTATTGACATCAGTAGAAGCAATGGAACACCAGTTTATATGAGCAAAGGATCAGGACCTATGTAAACAAATGGCACTAAATGGTAATAACTATGCCCCACTTCTGTAGTTCTGTCATTGTAGTTTTGTCTGATTAAGAAGCACACACTAAAGTTTAGTGGTATACGTCAATATTTCATCCTGAGAGTAACCTGATATTGACATCTAACTTTACTTGCAAGATGAATAGTGCTGAACGGATCTTTGGAATAAAGCTGTAGGCATTACTGTTGTAAAAGCATCTTTTAAGAATGGACCAAAATCAGGAGTGAGGGGCAAATGGGTATATAGTAAGCCCATACATATAAAATGAATCACATTTAGATATGCAAATCTGGGTAGGGATTCACTCCTTCTGACCCTAGAACTAACAAAATAAAAACAGTGTAAATTCTACTCAAAGTGTATGTGGAACAATGAGAAAGACAAGCTTGGTTTGTTGGACTATAGGGATGCATCCAGACAAGTGTGCATATTAAGTTTGTGGCACCTCAAAATTGTTTGAGGTGCTGCAAACTGTACATAGCATATGTGCAGCTTTGTCATGCTGCAAATTTGCAGTGGAGTGCCAACATTTTATACCAGGAGTTCCTAGTATCAAAAAACCAAACAACAACAACAAAATGCTGCAAAAAAAACCCCCAACCAGTGTATACTCCAGGAGCACGTGCTGGAGCAACTGGAGGCTGGATCCTCCAGAGAGATGCTCTGGCTGCCAGCCAGAACATCTCCACTGCTTTAGGTGTCCCTTGGCTCCTCCAGCATGTCAGGAGCTGGGAGGAGTGGGGAAACGGTCTGAGGGACCGTTAGCTTGGCATTCACAGATTCACAGGACTTTAACGCTGGAAGGACCTCATGAGATCATCCAGATTCTGTTCCTGCCTCTTTTAACAACTGCCAGGTGCTGCACCAATGCAAACAGAAAAACAGCGAGATGAATGGAGAAGAGAGATGATGAGCAGAGGAAACAAAGAAAGAAAGAGGGCAGAGCTTTAGAATAATTAATTGAGTGGAGGAAGAGGAGTAAGGATTTATATGTTTTTGTTTGAAAACTTCTATCTTGCTGTGGTTGCGTTTGAAAATTTTACCAAAAGCAGGAGGGTATCTTTTTTTTGTGCCTGATTGACAGGGGTGCCTGAAGCAAAAAAATAAGATGACCTCTCTCATTAGCAGGAGCAAACTTCAGCTGCTGCTTCTGCCTTCTGCCCACTGCAGAAGCTTCCAGAGCCAGAAGGTACAGGGATGGATGGATAGTGCCTATCTTGTGAGAGAAGATTAAAAGAGCTTGACTTGTTTAGTAAAGCAAAATTAAGGTTGAAATGGGCAATGATTACTCTTTACAAACACAGTGCCACAGAGGGAGAAGAGCTATTCAAGTTGAAGAAAATCACTACATAGTCAAATGACTGCAAACTGAAAAAATTATACTATCATTGGAATGAGAAAATTCTCAAGTCCCACATCTGTGAGGGACCGGCAGGGGACTATATGCTGAAGGGCAACCAGCACGGGTTTGTTAAGGGCAGGTCCTGTCAGAC
>JAGPOW010001327.1:22691683-22728362 GCA_030014935.1 Caiman crocodilus
GGGAAGTTGTTCTTGCTCCTACCTTGGGCATCTTTAAGAGTAGATTAGATAGGTACTTGGCTGGGGTCCTATGACCCTGGCACTTGTTCCTGCCATTGGTAGGGGGTCAGCTTCCAAGTCATAGTATCATAGTATCTAGGCTCCTTCTGACCCTAGATACTATGATACTATGACTTGGAAGCTTTGCAATGGCCTTCCGAAAAAAGTAGTGCAGACAAGGAACCCAAATTGATTCAAGGTGGAGCTCCACAAGTTTATAGGCTGGATATGGTATTAGGGTTGAAGTAATTTGTATCTGCAATGGGATTGCCATGAAAGTATCTCCATGAAGAAGGCATGTAATCATTCTATGCTTCATGGCTTCTTCTGGTTGCCTATAGAGGCCAAGAAGAAATCCTTCTGACCCAAAAACCCATGAATGTATTATATTGTTTCTGTAGTCATGTCCCTATTCCTATCCCCTTTTCCTTTGAAGTATTAAACATTGGCCACAGCGAGGGGTGGAAGTTTGTCTACAGTGTACTGGTGCCCTTGCTGGTACTTAAACATCATTAGTTTCTTGTTTAGGTGCGCAGGTCAAAGCAATCATCTAGAATAACCTAGGTGGCTCCTTTTACTCCTATCCTCCTATTCTGAGATGTATTTCTCATGTCTGCAAAAGGGTATATAGACTTTGCATGCAGTTGGGCCTGCAATTCACACAATTGCCTGCACAATCATTTCATCTGCTCATGTAAATATTTTTGTATGCTCAAATACATTAACTGATTTTTGAATAGTTACATGAGGGCTATAAGAAAGCTAAAAATTTGGCCAACTGTTTTTACTTATATTTTTAAGTGGAAAAGAGATCATTAATAACCAAACCAGTAGTAAAGATCAATGACACGTAGTGTATACAGAGACTGAGATTTCCTTCTAGGTTTTTCTTATCTTCACACCAATACAGTAAAGAATACCTGACCAGCATCAGGGGTAATGGATAGCTAAATCTTATACCAGTTCCCATCTGTCTCATTTTGGTTCAGCCCTTGAAGACAATTCATATAGTACACAATTCAAAGAAAACTTTGTGGAATGGATGTGTTCACTTTTATATGTAGCTCACATGTTGTGAGAAATGAGCCTACATTTTCTTTATGAAAGAAGATCAACTCAAAGAATGGGGTGAAGGCATGTTTCTTTAGCTCTTTCAGTAGTTTGTTGGTGTTGTATTTGTTCCAGGTAAGGACTAGTCGGCAATCAGCTTTATCCATAAAACTTAATGATTACAAGCATTCCCATGGCATACAAATACCTATAACTGATCAGAAAAATAGAAAAACCCTATCTTTATTTAGAAGTCCCATGTTTTAAAACATAAAAAACCCATATATTCAAAGACTTATGGTACAGATGCTACTTTACTTAATAGATAACTGGATAATTGTACAATTACCTTGAGACCAGCTATATGTGCAAAGCAGTTATCACACCATAGAATGCTCCAACCACCTATGAAGTTAAACTTCAGACATGTGTACAAACTTCATAGATGGCTGCTATCAAGCTTTAATTTGCATGTGGCGCAGGGGCTCCCCTGGGGCTGGGAGCCCAGCCAGCTGATGGTGCTCCCACCCACAGGGGTGCATTATGCCTAGTGGGGACTGGAAGTCCTGCAGCCTAGGGGATGGTCAGCCCCAGCAGCTGCTGACTCTGGGCCCTGGCAGCACCCCACAGCTGCTGAGGTCTAGAGTCCCACACTGGGCCTCCTGGTGCCAGGAACCAGCTGGGTCTTGGCAACTGCAGGGCATGGCTGTGATCTCCCAACCCCAAGCATGCGTGGAGCCCCAGGGCTAGAAGACACAGCTACTGTGATCTCCCAACTCCAGGGATGTGTGAAACAGGTTATCCTTATTTTATCCAATCTTTGTTAAATGCAAACATGACCAGTTGTAAAAATGTGTAGGCAGAAGCTTGGGCCACAATGCAGTGTTCCCCAGTCTAAGGCAGTGCCTGTCTCATTGACCGACACATCTTCCTTGCTTTCTTTTTGGCTCCACATATCTTCTTCTCTGGGCAGCTCAGGAGGTCAGTTTTAACAGGAGAGGTGAAGAACACTCTGTGCTGTGCCTAGCTTATTGCATGTTGGCTAGTATCTTTTGCTGGGGACTAGAAATATAGGTTCAACCCCCCTGGGGTGAGGGTCTAGAATATAGATTTCCTGGTCTTTAAAAAGATGCTCTAGTCATTGGCAGTTTGATTAAAAGGTGAAAGTAGCATTTAGATGTATCTAGGCACACCAGGATTTGGACTCTAGCCTTTTTGAACACCATGTATAATTAACAAGTTGCACACACAATCTCAAAGTGTTTTTCCATTGGTTTATTTTATTGCTAAGATATAATAAGAAGAGACCCATGCATTAACAGAACAGCAAGGAACCCGATCTGATATAATTTTTATATATCAACAGCAAATCAGGGGGAAACACTTCAATTTCTCAAAATTATTCCAGTTTTGAATAGCTGTGATTTTTATGTAGTAGACTCTGTAAAAGAGCTAATTGTTTAAATGTAGCTTGGGAACCTGTGTGGTACATTGCTGTATATGCTGTAGACATCTCTTTTGTTTCCCATGTGACATTTTGTCACCATATGGGAATCATTTTGAGGCTAGTTGACCTGATGCAGCAAATTTGACCCCTTGGGCAGCTGCCTACAGACTGCTTCTAAACTATAGTTATGATTGACTTGTTTTCTGGACAGGGACCCTTATTGTGAGACTTTTGTGAGGAACAGTGAAGAGGAGCTTTATGTATTAATATCACTCTGGAATGTGACACTTTATAATAAATTGTTCCAGCAAATACTAAAAGTGTAAAGAAAACTGTGGCGCAAAATCCTCATGTAAGTCAGAGATGGGATGCGAGACATGATGGGCAATGTGGAATAAATATTGCAGCATTGGACTTTCTTTCCTTTTCTCTTTCAAATTAATTAGATACCTGGGACAATATTTTACTCAGGTAAAAGTCCATGTAATTCCAATAATGTCAAGGGGGTTATGCTTATGTACAGCTGTGGAGACCAATATAATTTTTTATTTTATTGCAGAGAACACACTGATATGCAGTTTGCATTGTGGGGACCAAACTCACCCCAGCCATCAAGGACCACAGCTCCAGTGAGTTGTCACTGGCTCGTAGGGCTGGTCCACCATCTCTGTCAGTTCAGTCAGAAATGCCACACTTGGAGGCAGTCTCAGCTGGTGGCTTTCATTAGCCTGAAAGGGTAAAGTGGGATGACTCTTGTCCCCATCCTTTTCCTTATCTCTCTCTGTTTTGAAAGTACTAGAAGTTCACCTAACCAGTTCATCCCAAGTCTAATTAGGAGCATTTTTATTAAATACAAAAGTACTTACAACCTACACTTAAAAGGGATGTGAGTCAGGCAATGAAGCACAACACTTAAAATCCGCTCATCTATAATATATATTCCCATGTACAGAAAGCATGGACAGTGTCAAATGAAACACGCAATTAGTCTCCCTCTAACAGTGAACAGTTCAAACTGTAACATCATGCCAACCGTGATTAAGAGTGATACAGCACATCATCATTGTCAACACTATTCAACTAATGTAAACCTTAGTTAGAAATGTACTTGTCAGAGAAAAATGCGCCTTTGATTTCTATTACACTTTCCCAGTAATTGCTGTCATCAGTGGCAGGTTATTATTACAGTTGAATAGAGTTTCAGTAATTACTTTTGCACAGATTCTAACAGCTTTTAGATTGAATGATATTCTGACAGTTTGAATACTCTTGACAACAATTACCTTTTTCCTGGTTAACACTGATTCAGGAAAATTAAAAATTAAATCTGTTCAGAGGAAACACTTATATATGGCACTAGTAAGTGGGCTGATACACAAATGTGTAAATTACAGAATTACTTAGAATAAAAAAGTTCTTTTGCTCTTCCTCTTATGCTTTAAAAAATCAGCACTTAGGAGATGTACAGTATATGCTAGTTAGATTATCAGTAACTGATGTCAAATAATTTTAAGCACTCCTAAACCCATTTCCTACTGATCAACTACCAGAAGGAAGAAAACTGTTATGAACATGGCTTTCACTCTAGTTTTATTTTTTACCTCTTTCTAACTGTGTCAAAGATAAACTTTTGGTTTGGAAATCTTTATACTTGCCAGAGGAATGTTTCTAACTAGAATTTAAGCAAATTATCCAAAATTGTTGTTAAGCTTTGCGGTAATGAAAATGTAATGTTTTCTTATTTTTGCAAAAATCAATATAGTGGGAATCATAGCACAAAGGACCATGACTTAGAATTTTTCTTTACAGCCCTCTTCTAATCAGTTTCCTACTTTGAAAGGATAACTGGCTCATTTGGACACGGGAAAATCCAAATACCTTGAGCTCAGTAAGCTTTTTGATATCATTTTCACATAACATTCTTATAAGCAAACTAAGGAAGTATGGCCTAGTAGAAATCCCCATGCACAACTTATTTAAAGCCACTCTCAAAAAATAGTGATCATTGTTTCCCTGTCCAGGTAGGCAGGAATCTAAAGTGGGATCCCATAGCAATCTGTCTTGGTCCAGTTGTACTGAATGTGTTCACTAACTACCCAAGTGATGGAATAGCAGGGACACACACAATTTACAGATGACACCAAGCTGAAAACCACTGCAAGCATTCAGGATGGCAGGATCAAAATTCAAAATGATCTTGGCACACTGACTGTCTGAAATCAAGCTGAATTTCACAAAAGACCAGTGGAAGATGCTACACTAAGAAAAAATTAAATACACAGATATACAGTAGGAAATAACTGGTTAGGCAGCAGCATGTTGGAACAGGGTTTAGGGTATCCAAACTACAAATGAGTCAACAATGTGTGGATGCTGCAGAAAAGGTAAATCTCATTCTGGTATGTATTAAAAGGAATGCCATATATAAGACATGGGAGGTAATTATTCCAGTTTATTCAGTGCTGGTGAGGTCTCAGCCGGAACAGATTATGCAAATACCTGTCAGAGATGATCGAAGTACACTGATCCTGCTTCTTTGCAGGAGCATGGATTAGATGATCTTTTGGGATCCCCTGCATCCTGATGTTCCTATAGCTCTGTGTAAAGCTAATGCAATTTTGAGAAAATTGATTTAAAATTGAAGTTATTACTTCATATTTTCAAATCCAATTAATACCTGTGCACAAAATTAACTCAGGTTAAAAGATAGGTGAACATCTCTTATACAAGAATGATTGCACTGACACAAGATACATCAGCAAATCAATGCAGAACTGAGTGGGCATCAGACAGTCTCTGGGGTGTATTTATCTGATTCTGTATTAGCAAGTCTGCAGAGAACTAGAGAATGTGATGAGGAGAGTAATGTTGGCACCAATGGCCTACTGAGAATTCTCTGCTTCCTTGCAGTCTTCCTGGAGCATAGTGCACTACTGCATTACTCCAGTTTTACGCTGCCTTGGACTCACTTGCCTCTGGTGTATGCAATTTAACCCAGGTTCTAGGCAATGTAAAATGAATTAGAAATAGTGCAGTGAGCAAGCTGTATATCTGTTTTGCACAAGAGAGAGAATTTTATGAGACTGGCTCTGCAGTAAATAAAATGTCTTTATGATGGTAAATCTACAGTGGACACCTGAATATTTCAGTAAGTCTGTGCAAAATTTGTTAATGGAAGAGTCTGCAAAGAAGTGTGCAAGGAAAGCTTGGAATTAGAGATAAGGCCACCATTTGCACAAAAGATAAAGAAACAAACTTCATCACTATGAAAATCCTTTTCTTGAAGTCTACAAATTAATACACTAGCAATGCATAACAGCCCAGTAAAACAGACCTGTTTAAAGAACACATGTCCATTACTTGTAGTTCAAACCCAAATGCATCTTTCCTGGTGAAACACATTGGGCAATGTACACACGCTGATTTATGCTGCTTTAGCCCAATTTAAGGTGCATTAAAGGCTTGCATCTACATATGCACACCTTTAATGCACCTTAAAAAGGCAATTTAAGGCTATTTGTGCCCAAATTTTGTACCTGTATAAAGCAGGCATCAAATTTAGGCGTGAATAGCTAAATCACATTAAAGAATATGTCTCCATGTTAATGCGCATTACAACAGTACGTGCCCACTGACTTGGCACTAACTTTAGTCCCAAGTCAGTCAGAACACCCATGTTAACACACCTTGGTGCATGCACATGTAGATGCATGTCTAGATCATCTTAATGTGCACTAGGCAAATGCACATTAAGTTTAGGCACATGTAAAAGCACATGTAGACATGCCCATAGTATACAAATATCCAACCTATTTTAAATTAATGACCCATAAAGAAATTAAGTTCTTAAAGGAATATATTTCCACAGCAACAAATGAAAAGGAGAAAGTTGACCTGACAAAGAATAATGTAAGTACGCTGAATTAATGCTTTTTTCTTGCACTAAATCAAATTCTGTTTAGTAAACCAACAGAAAACGTTTTGTAATACTTCTTATAAACAGTCTGGGTAGATCAAGACTGCCTGTTAAAGAGGTTTGTTCAGAATCTTCATCTCTGCTTGACTGGATCCTTCAACATTATAAATAAAAGAAAAATATTTAAAATGTGTCTCTGACTTAGAATCTATTGGGGAATACATTAAATTGATTAGAGTAACACATCACATTGTCTCATATCATATATAAGTGCAATACTTTAAAATAGCATTCAAGTAAAATAGCAACTTTTATCAGAAAGAGGTTGAAAGCTTTAATTTGAAATACAACAAACCAATTCTTAAAGATAAGCATTTTTATCTTTCTTTGTGACTGTCTGCTTTATCAGTCTCATTTTTTTTTCTGTGGTAATTGCTGTTATGTTGTCTGTATCTGAAATACCTTTGTAAATTTGGGAGGCAGCAGCATATGCATTCTTCCCACAGGGTACAGTGCCATGGCAAGGAAGTTTTGTGCCCGGGGCAAAGCGTGCAGTGGCAGCCAACACTAGCCTTGTGCACAGATCTGGGGGACACATGCTCCCCCCATGCTTGCCTGGGAGTGCACGCAGTGGTAGGAGCTGCCCTCCTCTCATCCCTGTACCCTGCCACAAACAAGCTGCTCGTGGCTCCATCCTGCACCCTGCCCCAGCTGCAAAGCACATGTTGACGCCCATTTGCTTTGGTGCCTGGGGCCCTTGCCCTGCTCTCCCCTTCCCCTTGCTATAGCATGATAAGGTGTGTTACTATAGACTCATAGGAAGAGCAATATGCAACATCTCAGTTTTAAAATATGAAAAGAGCATCCTGAGAAAATTCATCGGAGGGACAAGAAGAAAACAACTGCACACATTTCTTTCCACATAGGAGCAAATACCCCTCAAATTGCACAACCTGAAAACCCAGGGTGTGTGCTGAAAAATCTTAGAAGGGGAGGTACTTTGCAACGTTGACGGAGATACTCTTGAGACTTCTGCAGATGTATTTTTGCAAACTCTGAAGTGAGGAAAATGGAGGAAAAGGTCAATTCACAGAGATGTGGATCTTCAAGGAAGAATAATTGGGAGTCAATTCTTCCCTGCTCCTCCTCCTCCAGTCTTCCACCCAAAATACCTCGTGGCATTCTTTTTGATCTTCATGGATCCATTCTTAATGGATTCTTTTATTTAGGGGCTAAATGCTCATGGGATGTCAAGAATGAAATAAATCAGAAAACCAATTTCAGGTGAATATAAAGCTATGCTATGAGGAGAAAATTGAAGAAAAACTTGAATGTGCACCCAGTTCTTCTTCACCATATTGGACCAGAAATTGCTTTGTTAGCCCACCACTAAACTCTGGGAGGAACTATTAGGTTACTCTCCAGAGAAACCACTTGCATCTGAGACAGAATTTTGTAATACCAGAGACATCACTGCAGACATGTCTCCTGCCTAGGAGAAAAATCTGAAGAAGCAAAGACGGAGGGGAGATTAAATAACAGCCTTCAAATACCTGCAGGGTGGTTCCAAAGAGGATGGAGCTGATCTGTTCTCAGTGGTGGCAGATGACAGAACAAGGAACAAGGGTCTCAAATTACAGCAAGGGAAGCTTAGGTTAGATAGCAGGAAAAACTAGGTTGTGGAATCTGTATACTTGGAAGTTTTTAAGACCAGACTAGACAAAGACTTGGCTAAGATGATATAGTTGGGGATGATCCTTTTTGAGCAGACGGTTGGACTAGATGATCTCCTGAGGTCCCTTCCAACCTAATGTTCTATTGGCCCCAAAACACACAACTTTCTTTCCTCAAATACCTTTTTCATACAACAGGAAATCCTAGAAGGACAAAGCAATAGCAAGCTATCTTTGTGACCCTGATCCATGATTCCTGATCGCTGATAATCGGGGCATCTTAGCCTGGTAGCCATCCTTTCTGATTATCAATCCCTGTTGTATGAAAGGAAATCTGCTATCCTTCTCGTGTTACAGTTTATTCAGGACACTGATTTCAATGCCTACTCTCTAACCTTTAGTTGCTGAAAAAGCAAGTTCACCAACACTTAGATACTGCTAATATTAAGCCCTGTCTTAGATAAGTCTTGAATTCAGAAACAAAGAGGGCTAGTCCCATTGGGAAATTATAACTTCATGGACATAGATACCCATGCTCATAATGTGTTCTGTGTCCTTTGATAAAGTCAGCCACAGAATCCTGTTCTTTCATCTTCGCAACATGGCAGAGGTCAGTAGGATCACACTGAACTGGCTTCAGTACATAGTCATGGTTCACACACCAAATAAAAAAATGCTTATAGTTTAGAAGGAAAATTACACTTTTTTTTACACAGATGCTTCATAATTACGGAATGCATTCACAGAATCGTAGAAAAGGAGGACTGAAAGGTACTGCAGAGGTCATTTAGTTTAACCCCCTGCTCAAGATATCATAGTGCTAAGAAATGAATGGAAGTGAGATTGATAGACAGAAATCTTGTGAAGAACCATGAGTCAGGCCTTCAAAATAACGAGAGGTTTTTAATAATTTTGGATTGTTTTTAATGTCCTTCCAGTTGCTGAGCTTTCTTTAATCACTCAAATAGTATTTTCCAGGTTTTCTCTGCAACTATAAGAGCCAGAAACTTATCTGAAAAATTATATCAGAGATTCTTCTGCAATCTCTTCCTTTTAACAGCTGGTCCTTTGAAGACACCACATTTCATAAAATTTATGTTTAAATCATGAGAACTAGCAAGGCTAGTACAAAAATTGTATAGAACCACAGTGTTGCTGCAGCGCAGTACTTCATCCCATTCACCTCTCCCTTCCTGTGGGGATGATGCCTGTAAAAGGAAAGCTGGCTTCTTACAATGAGTGTTTAGGAGAAGCAAACAGAGCTCTATCTTATTAATGTGAACAGGGGTGCAAAGAGGAGGGCAGGGTATATGTACAGCTGCAGATATACCCCGTATACTTCAGCAACACGATTGAACTGGTCAGCACGTTACTGGATACATGCTACTGAAGGTAAAGGGCGGATGTGTCCTATATATAAAGCTTATTGCAAGGTCAGGATTGAACTTTTGGTTTTCACAGCTATTACTCAGTTCTGATCTACATTTGTATTAAAATAACATCATCTTTTTTTCACTCATTAGAATTATAGATTTCATTTATTGTTATATTTTCCATAGAGTGTTCTCTTTTTATTAGCATTGTACAGCTGTACAAAAGCAAAATTTAGCCCTTTCAGAGAGTTGAAAGGAAGCAATCTTTTACATGACAAATTCAACATTATCATATGTAAACCTCATTTACTATGTAATGTCTTCCTGTTTCCAGTTCATTAATTGAATGAAACCTATTTTCACATTCTGGTAGGCAGCAGTGTTCTCCAACTAAAGTAAATGGCGCCTTCAGGAAAAAAAGAAAATCAAAAGATATAATGTTAGAAAATATTTCATGAAATGATTGGCTTGAAAAAATACCAGTGCAAGATGGTGGAGAGGGGGTGCAAAAGAAGACAAGTGCAGAAAAGATGGTCTTTTTTGTAATAAAAGAAGGTACTATTTTAAAAATTGCTTAAGAAATTCAAACACAGTTATGCTATTTGGGTTTCTCAGATATCAAGGAAACAATAACTGGGAATTCAGCTAACATAAAAATATGTTTAACCAGTTTGTTATCTGTTTAGTTCATGAACAGATAAACTGTCACAGTACAATTTACCTTGAGCAAAGCAAAGGGTAGTGTGTTGTGCTTCTCTTGGGCAATCATAAAAATGGACATTGGGGGTATCTATACATGCAATTCATGTGACAGAATAAACTCTGGTGTAACTTGAGCTGGAGTAAATTAATCTGGACATCACTGTCTACACATGTGTTTAAGTGCAATAATTTACTTTGCCATGAGATAGTACTGTACTTGTGTCTGATGGAGCTATCTGACAGTGTAGTAAATTAGTCTATGCTGGCCTGATTGCCACACACATATAGACAGAGATGCTTTACTATGCAGCAAGTTAGTCTACTGTGCATGTGTAGACACACTTGGTGAGTTAGCGTTATCATCTCCCATCCTGTCAGTCAGTTTCTGATTGGGAGGCAAGTGGGAAGTAAACCTTTTTGAGCTTATATCCAGTGTAGCAAGCATAAAATCCTTGCACTATCATAGGAATAAAGGACTGCAAGGGGCCTCTTGGGCCATCATGTCTAGCCCCCTTCACTGGCAATGTCCTGCTACTATAATGACAGGAAAGCAGTTAGTTAATATAGGCTCATAAGATTCTAGGAAAATGAACACATCCCGTGCTATAGAGGAAGGCAAAATTCCTTCCATGCCAATTAGTCCGTGCCAATCTGACCTAGCAGAACTATTCCTAGGGGATCTAAGGAACCAATGAGCCATCGTACAGTCAACCATTATATCTGGGTACCTCATTTTTTTCAATTTGTTCATCCCCATTTTATATCCAAACTCCTTGTTACTTGTCCTTGAGTGCCTGAGTTTGCACTTCATGTTGTTACACATACCATTTCTAATGCTCCATTCCTCAAGTTTCTCTAAATATTCTTGTATAACAATACAGTACTCTTCTCTATTGGCAATATCCCCAGCTTAGTGTCATCTTCAAATTTCATGAGGCTACATCTTGGTCCTGGACCAAGGTCACTGATAAAAATATTAAACAGGATAGGTCCTAATGCCACTGGTAACTGTTCCTGCTGAAACCAACTCCACATCTACCTCACAATTATAGCATGGATCCCCACCCTCTCCATTTTGATTAATAATATCCATTTGTCACAGTATCAAATGCTTTGTTTTGATCTAGATAAATTAAGTCCAGTTCATTACCCTTATCCAAGAAATCTGTTAGCAGATTGTGCTAGTGAGAATCTAGCTCACAAAGAGAAACATCCAGAAACTCTTGCTTTCTCTTCCTTTCTGAAAAAGATTTCTGATACCAAAGGTGGATGACCTATCATCATGGACTACTTATATATTATTCACCAACATCCTTTTTATTTAAAAAAATATCTTAGGTGCTTCATAGAATTCCAAGGGTAAATACATCTCAAATGTATTACTGAAACATTCAGAGAAATATCTTTAGCCATAATAGTTACTTCTCACAAAAAGTATCTCCAGAACTTGGAAAATGGTACCTCTCAAGGGTAAAATAGAGCTAACATTCACATAGTCTAATATTATAATATATGTCATAATTTGGAAATGACTTATCAACAGTACACATTAAGAACAGTTTGTTATGAATAATAAAAGAGAAGTTCCTAAGTCTTTGTACATTCAGACACCTTCCTATTGCAGCCTACTTTTTGTCCTCTTAACCTAGAAAAACATATGACTATCCCGAATATTTTGCTTTATATCTGTCTCTTAAATTGTGCCAGAAGAATCAACAGTTTGCTCACCAAGATATTCAGACACACCTCTCTCAGATGATTTAGCTGAAGCATTAGACAACACTGGGTCTGACTAGAAATTTACCCAAATAAATATGGTGCTTCTCTCTTAATTATATATTAAAATAACATCTGCCAGTGACAAATTACACTTTTTTAAAAATATGGGATACATAATTACTGAGAGTTCAAATTACAATCTCATTTATTCTCAAGAAATATTTTTTAGAGATTTCAAGACCAACTGTTTCTTTTTATTGAGAACTACAGTAACTTATTTTTTTCCTGTCTGCCACTGATGAAAAACTAGCAATAAACATTTTTGCTGCTGACCTGCAGCTAGTGTGGTTTGACTATTACCATTGTTATTACTACTATTATTTACTTCAGGCTCTGCTTATATTCCCTCCTTAATATTTATTATCACTTCAAACTTACGTGAAAACTGAGTGGAATCAGGTTTTGCAAAGGGGCACCACATCCATGACATTTCAGTGGATTTCAGGTGATGCTGCTCATGTAGCCAGGTCCTTTTCACTCACAAAAGAAATTTAACATAGCTATTTCCCACAACTTCCACTGCTGGAAGGAAGTTGTCACTGATGGCTCCTCTTTTCTTGCTGTCTCCAAAACTCCTGATGAAACAGACGAGGCTGTCAGTTTCCCTGTTATTCCTTGTTAAGATTACACCATGAAAATTCATGACAACTTAATATAAAATCATGCGTATGCCCAGTTTAGATTGAAGTTTGCACCCCCTGTTCACTTGAAAAAACCCCTGCTCATTTCCCCTACATGCTGGCAAACTTAGCAAGCTTTTCAATGGTCCTAGCATTCATTGTTTGCTGCAGATCCCAAACCAGACTCGTTTCACATGACAGAGATATTAGATGTAAATATTATGCACATATATACTGCAGTGAAACATCTGATATTATGCCTCCTGGGAAATTATACTGTAGAGCAAGACCTGACTTTGAAAATTGGAGTACCAAGAAAAATGGGATAGAATTCTATAGTACAACATACAAACTCACGCATGTAGGGCCTAACAACAAAAATTTATTTTCTAAGCTTGGTGCCCATCAATCAAACAAGGAGGAGGACCTGAGTGTGCTAATAAGTCTCAAGATGATTATGAGCCATCTACATGATATGAGGATGTATCAGTCAAAGTATTTCCAAAAAAGACATGATGACATTAATTCCATTATACAAGGCAGTGTGGTATCTCATTTGGAATGCCGTGTAACATTCTTATCCACCACATTCAAGAAAGATGAAGTGACAGTAGAACAGGTGCAGAGAAGAAAATGGAGACTAAAAGAGCTTAGTCTATTTAGTTAGCAAAATGGAGCCCAGTTTATTTAGTTAGCAAAATGAAGGCTTAAAGTGTGTGGGGGAGGCGGGGTATACTTGTCAGTAAACATGAGGGAGATAAACATGGAAGGGAAAAGATATAGTTAAGAAAATGTTGCTTCAGGGGAAAAAAAGAGTGTAAGCAGGCCAAGAATGAATATAGTTTGGGAATTAAGAGAAGGTTCCTAAACATTAGAATAATAGATTGTGGAATAACCTTACACTGGGAGTAGCAAGGGACAAACATCCAACTATCCTAAAGTTTAAGTTTGATAAATTTATTGAAAAGATGGTGTGATGTGGTGCCTTTGATAGCACGTGGATGGACTCAAAAGATTCAGGAGGCATCTTCCAGTGCTTTGTTCCTCTTAGTGTAATCCTCATTTCTTGTACATGAGCAGACAGGCCTTTGGGAAATAATCTTCACTGCGCGTGGCAGAATACTCCAGGGTAGAACAGAGAAGGAAACACAACTTGAGGTAAGGGGAGACCAGAAGTACTGAGTTAGGGAAATCTGCAAAGTTTTAATTGCTGATTGCAGTGTTTAAATGGCTAACTCTTCTTTTTGAGTGTGATACAAAGCATATGGATGATAAAAGAAGGCAAACAGTCCCACAGTTGGTATTATTGGTATTTATTGATATTTATTGGTATTTAATAGATCTGTTTTTTATAACTGTTAAGTGAAATGGTCAGTCAGTCAGTCATTGCTTCCTGGGCCCAAAACTGTCAGAAGACAATATATTTTTAAGCACAAGTCATACTTTTTTCCAAGTCAAGTCACTTTCCAATGGAATTATTTCAGCAGTTAATCATCCTGGAAAGAATATACCCGAAATTCTTACTATTGGATAATTTAATATATCTGCATTTCGGAATATACTTTCTTGAAAGGAAATTATATAAATCAGTGGTATGTAGAAATGTTCAGTGACAACTTCCAAAAATAAAACTACTCCCAATATGAGATAAAAATTTCTACAAACCATAACCACATATGATGATTCATTTATAAAAATAACTCTTCAGATGACTGGAAGCAAAGGAAAACAGATTACTCTAAACGTTTATGAATAGTCATATTTGTCACCGTGCTGGCACTTGTCTGAACAGACAACATCAAAATGAAGCAACACACACATCTGATTCAGATAATTAAAAAGTAACCTCTTCATGCTATTCCTATTGTTCTTACAGGATTTACATTAAATTACAAACAGCGTAACTAGGAATATTTAATATTATTCATTAGCAGACATAATTTTACTAGAAAAAGGCACATAAGGCACTGATCGCACAGTGTGAATCTCCACATTCCTATGTCAATACAGTACCTTATTGCAGGGTCCAGCTCTTATGTTACATATTTTTACAGCCCACATCCCATTCAAAAGATTTCTGCTCATTGAATAGATTTGGTATCTCTGAAGAAAAATAGCTTTTCTCCCCCTGTTTTATAGTCAAGACAATGCCACGTACAGACATTCAGTTCCTATGGGGAGAGTCACCTGTCTCCCAGGAGAAACCTTAAGTGCACAGAAATTCAGGACTTTTCTCCCAAAGGTAAAAATGGCCACTCCAGGATAAAAATAATCCAGGAACAACCAGGGTTAAATCACTCCCAAGAGAGCTTTTCCTGGGAGAATGAATGTCTGTACATCTTACACTTCTGAGAGAGGCTACAACACAGTTCTCCAGCTTCCAAGGGTGCTTTGCTTCTGCCACCATTGGCAATACGTAGGGGGTGCCTGTGGGTGCATGTGTATCCCCTGAGATTAAAGGCACACCCCCTAAAACTGGCTGCTGCCAACACTGCCAGCAGTACCTGTGGGCGGTCGTCACTCGCCACCTCCTTCCCCTTGCTGCCGACGCCGCTGGCGGCATCTGTGGGCAGTCGCTGATCATTGCTGGCCACTGCCAATGCTACCAGAGGCATCTGCAGGTAGTCACCAATCACCGGTTGGCACTCTTGTTATCTCTCAGCTCTATGTTCTTGGAATGGAGAACAGATATTCTAAGGCAAGGGCCGCACTGAATTCTGGGATCAGAAAAATAGGGGAGTGTTGCATGATCGGGAATCCTTGCTTCAAATGCTAATCAACCCACATCTATACATGCCCAGCTCAGCATTAATCAGACCAACTCTAGTGATGGCTTCTCTACTGGTATCCAAAACCCTGAATCTGCCTATCTGTATTGTGCGCTCCCTCAGAGTAATGCCACCCATAGCCAGGAGTGATCAGTTCCTATTATCCAGCACACGAGCCATTGTTTACCCACAAACAAAGCTAGTGTTCTCCCTTGAGCCATTGTTAATTCTCTACAAAACCTCTAGCCAAACTCAAGTTTCTGTCCTGGCGCTTGGATCCAAAAAGCTGCACCAGTTCCACTCTTTTTCTGCCTGGAATCCCTCCATGGATCGTGCTCAGGACTCTGTCCGTCTGCAAGCTCCAACCAACACCTGGGATCCTTGACTGGTTCAAGCTTCGCTGAATGATGAGACCCCAACTCTTTCTCTCTCTCCTTGCCTCCAGGACCCTGACTTTTATTCTCTTACTCCAGGCACAACTTTCTAGAGCTGACTTTTGCTAATCAAACTCAAGATAGACTTCCCCAAAAAACCTAATTGAAACTATGTAATATTGTAACTGTTTATTTGTCTCTCTCGTATGGCTATTATTACTCGTATCATCATAAGTTCATATATCTAGCAATAAATAATTTTTATGGTCAAGCCAGTTGCTATACTCTCTCTCTCAACCTCACTTATTCTTTCTTCCCCTTGACCTCCCCATTTGTGTTGCAGCAACAATTCTTTACTAAGCCAAAGATCCCTGTAATGCCCAATACTACAGTGGGGTCTGCTCATCAAGGGCGTTACTACTAGGACCATTGTGACAAGAGATTGGGATGTGCTGAGTTTTGAGGTGCATGAGGGTATCAGCTGAAAGTGCTGAGCAGACCCAACCTGCTCAGATGTACTCTGTTAGCATGTGTATATGCATGTCTAACTTCTTTTATTATTGTGCTGCTGAAATAAGGGATGAACTGAGTTCAAGGTACATGAGGGTGTCGGCCTACCAATGCTGAAGAGTCCAGTCTGACTCAGATGCACTCTGTTAACCTGTGTGCTTGTGTCTGAGTGCATTTTATTGTTGCCTGATGAACTAAGTTCAAGGCATATGAGGGTGTTAGCCTGTCAATGCTAAATAACCTGGCCTGGCTCAGGTGTGTCCTGTTAATCTATGTGTGTATGTGCATACATGTGTCTGACTGATTTGGTGGTTGGAGGAATGCAGCCCCACTGAAACTGAGTCCTGCAAGATAGCTCCACGGGGGTGAGGACTTGCAGAAGGGAGAGATATAGGTCCATATAGAAACACAAGTAACACAAGCAGCACATTGCTAGAACTGCAGAGACCCCAGAAATGTATCCCTAATGATGAGCACACCTTAAAGTGGCAGGCAAATCTGGTAACACTTGCTACCCACCCCAGCGCCAACACTGCTGCGACTGTCTGTAGGAGCTCCCCTTTCAGCACGCCTCTGCCGCTGACACTGCCACCGCCTGTGGAAGCTTCCCGCTAAGTTCTCCCATGCCCCCACCACTGCCACTGCTACCACCACCTATGGGTGCTCACCATGCCCCCCCCCAGCCACAGAAGGCATGCAATATTCATGTCTACCACCCCACTTCCACATATGTAGTATGTGTATAGCAGTATTGGGGAAAACACATTTTCCTTCTTTTTAAAATAGTTCCTTGCACTGCATTCACTTTTTTCCCCCCATGAAGAGAAATTTTACCCTAGAGTTGTTTCTAAGAGATGGGAAAACATAACAGACAAATGCTGCCTTTCATAAGGAACTCACATATGCATTTACATCACTTATATTTTAGCATATTGGTTTGGCTGGGCTCTACTTTTCCAGTTTAACAAGGAACAAACCATTCTTCTACATAACCCCAGGGAGACACAGGATGCCCCCAGAGCAGTCTAGGTCAACCCATTAGAGCTGTCCTGTGCACTGCTGCTGCCTGTCATCAGGCAGACTGAGGGAGCATGCAGAGCATGCTGAGATGTGTGCATGGAAGTCCATTAGCTTTGCAGTGCAACACTGCAAGAGCTCTCTGTTCTTTAGGGGCTCAGCAGTCATATTCAGGTATCCCTGGGTAAATCTTTCTATCAGGAGAACAAACCCAGGAAAGTTCTCCCAGGTCATTTGAACATGGATATGCATGGTTTAAACTTAGACTGTTTCCTGCAAAACTGTGTTTTCACATAAAAAAACCAAAACATTGTGCAACTTCAAAAAAAAGCTAGAGTTCTGCCCAGTAAAATTTTTTCTGTCTCTCATTCTCTTTTCTAAGCACCTTCTTTGACTGTCCTACCCAAATACTATGCTGCTTGTTCCTCAGAATACCATCTCCCTCTGCTAGTTGGCAAGTGGCTTTTTTTCCTTTTGGCAGCTTGTTACAGTCTACACTTATATGAGTTCTCCAGGTATTTGCACTGACAATAAATAAATTAGCTGAATTTATAACATGTAATGCACATTAAAAAAAAACTATTGGGTATGACAACAACCATTAGTTATTCTTATAGACACTTCCATTATAAAGCTGTTACTTATCCTGTGACCTATTTTAGTGCAAGGTGTTACTATGTGCACTGATAAAATTATTTTAGCATCTAGGTCTTACAGCCCAACTGAAGTACCATTGTTAGGAGCAAGCCTTTCTACTTTTAGATCCTTATCCAAAACCTACTGAAGTCAATGGCAAAACTCCCAGTGATCTGAATAGGCCTCAGGATTTAGAAAACTGAAAAATGAAGAACTTTTCCTTTCTAGTGTGAGAAGAAAAAATAGATTTGCTATAAAGTTGGGTATTCTAATATGGTAGACACTTATTTTAAAAACAATGAAGGGGATAGTTCTGGGTAGAAGACCCAGGAAGGCAGCTCTGTGGAACTATTTGATTGTGCATTTAACCTAGATCTGGTACATCAGATAGGTTGTAATTTGTTTTTTATCTGGGAGGAGGTGGGATGAAATGGTGGAGTAGCATTTCCACTTTGATTTCTGGTTTAAACCTAATGTTTAAAACAAGTGGCCTTGCATTGACAGCAGCATTTCTATTCAGGCAGCAGTGAGAAAGTCACTTGACTTCATGCTTGTTATAAACTGCCTGATTCCATCTAAAATCTTCATTCCACAGGTGCTAATGACCCTCTCTCTTTTTTAATGCTCCTGGTAATGTGACTTCTATTTTGGAGCCCTGTAGACTGTCCACGTAGCTAAAAACATTAACTCAGATGAATGTTAACTCAGGTGTGGAAATAACTTTCAGTGAAGCATTGGATATATTTTCAAGATGCTCAAGAAGGCTTAATTTTGTTTTATGAATCTGAAAAAGATGCACATTTAATTCTAATGACTACAGGACTAAAGAAACATTTTTTATTATTTTGTCTAATTTGTTGTGTTTTCTAATATGCAATGAGTGATATAGCAAATTAATGCACATTCCAATAAAGTTATGTTTTTGCTTCTATCTTTCACTGCATAATATAGCCTTAGGCCTCTAGCATATTAATAAAGCTTTTTATCCTTTTTACCTGAATAAAAATGTGTGTTGTTATATGTATGTAGGCAAGGTTCTTTGACTAGATTTGATATCTTTTATTAGACCAACTGAGTAGCTGGAAAAAAGTTCTTAGCAAGCTTTTGGGCACTGTCACCCTTCTTCAGACATAGGGAGTCTGTTGGTCTGAGACTCCAAGAAATGAGAGAAGCTAGAAGTGCGGTAGGATGTCACTGAGGATCATTCTCATAATCCTACAGTATCCCCACCCAAAATATTTGAAAATAAAGATG
This sequence comes from Caiman crocodilus, assembly GCA_030014935.1. Lineage (NCBI taxonomy): Eukaryota > Metazoa > Chordata > Crocodylia > Alligatoridae > Caiman > Caiman crocodilus. The sequence continues at coordinate 22,710,842 of JAGPOW010001327.1, forward strand.
ATGACTTCATGCAGTGCCATAGCTGACCCCATGTTCACTGAAGATAAAAAACTAGGAACCAGCCATACTTAAAGAAAGGCAAAAACACAAAGGTGATGTATGGAAACTGTGTGAACCAATATGGATAGCCAAAAGGATACGGGCAATTTTTGGCTACTTACCCACAAGTCACATGCCACAGAGTAGGAGGATAATAGTTCTAAAGCAACAGAACCTAAATATAACATTCAGTTCTGGGCACCTAAGTACCAGAAACAGTTATTGCGAAGTTAAGCAAAGGACAGGATGTAGGAGTGGGGGCTTGATGTGTTGTTTTTTGAAGAAAAATTATATTAAATATTATGGGTGTACAAAACAGCCATATTTGATTTGGATTCAGATTCTGCTCGATTTGGGGACAGTGATTCAATTCACTGATTCAGATCACTGTCCCAATTCGATTTGGCCAAATCCAAATCTGAAGCTTTGATTCCAATTTGGAGAATTAGCAATTCAGCCATAGACACAGCTTTATATGTTTTTTCTACATAACTCAAGGTTCCAGGTGCAGCTCATGAATGCTGAGACGGTGGGACAGATGGAGCATCCCACAGGAGCACAGGTTCCACCCCCGTGTGCTCAGCAGCAGACTTGGATGTGGATTGGAAGTATTTCGGGTCCACTTCTGGGTCCACCAACAAGTGTGTGTTGGTCCTGTGCCCTCCCCAGCTCAGCGATCAGATGTGGGGGGGACCCTGGTACCCCCCCAGTCCCAGGAGGCACCAGTCACCAAGCCAGGGGTAGGAAGGGGGTCCCTTGCACATTCTGCAGCTGATCTGGAAATGGATCGGAAGTGTTTGTGGTCCACTTCTTTGTCTGTTGCCAAGTGCACCAGGGACCCCCCTATACTCCCATGGGATGCTTCATCCACCCCACCATCTCAGCAATCCGAAGCTGCCTGGTACCTGGAGGTATGTATAAAGCTGTGTCCATGTCCAAATGTCCAAATCATCATCTCTCTCGGAATCTCTCTGAATTGAATTGGAGGCTTCCAATTCAATTTGGGGAGATTAATGGGTCTCCTGATTGGATTCAGATTTGGAGATTTGGCTTCTGAATCAGGTCAAATCTCCTCCAAATCAAATCAGCGACCAAAGCTTTGCACAGCCCTATTAAATATCTGTCTATGAATAATGATGGCAGTAGAAAATATTTGACAGGTATTTCTAAAACCAGTATGTAACATAAAATGATGGAATTAATAAAAGGGAGTCGGTCAGCTGAATATAAAAAAATGCTCCCAAGTGTTCTTTTTTGGGATGTGGGAAGTGGGGTTAGTGCCATCCCATAGCACAATGAAAAACTAACTTTAAAACCACTAATACAATTACTGTAACTGGGAGATGGACTGGATGATACCAATAGCTTCTCCACCTCTAATTTTTTGTTACTGGTAAAACACTTCCAATAAATAAGACTTTATGCCAAGAGAAAAAAATACTATGTAATACTTGCCTACACTTCCCAGTCAGTCTATGAAGTTGATATTAAGTTGCAACAGTTTCTTTTTCATGGAACTAAATGAGAGATTCTGAGTAGCAGACTAACTGTTCTGGACAAACCATTCCTCTCAGATGATGCGTGTGCAAATGATTAGGCAGGAGAATGCAAAAAAGAGAACACATATGTAGTATGTGTATATCACTATTGGGGAAAACACATTCTTCTTCTTTTTAAAACACTTCCTTGCACTGAACTCACTTTTTTCCCCCATGCAGAGAAATTTTACCCTTGAGTTATTTCTAAAAGATGGGAAAACATAACGGACAAATGCTGCCTTGCATAAGGAATTCACATGTGCACTTAAATCATTTATATTTTACTTTTTTAGGATGCAATTGTGAATTATGTTATTTTGCATTTGTAATTAGAGGTTGAAACAGATGGTAATGACTTGGTTTAAAGTGATATACTAGACTATGAGACTTGGTGCAGTAGGCCTCTTATTTTATTGAAATTCTGTGGAAAGATACAGCATCAAGAAACAGTCCAGTAGCAGGGGCCTTGCTACCCCATTAAAGACTGCCCCAAAAAAGAACTGAACCTCTAGCATATTAATAGATATTTGTGGAAACATGGAAATCTATTGTTTCATTACAAAGGGGTTCATTGCAATGGGGTCCTCTGTAACAAGATCCCATATTGGGCATTTGGATGATATTCAGATTTGAAAGCATCTAACACAGAATATTTAATTGATTAGGGAAAAGTGACATTTTTAGGGCTTATAAAATTGCATAACTGTTTCTGCAGGGCCATCAGTGCTGGGAATTTTAGGCAAGCAGAGGGCACAGGAATTGAAAAGTACAAAAAGGGAGCCAAATTCCACTGCTGTTATTCTACTACAGTGAGTGAAGGTATACCAGTAAAAAAGTCTAAGCCAGCATGATTGGTTCAGATCAAGATCAGTTGCAACAGGAATAAAAAGTCATTATTTCTTACAGCTTTTCATACCCCTTCTGAAAGTGAATTGGTACTCATAGTCCATTCTTTATGTACCCATGTCCACATTACTAAATATACCAGCACAACTGGCATTATTTTAGTGACCTCAGCAGAGAATCTGAGACTGAATGTTCATGGAGACTGAAACACATCCGTGTGATATGAAAGAGAGAAAAAAAGAGCAAAAATAAGCAAGACAGAGAATTGTAACCCTAATTCCCAGAGTTAAAGACCTTTCCTGAACCATCTGTCTCCCATCAGGCAAAGAACCTTTTCATTTAGCAAAAGGGGAGGAAGTATGAGGAGGAGAGAACACATATTAAATCTCTATGTCTAGTGTTTATAATCACATTTAATTCCAATTGCTCCATTTAGTTTTCCATAGTAACCTTTGGAGGAAAATATTCAGCAATTTAAATTAAGCAGAATCGTAAAAACAGTCAAGCCTTTTCCATATATTAAATCATTTATTTGTAGAACATAAGATGCCAAAATATATTTAATGTAAAACAACACCGATCTAAAAACAAATCCTTAATTCCAGTTATTAGGGGTGTGCAAAATGGGAAATATTCAACTTGGATTCAGATTCAGCCCAACATGGGGACAGTGATTCGATTCGTTCATTCGGATCACTGTCCCAAATTTGATTTCGCCGAATCCAAATCTGAAGAGTTGATGCTGATTCAGAGGATCAGTGATTCAGCCATAGACACAGCTTTAAATGTTTTTCTACATACCTTGAGGTACCAGGCATGGTTTGTGAATGCTATGATGCTGGGACAGATGGTGAATTCCACAGGAGCACGGGGTGGGGGCCTGCATGCTTGGTGGTGAACCCAGAAGTGGACTGCAAATACTTCTGGTCCACTTTTGGATCTACCAGAGTGTGAGGTGGAGGCTCCCCTGTGCCCCCCTGATTCAGTAATCAGCCATGGGGGGACCTTAGGTGCCCCCCCAGACCTAGGAGGCACTAGTCACTGAGTCGGGGGGCCATCGGGGAGCCCCCAATGCACTCCCCAGCAGACCCAGAAGAGAACCAGAAGTGCTTCTTGTCCACTTCTGGGTCTGCTGCTAAGTGTGTTAGGGAGCCCCCCATTCTCCTGTGGGACGCTCCATCCACCCCAGCATCTCAGCATTCACAAGCCACCTGCTACCTTGAGGTACGTAGAAAAAACATTTAAAGCTGTGCCTATGTTCAAATCACCGAATCTTTCCAAATCTCTCTGAATCTAATCGAAGGGTTCAAATTCAATTCGGAGAGATTAAAGGGTCTCCCGATTTGATTCAGAGATTTGGCCACTGAATTGGGCCAAATCTCTGCTGACTTGAATCAGGAGCTGAAGCTTCGCATAGCCCTACCAGCTATGTCAGTTCCCCACTTACAGCAAGAATGCTTGCCTTTGATTTTTAAACAAGTTTGAAAATTGCTTTTTAGTCCCTGTGGAGATCACCTATAGAATGTAATAGATATTAATTGGATTCTATGGTTTGTGTAAAGTCAAAGTTGTGATGAACCAAGAAAAATGTGAGGGGTAAGGATTTCCATGGGTGATATCTTATATTGGATCAACTTTTTATTTGGGAAGTATACAGACAAGCTTATGGGGATGAAGGACCCTGCAGAGGACCTGAGAAATGATATTTCATCCCCAAAAGTTTGTCTGTATCCCTCCTAACTATACAGTTTATTCTATCCTTTCTAGAAGTATAATGACCTACCCTACCCTACAGAATGTTATAGCACAAAGGTCCACTGAAGTTAATGTAGTGATTCCACTTTATTACAGCAAACTTTGGATTAGATACAAGTTTCTATTACATGTTGTAGCATAGTTTTAGGAGGTGGAGGAAGGGGAAACAACTGTGGATAGATTTGCTGTCTTCTGTTAAATTCTCTAGGACCCTCAGTGCCTTAGACCCCAACAGGGAAACGTGGGATTAACTCGGGACATCTCTTTTCTAGCATTTCCTCATGACAGGATGGCCTTTTGGCATCACTTGAATTAGCCTATATTTCCTGATTAGTAAACCTATATCTCCTGATTATTTTTCTTGTTTCCTAACCACAAGGCCAACTTTCTCTCATTTCTTTTCTACAGAAATCAGTCTTACTGTTTCCTTGGACTTCTTTGGAAATTCTACCTCCATAGTTGGGTGTTTGTTTAATAGCTTCTTAGGATGTTAAAAACATCAGATGAGTGAGAAAAGCGAAGGACAGAAATAAAACGTTTGTAGATCTCAGTTTATATGAACCATCTACCAAATGTCACTGAAAGCTATGTTCCTTGACAGTTGTGCTGACAATAGTACAGCTGATAAAAATCTGTATATGGAATTGCTTGTTGAGCAGATTCAGTGCCAGCTCCTTGGATAGCTTTTCCAGTTCAGTCTTGATAACTCACCAGCTTTTGGAAGAGGTACGTATTTTCCCATCAAAATAAAAGTGTTTCACTTCTACATCTAACAGAGTCTCTTTCTGTGGTGTTTAGAATCAGGGTACATACATCAACTAAATCCTGAAAACAGGTCCTTAAGGTCAATCACCCTTCCAACATGCATATGTAAAATCCCTCAGAGCTATCTGAGTTTACCACTGAGGCAATTAGACGAGCTCTCATAACAACAGAGTTTCTTCAAGTTTTATCATTTTTGCTGCTTTAAAATGACAAGATTTTTGACTGAATTACCAGATAGGACAAACACACCTCTTTTTTGAAAACCAAACCACTCATTACCCACTTAGGGCTAAATGTTAGCTACCACAAGTGTATCTCTTTTAACTTACATATTCCAATTCCAAGATCCGTACAAAGAACAATAATAAAGACTCTTTTCCACTTTGACAGAAGGTTTCTCTGACTTTGCTGGGGTCTTTGTTTCTAAGAGCCTTTCTAACAAATGAAATATACTCTGCCTACTCTGAGGGGTTAAAATTGCCTTGGATTTTCAAAATCTGGCTATTTCTAAGTAAGTTCTTCAAAAAAATTGAATTCCAGGTTTTCTAAGTTCTTTTGCTGTGCAGATATTCACAGTTCTTGAAATTTACTATTTAAAGGATGCCATGAGGGCAGTGTTTGCGATTTTTTTAAACCTAAGCTTAGGGCTCAAATCTGAGAGATGATTTAAGTTAACCTTCACTGAGCCTGTGTCCCATATTCCCCTTTAATGTAGGATTTGATTTTCTAGAATACTTTGTTTTGCTTAAGTGTGTAAAGTTAAGTGTGTTACAGTTAAGGTGCAAGGATATTTAAGACACTTGTTGCGCTTCTCAAAGCACCCTGCAAACTAAGATGAGGTACAAACATTACATATAAACAGGCATAAATGATCAGAAAATAGTCTGAACTTATAACAGAACAGAGGTTCAGTGCACAACGTAGACTGGTTTAAAAATGGCAGAACCCAGTCTAAGATAGATCTGGATGGATGTAGTATCAGATTTCATCAGTTTATGATAAACCAATCTGTTGAACTTCTGTCCCAGATAGCCTCCTGATTCAAGTTAGAGCACAGTCCCCAGCATCCCAGGTTGCTTTGTGGGTCCCCACTAACCTGCTTTGCAAGGCGGACAGGTTAGCTTCTGCCCATGCTCATCTGCTCCAGCCAAGTGCCAGGCCTGCCCTTCCTCTGAGCAGTCACAGATTTGAAGCAGCAAAGCCTCTGTTCCCAAGCCCTGTATCCTGCTAGCACCTGTCAGCCAGGCTGGGCAGTGGGGGAAGGGAGCGGAGCCCCTCCCCCGCCCCCCCAGACAGCACACCTGGGCAGGATCAGCACTTGGGGGGAGGGCATGGAGCCCTTGTTGCATGGCCCCTCCCCAGACGTTCTGGTTGGGTCTGGGAGGTGGGATCCACATGGTGGAGACATCTGTTTTCACCCCTCCCCCTACACTGCCACTGGCCATTGCTGGGGATTGAGTCTATGCTCTCTCCCCCAACTCACTGCACCAGCTAGGAAGGGGCTGGGGGCATGTGCCTGGCAGCCAGCCAGGGATGGCCATTGCTTGGCTGCATTCGGCTGCCCTCCACAGTCTCTGGCATGCTGGGAGGTATACAAAAGTGATCCCAGCTTAGTGGCTTTGGTCAATGCAGGCATCTGCATGCCCCCCTCAAAGGGTGAACATGTATTCTGTTCAGTCCTAATTCAATCTACATAGTTTGGAGAAATCCACAAAGGTTTGATCAATTTTACCTCTGGCTTTTTGAATGTCTGTACCTACCTTAAGTAAAATCTTATAATATAATTCAACTTTAGGAGAGAGGTATAGGAAGATTGAAGTCACACAAGTCTTTCACAAATCTGGTATAGATCCCACTTCTCCTTAATTTTCAACTCTATATTACTGTCACAAGATTATCTTCTAATCATAGATACATTTTTATGTGTCATTGGAAGGTAAGAGCAATTGATGACTATTTAAATACATTTTTAAAACATTGATTTTTTAAAAAAATAAATGCATTTTACTTTTCAAAATACATCTAATTAAATGAACAGCTATTAAGGCCTTGCAATAATCTTACTACACTTATTAACATGCTATAATAGAATTCAAATAATTCAGTTTAAATTAAATATACTAAGCAAGTCATGAGTATTTGTTTAAAAAAAATAAACAGACTTTCCAAAAAGCCAGAGTTTCCAAGGGGGTATGCCACTTCACACTTACTGTACATCAAGAGTGCCTACATGGAAAAATATGTTTTATAGCTAGTGACCTGTAAATTCACATCCTAGCTAACTTTCCATGTGCAGATCAATCTACATGCCAATTTATTAAACCATATCCTGGTGTCTATAGGTATTCCCCATCAAGCATTTGCTATGATGCATTCTGTTCAAATGGTAAGCCACAGCTCATGGATAAGCTATTATTATTGAACATCATCATCATAAAATAACAGGACTATATACTGTTCTAATATTTACATTTATATTAAGGATGACATTTTACTGGTCTGACAAGCTAATGATGTAAGGGCCAGATATTGCTATCCTAACTCCTAATAAATAGTGGTATTAATTAAGGAGTAAAGTTCTACTCATTGGCTCATTGGCTTATCTACACAAGATGCTTACTGTGCAGTAACTTGTTACTACTGTGCGGTAGCGTCACATGGCATGAACTGTGACACAGCATTACTGCACAGTAGTAACAAGCTACTGCATGGTAGTAATGAGATACTGCACAGTCAGTGCCACCAGGAAGCTGTGCAGGGACACTACTGTGCTGTAATGCTGATTACTGTGCAGTCATTTAGTGCTTGGGTATGCAAGTACTAAATGACTGTGCAGTAACAACTGTTCAGTCAGTATCTCATGTAGATACGGCTATTGGGCGCATCTATTTGTTCATTAATGCTCTGTAATTATGGTGCATTAAGTTTAGTACCTGTAATTACTTAAAAGATTAAATTTGATTAAACTGGGTGCATCTACATGTGTGCTTTATTGCAGAGTAGATTAGCTCCACAGTAAATGTCATCTTCTATACATGCACTGGCGTTACGGTGTAATAAATTGATTCTACTGTAATATAGTACTGACAGAACTATTATACAGCAGAGTAATTACTTACACTGAAACTCAAGTGTAGATGGTGACTGAGAGGGGGCCAAACCCCTGCCAGCTACTTAGCCACATGGCTCCATAAGATCAGCACCCTCATGCTCCGGCCAGTTCCTTTGCCACCCAGCACCACCTCCTGGAGCCCACCCCCCCGTGTTCCCTGCCAGTCCAGGCCTGCTCCGCCCCAGCCCAAATTGCTGCTGTCCTGGGCTTATGTGTAGCTGTTTCGACTAGGAACAGTTTATTCCATCTCAGACAGCTCCAGAGTTTTTTCCTGCACCTCAATTTCATGTGTAGATGCATCTCTTGTGCTTGAGTTTGATGTAGCTAAATAAAGAAAATGGCCATTTGGAGATGGGGATGCAAGATAAGGCGGGATACGAGGTTTAGAGAGATTTTGAAATCTCTTACATAGCAGAGAAACAATGGTAGATGGTAAGCTCACTGGGAGGGCCTTGTTACATGGTCAGTTTAGGTGACTTTTGCAGCTCTTAAAGTTTGGACTGGCTGCATGTTAATTCCTTTTAACTGGCTTAAAGCACTGACTATTTGCCTTAAATTTACACCAGTCCAAGGTAGGATTACCTGTAATCCACCTAATTTTGCTCCTGTTCCATTACCACATGGCCACCTCCCACACCTATTCCACCCAAATTGAAGTCCTACAGTATCCCAGAGTGCTCTCAGCTCCAAGGGGCCTGATACATTTTTCTCTAGCGCTTAGGCAGCACCTGCCAACCCACACCCTGCCAGGTGGGCTGCGGGCCTTCTTTCCCTAGAGCACCTGGCAGCTGTGGTCCAGGTGCACTGCTCAGACCCCAGAGCATACCGCTGCCAGGCAGAACAGAGTCAGTCTGGGCACTTAGAGGGGGTAGAGGGTAGGGGAGTGCCTCACACCACTGCTTAAACTGGCTCTGCTCTGCCCAGAGGGAGCAGAGGAGACCTGGTCCAAGCAATGGCACGAAGCATTGCCCTCCTGCTGAGTGCTCAGACCAGCTCTGTTCTGCCCAATGGGAACAGAGTCCATCTGGGTCCTAGTTTCTAGTCCTGTGTATGCTTACCAAGCCCCTAGTAGCAAGTCACAGCTCAAGCAGCTGCAGGTGAAGGACAGTCGGACATGGTTTTTCACCTTAAGGTGTGACTGCTCCACTAAATTGAACAACACTAAGACAATTACCATTTGTTTGGCTTACAGACTAAGGTCTAACACAGGGGTTGGCAACAGTTTAGGACAGAATGCCAAAAAATGCCTGCAAGCTCAGCTTGTAAGATATTGGTGGGCCAGGAGCGGATGTCAGGGAAGCTGCGAGGGGCCCAATCCTTGCTGTGGCAGTGTAGCCCTGACCTCTGCCCTGCCATCTGCCCAAGGTGCATGTGCCAAGCAAAATGCCTTTGCTTGCCACATTGTGACACCTGTGCTGGGGTTGCCTACCCCGGTCTAAGAAGTCCCTGATAGAAAAAGGAAGGGAAGATAAAGGACTACAGTGGGAGACACTGAAGGACCCTGAAATGTTATTGCCATTCTCCCTACATGTGCTTCTCTCTCCATAGCAGCACCTTTTTTAGCTCTACATCTTCTGGCAGATATCATGGAAGCTTTCACGTTACTAGACATATTGCAACAAGAGGAACATCATTGTATCCCTTTGACATTGATACTGATTGCAGGCTTTCCATAACTGTCACAATATCAACCGCATGTTTTCTCATGCATGCTGTTTGAGCTGACAAAACTTTGTCAGTTTTAGTTATTTAAATGTTGCTAATTTTGATGAGGTACTATTAATAAACTGTTTTAGCACAAGTACATGTTCTGTCAAAGAGCAACAAGCTTTCATTCAGAAGCTCTAGAGCTCTTTATTAGAGCTCACTGGGAATTTTCTATCAAAAGTATTTTTCAGTAGAGAAAGCCATTTTTTGCAAATTTGAAATTTTCTTCAAGCTGAGGTTGCCAACGTTTTCCAGTTTTCCATCAGTAAAAATATCAAACCAAATATTTGTGCTATTTTTAGTTCAATTTGCCTCTCTATAGTTTTGAACTATTGCACTTTTGGTTCAATACACCAGCACGTGGGGCTATAGTTCCCCACAGGAGCTAGAATTCAGTTGCTTTATACATCCATTCTTTGTCATGGAATGAGCCTTCAGCTGGACTACATCTTCCAAGATGCTGAACAGTCTCCTCTTTGCCTTCCATGATGCAGGGGCCAGGGGCACTCAAGTGTCAAACTAATTTGAAAGAACTCATTTAATTTTAAAGCAGCAACCCAATGTATCCTGGCATTTTCCCATGCAATTTTTTCAGACTTTTTCAATCCATGAAAAAATATATTTCAATAAAAGGACATGAAATTTAATTGGAAGGATTGTAGAAACAAGCACCTTTTCTCAAAACATGCAATCATCTAGTGAATTTCTTATTGCCACTAGAGATGATTGAAGCAAGAGATTGGTGCAATTATAAAAATGTACCATACCTTTATAAGGACAGTGAAAACAGCATCTACCCAGTTACGTTATTTGAAAATAGCTATAAAACCCATACTCCATGGAAGAACCAAACACTAACTGATGGCAAACTTCTGTAAATATATTATTCCCAAGTAGCTACTGTAGTTATTCTTCAGTCTTCTGCAGCGTTTTACATCTTACTGTATTGTACAGACCTGTGATCTGAGCTGATATGACATTTTGTATATATTGTATTTGCTCACATACATACATGGATACATATGTAGAGTTTAGAGAGAAAGAAAGATTTTCCTTGAAAATTAGCCACTTTCAGAAAAATTAATTGGTATATAAGACTGTACCTACACCAAAGTCCACCTGGTCTGATTACTTGGGTTTGCAGAACTTAATTCACTTCCTTTAAAATATGATATAATGTTGTTCTCAGTACCCAATGAAATTTCTGCTCTACTCACACCAATTTAATAAAATGCATCTGTAATATATCATAGATGTGTTGTCCCCCCTGCTGGACAAGTCATATACAGAAGGGAAAAAGAGAAGTGTAAGATAAAGCAACCTTCTCTTGTTTCTTTAGTTTAGGTAGCCTTCCTGTGCTTTTACAGTTTGTAAGTTAGAAAGTACTTGCTGCATTGCAGGTTGAAAATATCTTTCTCTTATTCCTGTTACCAGGTTCATTTAAAAAGCCAAATCTCTCAACCCACAGTTGCCTCTTTCAAATGAGGATTAGCATGACATTTGGTCCCAGTGCTTTGGACAGAAGCTAAGGTGACAAGAGTCCATGGTTTCCTGTTGTTTTGGTTTTTCCTCCTGGGACCTTATTCATATTTTAATTAGATAACTTATTTACTGAGTCATCTAATTTACTGCACTGCTTCACGATCTCACATGGCAATAAAGGGGATGGTATTGGAAAAAAATGACACGGTGTGGATTATTTTGTTTACAGAACTTTCTTGCACCCCAAATATGGTTTCAATTTTCTCTTTGAAATTTAGATCAAACAATGCTGTCAGCATAGATTCATTTCTCCTGAATGTTTCTCTTTTAATATTCTGGAGTCTGCACACAGTTTGAGGGCCATGTCTTTTGAAAGCACTGCCACAGAAGTGCCCTTTTTCTAAGATGAGGATTTGTGTCTACCAAAGGAGTACATGAATATCTCATGCGGTATATACCATTGGCAGTCTTACAGCATAGATACCACCAATGGGTAAAGTGAGAACACTTAACTGCTTATCAGATATGAATTACAGTAACACAAGTTTATTTTGTATATTTAATCAAAACCTAGCCAGCAGTAGCCTACATTTTTTTTTCATGCATGTGTGAAAAAGGAGGCCTTTGAAGTCTAATCCAAAGCTCATTGGTGGCAACAGAAGCCTTTCCACTAGTATCAATGGACACTGATTTTCTGCCTGTAGTTCTAATGCAGGGATGCCTGACTTCTGTGCAGCTGGGGTCCATATGCTACTCAGTCCACATACCGTAGGACTACCCCTCTGGGATCCTTCCACTCCATGGACTGTGCCAGTGCCACATGCACCTCTGTCTCCTGTCATGCAGGCTGCACAGAGTCATGTAAACCTTTGCTCCCTGTCACATAGACTGCACTGATGGTTCATGGACCCCAAGGGCCTTTCCTGCTGCCCAGCCAGGGGAGAGTTGGCCTCTAGTTGGACAGTCCTGTTGTAATTAACCTTGGAGGAAAATACTCTAACTTAAAGGACTACTTTTATCAAATTCCAAAATAGAAACACTGCATTAGTTAAGAGCATTGAAGTACTGATTTACTTCAGTCTTGTATGCATAGGCTTATTTTTTATTGTATTGTGTATTGTCCATGTATACTGTGGTTCAGGTCCTAGTCAACCAATTAAGTGTATAAGTAGGTCACAGATGCTTAAGGCCAGATCCTATTCCATCTCTTATGTGCCTAAGTGGACTTGGGCACCAAAGTACAGTTAGTCCACCCTGCTTGAATGTCTTAAAAAAACATTAGTGCATACACAGGTGAGCTAGCACTGATGTACACCCAGGAATGAAAACAAAACCACTAGTTCATATACATAGGAAATTATTTCAATCATTCACACCTGTAGACTTCAAATTTTCATACATCTGAATTTTTTTCCTCAGAATTTAAAACAGTTTACATATAGCAGTGAATACAGTCTGAATGAGGAACTTCATATTTATTCTAATGTGATATATTTTAAACCAGCTGCTCAACTCTTCCAAAATTCTGCATATAAATAACTTTTACAGTCTTTGACAAGTGTAAAATACATATGCAAGTTATTACTCTGGAGATGCAGAATTTGATGCATCACTATTTTGATCAGGCCTCTAAAACAGTGGTTTTAAACCATTTTTGTACCTGTACCCATTTTCAAACATTAATGGCCAGTCCTGACCCAGTGCCCTCACTCCAAACCTGCTGGCACCTGCTGCCAGCCCCACAGGGTGGAGTGGATCAGGGGGAGGGGAAGGGCACGGGAGGCCCCAAGCAACCTCTTGCAGGCTGGAACTCTGCCAGCCTGCAAGGGAAAAGCCGCTGTTTCCCATGTTTCTCTCCTTTAAATGATAATCCATTTTTAAAATGTATTGATCCATTTTTAAAGTTTGTCCACAACCTTTTCACATATTCTTGCAACCCACTTTTGCGTTGTGACCCATAGATTGAGAAACACTGCTCTAGACCAAGAAAAGGTAACCTTAACATTCAGTAACATTAATATTTGACAACATAGCCACTACCATATCACTCACACATTCAATAATCTGCTAACACATGTCTACATTTTATATATGTTTATGTAGTACTTTATATGGAAATGCTTCATTGTTGCCCGCAGCAACATGTGGCATTTCTTCAAGAACGTTTCAGCACATTTTAACATGGCTTCTTCAAATCTGTTTCTAATTGTGAGGATTCAGGTTTACAAATGTTATCACTGCTCAAGCAGATTAATTTATTTAACTGTTTAATGTGCACGCTCTAGGCATTTTTACAAAACTTGAAATATACAATACAGCCCTAAATATAGAAAATAAAATGGCCTACTAGATCAGATTTAATGTTGGGTAAGTCAGGGCAGCTTCAATTAAGCCCTACATGTCTTTTCATTATAGCACCCTTTTGTCCAGATCTTTTGTAAGGAATACTTGGAACGAATTAATTTGACTGTTGTGTGCCTCAGTACTTATCCCAAATATCGGCAAATCTAAATGTCACCCTGTTAATTACAGCACCAGTGGTACTTGACTAAAGTGATTATCATGGGATGTAAGAAGGGAACATTTGGAGGGCAGGAAGTTTGTTGTCACAGAGAAGCAAGGTTCTGAATCCAAATATTGATTGCAACGTTTTTTGCTGGCTTCTTGTTCACTAGGAAATGCTTTCTGGAGTTTCTTGAAGACAAAGGGCTATATTCACAGAGGCGCCAAAAAATGCTGAATGACTGGTGGGATTTACAAAGGTGCTACCTGACTCTCATTGTTATTTTACTGGAACTTAGGCCAACAACATCCTTAGGCACCATTGCTAGTTTTCTGCTATGCATCTATCTGCTCCTTTGGTTACCTGAAGGTGGCTAAATACCCAATTCAGATGTATCTCGCAAGCAACCAATAGGGTTACCATATGTTCAAGTTTTCCTGGACATGTCTTCTTTTTGGGTCCTCCCATCTCCGTCCAGGTGGTTTCTTAAAATATCAGCAAATGTCCAGGAATTTGCTATGCCTCTGCTTTCCTGGCACTTCCCTGCTTACCCTAGCAAGGAGCTACTTGTAGCTGGTGGGAGATGGGGGGAGGGCATTTCTGATGGACACAGGACCATCACATGTGTCTGTGCATGGACCCACCAACTGCAGGCAGGTAAGTCAGGGGTTTGGAGGGCCAGGGCTTGGGCACTGCCAGGGGTGTGCACATGTATATATATGCACACGTGTGTGTGTGTGTGTGTGTGTAGGTAGGTGTGCGTGTGCCCGCGCATGCGTGCATATGTATATGTGTATGCACGTGCCTGCCAGGGCTGGGGCTGCAGGAGAGCAGGGAGGCAGGGGAGGTGCCTATCCCTCCAGAGGGAGAAGGGAGTGGGAGAGGTGTTCCTCATGGGCAGCAGGGAGCTGAGTGGGCAGCAGGGTTTGGGGAGTAGCGGGGCTGCAGGTCAGGAGTGAGGGGCACTGGCAGGGAGGGGGCCAGGGAGCTGTGAGTTGGGAGTGAGGGTCATAGGCAGAGCTGGGGGGGGCTGCAGTTTTGGAGTGAGGAGCACTAGCAGGGCTTGGGAGGAGGGCAGGCACTGCAGGTCAGGGGTGAGGGGTGCTGGCAGAGCTGGGGGGTTAAAGGCTATAGGTCAGGAGTGAGGAGAACCAGAGGGGTGGGGGACTGTGGGTCGGGAGAGCAGGGCACGGGCAGGGTCAGAGGTCTGTGGGTTGGGAGTGAGGCATATCAGATGGATGTTGTGGCGGGGGCTGCAGGTTGGGAGTGAGGGGCATCAGCATGGCCTGGGAGGCAGGGTACTGTGGGTCAGGAGTGAGGGGTAGCTGCAGGACTGTGGGGGTTGTGGCTTGGGAATCAGGGGCAGGGCACAGGCATATCACTGCCCCTCCACAATCATATTGCCCCTCACTACAGCATCCTCTTTTTTGAAACTGGATATATGGTAGCCCTCAAGTTCTGTAAATCTCACTCTTTCTTTTGTGACAAAAAATGCTATCATAGGAGGAATCACAGCTCAGTGATTTAAAGTACAGACAAGGGGTTAAGAGATATAGTATTATTCCTAGTTTTGCTCCTGATTTATTGCAAGGATTTAGACAAGTCTTTTGCCTTGATATGCCTGAATTTCACCATCTGCAAAATCTTATAAGGATATTGTGAAAATGTATTCATGTATTTTGTAAAATGCTTTAGAATGAGTGGATGACAAATACTGCATAAGAGAAAATTATTATCAGCAGTAGTCCTCTAGCCAGAGCTGCTTCATTTGAGTCCTTCCTTTTACTTTTATCAGCATATATTCTGAATGCAACATAATACCCTATCTCCCTTTATTTAAAGGCACAGTGCATTTTAATCACTTTGTAGTAGAAATCAACATGCTTCTATCAAAGTCTGTGAAAAAGCTGATATATTGAAACATAAATGTAATAAGATGTCAGTGCTAGAAAGATTTGACTCTTACTATTGGAAACATGGGTCAGTTTTTGTTCCCATATGTCATTTGAGTTCCCATAACTCCCATAAGGCATCTGAATTTGAATAAAATTAAATTAAAAGTAATTTAAATTAAACGAACACCTGTGTGTAACTACAGTTTCATGTTAGGTGCAGTTAGACTGTTCTATAGGATTGCAATCTAGTATTGCTAGATGATTTATTAATTAAATTACTGGGTCCATTTTGAGCAAAAAATTACTTGTTAAAACTCCTTTTTGCCTTCTTTGTTTCTCCTAATAGTATTTTTGATGCATCCTTGTTACCAAATGACTTATGGTTAGCATCTGCTTTCTTTATCCAGTAGCTGACTGAACTATTAAGATGTCTCTTACACGTTTATGACCTAGTAGATAATGTACATTTTTGGATTCACCCAACAAAGTCTGCCTTGTAAGACCTGTCGATATTAGGAGGTTATGATGTTAGATTTGGCTTAAGTGTCTAGAACCTTCAATTCAGGCGAAAGCTACCTCTCTCCTTCTAAACAAATATGACATGAATCATTTGGCAGCAACTCCTGGCAATTGGCTGATCACCTATTCCAAAACAAAGGGAAGCAAAAGAACATCCCATGTGTTTGACTAGAAAACAGACAGTACAGCTTTTCTGTAGTGCCCCATGTGTATTGCTGATTACATTTACCAACTAAAAAGAGCCACAGCAAATGTGCCAACCACAAAAGTTTTGTGCCAGAAACACCTAAGCAGCAGGTGGTGGGAACCTTCTCTTTGAAGCATCTCTGTTTGTTAGGGGTGGTCAAAACTACTGGGAGAATTTACAATCACACACAGCTTACTTTGTTTGAAAAGAGCAAATAACCTATCAAAAGACTGAAATCCTTTTTTACTTGTCTGCTTTCCTTCGTCCCCCATTGTTTATTCAGTTTTAGTCCTTTTGTTTCTTCTTCAGACATCTGTCCTCTTTGCCTGGATCACTGTTCAGAGCAGCTAAAGTACATATAACTATCTTGTATACAACACACTTTGATAGTTCACAATGAGACACCAAAGCTGAAATAAACAGACAGCCCAGAAAAAAAAATAAGTAAAAAACCCCAAAACTTAAATCCCTACTTCAAAACTTGTTTTGTGTTTTCGTATTTCTTAACATTATTTTTAAGTGTCTAAACCAGACCAATTATAGTCAGAAACTACTTCACTTAATCCATTCCTTTATCTCCTGGGAAAAATCACCAAAGCAATTCTCAAAATGTTTAAATCCCACAGTGTGCATAAAGGCAGCAAGTAAATCTGCTCCTTCCCAGGCAAACCTTAAGGATTTTAGTGGCATCTTTAATTAAACTAGCAAATAGGTTGGTTTCCCTTGTATTCTGACCAATATACTGTCAACAAGAAAAAAATTGAAAGGAAGGATTTGTACAGAAAAATAGCACCAGGAACATTTGTATAATCATGATCATGGACTGGAACAGAAATGCAATCAGGAATTATTAAACATTGTCAACTACTTCTTGGCAGCTTATTAGTAGGATAACACTCCTGTAGCTACAGTAAAGTTGGTTATGAAATAATTAAACCCCAAAGTCAGCAGCTGAACAAACAACAAAATGTACAAAGTGTGCAAAAAAGTCTATCTTTATGTCTATATCAGTGAAAAAATAAGTGCAGATTTAATTCCATAAGGTGGAATTACACCATCATTATTATTTGGTTGGTAATAAGCACAGATGGTTATGAGGAACATGTTCCCCAAACTATCCCTCTACTTGAAGCCAGAAAAACTTACAAAGGAAAATGCATGTGAAAGTTTACA
>JAGPOW010001327.1:22728761-22818132 GCA_030014935.1 Caiman crocodilus
TAAGATACCTGAAAACTACTATTTTTAAATGTAGGAAATTCTTGTGGCTGCTTTGTCATTCAACACTAATAAAATTAACTGCAGTGTGCAAACATAGATTTTTAAGACATTAAAAATATTAGTCCATTAAAAAGTTATACCTGATGGTACCAGAAAGCACCATTGATGATGTCATATCAATCTACTGTAGATTGCACCCCCAAAATACTTTCCTTCCTACATGGGGAAACTGATATTCCTATGGACGAGGAGGGTTATTATTGCTTGTAAAACCATGGTCCAGAAATTGTGCTCTCAGCTGTATGGAGGAAGGTTTTTATGATACTCAACTAGCAGAGATAGCAATTAACTAGAATGCTCAAGAGCAGAGAGCCTGACAATCTGATGAGTTATTCTTTTGAACCAGGGCAGCAACTCATGCATAAATTTTCTTGTAAACAATTATTACAGGAATGCACTGTAAACACAATTAATCATCTCAAGGTGTTATCTCTAGGTATTTTCCCCACAGATTATGTGCCACTTGCTCAATAAATCAAATTTTAACATAAAGACATCAATAGCTGGTAGTATTAATATTCTCATTCAGCTAAAGGTGGTTGGGCAGAATCATACATGATTTGATTACATTTTGAAAACATGGAAAATATTGTAGAAAGTAGGAAAAGGAAGATGTTAATTGTGAAATGTTGGACCAAAACAGCACTTGGGAGGAAGCATACAAATCAGAATATTGACTCAACTATGATTCAAATATGTTTCAATATAAAATGTATTCTTGCAGATCTGACTAGAGAATGGTATGGTCTATTTTGTTAATATGAACATTAGGGTTGTGGCATCTTACATAGTTTTTTCTCACAAGAGTGTTTTTACAAGAGACCTGCAATAACAACCTACATAATGTTTCCATAAGACTTTTTCACTCAAATACATTTACTTTCTTGTTCATAAATATCAGCTGGAGATTTGAGTAACGTGTAAAAGGAACAAAAACATCTAACTGTTTCATCTCTTATACTCCACAGTGCATTAGACAACGTGCATTCTAGCTTTATTTGAAAATCACCCCTTCAGAAGCCAAAGTCTGAGATCCCCTTGGGGATCATCATATGGACTTTGGCAGGAGTTGAGAGAAAGTGGTTCAGAGGAGCAATGAGGAGGACTACCAGGGCCAGGAGAGTGTTGGATTGGGCAAGAAGAAAACAGCTGAGAAGGCAGTTGGAGCACAGAGGAGGGGAGGAATATCACTGGAGGGTCAGAAGGGCTTCAGTGTCAGAGAATGCTGAGGAGCAGCTGCTGGGTGGCCTGGCAGCTTTGAAAGGATTTGCAAAATGGGGAGTATTTGAGAGGAATGGAAAAGATATCAGAAGGGATTAAAAAAAAGTCTGTGGAGAGGGCTGCAGGAGGGTTAGTGGATTATGAAGGAGGAGCAAAAGACAGTGCAGGAAAGCCCAGCAAGTAACATGAGGGGTGGAAGAAGCAAAAAAGAATTGGCACCTGCAATTTGTACTAATAATATGTGTTCCACACAACATAGGTGTTCATGCTTAAAGTTGGGGAAATGTTTGCTGGGTGGCAAACAATGAGTTAAATATTTCCCAGCTCAAGAGAGGAAGTACATGAAGAAGGGATTAGTGTAGGCAACTGATTTAAATAGGATGGTACCAAATGTAAGTCAATGCCGAATTAACCCTTTTGGGTAACCTACCAGGGGTTATTTAAAAGTAAGTTACAAAAAGGTGGAAATTCAGTTTTATCATTTGGCCTTCTTTTCTGGGACTGCTTTTGTTTTGTTTTTGTATTTGCCTTTTGTGCCTTGTATACAAAAGTCATATAATTTATAAGCCAACTTTAGAAATTCACTCATCGTGGTCCCACATTGCTCTTGGTTACTTGTTTCTTTACAATATCCTAATTATCCAAGGATAGGATAGTGTTTATAGAGTTTTTTAGGTCCTGATTGAAAGAGAATATTTTATTTTGTTTTCTGCAAGTTGTGGAAGATAAGAGCCCTGAAAGATAAATATAAAAGAGTGCCCAGCCACATTGTCCTCATTTCAAACACAGTCAGCATGCATTTGCTTCTGCAAGTATTATTATTTGGTAGCATGATTCAGTTAGTAAACTGGTGATTTCTTTGGTTGTAACAAGGTTTTGTGTCCAGTGTAAGATATCCATTTTGCAGAAAGTAGAATAAAATAGATTCCTGGGCCAATGAAGTTGAGGTTATTAAGCTGATAGTGGTCTATGAGAAATATATGGGTTTGGGATATACAAATGTTACTGCCAAGACAACATTTACTGATTAAGCCTGGATAGAAAAATGGTGTGAATGAGAACATAATTAAAAGACTGCATCTCAAATGAGATGTCACAGCAATTTGTGAAGTCTTCTCTGAATCCAAAATACTGTGTCTCCAGTTGCACCTGCAGGTAATGGGCTTCATGATGAGCTATCAAAGATCCCATATCATAATTGGTACAAGATTTATCATATACAATCTACATTATGTCAGGAAGCACAAGATTATGGTTTTGGATCTTCTAGGGTATAAGTTACCAGTACAATCACACTAGTCTCCTGTGATGGATATTTTCAAATTGGGCAAAAACAGGTCTTAATTGAGTGCATGCATCTTTATACCTTATTCTTATACTTAAAAAAATATTATTAAACCATTACTTTCACCTCTAGGAGGCATAATCATATGTAAATTGTATTGTTTCCAAGGAGTCTGGGATGTGTAAAAGTCATCACTTGTTCAAACAAATGGGAAAAGCCTAAAATAGATGTGCAAACCCTGGCACACAAAAAAATGAAGGCCACATTTTGGAAGTTTGCCCCTTTATTTTTCCAGAAATTACTATACAGCAAACATTATCTTACAGATCTTTGGCAATGTCAGGTTAGATAGTAAGAATCCACAAAACATTAACAAAGCGGATCAAAGTATACTTGACGAGCAACCTCAGTTCAGTATAATGAGCTCTTATCATGCTAGTATCAGAAACCATTAATATGCTGTACACAACAGCTCTAAACAATCTCCACCTTTTTAGGGGAATAAAATAACTATCAGTCTGGAGCAGATTGAGAGGTTTTCTTCTTATCAATGGATTCATTTTCTTTTAGCGCCTGGTGAATTTCTAATAGCTGATGATTTCCTCTAAATCTATGCCCATCCCATTTATAGTTTGTAGCACTGTATTATGCTGAATTTACACTCTCAATGAACATTGCTGAAGGGCCTCATTAACTTGAGCAAGTGGTGAATTTGTATTTTTCAAAACGCCACTTTTCTCTCAAAGAACTCGAACTGACAGTGGCAGTCAAGTACTTGACTAGCTAGTCTGGCAGCACAGAGGAGGCAAGTCCATTTATACCTTTCTGTACAAGTTTGGGAACGTTGGGAAGGTTAGTACAATAATACAGTGTGATTTTATTTATAAAGCTTTTTGTACTACTGATCTACGTGTTAAAAATAAGTAGGAACACATAAAATGGAAACGATATATTAAAAGGGAACTATGAATAAAAGCTTGAAATGCTTGCTCAACTCTTACTCAAGCAGATCTCCCTGTGAATTCATTAGTGATTTTGCCTCAGATCCTAATTTTCAGTTTGTTTGTCTCAGATCTTCAAAACAGATCAATAGTTTATGTATCTATAACCTATGCTGGCATGTTAGGCCAGGTGATGCCCAGATTTCAGGTTCTCAGGCTGCCAGTGGCCCTGCAAGCCCCAGTAGGCAGATCTGCTGACTGAGGTGTCCCTCCCCCTCACTGCCCTGGAATTCACTCTGAACCCAATGAACACATTGCTTCTTCATTATGTACAACCAATCTGTAGACAGAAAAGAAATAAACAAACAAAAGAAAAATATATAATAACCGTAATTAATAATAAAAAACCCATTTGGATAAAATATACAACTGCAACATTAGGTGGATAATTCCAACACACTGGGTGGTCCTGCTTGTGTTAAACAACCTCAATAAATACATTCACCGGGTTATAACCCTTTAAACAGTTCTGCCCCTACTCCCACTTAACCCAGGTGATTCCCCTCAGATCACAATCCACCTCCTCTCCTGCTTCTCCCTTCTTCTTTTCCCTCCCTCAGCTTTTTATGGCTCAATAGCAGCCAATCAGAGCCCTCAGTTGCAATGGGGTCTCTGGTCACAGTTTGAATGTAAGCATGCACTGCGCATGGCATACTCTCCTGTCTGGAAAAGTTATTGCACCCTCTGCAAACTATTTGGCCTCTCTTTTCAAGCGGAGTTCTTAAGCCCAGCTCACCCACTCAGCTTGAGTTTTGCAGCTGTTATGTGACTAAAGTTAAGCAAATACAGAATCAAGGCCTAGAACCTAAAAAACTCAGGAACTGGCCTTGCAAATGTAAAAAGTTTACAAGTCCAGCCTACTCTTGCGAACTTCTGCATGCTGGAATGTATGCAGCAATAACCAGGACATTTCCAGATATAGGAAATTCCAAGCATTCTGTAAACAGAGTCACTTAGAATAAAGTTATTTTGCATGGACATGTCTATGACTATGGTAAGTTTTGAAAATTAAGTCACTGGCAATTGTTGTGATGTGAAGTTAATATATAAGGCTGTTGTATAAGCTAGGGATAGTACATAAAATAACCAACCAAAACTAATATTATCTTAGAGCATATTAAGGGCTACAAGGAAATTAAGTGGTCTCTCAGATACTTATCTCTCAGGTATTTTTAAATATATCTTGATAGTGAAAGATGTATGATCTAATATGACAGGCTGCAGTGGTTCATTTTAAGTGCCACATAGGCAGATTACTTAGAAAAAATAAGGTTAAGCTAAGAAAACTGAAGCAACTAGCAAGACAACATACATTTTAATTTAAAGGCTTGTATATAAACATTTTACTGTTTTTGGAATGTTTTTCCCAATATACTTAGTTTACACACATGCACGCATAGATACACTATAGATACACACATGCACATCTATATGTAGGAGAAATAGATCTGTAAAACATGAGAAATGACATCCACTGAGGTACATTTTTAGTAACACAGAAGAGAAATGATTGACAGAACAAAGCATATGGAAACGAAGAAGAATCTAACCCACATTTAGATCTAAGAAAAAAATATTTGCCTGAAGGGAAAATATTAATTAGTTTGTCTACATGCAAGATAAAAGTCTGGAAGACATATCCATCAAAAGGCAGCAGAATAAACAGCAAAATGGAAATTATTTGTAAATTGACAGTAAACTTGGCAAACATTGAGGGGGTAAACAAGTTATTTGGCATGCAAA
Organism: Caiman crocodilus; assembly: GCA_030014935.1. Taxonomy (NCBI): domain Eukaryota; kingdom Metazoa; phylum Chordata; order Crocodylia; family Alligatoridae; genus Caiman; species Caiman crocodilus. The sequence continues at coordinate 22,734,072 of JAGPOW010001327.1, forward strand.
GCACTCAGAAATCACAGACTCTGTCAGGAGGCATCTGTGCATATATTCACTTATTTGACAGAAATTAACATTTTGCAGAAATCTTTGTTGCATGCTAAAGATTTCTTCACCCTCCTTAATTATTTTAATTGCTGCTTCAAAATGTTCCATATAAACATGAAAAAGACATTAAAATCCACCAAGTCCAGTTCCATGTTATCAATATACACAGTTACTCTGTGCAGGAGTTTAACGCAAAACCTACTGAGACATAAAATATTTACATAAAAGAGCCACATTTGTTTTTCTTGGTTTAAATTTAAGAAACATGTGAAGGCATTTAAGATATCCTTACAGTATTATGAAAGGTTTAAGACACACAACACTCAAATAAACAAATGCAATTAATCCAACTGCTTAGAGGTCTGGGGTTATAGAGATCATTCTTTTATCATGAGTTTGCCATACTGTGAGAAAAAATAGATTGCATTGGTTGCATTTGCTATCCGTTATTGTAATACATAAAGCAATTTGAAATGACCAGTCCATAACCAACCTTGCTGATATGCTTTTTTCAGCAATAAGCCACTAAAGTATGCAGTCTAATCTATAACATAGCTATCTGCCACTACACTCATGCAGACTTGCACAAACTGATAGATATAAAACTTTGAAATTTGACCACCATCAAGTGTATCCAATTATCCCAACCACTTCCACCAGCCTAGTCTACAGTGAGATTTTAGCAGCTCTGGAAAGAGTATGCAAGTATTAAGTACATGTTGAGGCAGTAATATCAAAAAACCGATAGGGACTAGAGAACATGGGAATATCATACATCCATAACATCTTGCTGGAGGAGTCCTATATCCACTCACCCGACGTCTCCTGTTTTCTGCAAACAGAGTGACTAGGTCAAATGCTGCCATTAGTATAGCACTTGTCTCTCATTCTCCAATGTGGCAGTAGGATCAAAACCAAAATAAACCCCTTTGCTTGCATTTTTCTGGAGGAAGGGAACCTGTTCTCCTTTGGTTAGTATGTAGCTGAGTGCAGTGATGGTGCCCATGAAATGGTAAATGCTAAATGGAGTTCTAATAATGAAATACTGTATAGGAAGATAGCATTTCTAAATTTGTATTGTTTATATGCTTGGATTTTGGTTGGAAGCTACTATATGAAGTCAGTTTTAAGAAATACATTTTAAAATAGAATCCAAATGTTTGCTGTAAAATGTGGGGCTCATGTAACACAGCAGATCCTCAGCAACAGCTCAGCAATAAAGTTATGCCTCAGCTGAAGAGCTACCCCATTATATTCAAGCACCATTTCTCCCTGTACACATTAAAACAGCATGGGGTTTGTATTTGCCATTTGCTTGTAATACAGAATACAGAATATTCCAGAAAGAAGTTATAAACTTGGTAACTAGGTTTCCATGACCTGTCTCTCAATGCACCGACTATTTCTTTCCTTATTACTAATTTTCATATTTGGGGATGCCAGACCAGTTTGATTAAAACAGCAATAGCAGGAAGAGTTCATTCAAATAAATCCAAGCACTGTAGGAAATCTCATGTGAGCCCAGATTAAAACCCAACACAAATCAGAGTGCAGAACTTGGCCAAGTCTGGAAGGATTTGTTCCTTTTCATTAAAAACAAAAACAAAGCAGATACAGTGTGTTCCATTTCCTGGTCACTTTCCAGAACCAACATCTCTAGGTGCCTATATATAATTTTCACATCCTATAAGACGTTAAATAAGTTATCTGTAAATGTTCAGGTTAGTTGCATATGATTCAGTCAAATCACGGCTGTAGAAGGATTGCCTAACAAAATGTAAACAAAGACAAATATTTGGAGAATTTACAGAAAATGTAAAGTGAAGTTTTGACTTAGGTTATGCAATAAAGAATAGGAAGCACTTTTTTGAAAGAGAAATGGTGACCATGACAGCAGTAACATAATGTAGTAAAAAATACCAGTAATGATCCAGTACTTGAACTTTTGTGGCCTCTTTTAGAAGTTAGTGAACTATTCACTTTTCCACAAAAGCTTTTCCTGACATATGACAATTTTTTGGCAGATCGGTGATATATACCAGTGTCATTTGAAGCAGTGTGGCAGGCCTTCTAGAAAGTTACACAGGTGTATGCATGCAAACACACAAACACATACCATGCCAGTAAATCATTTTGGAATAGATTTTATGGCAGAGAGTTGTTCTAGACACTTTCTCTCTGGAAACATATGAAAGGCACTGTCATAGTTATAGACTCTGACTGGTATATTGCAAGGCTCTTCCACGCAGGATATAAGTCATCACTTCTCATGGGCCAAAATCACACAGTTCTCCCACTCTTAGATTAGGCCTTGGACTGCAGTCCTGTAGTGCTAACTGGGATTACCTCAGTGTGCAATGTCTGATATGAAGATTTTAATAGTGAGGTATTAAATAGTACAAGTCACGCTTATACATTTTGATAGACTATATTCACTAAATAATTTATGAGGGAATAAGTGCAACAGAAAAAAAACCCAATTGTTTTGCCCCCTTTTTAGCAAAAAAAGAAAAAAACCCATAAAAAACATTTTCTGTAAGTAAATCCAGGAAAAGTAGACCAATTTATTTAAAAAGTAATTTATAAGCACAAAAGGATAATAAAATTCTTTTTAAAAAATAGCTAGCATTGGTTTAACATGATTTCTTGCCTAGAATGTAAAGGAGAGGTAATGGATGCGATATACTTTGACTTAGGTATGAACTTTACCATTGCCTGACACTCTCATACGGAAACAAGGGAAATAGGGTCTAGACCAGCAGTTCTTAACCAGGGGTTTGTGGCTTCTTGGGGGGCCGTGAGCAGGTTTCAGGGGGTCTGCATCTGAGAGTTGAGGAGATAGGAGAATGGGGGAGGGGGAGAGACAGACATAGGTGAAACTTCAGTAGGGTGGAGAGGCACATGTTCCCCCAGATTTGTGCACCCTCAGCAGGCACGGGTCTGTAGCTTGGCCAGACCAGTATGAGCTGGAGCTGACTCCAGAGCCCAGCAGGTGGGACCCATCATGGGAGGGAGGAGCAGGGTGGTGAGACTTGTTGCCACTGCTAGCAGTGCAAGGATTAATGGACTGGAGGGGCCACTTCCCTCACTTCCTCCCACCACCAGCTACTCATGTGCCAAGCTGTGGCTATACCCCAGGGGGGAGGTAGGATGAGGGTGTGCAGGTGGCCTGACAGGAGCAGCAGCAGCCAGGCCCTGGTGGAGGGGTAGAGCTGTGGCCTGGTACATGAGCAGCTGGCAGCAGAAGAAAGTGAGGGCAGCATGGCACCCCAGATGCATTACTCCCTGCAGTGTTGGCAGTGTGGCTGGTGTAGGGATCCCAGTGGTGCTCAAAACACATCTCCCACACCCCCCACCACACACACTGGGAGGCTGGGGGTGGAGGGCAGGAGTAAGGGACACCATCATGATTGGGGGTATGGGAGCTGTGTCAGGAGTGAAGGCCGGGGGCTGCGGGTTGGGAGTGAGGGGCACTGGTAGGTGGGCTGTGGAGCTTTTATGGCATGATGGGGAGGGAGTCTTAGGAAGAAAAGGCTGAGAATCTCTGGTCTAGACAAGATCACCATAATGCAAGTGATCATGTGGTTCAAAGGCTACACTCAAGAACTGGTATCAATGACTTGATGTCAACCTCTGAGGAGAGTTCAAGCACAGTTTTGTAGGACAAGGCTGTCAACTTCTAAGTGACCAGGGTCTGAATGCCTTGTGGACCACACCAGCCAGAGTTGTACACCAATGGACTACACTAGTGTGAGCCACACCCTACCTACCCCAACCACAGGCCGCATGCCATATGCATGCACCCCTGATTCACTGTGCACCCACACTCTCCCACCCCTTAGCTACATCGTGTCACTTCACCTTCCCATCACTGCTGCACTGAATGCCTGAGTGGGTGTTCCCCATACTGTATCATCCACGTGTGTGGCCCCAGGTTCACCCTCAGCTCCCCAACCACGCCACACTGCACGGCCCCACTCTTTGAGGTAGCTGACAATATGGGAGCAGGTAGTGACAGCTGGAAGATAAGGGAAAGCCTGGAGATTCTGGATACTCTTGTAGCTGTAGCAATGGAAAAAGTGGCAGCTGGGCAGGAGCTTGGAGGCTGCAACTTAACACCTTGTGGCCTGCCTGTGGGCTGCCAGTTTGACAGTCCTGCTATGAGGACCTTCTGCTATTTAATTTTTTTTTTAACAACTTGGATAATCAAATAGAAGTACATTTATAAAATTAGCAGATAACACCAAACTGGGAAGTCAGCAGTGTGATGCTGTTGGAAAGTATGAAAAGGAATTCTGTATGTAAGAAAAAAGAAGCAACTATTCTGTTTTACTTGGTACAGGGGAGACCTCAGCTCGAGTCCTGTGTCCAGGTTTGTAGACAAAGTGGAAAGAATCCAAAAATGGCAATAGAAATAAGAGATTTAGAAACCATAATCTATTGAGAAAATGTGGAAGAAATTAGGTTTGTTTATTCTAGAAAGGAAAGTATGAAGAGGTGACCATATCAGTCTTTCAAAATCTTCCAAAGGGAAATTGAGTTTGGATATTTGTAAGACCCCTTTCACCATGAGGTTGCTTAAACAATGGAATAGACTACCTAGAATTGTTGTGGAATCTCCATCTTTGGAGATTCTTAAGGGCAGATTAGACAAACACTTGCTTAGGTTGGTTTAGATGACTCTGCCTTGAGGGACTAGATGATCTCTAAGGATTTAGCTTAGATATTAGGAAAAAGAGTGTATCTGCAAGGATAGATAATATAGGAACATGCTATCTAGGAAGGCTGTGGAATCTCCTTCACTGGAAGTTTTTTAGAAGATTTAGACCAGGCACTTCTGCTGCTTCAGTACAAGGGAATATATTAGAATATATATATCTTGGAGTTCTTTCCAATCCTACATTTCTATGATTCTATGATACACATCCAGTCCCACCATCCTTGAGAAAATAATTCTGAAATTAATTTAATAAATTTATGAAACTTGCAAGACCACTGGGTCCTGATCTTTCACACTAACTGGGAAGTAAATTCATAACTGATACCTTTCTCTTTAAAAGTACCCATAACCTATCAGTTCAAATACTTCTGCAGATGTCACTTACAGCTACACATGGGAAGAAACATCACCTGTGAATTTTCAGGAGTTTAATCAAGTGACCATATCTTGAACCATAGCCACAAGCAAACAAGATGGTTGTACAAGTTATGATAAATAGAAGATTTCATTCCCAACCTATGTCTCAATATCATTATACCCACACTTTCCACATCTCTGTGAAAACAACTGGGACATCTCAATGTCATGTTCCCCCAAGGTCATATTTTCACATGCTTCTGGATATGCCAAAGATCAAACATATAGATTAGGTACAGACATTCAAACAGCTGGAGGAGGAATTGGTTTAAGTGCAGGCGAGCTGAACCCAATGATCTTGTGAGGTACAGTTCAGGCCCTAACAACCTATGAATAAAATGCACACGTACAAGTTACACTGGTTTTTGGTAATTGGTGTATTTCAGACTGATAGCAAACAGAATACACATTTGCTCCTTGGTCAGGTGCAGAGGGGGGAGCAAATCTTAGACTGGGTTCTGCCTTTTTTAAACCAGTCTGTGTGTGCTCAACTTCTGTTCTATTATGGGTACAGACCAGTTTCCAATTGTTTATACCTGTAAAAGTGTACTGCTTGTACCTGGCCATAAAGTGAAGACACAATTCTGGAAGATTCCTGCAAAGTGTATGTGTACCAGGTATACTACCCAGTATAGAATAATTTAAAAAACAGATTAGGATTTTTCTCCTAATGGAAGTGCCCTAAGTTTATAGAGGAAAATATCAATACTATTACTTACCATTTGAACATATTAAAAGGAAAAAAGGGTACAAAAACTTTCAAAAGATCTTATACTCTTGTCTCTTTAGTTTCAGACAGTCACTTTGGATTGTTTCTCATCAGGCAGCTCAACAGTCTAATTCTATCTAATCCTTTTCTTTTTATATTAAAATGATACAGTTTAATGCTCCACAGTTTAATATCTGTGAAGTTTTATCTTTATTTGTTTGGCAAATTTGAGTCAGATACTCACCTACTGTAATTTCCAAAGAACAAACAAATGAAAAAGGGCAGTCCATTTTCATGCAAATCTAGCCAGCTGTTTAGCTGAAGCTGCCCTTGGTTTCTGATGTGAGGATCTGCATAAAAACCAAAGTGGAGATATGATAAAATATAAAAGGCTGACAATAACATGCAAATCGAAATCAGTCATTGGAAAACTGTGGACTCATTGTCATCAAAAGAATTAGGTGGTAGAACAAAACAAAAGAGCCCTTCTGATAAAAGTAACTATGGAATGATGGCTTTAAAATCTACAGATTTCTTATACCACAAAGAAAACTGAAATTAAACACCTCTCTAGACTGTTTGCTTTTAATCTCTCCTTTCTGAGCTGTTTCCTGACATATTCTTAACTCTTTATCAAAGGTCATTTGTAATCATTTTGAAGAGACAAAAAATTAAAAATGAATTTATTTCATAAATTTTAATCATCAAGTGCTCAGATAAAATGATACCAAAATAAGCTGAACATTAAGCAGTGCAGTCCAGATATTGGAAAATAATTATGGAAAATATTAACAATTGCTTTTATGATCAGCTCTGAAATTACATATTGTGGGCATAAGCCTCCCCACATTGAAATTGGTGGTTACAGTCTCATGGGAACAGAGCAAGCCATATGTGCTATGTCGTCTTAAGAAGACCCAGTAGCAAAATGGTAACTCCCTAGATTCCCTTCTGTAGTGAGATAGTGATGATGATTGTGACAGTGTTGCTGGTCACTGAACCTTGCCAAAGTTATTACTTAGCATTTATTTTTTTTATAATTCTTTCTGCTTAAGAAACAAGCAGGGGGTGGGATTTTTGTTAATTTATTAGAACTATACATGTCTTTAAATAAAATATGAGGGTTGGTATATTTTCCTAAGCAACTTTTTAAAAATCAGAAATTGGGATTTTCTGATTAAATAATATTTATCTATTAATAATATTTAAACCTACTAGAAATGTCAGGAAAAAAAATTCCAGCCCATTCTAAAATATATTAATTCACTACATAGGTTTTTATAATAAGTCCATTATAACCTTTAAGAACAGAATTTGACTAGTTAGCTATTATACTTTTTTGTTTTATACCTTATTTTTGGTAATGGTGACTGCTATATTTGACTGGGGAGAAGAATATTTCTCTACAACCCTTTAAAGTAAAAATCAAGGACACAGAATTTAAAGATGTCTTTTATCAAACTTACAGTGCCATCCAGACTAATATCAGTCCCTTTGCTCCTTCCCAATGAACTAAATTCACACAAACTTCATCTAGCTGTAAACAAATGAATTCTCTTCTACCAAATTCAAGTGTGCACCATTGTTCCTGTATTGGCCCATGACCCTCTCCTCACTCCAGTAGTATTCTCAATAATTCTATTATTTCATCCTTCCATACCCTCTATCTCATTAAGTTACTCACCAATCAGATGGACATATGGGTGCCAAATTCAAGAGTAAAATCTGGACCTTGAGGTGATGGACAATTAACAGTTCAGTGACACTGTCAGAATCACCAGTCATTCCACGTAGAATAATCCTTGTGCCTGGAAAGCTCAAGATATTATATATGGATATCAACATTACATTAAAAATTGTGCTAAAAGAATTGTAAGGGTGCAAACTCAAGTACTGAGAAGCATGGAAATGCCAAAATTAAGACTGCCTGTACAACCTTAATGTGGCCCCCTTTTCTGTATCTGTTAGAATACTCTTTAATATATGATCATAAACCATGTTTTCTAGAATCTAGAGGATCCATGCCTCATAACTGCCCAGTATATACAATGCTGTGGCTATTAATCAAACTGGTGTAGGTAAGGAAGCTGTTATCTACAGGATCTTCTGCTATTTACAGGCTTCATTTGATGTAGAAGTTTGAAGATGTGCAGAAAATGAGGCAAAGAACTTCAGGAAGAAAGATGATGGTCTTGTGATTAAAGCAATTCAATTCTGTAAAGCAGTATTTTACTTCTTCTGCCCCTGTCACACAGCTCTTATATGATGTTTGGGAGGTTCTAAGGGCATTTTCACCAGTGCCTATTGGGTGTTCTTCATTTTCTGGGTATTCAGTTTGAGATGTCTGGGATTTGAGTCACAAAAGTTCTAGGTATTCAGAATTATAACTGAGGTCAATGGGAGCTATGCTCTGAACAAGTGAAATGGTATAAAATGCTAAGTAGTATGGAAATACAGGCCCTCAGCATCAGAGGCACTTTTGACAATTTTGACTATAATCTCTATCTCTATAATCTCTCTCTAATCCCTATGTGTAAAATGGATGCTTTTTGAGTACTTTACCTTGCAAGTATGTTGAAGATAAATGTATTGCTGGTAATGTCTATTAACAATCTAGGTACTACAATAAGAAAAGCCCACGGGACAATTAGTAATTTTGTATCTAGTGGAAGACTTGAACAGTGGGCAGTAAGGTACAAGGCTACACATTGAACAACAGCATTTAAAAGATATATTGAACAACTGTCTAATCACCAAATGGGGCACTTAATGGAAAAAAAGGATATGATCCAAGACAACATTATAATACACACATACAAGGAGACTGAACTAAGGGTGCTTTAACATTTGCTAACTTTGTTACCTAGCCAAGTCTATTAATGCAAACTTTCCAAGTTCTTAAAAACTTAAACAATTGAAAAATAACCCAACACAACTCTTTTAATTCTATGAAACAATATCAGCTCTCCTCATGGGTCATTGTCTGGTTTGAGATCTTTCGATCTACTACTCAGTTTCCTACCACTTGATTTAACAGAATAACTAGTAGCAAGGCATAACTAGGGCAGGGCCACCAGGGCAGCCACCCCAGACACTGACGTGTGTGCAGGAGAGGGCAGAAAAAAGCTTCTGCCACCAGAGCCACATAATAATGCCAGTGGCACAGTAGCAGTCAGAAGTCACCATTGCCCCATGAGTCTCAGCTGCTGAGGTTACCCAGCTAGTAGCAGAAGAAGGCTATTGTCTGTTGACATGATTCTGCTACTACAGGGGTATGGAGACAAACATTTTGCCAGTTGTTTCACTTCCTTGCTAGATAGCAAAGGAATGTAGAGAATTAATAATGGTTTCAATTACAAGCCCTGTGGCAGTGTATGTGTGTGCATGTGTGTATATATTAGTGGTTACAGATTGTTTTGTCCCTGCTCACATCTTCCAGGCTCCTGATTTTAACTTTCCACTTAACCTCCCTCTTGTAGCCCCTCTTTATTCAAGTCACACTATGCTTCCTTCACCTCTATGCTGCCTCAGCATCAACAAGAGGAGCGGTAAGCACAGGAGAAGCTTCCTTTCTTTTAACTTCTTGTGCTCTCCACTGCAACAGCCCTTGGCACCAGGAAGAGTAAATGAAGGGGAAGTCTTGCTTACCTCTCTATAAGCTATGACTGAATCATGCCTAGTTGCTCTGTGTAGGTACTATGTTTGCAGTATGGTGAGTGTGTAGGAACTGTGGGTGGGTGAAGCATGCATAGCAAAGATGGGATTGCAAATTAATATAGCTCCTAAACTCTAACAATGCTCTAATAAGCATATGCAAATAGGAAAGTGCTTCAATCTTGGCCAAATTTGGGTGTGTTTCTTTTTCACAGAAAAACAAGAGACATCCCTGACATCAAGGTATCTTCAACATTTTAATCTCCTTCTGCAAAATATGATGGCATTAGATCTTCTCATTAAAATGGTTGCAAATTATTTCTTTAAGCAATTAATGAAAGAAGAAAAACATCAAAATCTCATTTTTGAAAACAACTGAACAAATTTTACTGAACATTTCAAACAAACAACAAAACAAAAAAAGAGAAATGGCTTCAGACTGAGAATTATCATAGAAAATTTCAGCCTGAATAGTGTAAGTCTGGCAAAAATTCTAAGCATGAAAATGGAATTATAATTGAAAATGTTTGGGCAATCTTAATTGTGCTGGACTACCTATAAAACAGGCGAGTACAACTGAAAACGAAAGATTTTTCTTCCTATTTAAGAATAACAGTATATATCTGGTTTACTCATTTTTATAAACACTAGGACATCTTAGTCTCATCACTCAGTAGGAGAGCCTATGGTGGGATTTAATCTGTTGTGTAGTGCGCTGGCAGATAATGCGTGAGGTTGGTCCTGGTGAAGAATGCAGCCTCAGAGAGAGCACAAATGGACTCAAGGATGCAGGGAATTCAGAAGTAAACTCTCAAATCCAGGCAGAGGAAAAAGCGGCGCTGTGTTTGGATGAGTTTGCTTCATTATAATAGCAGTTCTTTTTAAAGCTGTTTATCTTTGCAAGGTTTATGAAATGATCTATAATCCTCTCAGCAGTGGTATGCAACTTGTTAACTCTCACACACTATCTAAGAACAAACCCTGTTTAGCATCAGGCTTTCTACTGTGAATTGTTTTATGGAAATCTATGGGACTACAGACATGTCAACCTCAGGAGTTCAAAAATCATGAGTCAGGCTTCAGGAAAATCCTGGGATTAACTTCATACGCATGGGATTTAAAAAAAATAATAAATGCCAAATACTTTTTCTTTGCCTTTAGGTCACATGTATTTTAAGCTTTTCTCTGCCACCAGAACAGGTAGAACTTCATTCTTTTAAAAAATAAAACCTGAGATTTTCTTAACATATCTTGATCTCAGCAGCTGAGCTCTAAGAAAAAATACCGATCCTGAAACTCATGTTAAAATCAGAAGGATTTACAACCCTGTAACAACTCACTTTTAAGTCATGCAGCCAGTAGTATGTGGCTATATTCAGGCTATGCTCTTGGGAACACCAATTGGTCCAACAAAGATTGTTAAATTATTATATATCAATACTGCAGAAGCACCTATAGGCTTTTACCAAGGAAACCATTTGTGCTAGGCACTGTACAAACATATAGTACATGTTAACTCCAGTAAGGAGAGATTGAAAATTTGCAGCCACACAAAGCACTTCATTTACTAGGAGTTCATTTTCTCATCATTTAGCACAACAAGAAAGTTTTGCATCTATTCTTATTCTTTGGATGTGTTCTTAATATCATTATTGATAGCAGCAGTGTTAGTATTATACCATTTTAATAGAAAAAATATGCAAGTTATATTGTGAACTTTTTAATCTTTCCCTGTGTGCCTGAGAGTGGAATAACTAAAGCTTATCTATTTATGCATGTGCCTAAATCTTCAATGCATATATAAGTTTAAATCTCATTACATTTTAACACACTGCTTTAAAAATCTGGATACATTTTAAGAGTATGCTACATATTTTTATCAAATAGAGAGACTTAACTTTTATTTTTCTTCCACATAAAGCCAGCAAAATCCTGCATGTTAATACTTCAAGAAAATAAACTTGTGTAAAGATTTGCCTACCCAAAGTACGGTATAATTTAAATTTAAATCCCTTAGAAACCCAAAGCACTGTGTTTATAATATGAGAACAGCGGGCAGTCGTGCCCTTGACTGGAGGGCATGTCATCTAGTCCTCTCCTTTTCTGCAAAACCATCAGGCTGGCAGTAGTGACAGATGAACAGCTTACCATTAATTTCTCCTCTTTCATGCCTTCAATCCAAATGGTGCATATTCTCCACAGGGAGGCATCAAGGTCTTGCCTTTATTTCTCTTGCATACTCACTCTGACTTATAAATCAAGTGCAGATAAGAAGAGAGGGCAAATATCAATCTTTTTTTTTCCTGGCCAGTGCCCACTGGCACACTACTGAGCTTTGACTGAAAGGTTCTTCAAATCTTTATGCAATTCATAGGCAAGGGAGCTCTCTGTGAGGACAAAACAACAAAGGAAATTTGAGAGAGAGGATTTGTATATCTTGGCTTGAAAATTAGAAGCCTTCCCTCTGCTCTGTTTAAATATGGGTTACAAAAATGTGAATCTAAGTTGTTATTACTTTATTGAAAAATTCATCTTGGAATATGAAATAGGCAGTATTCCTTAGCAGCTGGGCAGTGGAGCAGCTCTAATCAGAATATTCTATATTCTCAAAAAATGGTTCGCTTATTTGGGACTGCTCCGGGGGGAGAGGTTGTCATGAAAGTGGTTCAATCCTTTAAAATGGAATGACTTAAAAAAAATGTCTTGTATTAATGGCAGGTTTCTGTCTTCCTTTCGATAAACAAGAGGATATATTTTTAATTATAAATCAGAGGTTCAACTAGTCCAAATCAGGAAACCTTCTTTGACTTTAAATAGAGCTCTTCTGACTGGCTGTAACCGTGGATCTGGCCTGAGTGGTTTTAAATTAAAGAGGTAGGGGTTTACTACTTTTCCAGCTATATTTTTCCTTCTAAAAACTTTTACTGAATCTTTCAAGGTCCAAACATCTAGCCAGGTTCTTAAAGAAAAGGCTGCTGTATTTATGAAATTTCATAGAAATCATTCTAGTTTATACAGGTTATGTGGGCTTGTACATAAAGGCTGAGGTTGCAACCGGCCTGACAACTGCAATGGGGAGACTTGGGTTTTCTTTGACCAGGATTTTTTTAAGTACCTTGCTAGAAGAATTTTCTCTTCAGCTACTATAAATTGATCTTGCATTTAAAACATATATTAAATCATTGGTGTGGATGATGCAACATTATTACACGTCAGGAGAAAAATCTATATTATGATAGTTGTTGACAAATGATAATATTATTTTCCAACTAAGCATGAGGTGTTAATGCTGCTAAATGGCTGCAAATGTTGATGTTAGAGACTGCCTGCTGGCCATTTGCAGGTGACATATCTGGAGATTCAGGGCTATTTCATTTTCTAGCCTTTTTTAAGGCTTCAGGCCCCATCCATAAATTACAGCTGATGACAAAAGTGGAAGCTAACAGTGGCAAAATTAGGCCCACAGGCAAAATAATTATATATACAGCCTTTAGCAGTGAGAGAGAAAGCCATCAATCAGCCCCCAATTATTCACTAGTTAATCAGCTCTGCCCTTCCTTTATTGAAGGGTTACAGTGTAATTAAGTTGGCAGCATCCTTTTAATTCATCAAACATACAACACATGGCGGTGTTTGCTGCAATCAGGGGACAGCACCTTTGTGTGTCTGACCCCTAGCACCGCTGTAGGAGATGAGGAAAACTTCAGAGGTAAGAGAGACTATTTATGCAAAGACACAGTACAGCTTGTTCAGTCTTCAGACGCACAGCTCTGAGTTGAAAACAACTACCGGCGGTAGAACGCTGAGCATCTAAATAAAAATGTAACAGTCCAGACAGACAGCCATCTTATACATACGTTCACTGAGACTATGCCTCCTCTTGACAAAGCATGAGTATTCCTTTCTCTAAATGTAGTTGATAGGGTTACCTCAGCAATATATTGCAGATAATACCTAGACTACTGCAGCCATTGAAGGAATTAGCTATAGCTAGATCTCTGCCAGCCTTGTGGAATTCTCCTGGAGTTACCCTGATGCATCTGCACTGCATCCATGGAGGACACTACCCTATTATTAGAGCAGGTCTGAACACAATAGTAAAACATACATGTTCCTGTCTATGTTGGTAATTTTTCCACTGCTACCTCTGTTGCAATGATGTATATTTTTTCTAAAAAATAAATTAAGATATTATCAAAATCAATTGTCCATTTTTGGAGCTAGGCCACTGACCAGTATATAGCATTCATATGAACTATGGGCCTACCTTACAGGGCTTCACATTTGACTTCTACACTAAAATGGGTTCATGTTTTTTATTTGCAATATTTAAAATGTTTCCCATGTTCTATTGATATTAATAAAAGTGCCTTGAGACACTGGCCTCATCTTTATTCAGAAGACAGGATTTATGGCAAAAAATCTGTATCTCAACTAATTCAAAACCAAAAGGATTAGGAAAAACCCTTAGGAGAATTTCCAGTGAATGCTTTACCTACCTCAAAATGACATGAAGAATCTGTATGTTCCTTGCTAGTTACCAAAATAAATCATCTAAAGCTACAAAAGAAATTTGTCTTTTGTATCTGGATTTGCAGAGCAGCAACCCAACCCATAGTATGAGGCTGTGTCCAGACAAGCAGGGGCGCGCAGTTTGTGGCACCACAAACCACACACAATGAACATTAAAATGTACCCCCACGCTATTTGAAATATGGAGCGTGGCAGCAAATTTGCTACCAGGGTTTCCTGGTAGCAAAAAAAGTGGTGGAACAAAGAGCGGCACAACGCATGCAAAACAAGCATGTGCTGGCACAGAGGCTGGGCCATCCAGAGCAATGCTCTGGCTGCTGACCAGGACTCCATGCTGCCCCTGCTGCTCCAGCATGCTGGAGTCATCACAGGTGCTGGCCCCAGCCTTCAGATCTACCTAGCTGAAGACCCCTGTGGGAGTGGTGCAAGGGCAGTTTGCCCGTTCTGGCACAATTTGTGTCGCAATGAGCTGCGTGTGCAGGGGTGTGCGCTGACACAATTTATGCTGCTCCTATGCATGCTTATGATCATCTGGATGCAGCCTGAGTGTGTTCAAATGAGGGCTTCCAGTACAGATCCAAACCTAAAGAAAATGCAGGATGTAAGCAACCACAATCTGTAATCTCTTTCATAATCTTACTAAGGTGCATCTAAAAAATGGAAAAGAATAAATAGGAAATAACGGTCAACATGGTCATTTTAGAATTCTGGAGGAGAGTATCAGGCGTATGTGCCATGCATGTAATTGCAGCGTACATTACTGACAGCAGTTCCATCAATGATCTCTACCTGAATCCGCACAAGGATCACTTATTGGATGTCTGGTACCTTCCTTACGATGGACTGCAAGAATTGCACCCAGCACTACACAGCTTCATTTGGTCTGCTCTCTTTTGACACTTCAGGCTTTTTGAAGGTGTAGTGTCACACAACGAATGGGGAAGCAAGCAGTGTAGTCTTCTGGACATAACACTGGACCTGGATGATAATGGGTGGGATTTTTTAAACACATCTCCTACATCCTGTTAAAAGCAAGGAGCCTTGTAGTTCTAGATCACTTAGGTTCTTTTGAAAGCTGGGTATTCACTTCACTGATGTTTGCCTCTTGGCTCCGAACTCACAAGACTAATGAGAGAAGAACTCTCTGGTTGGTGTAGCTGGCTTAATTCAGTAAATTGTTTCATTTGCCCGAACAGGTAAGAGCCATGTAGCCATGTTCATACTCAAATGCAGATATCAGTGTGGACCTTCTTCCTACAGAGATTCCATTTCCTGTTCAGTGGTAGTTTGTTACTTCACTGATGCTGAGGATGCAGGATGTTGCTATACTTCCTTGGTTTCTATAAAACTCTCGTTCAAACAATACACTCTCACAAGATAACAGCCTCTTGTGGTGTTGAAATATGAGGAAAAATCCTCAGCTGATATAAAGAAAGCATTTGACTCCATTAGAGCCAATACAGTCACTGAATATCAGTTTGCATCATCTAAGGATGTGCCCCCTTGGTGAGAGCTGCACATAATATCAAATATGCCTGTGATAATGAAATTTTCATAATTTTACAAGAAAGCAACTTTTACCACTTGAAGCCTGAGACCCTGCTCCTGCCCTTGTTCAAGGTAATTAGTATTATCACAGGGCCCAGATTTTCACATTATCAGAGAGCCCACCACATAAGAAATTCCTGCCCAGAACAGCATTCCGTCTTTTTACTCTTCTGTGAAATATAAAACGTCATAACCAGAAGAAAATACAACTCTAAATCCAGCTTACCACCAAACAGCTTTGAGGTAAACAGACTATTCCAACTTTTTTGTGAGCCTAATCTGCATATAATGAACTGTTCCAAACAGGAGATTTCACCACACCTTCAACTCTCCTATGAAGTATGAACCTAGAAGAACTTTCTACCTAGGAAAACTTTTTACAATTTTTTTTCTCCTATGCCTGAAGAAGGGTGCCTGTGCCTGAAAGCTTGCAAATAAAGATTTTTTTTTGTAAACATCTAGTTAATCTAATAAAAGATATTACCTCTACCATGAATTCTGATTCCTGTGATATCTAAATATTCAGCAACTTGAAATTAGTATTTTACTCTCTTTTTCTCATGGGGTCATACACAGATACCTTTTACACATTGTTTTTCATTCTAGAATCTTTGAAGTGTTATTTAGAGCCTGCATTACCTCAATGTCAATAAGCATAATTTTTGCAAAAGAAAAAGCATGCCATATTGCTATCAACCCAAGTCATAACTCAAGACAACACAACAATGTCATAATATAATTTTATACAATGAGATTGACAGATGGACTTCAATGACCCTCCGTAACAACAGATACAGTGTTATGTTATTCAATAGGTTCAAGTAATAGTTTATGCTGATTATTATAAGGTCAGCTTAAAAACTGTCACTATGGTTATACTCTTTAGGATCACATTAAAATTATGTAGCAACTTTGGTAAACAGGATAAAGCAGCGTTAACTGCACTGAAGTAAAATTCTTGCTAGAGAACAGCATTATACGGAAAATGGGGGGCTTATTTTCACTTAACATGCTGCCTGTAATGCAGAATAAATACAAATATGGTCCAGTTTTTTTAAATGCACAAGTATCGCAATTTTCTCCCAATTTAACATATATCCACAGAAGGGAGCAATTCCAGTATCAGGAATGAACAGAAACAGCTCAGTAAATGATGTATTTCTTAATATCAAGTCAACTACAAAACATTCAAATTGTTCAGATTTTATAGTCATCTTCTGAATAGGCATAGTTAAATTCAAGGCAAATTAATTTTTAAGAAAAATATCACACTTAAGTAATAATCAACTGAAAAATTTAAAATCAAAACACAATTGTAAAAGCACACTGGTCTGATTCACAATCTAAGTCCCATTGTAGTTTTGTTCCTATGCCTCATAGCTTTTACAATGTAGTATACAATTCAAAATTCACTGTGCATTTGTTCACTAAATTGTCCAATGGGGTAAAGAAACAGTTCCATGTGTATTCTGATGCTAAACACACCAGCATGAGCTGCAATTTGAATAGTTGTCAAAAGCTGTATGGCAATCAATTGGTAAAACAAAAATTATTTAATTAAGTACGCTTACACACACACACACACACACACACACATCAAATTTCCATCTTATATAATGTTCCATATTGGCCAAGCTATTTTTGAGGATCTAGTAAGAGATACGATCATCTTCAGGTATGATCCTAAATTACCCATTCCAATTGCCAGTTTTAAATATGTTTCTTCAAAATTCATGTGATATGATGTCTACTGCTACTCAAGACAGAAAGACTCATGTATGTCACTGCAGTTAATCTCTTTCAGTCTTTCTGTCACAAATAAGCCTTTATCTTATGTTAGGATACACTAGCCCATGTAAGGGCATTGTATGATTAGATGCGTCCATACCAATAGGTGCTAAAAAAGGGTTAGATTGAAATATAATTTGTTATACTAGCGGTGCATTTGATATAGTAGAATTACAAGTGGGCAAATTTCTTAAGAATGTTCCAGTAATTGTCATGTAAAAAAAAAAGGAAAGAAAAAGATCCTGGTTATGTTTCAAATATTTTAAATATCTCTAATATTTGAGAAATAGGGATTTTTGCTGGAATATTTGAGGAAGTATGTTTTAAGCAAATATTCACAACAGTAAATTTAAGCCTGAAAAACTGATTCTACAAGTAAAGTAGGAAACAGACATTGCACTGCAAGAATTTTATATTCAGTCAATGCTTACCAATGTAGCTGAATTTTCAATATTATTTATTTTCAACAAGCTGCTTATGAACAAACTTTGGATCCAAATTATTTGAGAATTTTTTTATGTCTGTATTTTGAACAACAAATAAATCTGAGAAAGTTGTAACTTGTTCATGGACAATTTAAAAGGAAAAAGGGCCAATTCACGCTGCTGAATGAATTATTCACCCTGCTCTGATTAACATATGTTTCATTTTAAACCAGGTGAGACATGATACGCTGAGCTTTCAGACATTTCGACAAAGCAAAGGTTATTACTTGTCAGTTCCTGCCATAAACAACATTTGAATGGACATTTTGGAAAAGCAGAATCTGAGAAACTCTGTATGTTGTAGGATAAGTGCTACAAAAAATAAATAAAGTCTACAGAGTAGGCAGTTAAGTAGCTAGGACTTCTGTTATTCCAGCCAATTTCTGAGCAACTCCCAAGCAAAAAGCCTTGTTAATCAAAAACAATTCGTGCTTGACTCTGTACACGAAATATACCACAAAGAATGCATTGCCATGGACAGCCTTGAGTTTTTGGACAAATATCTATAGACTGAGTATATGAATGATTTTCCTTCTAACCTATCAGCAATGCATGTAATTATATTTTTCTTAGATACAGAAAAGGAGAAAAACATAGCTTATGAAAAAATTCTAAATTTTCAAATTCTTTTAATTTTAGGTAGTTAGAAATGTATTCCTAGATCATGAAATTTGTCTTGGCATTCCTTACAGCATGTTTGTCAACATTTATTGTTCACTGAAAACCATGTTTCATGCAGAACAGAAACATATTGGCCTGAAGACAATTCCCTGAAGATCATTTCAAGTGGTCTTTAGCTTGTGAATGAGCAGTTTGTTACATTTCTGTTTTAAGACAAGTTGCTTAGTTTTGATAGGACATATTAAATAACAGAAAAATCCAGTTAATTAAAACCACAACCAGCAAGATACTGAAAGCAGTATCTCACCTTTATAAACAATCCATTAATGAATTCTTCCTGGAATGTTTACCACCTTTATTTTTATTCTGATTGATAAACCTTACGCTCTTATGTTCCAGACAGAGCAATTAAAAGGGCACCTTGTACTTCATTTGTGTATATAGTCCTTTCTTTGATCTTACTGTATATTATGTTCAGTTAGGAGATTGAAGTTAACACTGTGCCAAGATATGAATTCTGCAGCGTATATTTAAACTACATCATGTTCTATGCTGTTTACCCTGTTGATAGTGCTCAACCTCTGATCCATGGGCCAAATCCAGCTCACAAAGATGTGTGGTCTGCAACAAAAAATTGGCAACAGAGGAGCTGTGGTAGTCAATTGCTGTTTTCCTGTTGTTAAATTCCTGGACCCATGAAGAGCCCCATAGACCAGATAACATGGCCTTACACACTAGATCACACTAACCTGCAGTCAGGCCACTGTGCCTGGTTGTTTCACAGCCATATCCAGGCATGCAGGGTCAGTCTGGTGCAAGGGGTCAGGGCTGGTGCACTGAAACACACTTGCAAAGTGACCCCATGTGGGATCCAGCTTAAGGACTGACTCCATGCCACTTGTCCTGCCCTAAGGGCAAGAAGGCTGGGTTCCACTGCCCCACTGTATTGAAGTCACCACCTATATTCTTTAACTGAATTACAACACTACTAACTCAAAATTACTCTGTCCTTCTGACTTGTTTAAACAACTACATTTTTTAGAACCTCAGATAAGCATTCTGATTGCAATTACCCACCTTGTTTCCATGGAATTAGTAAAAGAAAGTGATATCAATGACATCTCTTGAGGACCAAAGAGGAGAAATTTAGTAAAAAAGGAATGTGAACTAGTATGTGGAAACAATAAAAAATAAAGCCTGGACCCAGGAAAGTGGTTGTGATTAGCAATGAAAGCAACTGCTTTCTTACAGATATGCTCATTCTAGGTGAGTATAACACTTGACTGCTGCATATTAAAGCACACCCAGGTATTTTTAATATACTGCATCTGACAACGTACAGTGCTCTCCAAAAGAAGTGAAAGTAGATCACTGTAGAGCCGGATGATAGGGTGAGGAGACAAGGACACTGGAATAGGTAGCTTACCATTAGGGCTGTGTGAAGCTTTGGTCGTTGATTCAATTCAGCAGAGATTTGGCCTGATTCAGCAGTCAAATATCCAAATCCAAATCAAATCAAGAGACTCTTTAATCTCTCTGAATTAAATCAGAACCCTCCAAATTGATTTGGAGAGTTTTGGAAAGATTCAGAGGTTCAGATATAGACACAGCTTGAAATGCTTTTTCTGCATACCTCAAGGTACCAGGTGTCTTGTGAATGCTGAGATGGTGGGGTAGATGGAGTGTCCCACAGGAGTGTGGGGGGTTCCCCAGCACACTTGGCAGCAGCCCTGGAAGTGGACCAGAAGCAATTCCGGTCCACTTCTGGGTCCTGTGGGGAGTGCCCTGGGAGGCCCCCTACACCCTCCCTGGCTCAGCGACTGGTGCCTCCTGGGTCTAGGGGGCCACCTGAGGTCCCCTTGTGGATGATTGCTGAGCCAGGGCAGGAGCAAGAGGGGGGGTGGGGCGAGGGGCTAGCACGCTCCCCAGCAAACCCACAAGTGGACCAGAAGTACTTCTGGTCCACTGCTGGGTTCACGGTCAAGCACATGGGGGCCTCCCCATGTTCCTGTGGGCTGCTCCATCCACCCCACCATTGCAATATTCAAAAACCATGCCTGATACCTCGAGGTATGTAGAATAAACATTTAAATCTGTGTCTATGGGTGAATCACAAATTCTCTGCATCAGCATCAGATCTTCATATTGAGTATAGCCGAATTGAATCATGAACAGTGATCCAAATCAACGAATCAAATCAATGTCCCCGATTCGAGCCAAATCTGAATCTGATATAGCCCATTTCTCACACCCCTACTTACCATACTTGATTCCCCCTTTTCACCTTTCCCCATTTATTATCAATATGTGTGTGTGTGTATCTTCGCACCTCACCTTATGTGTATGTGGTACAAAAATGTCCAAATGGAAGAGAGCTCTTTGACACTTACCAATTTTTGCCACAGTTAGTGCAGATGGAACAGGAATACTGGTGTCTGATTCTTTATTTCCTTTTCTAAATATAAAAAAGAACGAAATTGGCTGTGTGTAGGGCTAGTTTGGTGGGATGAACTTTGCATTTCTCCTAGCCATACTGATTTAGCTCCACATTCTGGGGTTGAAGGCAGATGGCTACAGCTCTAAATCTTTATTCCTTTTTTTTTTAAAAAACAAACATCACCACTGGTCTTAAATTCTCTCATTCCTTATTTTCTGGACAAACAAGAACTATGCTTGCACAGCATTATCAGAAGCGGGGAAAGCTTCTTGTGTTCTCTTTCTTTACTTTGATCGTTTAAACAAGGCCAACCACAGTCTGGACACGCATATCAAGATTTGTGTGAAACTCAGTGGTTTTGGTCAAATGACTTAGATTTTGGTCAGTTCACATTTCCTAAACTTTCAGTTGATATCTCAAAACAAAACAAAAATGATGCCTAATTATACATGTTTAAAAAAAGGCAAAAGAACATTTGGTACAGTATCAAACAACCCTCTAAGTCACTGAAACTGGTGGGAAGAAGAAACCCCAAACTCACCCCATGTTTTTGCACCCTAGTATACTTGGTCAGTATTTTGTAACTGTAACAAGCACTGCAACCAGGCAAGTTTTCATTCTGCATTTGGTCATTTTTTCCCATACAGCTTTAATAATTACATCTCTCTTTATCCTGCTTATTTTTGTTTGCAAGGGCCATTTCTTTATCTGTGTTTTCAAATGCTGATCTAATCTACTCAATTTCTAAAGGAAAAATGAAATGCCAGTAATTCAGTATTCCCAAAACACCCTATAATAACAACCAGTGCAGGCTTGCAAAGGATATGTGGTCAGGAAAGGGATTTCATTTTAGTAGGCTACTGTAAACAGAAAGGGAAACATTATTTTTAAAAATTAAGATAAATACCATGATGGTATCCTATTCAAATAATGTGCAGGGCCTGCACAGAACTCAGTAAGAGGGTTTTGAATTTTTTTCAGTTTAAGAATGCAGCTCTATAACCAACACAGGAGTAGATATGTTGGCAACACTGAGACTACCAATGTGAATCAACCTTAAAGGATCCTCTCTCCTTTCTTCTTCTGTGCTGCCTCCTTGGCTAAGTACAGACAGTCAAAAAGCCCAAGGCTCCATTGATTCAATCTTCACTGATTAGTCTAAATTGTGTAGATTGAACTGAGAAGCAAGTGAACAGACATTCACTTTTGATTCTGGAAATGAAGCTGCATGCCTGCAGTGGCCCAGGCCAGAAGCCAGGGAGCACTAAAGCACGCCTCCCTGCTTGGCCGGAGTAGACAGCTTAGGAGCAGGCTAGTCCACACACCCTGGAAAGCACTCTGGGATGCTGGGGGACTGTGAGTTAACTTGAATCTGGAGGGGATCTGGGGCAAAAGTTCAAAAAACTGATTTAGCCAAAATCAGTTAAGTCTGATACTACATCCATCCAGGTTTACCTTGAACTGATTTGGGCCTTTTTAAAAGAGGTTTATGTGCACTGAAGTTCTGTTGTGTTCCACATTTGAACCAGTTTCTGATTACTTATACCGATTTATGTGTAATTTCTGTCCCTAACCCTAATGCTGAGGGAAAATCTCCCTACCACAGTTTATAAAGATGACATCTTTCTATTCAGTTCTACCCCTTCTGTGATGCTTTCAGCTCACTGACATGGGTTGTACAAGTGGGAAGCTAGGAATTCTCTTCTACAAAATCTGCTAATTTAATACCTAGATCCTTCAGATCCTTAACTCACCTAATCTCTTCCAACTATCTGTTGCTTTGTGTCCAGCATCTAGACCAGTGGAGACCAATCTTTTTTTGCTGGTGTGCCATAGATTAGCTCTGCATCTTTCCTGGCCAAGTCTACATGAGCATGGATGTACAGGCACTCCTCAGACTTATGACACAATTGGTTTCTGAAAACTGCATCTTAAGTCGAAATGTTGTAACTCGGAACCAGTTTTCTTATAAGAAACAATGTTATAAATGGAGGTTGGTTCCTGAACCAAGGCCTAATATCCTATTTTCACCAAAAATACCCCAGAATTTTGTACTTGATCAATTATAGATGAGTAATATAGCTACATCAATGTGTTTATCTTGTAAATAGCAATCATATTGATTTGGAAGGACTTCTTTGAGGTGACTTTGCAGGGACTTCTTGAAGGGCTCTTGGTTGGACTTTTTGAAGCTTCTTGGCTGGAGTCTTCTCAGGAGTCTTGACTTCAGGTTTCTCTGGAGTTTTTTCTGCTTTCTTAAAGAAAGTGTCCAAGGAAGTTTGGACAAATGTTCTCCAGGGAGATAAGCAATGCAGTGAACTTGTTTGCTGGCATGACGTCGCATTGGATCAAGCATGTCAATTTATAAATGCTGTAAGTGCAAAATGTAACTTGAAATGTTGTAAGTCGAGGACTGCCTCTGTGTTTCTTTGGGGAAAGAAGCAGTGCTACACCTTGTGCTGCTGCTGCTTGTCCCTGGGAAATGCCCATGCCATGAAACCTCTGACACATGGCAGGTTACCCAGCAACTGTGCTGACCCCAGAAGCCTTCCCTGGGGGCCCAGAGAGTTGCAGCTGTGGTACTCATGCAGCTGGGAGCCTGGCCAACAGCTGAAGCATGGCTCTGGCAGGCCAGGCTACCATTTTGGGAGGCATGTGCTGGCACCAGATGCACCTCCCTGTTTTTTAAGACTCTGGGTTTTTTTACCCTGGGTCCTCCCAGAGTCAAAGAAAACCCCTACGCTGCAGGGTAACAGCACGACAAATGCCTGTAAGTGTACTGTGTGGCACCACAGATGGGTCTGCGGCACCGCATACACATATCTGTGTTCAACTGAACACGGCCCCTGAGTGCAACTTTGATCCCTTCTCCCTGCCCAGTCTGCTATTCTGTCTTGTGCTCTCTGCCCAATCCACTGCTGTGCTTTCTGCCCTGTTTGTCATGTGCTACTTGTCCCTTCCATGATCTGCCATGTGCATTTGGAGAACTGCACACTGCACCACGTTCCTGTATTATTAACTAATCAGAAAAAAAATGTTATTGTGAAAAAGGCTGCCAAAAATGTTGACTGACAAAACTGTTCCAGTAGCATGGAAGCACCTGAGGCATAGATATGTATAGAACGTAAAGCAGAGACAGAAGGCAGCTGGCACCAACGAGCTGTGTGAAAACCCTTTGACACTGCATTTAGAGCAGCCCTAAATTTGTCAGTCAGCATGTTAGGGTGGTGACTCCCACAGTAAATACACCAGAACACTTTGTTTGCAGTGCATGTACACTTGAACGACTAGAGCCTCTCACACAGAAGGAAATAAATAATCAATAATAAAACATAGCTTGATGCCTTTATTCTGTAGGCCATAGTACTCATATAAGGTAAATAAGGCAATTAAAAGATCATGAAATGTAATAGATCAAGTGGTTGCTTTAATTTTTATTTTTGTGCATAGCACTTAAATAACATTATGGAATTTTTTTTTATGGGGGGGAAACATTGAAGCTAATTTTAACTATTGTTAGTAGCATTAGACTGGTTCTCTTCTGCCATAAGTTAGAACAGGATTGACAGTGAGAGATGACTGATACAGGCAAATGGTTTTGCATCACATGAGATACATACAGGAATATAATCATACCCAAGGTCAAACATTAGAAAAAGGTTGGGCATTTGGGGCAACGAAAGCAATGCTGTCAGATATTGAAATCTCAGCAGGAGATTCAGCTCCATTAAAACTGAATACACAATTACTTTCAGCCTGCTACTTTCTGTGCATGTATAACTAGTTTGTTCATCTTGGTGCCCCCTGCCTTACTCATAAAAGGTAAGGCTTGAATATTTTGATGGAACAGTTGTGATGGTTCTTTCATTTGGAGTTAAGTTACTTAAGTGATATGTTGGAGCTTAAACTAGATGCATATAGGCAAATAATTTAAAATTTAATCTGGTTTTAAAAATAGATATTAGAGAGATTTAAATACCTGTTCTGCCCACATTTCTCTACATTACCCATGAGTATTTAGGTAACTTGACTCTAGTAGCCTCCTGGAAAATATTCATTCAGTAACCAGAAAATAAATGCCTGGGGTGCATGTTAAATAGCACTGCTGGAGTATTTAATGAAGAAACAAAAAGAATGGGAAATAATGAGGAGAGGAAATAATGAGAGATCAGAGAGGAAAACACTTGTTAAATGAACACTAGAAGAGCTAGAGGGGAAGGATGACAGGCAGTCTGCATACTGCATCGGGGTTCACTCTGCCTCACTGCACTGCGTCGTCAGGAAATTTCAACTCACAGAGCAGCTGGGTAGCTCAGCCCCAGCCCTCTGAGGAGCAGAGAAATCTTGGAAGGGGGAAGAACTGCCCTTTGGAACTGACAGAGGTTTTGAACAGGGGAGGGAGGAGCGAGCAGGCTGGGCCATGCCTGTATTCACATGGGAGGGCAGAAGAGGGAGCAGGGTCAGCTCTTTGCTGCTGGACTCCTGTTTCCTCCTGCTTGATGGAATCGATTTCCTCCCTGCTCCTGCCCCCCTTTCCCAATGCTACCATGTGTTCCTTGTGGCCAGCTCTTTTGAAAGCAGAAAGGAGCAGGCAACTCAGAGCTTCCAGTGGAGAAGGAAAATTGTGACACTTCCTGGGGAAATAGTGTGGGTGACAAGAGCCATGCAGCCTGAAGCCTGAACCTATGTTAGGATGGAAGGGCATGGGTCACAATTACCTTAACTGGGAGTATCCTGGACAGGGAGTACCTGTCCCTCCAATCTCCCTCTTCCCTGTGCAAACAGAGACCTTAACACACAACAGACTCCGAGGAGTTGTATACTCCATTAATTTCAGTAGCATTGCTTGCATACTTAAACTTAAGCACACATGAGCCCTTAGTTAGATTAAGGTCTGAGCATGATGACTATCTTCTGCATGGCCTTTGGTACTTGCTATTTTCAATGGTAGAGAAAGAAACAGGAAATGGTGAGGAGTCTTGGATTACTGCATACAGAAAAGTCCTTTGGCTCAAGGATTATTTCTAACTGATTTTACCTATCTCCATTAACAGTGTCTAATCACCATTGCAGAGTTAAGCTTTAATGTACCTGGCTAACATATTGTGCATTAAATATGTTTGGGCATTAAAACAGATGTTTGGCAACATTGCAACTGTTTGAACCATATAGGAAAATTTAGGGAGGTGAACTCAAGGCTACAGGTACCAGAAAAATTTACCTGATAAGACAGTAGACTTGAAACTCTTGATTTGTTGTTTTTTTATTGTGGAAAACATAAAGTACTTAGTTGGGATGTATCCTCTTTAATCTTGGTATTACTACTATTTCATTAGAGCATTATGCATTTTACATTAAGTCATAAGAAAGCATTTAGTGCATTAACAAAAGGAGTTGTCCCATCATTCCAAATTTCCTGCATTATCCTTTTTCTTGTTACCTACATTGTGAGCTATATTTGGGTCCTGGTAAATGGAAAGAAGGAAAGGCATTGAGGAACTCATTCTCATGAGATTTAATTTGGAATAAAGATGATCAGTCCTACCATGGCAGCACAAGAATTAGACCACCTACTGATTAGTACACATGAGGTCCAGCTATTACTGGGGGGATAATTATCTGTAAAAGAATAAGAAATACCTTTATTAGTCTCATAGGAGAACAAAATTACCACACAAGGGTGAATGCACAAATACCAACAACTGTAGCAAAAATTTCAAGATCCAAAAAATTTAAGCAATCTATTCTGGACCAAGAATTTCTATGGAGTTAGTAGTAAGGACCTTAAATCTCATTATTTACAGCATTTGAATTATCTAAAGAAATGTTTCTTTTAGGAAGAATTTTCAGTTCTGCAAGCGCCCCCGTCACTTAAAATGGCATAGTAAGCAGTATCTGATATGTGAAACCTATATATGAAGGTGATTGGAGAGATTTTCAAAGGGTAGTTAATAGTGCTGTGTGAAGCTTCAGTCCCCAATTTGATTCGGCAGAGATTCGGCCCAATTCAGCAGCCGAATTTCTGAATCTGAATCAAATCAGGAGATCCTTTAATTTCTCCAAATCGAATCGTAGCCCTCTGAATTGATTAGGAGAGTTTTGGAAAGATTCAGAGATTCAGACATACACACAGCTTTAAATGTTTTTTCTACATACCTCCAGGAAGCAGGTGGCTGGTGAATGCTGCAATGCTGGGGTAGATGGAGCATCTCACAGGGGCTTGAGGGTCTCCCCAAGCACACTTGGCAGCAGACCCAGAAGTGGGCCAAAAGCACTTCCAGTCTACTTCTGGGTTAGCCACCGAGCATGCGGGGCACTCCCCACCATGCTCCTGTGGGATGCTCCATCCGCCCCAGCATCGCAGCATTCACAAGCCACGCCTGATACCTCTTGGGCCTATGCTGAGTTTCAACAACACTTGCTGCTATGAAGATCTGTTTTCCTAATGAAAAACTGGAACTATCCCTTCCTAGTGTTGAGAGGCATTTGGGTTCAGCCTCTTGAAATTGTTAGGCATTGCACCCTTAACTCTGGGATTTATAAAATAGCTATTTAGCTAGCTTTTACAGATTTCTGACGCATCTTAGGCACAATTTTTCTTTGTTCAGATTCAGCCCAGTTGGACCCATGGTTCAAATGTAATGTGGCTGTACAGACAAAAGGAAGAGCTACATTCCACTGTTCAGTAAATTGAGTTGGTTTTGGATTTTTTCCTTTTCAAAAATTCTCAGAGCAAGTGAAAACTAGTTGTTTCTGCACAAGATGTAGCCTAAACATAGTTCATGGCAGAAAAGGTGGTAGTGAGTTTTCTAGAAGGATATGCATAATCCATTTCTTGCTTTGCTTCAGGCAATTAACAATCATCCTAAACCCACAGCCATAAAAGCTTTCCACCACACCACTACAGATTCTATATTACACTGGCAGTAGAACTTACAGCATATGCTAGAATGGGTATACCACCTAATGAAATTAAAATCATGTCATACATGATACTGTCAAGCCATTAGGAGATATTCCATTCACGTTACTAAGCAGCATAGTGTATGTCATGAGGTTTTGCAGCCTCCTTTCACATGGCATCTAAACAGAGCAGAATATTTGCAGTTCTTTCATATAAAATGTTGTAAAGCATTCAAGTACAATGAAGACTGTGTCACCATGCAGAGGAGTCTTTGACACTTCCCTGGCTTCCTCCAGCATATCCTGTTCAGCTCCACCAGTCTTTTTTTTCAGGTGGTGATATGCATCCCTCTTCCTCATTAACTGCATGAGTTCCAGCAGGCCTAGATACCAACTCATCAAATTTTGTTCCAAGCTGTCCTTGGATGTGTTTTGACTTCAACTCAAAGTTGTCTCTTTTAACCCCTTTCAATTACTTTGCAATGGAGACCACTTGAACAAGAGCAAATCATTATGTCTCATTTTTCCCATGCGGGCAAAGCTTTCAGACTTGTTTACTTGCCAAGGGATTTGCATCAGCTCCCCCACATGATTTCAGGAACTCATGTACACAAACGACTTAAAGCACTGATACAACAGCTATCTCTTTTTTTTTACTATGCCACATGTCCATAGAGTCTAACATCTCAATAAACTTTGAAGTTTCCATGCTTTCAAGGTCTCACATCTCTCATACTATCAATATTCTGTCACACATGAAAAGACTATAATTATGGATTTAGTGTAAATCATTGATTGGGCTCCAAATCCTTCGAGAAAGGTCATAAGTCCACTTAGCTGACCCTTGGGAAAAGGTTTTGCATTTGAATAGTTAGTTTACTTGAAAGACACCATCAACTACACATAACCAAATGGTTCCTTATTGACCATATACCTCAGGCAGTTTTAGAACATTGATTAGTCCTTCCAATATCAATTTTGTCTTATTCGCACCAAACCAACACTGAATTCACCTGTTACAGACAGTAGTATGCAACCTTTTGCTTAGTATTCCCTTTTTTTGCTATACTGCATCCCTTTTAGGAGATCTGTCATTGCAATTGTTTAGGATGTGTCTGAGGAACTGCACTTTTGGGAGGATGGCAGTTTTGGGAGAATGGCAGCATGCCAGCAGATGGTGCCTGAAGCATGGGGGCTGCTGTCAACCCTTCAGACATTTGACTTACTACCATTTTCAGAGATCTGCAGTGCAGATGTAAAGACATAATTTTGTCCACAGTGTTTGGATTAGCAGTAAATCTGCTAATCCAACACAATATCCACAGGGCTATTGCTAGATCTATGGTGTCATAAATTCACACCGCTCTCATTATTCAGGGCCCCAGATGGTTTTGAATGGGCATAGGCATAATGAGATCTAGGAAGATATTATTATATTCTTAGGTCAAAATTCTCAGTCCAATCTATGCTATCAGGCTCAGAGCCTTTGTGTCCCCGAAGTGCTAATACTTTATGCTGATTGACTGTGCAGGCTGCTACGGGAGTTCACATTATTTTTTTGATACAAGTATTATTATTATTGACAGCAAAACCCCTGCAACAGAGGTCCCTGTTTTTTATAACTACTGTATTTTGCCATTCTTGAAAATAAAATGTCTAAAACATTTCTTACAGTGATATTTTTACAGCAAAAAACAGGGAGAAAAAAGGAGGGGAAAAAGTTGCTAAAATAACAGAGAGACAAAGTATGAGTTTGATCATAAAGACCATCTAGTTTAATAA
Source organism: Caiman crocodilus (assembly GCA_030014935.1). Lineage (NCBI taxonomy): Eukaryota > Metazoa > Chordata > Crocodylia > Alligatoridae > Caiman > Caiman crocodilus. The sequence goes on from JAGPOW010001327.1 coordinate 22,763,711, forward strand.
ATGCGTCTTTGAACTTAGATTTTTTCTTCTCTCTCTCTCTCTCTTTTTTTATAAATGGTTCTTTTGAACCTGGCAGTTGTAAGGAAGTGAAACAGAACAAACTTTGAAAAGTGTGCTTGTCTGAGACTCCTTACACCATATCTGGCTGAGAATACAGGTGGCCAAGCACAGAAAGTTCCTGCCAATTTCTAAAGTTACACTTTTATCCACTAAACAAGCATCCTGATCCGGGTTACCAAACAGGGCACTCAACAGGAGCCCCAAAGTGTGCATATTAAATATCACTTATTCTACAGCCCAGGCCATCTAGCTTAGTAAAGCTTGATCTAATACTGTTTCACCCTTTTCCTGTATGCACCAACTTTGGGTAATAGACCTTCCCAGGAGATTTCTCTCAGAAAGTATCTTCTTGTAGCACAGTTGATGCACATGCTTCTATTTTAAAAAGCACATGTTCAGCACATTTTGCTTTTGTGAAATGGAATATGGTTTAAGTTTGTTTCAATAAAAAAAAAAAGATTTTGCTGGAAGGACTTATGTCAAAGTGCAAAAGGTTTTATACACAATGAATAGACTTTTTTCTCTCTTGAGGGCCAAAGAGGAGAAACTAAAATGTAACCATTTTGCCACAAAAGCAGTTGCTGTTTTACACATTGAGGGACTTACAAGACAGCTTGTTATGAAATCGCCATCTTTTCTATTTATTTTGGATTAGAATGATTCATTGTAATAGTCCCATCAAGAAAGACAGAATGTCTCTCTAATGAGAAACCTGATATGTTTTTGCAGCATAAACTTTAAATGTCAAACTTTAATGGACAATAATCAAAGCCCATAATTATTGTAAATATACTTATTTATCAGCGTGGCTGATGAGACATTATTCTTTTAAATCTGCTTTTCAGGAAAATCAATATAAAATGTTAAATACAAAACACTACAGTACATATATAGATACAGGTGTAGAACAGTAACAGAGGTCCATATGATAAGTAAATTAAAAATCAAGGCTTAAGAATTGCAAGCAATATAGCAAAGGCACATGGCTATGAAGTAAATGATTCTAATTGGTTTGAGCCTGGTTTTTAAGTGGACGGTCCTAAGGCCATCCACATTTTGCATTCCCTCATTTTGCTATAGTTATTAGGGGTGTGCAAAATGGGTCGTATTCGATTTGAATTTGGCCTGAATCGGGGACAGCGATTCAATTCGTTGATTTGGATCAATGTCCCAATTTGATTTGGCTAAATCAGAATCTGAAGATTTGATGCTGATTAAAATAATCAGTGATTCACCCATAGACACAGCTTTGAATGTTTTTTCTATATACCTCGAGGTACCAGGCATGGCTCATGAATGCTGTGATGCTGGAGCAAATGGAGCATCCCACAGGAACATGAGGGCCCCTGCATGCTCAGCAGCAAACTTGGCATCGGACTGGAAATACTTCTGGTCCACTTCCGGGTCTGCTGCCAAGCACGCTGGAGACCCCCCCACCTGCCCACCGTGCTCCTGTGGGATACTCCATCTGCCCCAGCATCTCAGCATTCACAAACTGCCTGGTGCCTTGCAGTATGTAGAAAAAACATTTAAAGCTGTGTCTATGTCTGAATCATTGAATCTTTCTGAATCTCTCCAAATCAATTTGGAGGGTTCCAATTTGATTCGGAGAAATTAAAGGGTCTCCTGATTTGTTTTGAATTCCAAGATTTGGCCACTGAATTGGGCTGAATCTCTGCCAAATTGAATCTGTGACCAAAGCTTTGCATAGCCCTAATAGTTATCATCTGCGAACAGGCAAAATTAGATACTCTGTTGAATCTTAGAAAGGTCTTTTGGAGCTCCCTGACCTAAAGCGTTGTACACAAAGTTCTAACGAGCTCTGTGAACGAGGTGCATTTGCACCCTGTCTTCAGCAAGGCCCAGAGCCCAAGTCAGTGTCTGAACCTACCCTCAGTAATCAACTTAATCATTCCCTCCAGGATTCTCTGTGCCATCTCCCTTTACTTCAGTCTAAACAAAGAAAAACCAAAATGCTGTAATACGCCTATGTATGGAGATGATTTAGCAATGAATGCTAGTACAGGGTTTTATATAGGGCAGGGGTCAGCAATCCCCGGCACAGGTGCCAAGGCCATTTTACTCAGCACATCACCACCAGCCTGGGCTCTAAATGGGGAAGGCCTCCCTGGCTTATGGATGAGGACTGGGCCATGTCTGTAGGGCTGGGATAAAGCTTGCCCATGCCTCCTTCCCCTGCAGGGCCAGGCCACACCCTCTTCCTTCTCCTTCAGCTGATCCATACCCCTTTCCTTCCTTTGGGCCTAAGCCATGCTGCTTCCCTCCCGTGAGGCTGGGTTGGGGCCTGGCCACATCCTCTTCCATCTCCACAGGTCCAGGTCAAGTTCCTTTCCCCTGCAGTGCTGCACTGGGCTGGCCTGCCCCCTGCCCCTCTCTGTGCAGCCAGGTGATGCCTGCTGTGTCCACCCAGATGCTGGATCAGGAACACCTGCTGGATGTAGCCTGCAGATGGATCAGACACTGCCAATCCAGCCTGCCAGGTGAAAAAGGCTGAGCACCACTACCTTGTATAAAAGAAAAACAGATGTGTCTAATTTTAATTTGTGTTCTTTATATAACCATAGCTCTTATTAGTTTCATATATTCTTTTTTAAAGATATTAAAATTATATAACATGATGCAGAGACGAAGGGCCTATTTCTATCTCACTAACTCAGTCCCTACACAGGCAAACCCTTTTGTAGAAGTCAATGGGAGCTTTGCCCGAGTAAGGGCTTTCCCATTTAACTTTAAAATAAAAAGAAAACCATCAAATCCAACCAGCTCTGTTAAGATACTACAACAGTTCCCTTTCAAGAGGATTTAGTTGCCTAATAGATTGCATTTTTTTCTGTTTAAATAATTGAGCACTATCTAGTTTTTTTTTTTAAAGTAGGCAGGAGGAGACTACAGAAGTGAAATGTATGAAACAGATTTAATAATACTTGTGGTATGGAAACATCCAAAGGAAATTTTTGTTTATTTTCTATTTCATTTAAATTATAAACCCCTGTTCCAGCCTGGAACACAGCATGGGACTGGAAAACAGACCTAACGGTGCGACTTGGAAACTCTAAATAGAATTCAAGTCTGTAAGTTCTACAGATCAATAACCACCCTAGTAACGAATGGATATGTCAGAGAGGGCTCCATATAAAACAAATCCAGAGGATGTTATGGTACTGAAGAGGTTGGTCAAGTATTACCAGCTGGGAAATGGACTGTCCAGGCTACTTGTTAGGACTGAGGTTAAGGAGTAGCAGGCAAGCTGAAGGTCAGGTACAACTATAATAGAGAACATAGGGCTGAAAAAGAATCCACACTACCCCACACCAGCTATAAGCTAAAACTAAGATACTAACATGGGCCCAACCTGCCAGTCCTGTAATATATTTTTTGTTTGTGTTTTGCGTGGGCAGTTGATAGTTAAAGGTATTAGTTCTTCAGCAATGAGAAGTGCCTACACTATAGTGGCAGGAAACCATTGTCACGTACTTAGGTTATGTGTACATCATGTTCCCAGAATTTATTTAAAAGAAATGCTCCCAGGCCATATTGTGCCCACCCACTCCTGCTTGACATACTCATCCTAGAAATGTGGTAGTGAAGCCACTTTGAGGGTTTTTCTGTAGTTGTTCTTCAGGCATGCATCCATTGCCTTTGAGAGGATCTGATTCTTTAACTTATCCCACGTATTTCCATTAAAGTTCATAGCATTTATGTTGATGCAAAGCTGGTGTTGCAGAGGAGGCTGGTTGTATACATTGTACCATATAGGTAACAACAGCTGAGTGCAAATATAATGTCTGCTATTGATAGCTAATTGCAGCAGCTGCATAAAGAGATATGACACTGGTAATCTTTCCGATCTGTTCTGGAGAACTTGATTGAAAATGTTCAGCTGAGTTGAAACAAACATTAGGAGTACAAACAGATATCACCCTGGTGCTGCCATAAAAATGTTTATTGTGGCACAAGTTACAAGAAAACAGACGTGCTAGTCCTTTGTCACACTCCAAGTACCCAAAAATGTTGCTGTGACCAAAGGTAGTCACAGTTTGTGACACCTTAAGTGGGAAGATGCATATTTATTTATTGGGTACCATGGGAATTCCCCCATAGAGGATTCCTGCAGAGTGCATATCTTGGTGCCACATCCAGCGTCAGGGAGTGTGTCTTGCAGATGCATGTCCCAACTTGCAGTATGGCATCCAGGGCTATTGCTCCCCAGGATTGGATCCCTGAAGCTCTGCACATGGGACAACATCTGTAGATGCCAATGAAACCTATCAGCTCTGCTGGGGGACATCCTGAAACAGCTGATCCCCACTCCAAAGATGACATCTCTTTATAGCCTAGCACAAGGCAATGGAAACTACCTTGCCAAAACACAAACTGTTGCTAACCTGTATTTTGTGCTGTCCTGCATTCTACTTCTGTTACACACAAATTGCCTTCAGTTCAAGGGTTGAAGGCTCCTAACACCTCTCTGTATGCCTATCAAAAACTTCTGTCTTTAACCTGGGAGTGTCCCTAACCATGGCCACTACCTTGAAAAAGATAGGTCTTTACAATGTTTGTAATATTACTTGACCATGTTCACCTTGCACATGTGGGTAGGTAGGAGTAAGAAGAGAAACCTTGAGGCTAATATTTTATTGTCTCATTTTTTCAGTGTAGTCTCATTGATTTAGTTCATGGGTCATCCATCTGTTTATTCCTTGTTTTTATGATGTTATTAATTTTGTGGACTTTGAGCTTTGTAAAATAGATAAGCACCTGAAATTGTTCTGTTACATGTAAAGAAATAGAAAAAAAACCTAGCCACTGACATACAGCAATTCATGCATCTTAATCTGTGTAACTGATTTGTAAAATTTACTGGGTGACTAACCATGCTTCTTTTATTTATAAAGACGATCAGTTTGTTCGGGGAGTTTATTTATAAATGCAACATTACTCCAGGAAAAAAAAAATCTATTTTTACTTGCTAAAAAGACCAAGAATACTATCTACTAATAGCAAGAAGATTTAGAAAAGAAAAGGTCAATTTAATTGGAACTACTATTTCCTGGGGTTTAAAAGGAAAATGTTGAAGTTAAGATGACATTGACAAATTGCTACTATTTATTTAAATGGTGTAATGCAATCTACCAGTAGTTCTATAATCTGCACATTTGAAGCAGTTGACCCGTCCAACTAATGCAAACAAATTAGCCTCCCGGGTACTAGCAATATCCTATAAGCCATTAAATACCAGAATCTTACATTATTTAATATGCATATTGTTAGTTAAAATATTTTAGTAAATAGTATTTTAGTAAAAGTTACAATATGGGTAGAAGCACGATGAAGACCGCATCAGTAAATTTTGCTCTTCTATAATTTAGACAAAATGTATGTAAAGACTTTTTTTACATACCACATTAATCACACCACACTTTTTATTATTATTACTCAAGCCTAGTTCTGCCTAACTAACTCCTTTACTTTTAGACCAGTTTTTTTAAAAGGTCCAAATTTTAGTGTTTTTCTTCACCAGTTCTAAGCACTAATAATTATGGAACTTTAGTTTCAATAAATAGAGTGTTTCCTTAAAAGTGTTCAGCTACTAAATATTTCTACCTAAGGGAATCTGAGAGTTCTGTCATTGAGGTTAGACCTCAAAGGGCTCAGTTTTAAACTGATTTATAGAAAGGCCCAAAATCCCACCACCTGATTTATTCAAATATTTCAGAAAAGACCTACTCATATGAGTAAAATGAGTGATATTTGGCATAATCAACATAATGGATGTACTAAGACCCCCAATCCTGTAGTTCTTCAAACAGGCAAAATTGCGTTGTGTTAAAACCTTTTATGTACCACAAACATGAACTAGGGTCACAGCTTATTTTGAAGTATATGTGCAGTAGAGCATTCTAAATCCATAGTTCTGCAAAGGTTTTTGTGTAAGCTTGGTATCTAGCATGTGGGAAGTCCCACAGAGAATGTCTGTACCACAGCACTATGCTAGAGAGCAGTCCCGAAGTACAGACAGCACTGCTTGAACTTCTCACCTACTCTTCAGTACACAAGATCCTCAAAAGGTATGTCTCAACTGTGCTATACAAGGTATGTGTACACTATGCAAAGACACAAAATAATCTGCTCCTAACCTTCTAAATCTGAGTGATCCTATTTAAAACTTAATCCAGCCCAATTTAGAGATATTTTTTAAGAGCTGAAATATTTATTTTAAAAACTGAGGAAAGTAAATGTATTAGTAAATAAACCAAAATACTTTAAAGTAAAGCATGTGCTTAAACGTTTCTAAGAACAAACCTGAAGTAATTCAATTCATTGGTAAATCATGCTTTAAGAGACTGACCCAAAAGCCACTGTAGTCACTGAAAGTTGTTCCCTTGACTTCAATGGCCATTGGGCCAGACACTAGAAGAATAGGTAGTCAATAAAGCTTCATAAGGACAAAGGACTGATTTAATCATTCCATGTCACCTTTTATCTATTAGGAAAGTAACAGACATATAACCAAAGGAAAAGCAATAGGTTATATACTGTTGACAGGCAATAAAGTCTTTACAGGAGTTTATGGGACTAATCACACAATTAATGGCCCTTCTATGAAAATTCCCAAGTTGTAGTAAATGAAGTATTTTCCACTGTACTAATAAAATTAAAGCCCTTCATTTCCATGAACTGTTGGAAAGTGATTCAGCAGGCGACAGCAAATGAACTCTTAAGTCCTGGAAAATTTCCAGATAGGAGATTTAGCTACAGTTTCTTGCTATCAAAATGACTAGGCTGCTGTCTCATAGGCGCCCTCTACATGTTACACATATTGCACAATTAAGTGGTTAATTACACAACTACCTTGAGAACGGCTACATGTGCAAAGTAGCTATCATGGTATAAAATGCTACAACCAGCTATAAAGTTAGACCTAAAAAGTGTGTACTAACTTTATAGCTGGTTGCTATTGATATTTAATTTGCATGTATAGCAGGGTATCCCCTGCAGCTGGGAACCGGGTCAACTAATGGGGCTCCCAGTCCATGGAGTGCCCAGTGCCCAGCGGGGCTGGGAGTTCCAGAACTCAGGAGACTCTGAGCCCCAGCAGCTGCCAACTCTGGGTCCTGGCAGCACCCCGCTGCTCCTGGAACCCAGAGTCCTACAGCTGCAGATGCTGGGTCCCAGCAGCTTACCTCCTGGTGCTGGCAACCAGCTGAGTCCTAGCAGCTGCAGGGCATGGCTGCAATCTCCTAACCTTGGGGGCATATGAAACACCCAGTACTGGGAGATTTCAGCTGCTGCAATCTCTCAGCCTTAGAGGCTCCCCCTGCACTGGGAATAAGGTACAGTGGAATCCAGTTCATGATCCCACAATAATGCCTTCTGCCATGCACCTGTGGCATGGCATGAAACATGATTGTGTGCATCTTGCATTAGTCCCCATCACACCTTTACCTGCCTGAGTAGAGGGACCCATATGCACTTTCCTTGGAAGAAGTTTCTTTTAAGATACATTCTAGCATGAATTTAGGATTCAAATCTGATATGTCATGACAAACTTTGGAAAGAAATGGAAAGGATCAGGCATTATCACATATTATCAGTTTGAGGGCACTGCTGTAATAAAGAGGGAGAGAAGATGATGGGGAGGGAAAGGGTGAAATGGAGATTCTGGACCATCTTTGAGAAAGCTGATGCTGACTATGGGTAAATGAGTTTGCCCTCATATACTCCTGATATTTGTGTCTATTTCACACTTAGTTTATCAGGATGGTCCCTCTGCCAGATGAAAGGCATGTGTAGAAGACCCTGTCTCCAGTCCCAAAATGTTAAGTGCATTTTCTAGTAAGAAGATTAAAAGGCAGTCAAAAAAGCTTTAATGAAAAGGAGGTAAATAATGGTAAATAAAAGTCTAAGGTGTGGGGAGAGGGAATGGACCAAATATTTTGCGCAGAGCCACCAACCCCTGCTTAGCCTTCCATTGGATAGCCCTAAACACCTCTCCTGTATTTTTTCTGCATTAAACAATCTCTCTTCTCTCCATACCATTGACTTATATAGTGCAAGACTAATGAGATTAAATTGTTTCTACTGGTGAGAACACACCCATGTCAACCTGCTGCAGAAATTGACAATCTGCCTCCTCCTTTGACAGGCATAGGGGATTTTTTCTCCTCCAGTGGAAAAATATCATGTCATGTCCTTTCCCTTTATTGGAGTACTAAGTAAAGGACTCACTGATGAGATCAAGAAAATAGACATTTGTCAAAGGGGAAAAGAATGTTCAGTGGAAGAGGTGTACTTCAAAATAGTGCTTTGCTTTTTCCCAATGCCATCCTTAGCTTGGAATTCCTATAGCTCTTAAAAATTACTTGAATCTTGGCTATTTTATCCCACTTTCTGTTGAATGGAGATTTTTGAAAACTGAGGGTTTAGTTTACCAAGCGTTTTAAAACCTTGTTTTTGGTCTTTTCTAAATTCTAATATAACACAAGGTGCTATTTAATGTCACGGTGCTGACCGATGTCGGTATCTTAATTCACATATACGGAAACATCTTTCAACCTATTATAAAAGACACTGACACCTTCAGCCCTAACCAATCCTAATTGTTTTGCAGCCTAGTCCAACTAAAAGCACATTTGCAAAGAAACAAATTCACATTAACATGAACGATAACACACGAGGTGTTTTAAATGAACAGTAATTAAAATTTAGTAGGATGATAATATGGTAATTAAATATCAATTGTTTGCACAGGACCACTTATTGAGTTTAATAAGTATGTAAGAGATATTAATCTAGTTGTCATGCAGTTACCTCACGGGGGTAAGAAGAACAAACTAAGGAATGCAAAATTCACTTTAAAAACAGCATCAAAACAGTACAAGAAAACGGGATGAACTCACTCTCCTTCATCACCTCATGCTACTGGGCTACTCAGAAACAACAAAGTGAGCTATTGTTGTGGGGGGAGGGGGTGGAAGGGGAAGGGCATTCAAGAAGCATCGGCACCTTGTGTGATTGTGCAAGAACTAGTGACAGAGCAGTCTCATTGCTCTTTGCATTTTGGCAAACATGATAATTTATTGCTTCTGCTTCTAGGGGCCAGAAAGAATGGATCATGACTCTCCTTCTCTCCAGTAAGGCCTTTCCTGTGAAATCAGCACAACTGGGAGCCTCAGGGTATTCCTCCTTATGGGTGGAGTAGATTGCACACCCCAACCAGAAAAGAGTTCCAGAAGTCCTTAATTACTGAAAACAATCTTCCCAGTACTTTTTCTGGAATTACTCAGCTCCATACTGCCCATGGTACAATACAGTAGTATTCATGTTCTGTTAGAGCCCTTAGGGTAGAGTACTTCAGTAAACCAAATCTAATTCTTTTCTTCACAAGTGCAGATGACTCCCTGAAAACAGAACTGGGGCAGTTCTGCTGTAGTGAAAGGCAAATTAGAAAACCTTCAGGGTATCATCTCCCACACACATAGCTACAGAGCAGATTTATCTAAAAGGAAGGTGTGATTCTACGATCTACTCTAATATGAGCCTTCCCATCCTACAGAGTGTCTTCATGCTGTGAAGTCACTGCAGCCCCAGGACTGAAGTACCATCGAGATAATAGCTCTACCCCATGAAATTTCTCTTCACATGTCCAGTTCTGTATCTAGGCATTGTTTATATTTATAAGATGCCATGACTGGGACTCATGAGAATAGGGGCACATCTGAAGGTGCCTTTAACAAAATTATTATATGTTGTTTTAACTATAGCGCCATGAAGATATAGACTGGTAACTCACCCATTCTAAGAAGACAAGAGGCTTGGAGTGTTCCTTCATAGTAGTCCAACATCTGTATGGAGACATAATACAAAAAATGTCAGCTCCACCTTTCCTCAAATTCAGCACCCTTCTCCACAGCCATAGAAGGTTTTGGTAGGCAAACAGACCAGGAGGAATATGCTGTGGAGCAACTTATGTAGCACTTCTGTCAATTTATGCTCTTTCCCCTATTTCACCTCTCCTGGCCCAATAGATTGGGATTTTGATATAGTATTTTGTAGAGAAAAATTTTTTGTTGTAGGGCAAGTCTGTACTATTGAGTTATGTTACATAGAGGTTTAAAATGGAAATACTGACAGAGCTGTAACTACAGTAAATCATTGCAAATGTACCAGTCTAATTAATACTTTGAAATTTTAAAGAATGTCAAGGCATTTATTAAAAGAACTTTAGCTAGTTAGATATCAATTACCATACTTGTAAATGTCACTTAGTACTTTAAAGAATTATTTGATATTTAACTTGCCATGGGCTATCATGTTCATTAAGTGCCCAATATATGAAAAGAAAATCTTTGGGCAATTCCATGGGATTTACACATTAATGAAGTTTTCTGCATTATTGTTATGACACTTATACATGTAGTCATCAATATTATCTCACTGAATGTAAAGTAGATACCTCTCCTTTTAGGTAGCACAGTAGCCTTCACAATTCCAATAGGATATACTAAACCTGGTTTTTGAAAAGAGGGGAAATGAAAGTTTTAAAAAAGCTGGGGGACTATGCGCACATTCTCAGACAAATTAGGGAAAGGTGCCCAATGTCTGCATTGCTGAGCAGTGTTAAAGCATTAACTACAACTTAACATGGGTAGTGTTAACTTTTGATGCTTATGAGAAAAGGTCTAGATATGCCTGCCTTGCCGCAATTTAGATTAGATGACATCTTGAGGTCCCTTGTAGCTCTGCATTTCTCAAACACTTCTCTTTGCATAAAGTCTGTCTAACCTGTTCTTAAAAACCTCCAATGAAAGTGATTTTGCAAACTCCATATATAGTTTAGTCCAGTGCTAAACTATCCTTATAAGGTAGATATTTTTTAAAAATCTAACTAAATCTTCTTTGCTGCAAGATAAACCTAATTCTTCTCATTCTACTGCAGTGGACTTAGAGAATGTTCAGTCACTGTTTTCTTTTAAACAGCACCTTTTACATATTGGAATCATATTGGAATCACCTTCGCTTTTCTAGAGAGAGCAAACCTTTACTCATAGGTCATGCTTCCTAAATTGCTGCTTCTTGTTGCTTTCCTCAACACTATCTCCAGTTTTCTAACATCTTTCTTAAAGTGTGGTGTTCTAAATAAGACAGAGCACTTCTTCTGAGGCCTCACTAGTGTCAGGTAAGATAGAATAATTACATCCCATGTCTTACTTATGTATAAATAGTGATATTTAGACCCTAAAAGTGCATGTAAATAATTTTGTTTAGAACATAATATTGGAGCTAAGTACAAACATCCAAAAAGCCTGAGCCTGAATTGATTCAATCTTTGCAGTTTAGTTTAACCTACATCTACTGAATCAATAAGCAAGTGAACAGACATTCACTTTTGACTCAGGAAATGCAGGCACATGCCTGCAGTCGCTCAGGCCAGAAGCTGGGGAGCACTAAAGCAAGCCCTCTTTTCCCTTCCACAGTGGCCAGGCTGGAGGAAAGCTGAGCTGGGGGGAAAGAGGGCATGGCCAGGCCCTGGCAGGCCTGAGTATGATTTGGGAGGGATTTAAACCCCCACCCTGGCCTGAAGGGATCCCAGGGGGCAGGGGGGAAGCAGCCCTTGCCAGGCTTTTGGGGGTGGAGGAAGGAGTGTGGCCAGACCCTGGTCCTCTAAAGGAAGAGGCAGGGAGAGAATTTATTTCCTCCTCCCTCCCCTTTCCTGCCAGGACCCAGCCAGGGTCTGCCTGGATGGGGCACAGCAGCCCCTGTCAGGGCCCTTCCCTCCTTGCTGCTTCAGGGGTAGGGGCATGGCCAGATGATGGGTTGGCATGGCCCCCTGAGGCAAAGGGGGCAGGGACAGGGTTTAGTCCCCCTTTGGCCATGCCCCTGCCCCTGGAGTGGTGAGGCAGGAGGGACCCTGACAGGTGCTGCTATGCCCTGGCCAGGCAGACCCTGACTAGGGTCCCAAGGGGAGAGGGGAGGCAGGGAGGGGGGAATAAGACCCCCCCTACTCCCTTCACCTCATGGGGGCTTGCCGAGCTGACATCTGGCCATGCCCCCACCTCTGCCTCCACCCCCGCTCCTGCTCTGGCTAGAGAGCAGAGGGTGGGGGCTAGCCCTGACCTCTGGAGCAGACAGCACCGCACAGCCCAGGGCTGAAAGCATGCTGGGATATCAGGGGACTGTGATTTAACCTGAACCAAGGACGGGTCTACGACAGAAATTCCATAAACTGGTTTGACCCAAGTCAGTTCAGTCTGATACTACAGTCAACCAGGTTTATCTTAAACCAGTTCAGCCATTTTAAAACTGGTTTATGTGCACTGAATTTCTGTTCTGTTACAGGTTTAAACCAGTTTCTGATCACTTAAACCAGTTTATGTGCAACTTCTGTCCCTAGTCAAAAGCAAAAGTGTAGTTTCAAAGTAAATCATTGGGGAAGCTGCTCTTTGCAGTTCCTATCTGCCAGATCAACTGCTCCAAGAAGAACATGGAGTAACACGTCTTGAGATGCCATAGATATTTGGACAGTTTTTTCCTCAACTTGGGGGTTGGAGGAGGAAAGGGATGAGAATGTTGTCAATCATTGCATTTTAATTAAAAGGAGAAAATGTTAAAATTAAAGTGAGAAAGAGCGCTACCCAGACAGGAGAACTGGGGAAAGTTAAAGAGATAACAGGAAGAGTTACTTTGCCTGTTTTAGTGCTACAATAACAATTCAGTTCTGCTGAGAATCCCAAGTGACCATTTCTAGGCTTATGTATTTCTTTCAACCATCCCTTCTGGCCAGATTTCAGCACATTCTCATTACAAGACTCTTTAATTAATTAAAAGGAGGGAATAATTAGTGCAGCAACTTCTATGCTACTTTAGGCCACCTGAGAGAGAGAGCGAGCCAGATTCACCTGTATATTCAGCTGTTTGTATCACTCTGGTGCAGAAAAGCAGCCCTGTTACCCAGTTAATAAGCTAGGCAAGTCAGGTTTAGTATTGCTCTGTGTTACCACAAAGCTTAGAAATACTAGTGAATCTTATCCACGGTATCAGAGATATGAAATATTTTCTAGAGGGGAAAGGAGGAAAGAAACACTACATACACACATGCATACATGCACATACACTATGAAATGTAGTACTTTTTATAGTGTTTTTAGACACATGTACATTGAAAGTAGCACCTTATTTATATGCTCCTAAAATATTGGAAGGCTTCCCCTTTCAGCTCACACTTTTATTTTGGTAAAATGATCAGTTGTCAGGGAAAAGAGGGAGTCAGATTTGGGAGACAGCAAGAAACATGCAGAAGGTTTTGTGACTCAAAAGTGGGCTTGTGTTTGAAGTGTCAGTTTTCGTTTTTATCACCATTTTCTATCGCAACTGAGGGAAAGTGCTCTGTAGAACACAGAGCACTGCTTTATTTAATAACATTTTAGAAGCAGCCTTTTTCATTTAGAGATAGACACAAACAAGGGGCAAATTAGAGGCAGATGATTAAATGGACTGAAAATCCAGGCTGACACACTGGTACCAACTGCACCAAACTGGGATTGGGGAGAAAGCACAAGAGTATGATTAAGGTTTGATATTTCAGTTTAAATTCTCAATGTCTATAATACATCCAAAGCTTTTCCAATTGCATTGTCTTGGTCTTCAAGGGAATTGTATCAAAAAGAAAAAAAACCCTGCTGGATTCTCTACAAGTTTGTAGAACGATTTTTGCATGGCTGCAAACTTTTAAAAAGGAATATATGACATACCACCTCCTTCAAGACCATTACCAAATGTGTGGCTGTATAAAAGCATCTTGCTGACTGAGATCAGTGACCCAGAAGTCTGAAATGATTTCCTAGGAGATGTTATGCTCCAATGTAGCTGAACCTACTTAGAGAATTTTTTTCATTTGCAGATCATTGACCTGGTGCATGAAAATATTTTCTCTCCATAGGAGGCCAACCTCTTCTCTTCCTCCGATTTTCAAACCACCAAAACTTTGAAGAAGTACTATACATCTTTTCCCAATATATAAAAGTATTCAGTTCTTTACACATACAAAACTCCTGACATTTTTACAAAAAATATAAGTAAACATTCTCTGTATTAAAGTCCTTTGTATGCTTGCAATGTATTTCTCTCTCACCAGTAAGGGACATTTATTGTTGCTCCCTCTTTATAAATAATTTAATTTTTGGCTCTTAGAATTTAACTTGAATATGTGATTTTGGTGCTTTTTTGCATTTTCCTGTTTTTTAAATTTTTCTTTTCACTGGTTTTACGGATATTGAAGACAAATATTTGCATGTTTTGGATAACAATAACTAGTTCTGAGACAACAATTAGCTTGGATGTGTCTATTTTTGTTTTGAAACAAGCCTAGTTTTGTCTGGAAGCATAAAAAGTCCAGTGTTCTGCAAATAAAGATCCATTTTTTGAAAAAAGTCCAGCAAGTTAAGCTTCTAGTGGTTTGGCCTTTCACACACCTATACACTTCCTGTAGCTTGAGAAAACCTACAAGTCACTGGCTAACATGACGGGTTGGGACTGTAGCAGTATAAGGTTTGCCATGGAGTGCTGGGGTTCACTTAATATAATCCCATGAAAAGCAAGGTAAATAAAGTATGTAGCTTTCTTAAGGTCTTTGGGCCAGATCCAGATTTGTTGACTAGACACCTAAGTGAAATATAGGCAGAATTTTAATATCCAAGTCCAAGCAATTTCCTTTGTGTTTTTCTGGGAGCCTAAATTCATTCAGCACCTGCAATTTGAACTTCAGAAGTTCCTTAGATGCTCAAGTTTGACTTCCCTGCATGCTCAGGAACAATCCAGTCTGAGCAACTAGTTGCCTGTCATCTACCCACTGTTGTGTTTTCCTTAGGCTAGAAAGACTGTAGTACATGCATAAAGAAAGAGGTCACTCTTGAAAATCCACAGGGGAGCAGGAACCCTTAGTTCTGCTTATTAAAAGCCTCCAATATTGATTCACTGCCTCTTCCACAGGGTATGTGCTGTGGCTGGGAAGAGGCTTCCTACCCATACAGGAAAGATGCAAGCACAGAATGAAGCAATAATATTCTGAGACACATTAATGAAATTCCATGCTGCACACACAGGGTCTTCATGGTCATATCAATCAAGCCACACGCATGCCATTTTTGGACAGACTAAACCCTCAAAAAAAAAATTGTGACAGGACATTCTGTTGGCTTTTTCCAACTAGTAGGGCTTATATATGCTGTATATGACAATCATTAGAAAGCCACATATTAGCCAGAATATAACACAAGAAGTGCATCTATATGAGAAACTTCTCTCGAGATTAAAGCAAATTACTGCACAGTAAGCATCACCGTTTACATGTGCAGACACTTTCTAACAGTAATTTACTCTAATCATGAGTAAATGTGCTACCTGTCAGCTGGGTAGCAGGGGGCGGGAGATTGCTCCCTTCCCCGAGGAACAGCCTGCTTCCAGAGCAGGCTCCACTGAAGCCCAGGCAGGGACAATGTCCCCCAGCCCCAGCAGCAGGGAGCTTCCAGCCTCCACTTCATGACCGCAATCAGGGAATGGGGACTGGCAGATTGTTATCCCAAGCTCCTCACCCTTTCCCAGCCTCTGGTCTATAATCATGCAATGGGGGCTGGAAACAAGTCCCAACACACACTCTGTGATCATGATCATGGAGAGGGGCTATGGGAGGTCCCTGCATGGGAGTGTTCCCTCTTTCTGCCACCCTCCAGGTCCCTGCTGAGCCTGGGGCTGACTGGGACCTGCCCCTGACCAGGACAGTTCCATGCAGCTGCATGGAGAAGTTTGTACATGCAGCCTAAAGGTGGCTGGCAATTGTTGCATTTTGAGCAGTCCCCAGCCAGCTCTGGGCTGCATGTGCAGACTTTCCTGCACAGACTGTGGCTGGGCAGGAACTTTCCCAGTCAGGACAGGTCCCAGCCCCATGGCCCAATAGGGTGATTGAGATGATCAAGGTGATTGAAGCATGGGACTTTGAAAGAGCTGCAGACAAGGGGCAGGTCCCAACGCCCTGCCCTTGTCCACCATTGGGACAGCTAGCAGTGAGCCCTGGCTAGGCCAGGAATTTCTGCCCAGCTGGGGCTCACTGCTAGCTGCCCTACAGGTGAATAGGGACAGAGAGTTAGGACCTGCTCCTCCCCTGCAGATCTTTCCATGCCTCCTGCCCCCATTCAGGGAACTGGGGCCTGGAGCTCCCTGATGCTGGGGAAAAGGTACATTATCCTCACCCAGGCTCTACTACCAGAGCCCACCCTAGCAGCAGGCAGATCCTGGGGCCAGGGAACTATCTCCCAAACTCTCCAGGAGACAGCTGTCTCCTGGCCCTGAGCTCCCTGCCAGCTCCTGAGCTAGCAAGTAGGGGGAGCTTAGAGAACCCCCTGGCTGCTGCAGGGGGCTAGTTCAGGGCCGAAGAGGGCAGGAGCAAACTGCTGATAGGAGCAGCAAATCTGCTCCCACATCCCCACATGTGTAAATGCCTGCCCAAGATGGGTTTACTCTAGAGTAAATTATTCTAAAGTAAACCCACCCTAGGCAGGCATCTACACATGGGCAGGCATCTACACTCTACAGCAAACCCACCCTGGAACATTTGCACCAGTAGGCACGCTCAAAATGAATTAAGGCATGGCTTTCCAATCAGATACCAGCAACCGGGTGAGAATGAATGAGTACCCCCAGAGAACAACTTCTTCTCCCATAATCCCATCCATCAGAATCATGTGGATGAGAGGAAGATGCTATGGAAGAATTGCCACAAAAAACTGAAGAGGTGATTTACAGTCATTCTATTTCGGGATTTGATTTATATATCCACAAGAAAAAAAGGCTGTATTCTTCCAATTGATCTAGCCAATGTTGTACTTGAGAGTCTCCAAACTTCTCTCTGGACCTGCGGTCTGAAACTTGAAGTACTATTGTTATTGTACTTCAACTTCACATGATAGGTAATATCCCTATGCATGCAAGACCAACTGCCCATCAGCTTAGAAAAAAATTGGACTTTGTCCACATGTCTGAGAATTCAGGACTTTTTTGATACAGCTATGAAAATATATCCCTTTTAATGCCTACATATAGCAGATTTGACAGTTACATTTTGGTGTAGGGAGTGTTTGGAACAGAATGGTGTGCTGGGTGACAGGAAGTGTCACTTTTGTAACAACAAATATTCAATGAATCAAAGTAGTTCTCAGCAGTATATTTGGTTCGAACAATGAATTTGGCCTGTAGTTACCTTGAATTTGACCTGTAATAATTTAATTCCAAAGTGAGACAGAACCACTTCCACAAGAAAGTACAAAGGCTGTCTAACAAAGGGACCTGAGTAATCACTTAGGTAATCAACTGAGTGACCCCAAAGCTGATTCTCTGCTTAAACTGACACTAGTTTAAGCTGGGTGAGACATGAAGCTGGTAATAATGATGAAAATGTGTTGGAACACGTACAATCCCATCAGGCTGGCAGTTTCAGAGGCAAGGTTACAGGTGTATTGCTTGATCAAGGACAAAAGAGGAACTGTTAAAGGTTAATTCCAGGTGGGAAAGTGAAGATTTATAACTGGAATTGCAATCGATACCTGGTTAACATCTAAAATCATTATTTTAGTTCCTCTGAAAGGACCTAACTGTGCTGCATCAAACTAATTGTCAGAACATAGGATCTGTAAGAAAACATTACTTGTCAAGACAAAAATGGTTTGAAAGTTTTGAATTCCTTTTGAGGATTTTTTGGAGGGGAAGGGGGGTGATAAGCTGATCATTTGCAATTATTTAAAAAATATGTGCAGAGAAGCAAGTGAAGCTATTGCAGTCAGTTTCTGTTCTAGTACTTCTTCCCCATGGATATTTCAGCATAAATCCTTGCATGGCTATTTTGAAACGGGTCTGTAACAGGGTGTCATCCCCAGGAGCATTTCAAAATGCCTGGAGGCAACCCAGAGTCCCTTTTTCATATTTTAATTTTCTCCTGGAAACAGACTCCCCTTTACGCATCTGCCATGACTTGTTGTTACTTTGGGTTTTTAAAAGGGAGGCTGCTCCAGGGTTTCTCAGATCTCTTCTTGGCTCTCAAACACCAGGCGGTGAAGAGGTCCTGCCTTAAGGGCTTCTCGCATGACTCCAACCTTCCTTATCATGCCTCACGGGTGTTGTCTGTATCTTCTGGTCCCTTTGTTGGGGTCTCAGCTAATACAGAGTCTGCTCCTTTTATGTAGCTAAGCCTTCCAGCTCAGTCCCACTATGCTGGGCCTAGCTTTGAGGCACTAGCTTCAATCTAACTGCTCTCGGCTCTTGGCCCTGTATAGCTGTGCCCCCTGTAGCACTGGGCACTCTGGCCCCCTGTAGCTGCACCTCTGTAGGTACTAATGAAACCTCCACCTCCCTTACAGCCTCATCCACTAATCACCAGATTAAACTACAACAAATAGTAAGTCTCTGGGCTATAACAAAGAAAAGTTAATGGAGGCAGTTAGCTTTTTTACCCATGGGCTCCACACCTCAGAGTCCCCACTGCCAGTTGCTCTCACATGTAGAGCTACTGCTCTCTGTCAGTCTGGGCCCCCTGGCTAGCTCAGACCAGGGCTTATATAGTCCTGGCCCTGGCCCTCTCACAGTTACCTGACAGCCCCAGTTAGCTGACAGGCCTGCAAGGCTTAGCCTTTAACCCCTGTTCTGCTGGCTGAAATAGTTGGAAAAATTCTTCTTTGCAAGTTTTCAGGTATAAATATCCTTCATCAGGCTGAAGAAGCACCTGCAGTTGGTGTGCACTCTTCCTGGATGGAATGAATATTAAAGAAGCCAAAGCCTGATATGCATGCATGAAAGGCAATCAGTGAAGATGTAAATTGAGGAGCCAGTGGATGAGAGGCAGGCTGGAGGGAAGGGAGGGGATTGAATGTAGGTGGTAAATAGTGGAGAGGTACCAAGGGAGTCAGATGTTAAGCAGGCTATAATGTGTCATAAATCCAATGTCTATATTTAGTCCATGATTTTTTTGTATCCAGTAGGTTGATGGAGTGAAGTTCATAGGCTTATCTGTGAAAAGTGTTTTGTAAATTTCCTTTGAGGATTAAAACTGAGAGACTGGAGAGAGAGTGACTTTCTTCTGAGAAATGTGACCCCCCATAGGTATCTGGGTATTCTCGTCTTTGATAGGTTTCCAGTATGCATTCATTCTGGTACACAGTTGTTGTTTGGGCTCTCCTATGTATTTTCCACCAGAGTATTTGGTGTATCAGATGAGATATATTACATTTCTAGAGATGCAGTTGTAAGATCCAGGAATGCTGATGGTTCTGTTGTGTGGTGTAGTCATTGTGGGGGTGGTAGATATATGTTGGCACATTTTACATTTCTTGTCATAGCATAGTCTGGATCCATTTGGTGTGTTTTGGGCCATAGGAAGTTTGCTTCTGGTGATGAGGTTAGCAAGGTTCAGAGCTTGTTTGAAGGCTAGGATGGGTGGTTCTGGAAAGATCTCTTTCAGAATTGGGACTTCTTCTAGTATGGGTTGAAATTGAGGATTTTCCATATAGGTTTCAGGGAGGGATGATATATTATAACCAGCAGTGTGTGATTCATGGGGGTTTTCTCTTTGTACTGCAGCAATTCTTCACGTGGTATCTGAGTGGCTCTTTCAAAAGTGAGATCTGTCTCTCTGGAGGAGTCTCCTTGTTGAGTGAAAGCCATTATGAGATTTGTGAGGTGAGGATCACAGGTGTTCTAAGTGCAAATATGTTGGTATCTGAGGGCTTAGCTGTATAATTACAGCTTTCTTGTTGTGTTTAGGGTGATTGCTGGTTCTGTAGCAAACCCCCCAGTTTTTCTTTTTTTCTAATTAAAATGTATTCCCTCCCCTTCACCAACCATTTCTGACTTTGTCTCCCCCTCTCTATTCCCTACAGATAGGTATAAGCTAAGATGTAGGATAAGCTTTAACATTTTATTTTAGGTAATAAGTTTTATTTCTTTCCCTTCTGCAAATAAGTGCCTTGCTATTTTGATATAGATATCCACTAGTTTATAAGTGATAATCATTATGTTTGTATTGATTTTTTACTGCTGTTATACTGCTTTTATTACTGTTTTAGGCCTATATATGTAAGTTAGCATAAATCATGTCAAGTTTCCATCTTGTAATGTCAAGCCTTCGTCTTATGTCTGTGCCCGGTTGTGTAACCTGACTACTTATACTACTCCTCCTGTTAACTTGGTTCCTGAAGGAATGGGGATGAATGAGGGTGCTTGAGAGACAATGGCAGTAGGCCTAAAAATAGCTCCTTCTGAATGACCAACAACACCAATACCTGAACCAACGACCCAGTCATTGGAACCACCCTCAGAATTCAGGACACAAAAGATGAGGCAACCCACCACTGTGCCTAGCTGCACATGCTCAGTAAAAACACCTCAAACCCTCTGGAACAGGACTGACATTGCCTGGACAGGCCCTCCCCATAGGAGATCAGAGGTAGTCTGCCCCATAAAAAGGGGTAGTGAAGACTGACTCCTTGGGACACCCTCTCCATCTGGACCTTTCTAGCCTAGATAGGTAGCTATCATCGCCACCCCCCTCTTCAACCAAGGACTTGGACTCTGTTTCTCTTCCCTACCTGGACTCCAACCCTTCCACCGAGTCTCTTTCTCCTGCTGCCATTGTGAGTGTTTGTGTATGTGTGTGTAAATTGGTTCAAATTATTCTAGAGTAAACCCACTCCAAGTAGGCATCTACACATGGGCAGGCATCTACACTCTACAGCAAACCCACCCTGCACCATTTGCATCAGTAGACACATCCAAAATGAATTAAGGGATGGCTTTCCAATCAGATACAAGCAACCTGATGAGAATCAATGAGTGCCCCCAGAGAACAACTTCTTCTCCCATAATCCCATCCTTCAGAATCATGTGGAGCAGAGGAAAATGAACCAGTAACTTCATGGGGCTGTGTAGTGTGTTGTCTGTTTAATAAACATGTTATTTGGACCCCTGAGTTGGGTTTGCTTTACTACAGTCTGGTCCTGCTCCAATCTCTGGTCCTTGCCCCTCTAACTTTGGTCTCATTTCTCCCTCTCCTGCTTCTGGCTCACCACCACCTCCAACACCTGTCCTGAGCTCCTCTCTGCCTCCAAACCCCCTGTTTCTTTGTCACTGCCTTATCCCAACTGCCTGTTCCCCTGAGCTTCCAGATTTCTGGCTGAGTTCCTTTCCTGGCTGTCTCCTCCTTGCTACCACTTATCTGCCCGCCCCCTCAATGTCTCAGCTGTCTGCCTCAGTTTCCAGCCCCAAGCTCCCAGATTTCTGTCTCTCTCTCTTTCCTGGTTGTTTCCTCCTTGCCACTAGACTTTCCCCGCCCCGCTTGCACCAATGACCTTGAGTAACCCTGGGGCCACTTGATCTTAAAAAAACTCAAGCCTCAGTTCCTCAGCCAGCTACTCTTTAGTCCACCAGTTCTACTCCTGTTTATGGCAACTTTCACTCCTTACACTTTAACTCTGTCTCTCATCTTAACCTTCCCCCAAATATCCCAGGTACCCCAAGCACACACATACATACTGTACTATCCAAGTTAGGAACTTACTTGTTTGTATGTGTAGGTGGGTTGGATGTGTATGAACTGGTGAGTGTGTGTGTATGTATATGTCATATACATATGTGATAGATATGCATGTGCCTAGGCTGGTTTGGATGTGTATGTGCCAGAGCTGGTAGTGTGTGTGTGTGTGTGTATACGCACCTAAATGATTTGTGTGTTTGTATATGTGCAATTGTGTCACACCCTCTCTTTTAACAGCGCAATATTGAGATCCTCAGAGTTGGCCTGACCCCACAGGGAAACAGTTCTCTGCAGACGTGTATGTTGGTCTGTGGGTTTCTTGTATATTGTGGTCTGTATTTTACCATTCTGGATACTGATCATTGTGTCTAAAAAGGAGATGTTGGTGTTGGAGTATTCAAGAGAGAGTCTGGTAGAGGGATGATGATTGTTGAATTTCTGATGCAATTCAGAAGACTGGAAGAGGGCCAATGTTGTGCCCATCTTCAAGAAGGGGAGGAGAGAGGACCCGGGCAACTATAGGCAATTAGCTTAACTTCAATCTCAGGGCAAATCCTGGAAAAATTCATCAAGGAGTCTACGTGCAGTGTGCTTGCAGGAGGTAGGATTCTGAATGACAGCCAGCATGGCTTTGTCATGGGCAGGTCTTGTCTTACCAATTTCATCTCTTTCAATGATTGGGTATCTCACCATCTGGATAACAGAGAGAAGGTCAACATTTTACACCTAGTTTTTCAAAAGGCCTTTGATCTGGTATCCCATGATGTTCTCATGGGAAAATTGGAGGATTGTGGGCTTCACTTCTCGATGGTTAGGTGGGTAGGAAACTGGCTGTGAGGTAGGACCCAGGGAGTTCTTATGAACAGATCTGTGTCATCATGGTGAGAGGTGACCAGTGGTGTCCCTCAGGGGTCCATGCTTGGTCCAGTGATTTTCAACCCCTTTAGCAATGATTTGGATGAAGAGGTGAGGAGCTCACTGGCCAAGTTCACAGGGAGTTAGCGTGGGAGTTTGAGCAGGAGAGCCTGAGACTCTAGGCACTGAGCTGTAGCCCAGGGTCTGCACAGTAGTAGTCAGGCTACTACAAGGACCATGGTGGATGGAAAACATCAGACCCCAAGGCTCCCCCCTGCACCTGGACTTCCCTGCTTTGACACCACTGGGGTCTCCACCCAAACAGAGCCCATGCTTCCAGCCTAAACCCAAATGGAGCCTATAGTTCCTGCCACCACCCTGGCAGAGCCCACGGACCGAGCCTCCACTCAGATGGAGCTCCTGACTCCATGTGGAAGCTGCCTAGCAAGACTGCAGGTTGCTGGGTTTGGGTGCACTCATACCTCCCCTTGTGGGGTGTACTCAATGCTGGAGGCCCTGGAGTACCAGATTAGGGAACTTCAGGCCATGGTCCAGTGGCTGCACTTCATTAGAGATGCAGAGCAGGAACTGGATTTTTACTTTCAGGCTCTCTACCTGATGACTCATGACAGAGTGGCAGAAATCAAAGAATCACCATGAAGTCCAGCCTGAGATTGCCTGGATGAAAGCTGTCTCCAGCCCAAAGAGGCACAGTACCAGGGTTACCACTCCCCTGGAGCTGCACAACTGCTTTACACCTCTCATATCAATGGAGCCAGACATACCACTGGCTTCAGCATGTGAGGACACAGGGCCAACAGCACCTGCACCTAGAAAAAGATGTGGAGTTGGGATGTGATGTTCAGGATGTGATGGAGAGGATCCCCGAACTCATCCAGCCTTCCAACCACCATCCCATGCTACTCATCCATGTAGGCACCAATGATATGGCACAGAGCAGTCCAGGCCGGGTCATGTGCAATTACAGGGTTCTGGGAGCTGGGCTTAAGGATCTGGGGCACAGATAGTTTTTTCTTTGATCCTCCTGGTCGTGGGACATGGACTCCGGAGGAACAGGTGCATTAGTGAGGTGAATAGAAGAGTCTGGCAATGGTGCCACTGTGAGGGTTTTGTCTTCCTCAACCATGGTCAGACAAGGTTCCTTGGGTGAATTTGATATCTTTTATTAGACCAACCCAAATTGTTGGCGAATAGTTATTAAGCAAGCTTTCATGTTCAAAAACCCTTCGTCAGGCTCAGGAAGCTTCAGCAGTTGGTGTGTGCCCTTCCTGGATGGAATGAAAAGTAAACAAGCCAGGGGCTGGACTGGGCTGGGCTGGGAAGTCAGTTGCCAGGCAGATTATAATTTATCAAAAATCCAATGTCTATGTTTAGTCCATGATCAACCACGGTCCGCACTTCAGAGAGAGTGGACTGTTGGGAAGTGATGGCCTCCACCTCACCTGGGAAGGGAAGAAGCTCTTCTCTGCCAGAATGGCTGACCTTCTTGTCAGGGCTTTAAACTAAGACTGCTGGGAGACAGGCAGTCTATTAACAGTTCTAGCCCAGGTCATGTCAGCTGCACTACCAATATTTTGGGCAGCCCAAGGGAACCTGCTCTGGTGACAGCCCAAGTACAGGGCCCACTTTACCCTTCAGGGAAGCATTGGGCTTCTGATGGCAGACTTAAATGCCTGTACATATATGCTGTACAAAGGAGCTTGGAAAATAAGCATGAGGAACTGACCCTTCTCCTATGTGAAAATGACTATGATCTTGTAGGGATAATGGAGACCTGGTGGGACTCCACCTATGATTGGTCAGTGACTTTAGAGAATTACACCTTGTATAGGAGAGACTGTGTGGGGAAGAGGGGTGGGGTGTTGTTCTCTATATCAAGGATCAGTTCACCTTCCTGCAGATGGAGTTTCTAACCAGAAAGGGCATCTTAACCCTCTGGATCAAGATATAAAGAGAACATAGGTTGGAGATGTACTTGTAAGAGTTTACTATAGACCTCCCCACCAAGAGAAAGAATTAGATGAGGAATTCAATAAGGAACTTGTCAAAGTCATGCACTCCCGAAGCATGATCATCATGGGGCACGTCAACTTCCCTGACATCTCTTGGGATAAGCAGATGGCCAAATCTGACAGGTCACATAGTTTTATCATGTGCATTGATGACCTCTACCTAATGCAGGAGGTCTATGGGCTGACTAAGAAAGAGGCATTGCTTGATCTGGTCCTGGCCAAAGGGGAGGACCTGGTAAGTGATCTGAGGATTGAGGGGAAGCTTGGTTACAGTGACCATGAATTGGTCACCTTCTTATTTCACTGAAGAGCAGGCAAACCCCTCAGTAATACACAAGTCCTTAACTTTGGGAAGGCTGACTTTTGCAAACTGAGAGAATTGGTCAGTCAGGCAATTATAGGCCATACCCCTTCAGAAAATGGAATGGTCATCTCTCAAAAACATAATCGTAGAAGCACAGGGGAAAGCTATACCATCTCACAAGAAATTCAGTCAATGGGCAAGGAAGTCCCTATGGCTGAATAAGGAACTGTTGGATCTCATTAAACTCAAAAGAGAAGTCTACACCAGCTGGAAAACAGGAAGTATCACCAAAGAGGATCACTCTTCACTCACCTGCACCTGTAGAGAGTGATCAAGAAAAGCCAAGGTACAAACCAAACTCAGGATACCTATGGGAATCAAGGGCAACAAAAAGCCCTTCTTCAGATATGTGGAAAGTCAGAAAAAGAACAAAGATAGCATTGGGACCTTGTGAGATTCAATGGAGCAACTGACATCTGACACCCACGAAAGGGCCAATCTCCTAAATAACATTTTTGCATCAGTTTTTCACCCTGCCAGGAGGATCACAGTATCAGGAACAATGCAAACTATTCCAGGAGTGGGAGACAGGCCCAAAATCTATGTGGATCAGGTGAGGGAATACCTTGTGAAATTGGACATTCACAAGTCCATGGGCCCTGATGGAATGCACCTGCGAGTCTTGAAGGAGCTGGCAGACATCGTTGTATCCTGTTTTGCACAGATATTTGAAAATTCATGGTGCTCGGGTGAGGTCCCGGATGACTGGAAAAGAGCCAACGTGGTCCCTATTTCAAAAAAGGGAGGAGGGATGACCTGGGGAAGTATAGACCAATCAGTCTGATGTCTGTCCCTGGAAAAATCCTGAAGAAGATTGTCAAGGGATCCATCAACACCAGACTAATGGAAGGCAAACATATGAATGCCAGCCAAAATGGCTTTGTGACTGGAAGGTCGTGCCTGACCAACCTCATCTCCTTCTATGAGCAGGTAACATGTGCCCTGGACAAGGGAGATGACATGGATGTCATATATCTGGATTTCAAGAAAGCCTTTGACCTAGTTCTCTATGATGTCCTCATAGTTAAGCTGGGGAACGGTGGCCTTGATCATCATATGATCCAATGGCTAGGGAACTGGCTACAGGGTCAGACCCAAAGAGTACTAGTTGATGGGAGGAAATCAACGTGGTGCAGAGTGACCAGTGGAGTCCCTCAGGGCTCAGGACTTGGACTGGTATTCTTTAACATTTTTATCAACAATCTATATTGGGAGTCAGATGTGAACTGGCAAAGTTCGCAGATGATACCAAATTATGGGGGAGGGCAGTCACACCACCAGACAGGCTGAAGATGCAGGCCGATTTGGACATGCTGTCAAGGTGGGGTTTGACCAAAACCTGATGGCCTTCAATGTAGAGAAATGTAAGGTGCTTCACCTCGGTAGGAAGAACCCTCATCATACTTAAAGGCTTGGCAGTGCTACGCTCACCAGCACCATGACTGAAAGGAACTTGGGGGTCTTGATTGACCAAAAGATGAATATGAGCCACCAATGTGATGCTGTAGCTAGCAAAGCAAACCAAACTCTGGAGTGCATCCATCAGTGCATTTCAAGCAAAACCAGGGAAGTCATCCTCCTGCTTTACTCAGCCCTGGTGAGACCGTAGCTGGAGTACTGTATCCAGTATTGGACCCACTTCAGGAAGGATGTGGAGAAGCTTGAGAGTCCAGAGGAGAGCTACTCGTACGATCCAAGGCCTGGAGGGAAGGCTGTATAAGGAGACGCTGAGGGACTTCAGACTCTTCAGTCTGGAGAAGACAAGGTTCAGGTGGGACTTGGTGGCATCCTACACTTACATAAGAGGGGTACATCAGGACCCAGGAAAACTGCTGTTCACCAGAGCTCCCCAAGAGATAACAAGGTTTAATGGCTATAAACTCCAGGAAGGCCGATTTAGACTAGACATAAGAAAAAAGTTCTTTACAGTGCATGTGTCCAGGGTCTGCAACAAACTCCCCCCAGAGATGGTGCAAGCACCTACTCTCAACTCTTTCAAAAAACAGGTGGATATATTTCTTCACTTGATCCCAGCTGACTTCCTGCCTATGGTGGCAGGGAGGAGGGGGTGGACCTGATGATCTCATGAGGTCCCTGCCAGTCCCTAATGTCTGTGAAATCTATGAAATCTTGTGAGGTCTCTTCCTTACAATCTGTGAATCAGGGATTGCAGGTTTTTAGTCCAAATGATGAAGATGTCATCAATATATCTTAAGTATAGAAAGGGTTTGATGGTGCAGTCCTTGAAAAACTGTTCTTCCAGGTGGCTCATAAAAAGGTTAACATAATGTGGAGCCATTTTGTTGCCCATAGCTCTGCCCATGGTTTGGAGGAAGTATAGCTTATTGACAATGAAGTTGTTGTGTGTGAGACAGAAGTGTATAAGGTCAGTAATATCTTTGGGTCTGTACTCTGAGTTGTCATCTTGCTCTTGTAGGTACGTACGGCAGGTTTGGATGCCATCTTCGTGTGGAATGTTGGTATATAAGCTGGTAACATTCATGGTGACCAGGAGGGTTTTGCTAGGAAGATGGTCAATGCTTTTAGGTTTTCGTAGAAAGTCTGTAATGTCTTGGACAAAATTTGCTCTTTGGGTGACAAGCGGTTTTAGGATTGATTTGATGAAACCTGGTTTTTCCTCAATTAGGGTTCCATGGTTGGATATTATAGGTCCACCAGGGTTCCCTTGCCTCCTGTTGTACACAAAATTAAATGATTTTGCACTATAAACCATTGATGGAATTTTCTAACTGCTCCCAGTTAAATCAATGGGAGTTTCTTACCCCTGTCCTTGAGAGAGGCAGGCTAGTGCTAAATCCTTCTGAATATCTCACTTGTTTTCTCTATTGCACCAGCTAACAAATCACTGTATCCATTTATAAGTGTGAAAATGGACAGTTCAAGAGAGAAACTAACTAAACAACTAGACAATTTTGCTTATTTTATTTTTTAAACTAAGAACTTCAATACTGAATAATACACTACCATGAATCAATTATGTTCCTAATACCCTCTGTGCCAAATGTAGTTACCATCAGTGGCTCATTTGAGAGAACAGAGATTACTTAAGTCATAAGCATTTTAACTTATTATGAACTATGATCTCTTTCTGCCATCACTTGTCATCGGGGCTGTATTAGAAAAACTATCGCAATTCTTCTAGTTGTAGGTAGCCCATTTGCCCACTTCTTTTTGAGCTATTTACTTGATAGGGCTTACTGGGAAAAGTTAAAGAATAGCACATATTGACTATCTCTAGGAAACCACCCTGCCAGGACCTGTCATTCTTCATGCTGCCTTTTCTGTGATGAAAGTAGAAGGGAACAGGCTTTCACACTTCTAGCTGCTGTTTCTTTAAATTAGTTCTTTACCAGCATATCCAAGGGACTTAAATTTCCTGCAATTTGGACTGCTCTAATTGGGAAAGCAGGAACAAATTGATGCCAGGCAGTATTAAAACACTGGAAAAAGAGGACTCATTTACAGAAGATCTCCACTCCCCTGAACTGCCCAACAACTCTCAGACATTAAGGGAGTTCTCCTTTGGTCTTTGTGGGGATGCACTGTCTACAAAGTAGGCAAACCTCCTCCAGAAGCTGTACCTCTAGTATCTGAGGTAGCCATGCATACATTGAACTCAGTTTTAGAGAAAGCACACTCTCTCCCTTCAAGTCCATGACTAGAAACCCACTCTGAAATATTACATTCTTTTAATGGGTTGTAGCAATTATGGATTTAAGAGTCCAATTCATTTTCTAAATAAGTGGTTTGATTTTCAGAAGTACCAAATTGTTTCTCATGATTAGAGGCCTGGAGACAAAGACATATGGTGAAAGGCTGAAGGACTTGGGATTGTTCAGCTTGGAGAAGAGAAGACTCAGGCGGGACTTGGTGGCAGCCTATAAGTATATCAGGGCATACATCACGGCTTGGGGGAACATCTATTTGCTAAGGCCCCCCAGGGGATGCCAAGAAATACTGGGCGCAAGCTGACTGAAGATCACTTCAGGCTAGACATAAGGAAAGAATTATTTACAAGCTGAGTGCCGAGGGTTTGAAACAGGCTTCCCCCAGAGGTGGTATAGTCACCCATCCTGGCAATCTTCAAAAAAAGTCTTGACACCCATTTTGCTGGGATCATTTGATCCCAGAAGTCTAGCCTACCTATCTGCACAGAACTGGACCTGATGACCTGTAAAGTCCCTTCCAGCCCCTAACAACTATGAAACTATGATGGGTGCATTCCCAAGAACAGGAATATGCTTTTCCCTGGGGAAAAAGACCAGCTGCACAATATGTGCTGCTGCTGCTTATCCCCAGAAAACACCTGTGTATGTGTGCTCTGACATGTGGCACATTACCTTGGGTGGCATAGGGGAGTCTGGGGCAGTCTTATCTGGGGTCCTGAGGGTCTCTGGGGGCTGCAACCATGGCAATCTGCCATGCGGCTCTGGTCAGCCAGACTCCAGTTTCGGATGACACGTGTGTCACCATGTGTGCTGCCCCATTTTTTGAAGGCATGGATTTTTTTTGCACCAGGATCTCCCAGTGTCAACCCCCATCTCTCTTCCATGAAGCTGCAACTTAGCAGTGTGAAGAATGCTTGCGTGTGTACCGTACGTCCACACTCATGTGAACACACCTGATGTACACATGTCAACGAGAGTAACCGCTTTATCTATTTTGAATAGTATATTGTAAGAAATCAATAATTATTAAGTGAGAAATAATTAGTTTAGAAAAATCATTCTCTCAACCTTTACATCTCATTGTAATGGAGCATCATTTATCCATTTTGGAGACCTTTTTAACAAGAATTCAAATAGATTTTTAAAAATAATTATGTTTACAGATGTTTCTTTTTAATTTTATCACAAAATTGTATAATGTTACTCCCCCATAAAATAAAGGATTAGCATAGTAGTTTTTACTTAAATTAGGTTTCCAGTACCTCTTACCTCTGCCTAAGACACCAGTGTAAATCCAGAATATGTGCTTCACCCTCCGGAGTTGCTTCAAAACAATCTGATATAAGACCATGATTTTCTCTTTGGCTTCTTCCCTGCCTTAATGTTTTAACTTCAAGAAAATGTAGAAATTAAATTCTTAACAATAAATTGAAAGTCTTTAAAAAGAAAGGAGTAGGAGGTGGCTTATCAGAACACAGATGAAAGAAAATGAAATAAAAGTGAGACTCCCAGAAAGAGATCTATGACTTGAAATTCACTGACTGGTAGTTTAGTTCTGCTTTCTGGTAAGTAGGAACCTATTGGAATTAAGCTGTAATTGGGACAAAGACAACTCTCCAATAATTTACTGTACAGCAATAAAATAGTCAACAATGCTGCACTAATCAAACTATAAAGTGATCCTCATTAGATGACTATCTCTGCATGAATAATGCACTATTAAATGTTTAGGTTTAATTAAATGCAATGCATAAGACTTTGTTTTAATGAATATAGGTGTGCATATGTCACTATTATTCTTTACTTCAGTGACTCATCCGTTCTTTCTCATGCACTCAATTGGACAATTAATGTGTCTTGTTGCCAGATTGCCAACTAACAACTAGAAGTGACTTAAGGGGAAAGGGAAAAATAGAGCTGGCAATTTTTAGATTTTCTAGGAACATAGAACTAACCCTGCAGAAGTTCTGTTCTTTTTAATCAGATCCATATTTAAGAAGTACTAGACTAATAAAATCAAGGATTCAAAACAAGCGGGTTTTTCTACCAGCAAAGATTTTTCCAAAACTTGGGCTTCCAAATCTAAAACCTTCATGCATCATCAGATACCAGTCAGTTCAGACATAAACAAGACTCTTCTGTCTCTATCTATTCTGAGATACCTTTTACGTGTCTTCTATGTTGGGGGATATTGTTACATCCCATAATTTCTCCTGTCCAGACAGCTGAAAGAAAGTACAGAAGGGCTTAAGAGAAAAATCCTAAAGTTTTGTTGCCCGTTCAAGACTTCCAGCACCTGGAAAACATCCTTACCCTCTCCAAAACAACAGGTTTTACCATGAGAAATCTGGTCCCTCCATCCTCTGTTCAGATCAGCAGTACCCCAGGAAAGGTCTCCACTTCCGTGTCCACTCCCTACCATCTGCAGAAAGTGGTATAATTTAAAACAAAAGGGAGATCACGTTTTATCCAAAACCCATGTATATTCCCTGCATATTTGCTTCTCATAAATTGCCAACCCCCTTGTTTCTCATAAGCTTAGCAAGAGGAGCAGGTCAAAGCTGTAGAGTTCACATACAAATTTGACTTTTGCACAGTAAAAAGGAATATACCCGTCAGTACACCTGCGGTTCCGCATACGATCTGCAGACATTCTTTCCTATGACAAAAATGGTGTCTGTATCTATTTTTGTGTGCTTTGGCATTTTTGTCGATTTGAGAGCTCTTGGCCACCAGAGATGTTACCAGACATCATTATGTGGAAGTGGCTGTCATTGATCCCATCTGCAGACCTGGTTTATCCCTATAAATATATTCTACACAATATTTATAAAAAAGATGAAAACTAATCTGGTAATTAATGAAAACTGCTATGTTTGACTTCTCATTTTTATAACTGGCACCCTTCAGTCCCAACAAAATCATTACTAGAAGTCTGTTTAAAAAAAAAGCTAGAAAGATTTAACAAAGGTTCCATTAAATTAGAAAGCAATAAACAAACACAGCCAATTTATACATCAGAGTCATTAAATTTGTATCCTCTCCTACACTTTCTTCATAGATAGTATTTAGGTCTGATACAATTGATCTGCAGGGAGTAGTTACCTTAATTATAAAATGAAACACCTCTGCTAATGTAGTCTTGGAGCCTTGTTAGTTTACACCCCAGACATGTGGCTCCGAATGGGCTCCAAATGCTAATGCCAGTCAAAGCAGACATTGTCAGTCTCTGATGTGTCGTGTTTGGCAGTCCATGACTATACCGCTATATGAAGCACCCCTGTTTTTTTTCCCTCTCTTGCCCTTGGGGTAGAGATAAAATGCTAAAACTCTTTGGTCCAGCTCAGCATGTACTTTTGAATAGTTCATTCATGGGTAGCCATTTGTACCAGAAGTCTTTTTATCTGATTATCTACCCTCATTGTTAGGGCTTGTGCCTAGATGTGATGAGCCTTGCAGGAAAAATTAAAGAAGATGTAAACAGTAAATGCAGACATTTTGCAACATAGCTAAAAATAAATTGCACTACAGGCAATTATGCAAGTTTTACTGGATACATTAAAAAGACATTAAATGCACAGCTGTTTTAAGTGTCTTTTAAGCTGATAAATTAACTGTCTAATAAATTGTAAGATTTGTCAGCTAATAATGCTATTTTATCTGCTTTAACATATGCCTTCCTAGTTCATGAAGCATTATTGTAAGTGCCAAAAGGAGATAATGTGCATTTTACAGTGTTATGTCTTAAGTGGAATGGATCATTGGCCATGAAGAAGTGTGTTAATAAATCTCCTAGGCTTTGTTAATTGCACTCAATGAAGTGTCACTGTTAAAACACAAAAGATGTGATAGAGAAAGCTGAACATAATGTCTTTCAGTTTTACAATTAACAGTTCACTAGGCAAATCGACCAAAAAGACCATAATTTGTTGAAGCCTTATTAACTTACATTTTCCTAGTCAAGGTCATAATTGTGAATGGCTTAAAGCTATCTTTTAATGCTCATCAAGAAGAGTAACCTTGCTAGCAAGAATGAACTTTTAGTCTCTCAGTAGTACTTATCATTCTCCTAGCAGGTAGGAGACAAATAAAACTGAACTTTGTCACACAGCAGTCTCTTAAAGTCCTATACTATCAATAAAGATAAAGATACCTGAAATGGAGGAAACATAAATTCAAATATCTTTTCTCTTCAGTAAATAAAAACATGGATACAATGGAGAAAATATTTTGAAAAGAAATGTAGTATAGAAAACTCACTATTTTAGCAACTAGGGGCAGGTAGAAAAAGAATCTTGTCTAATTTTGAAGTTATTATCCACTGGCTTTTATATTTCTTTTATATGGGAGCTAAATGCAGGATAAAACATAATATTCAAACAAGATGCTAGCCTATCACCAATATCCAGCACTAAATACCCTTCAGCAAGAATAACCATATACATATTGCTTATTAAATACTGGTTATTGAATAAATCACAGCTTTACTCCATCCACTCATATTATCACTATTGTGCTTTGTTGCAAAAGTGTGTCACTGAGTTCCATTTATTGGTAATATAAAATATTTATCTTCAACATGGCAATCAGAGTAAATACAGATAATGTTGAAATGGCACACATGAATACATACATACAATCATCATCCAATTAATTCTCATGAAGTAATAAGAGCACATGATAGAAAAATAATGACCAAATGTTGTCTTAAGCATACAGTATAAATCCTTCCTAAGAAAGCCTTAAAATGCAGTGTATAATGTTTTCAGGCAGGGTATGTAATAATGTAAACTGTGGTTTATTTAAGTCTCAAATTACAAATGTAATCATTTACATTGTTCTCACATATCACAACTTTAAATTCTTTCATGAGTGCCTGTTTGATTTGTCTGACATCAGTAGTAATATTTTTCTATGAAACCAGGTACAAGTTATTTATACATTGTTAAATAAATCATTGTACAGACGCTAAAAATAAATAGAATAAAAAGCATCCAGTTTTGTTACTAGACAACACAAACAACGTTCCCATCAGTGCAAGACATAGGAACACACTTCTCAAAGTCTGACAGACCTAGTTACTGGACCAGGGGAACAGTATGAAGAATTCTTGCATTATATTTCTAATTGCCTCACTGGACCAGATTGTAGCTGGCCCTTTCACACATGTGTAGGAAGCAAAGGCACAAGAACCTTCCTCCCTTTGTGTAGATCCCAGCGCCATTCACAATTGCAATCTATGCACTGGTGGGAAGTCAAATACTGTTCCTCTATATGTAAGCCACCAGACATAGCGAAGAGAGAAATGGAATTGATGCCCCATTTCCTACCTTAATGATCTACAGATTGTGTCAGGCTTTACTGACTTTAAATGATACTGGACAAGTAACTTAAGCTTTACTTGCCTATTTGAAAATCTGATTCTAAGAGATACAGCACAGACAGAAGTATCCCATGTAACCAGTGTGTGCAAGCAAAGCAACCTGAATTTAACATATTGAATGCTAGGTCTGAACTGTTCTTGCATAAGAATGCAGGGCAAAATTAATTCATGATTTTTTAACAATTCAGATCAGAGGCAAGTAAGGCTGGAAGAGACCTCATGAGGTCGTCCATTCCAGCCCCCTGCTCGAGGCCGGCTCATCCCTGGCTAAACTGACTGATATAGTCAGACAGCATAGGGCATAAGTAGTGGTCTACCTAAGTCAAAGTGACAGCTGGCTGATTTTGTGGGAAGATCACAGAGCCAACTGCCATATTCATAGGGAAATTACGGTGGGGGCTCCTCATGCTCCTGATTGGCTGAGGGCCCCTGATGGCCCCATTCCTCACCACTGATTGGCTTCAAGGGGTGCTCATCATACACCCTCCCACATTGCTGATAGGTTAAAAGGGCTATCCATCATGTGGCCCTGACCCTCATCACCAATTGGTGGAGAGGGTCAGGGCCACAAGCCAGGAAGCTCTCTCAGCTAATCAGAAGTGAGGGATGGCAGTGGCTGCCAATTTGGTCTGCCCTTTGGATGAGGAGCTGTGCTTCTCCCCATCAGTCTACACAGCCAGGCTGTAGCACCGTGAGGACTGCTGGATTCCTCTGGGAAGCGAGCATTTTATTTTCCTTAAGGTTTCTTTTTTTCCTGAAGATTAAATGAACTTTGCAAGCAGCCAGGTTTCACAATTTCCACAAAATCACAATTTCACTAGATCCCTAAATGTAAGATACACTTAACTGAAAAATCTGATGTAGCCCATGCTCTGCTACAGTATCTTCATAGTTAACAAAACTATCATGAGATCATATGGAAACCAATGATAGCAAGATAATATTAAATACATGATCCACAGTGTTTCCCAAATAAAATGGGTTATGTTGGAAGCAGAACAATGCAGCTATATAAAGTGTGGTAACTAGAAGACAACAATGTTGGGAAGAGGGGCTGCTTTTTAAATATTGAACAAGCCACAAGTAGTGTGACTTTCCCCCCTTCTTCAT
The DNA here is from genome assembly GCA_030014935.1 of Caiman crocodilus. Lineage (NCBI taxonomy): Eukaryota > Metazoa > Chordata > Crocodylia > Alligatoridae > Caiman > Caiman crocodilus. The sequence goes on from JAGPOW010001327.1 coordinate 22,798,797, forward strand.
ACATAAACTTGTGAAAGGATAACACTATATCTTTGTCTGTGCTTCTCTCTCTTGGCTGCCAGATCCAGGTTGACAGGAGCCATCACCACCAAGCCACCAGACCACATGCACATCAACACCCTTCTGATGTGGCTTCCTTCAGCACTGGAGCCTCCAGAGGAGGAAGCGAACCCTGTGAAAGTATCTACATGTGCTCTCTGCTGACTGTTGGAGAATGGCAGAGGCCTTACTCCGCTCAGCAAGATGGGTTCTGCTATCACACCAAAGCTTGATGTTTTGCCAGCAATATTCCACAATTTGATTACGCCTATGAGAATTGGCAGGTGTTGAATTATCAAAAGCAAAATTCACATTGTTGACTTGAATCCTTTACGGTGTATGCTTCTCCAAATGCTGTATAAACAATGAAAACTGTAAATAAAGTTCTGATTAAATTCTGTAATTAATATATTTTCCTAACAAGGCCTGCTGCCACGTACTGTCCAAGATAGACAAAGAAATTCAAAATTTCATGGTGAGCAGACCTAATGGACTGTAACTTGACTTATCTATTGCAAGAGTAGAACTAGTCTTGTTTTATACATCATATTTCCACTGAAGTTACAGAGATTTATCCTTATAAAATGAACCCAAAGGGCTAGATTATAACCTAGAGACTATACAGATAAATCATCTGGTAGCTTCACTCAATGCATGGCTACCTGCATTTGATCAAAATGACAATCAGGAACAAGAGGAAAAGCAGGTTCCACAGTACCTCTACTACCTGCTGTTCCAGCGGGCATCTGGCGGGTAGTACTGTGTTGGCCCCCAGCCAGGGCAGCTGAATTGAAACAAAAAGGGATGTGTGCTGCATGCTGTAAAGAAGAAATTAGTAAACGAAGCTGACTCACAATTCTTCCCCCATATTGATTCTGGTGTGATGCATTCTTTTATATAAAAGGAGATGCAAAGTCTCAATTTTCCCCAAGCAACTAGGCTAGGGACAGAAGCTACACATAAACCAGTTTAAGTGATTAGAAACTCATTTAAACCTATAACAGAACATAAGTTCAGTTCACATAAACCAGTTTCAAAATGGCCAAAACTAGTTCAAGATAAACCTGGTTGAATGCAGCATTAGACTTAAGTTTATGGAACTTCTGTCCCAGCTCCCTTCCCAGTTTAAACTGAATCAGAGTTCCGATACATCCCAGAATACTCAGAAGCCCCTGGCTGGGCTGAGCTGGGCTGTGCTTTCTGCTCCAAAGAGCAGAGCTGACTCCGTTCCTGTGCGCTGTAGCTGGAGCAAGGGAGGAGACATGGCCAGCCACCGGCCCAGCATAGCTCCCTAAGGTGAAGGAGTAGGGAGAGGATTTATTCTGCCTCCCTCCTCTCTCCCCATAGGGGACCACAATCAGGGGATGCCTGGCCAGGGCAGAGCAGCCCCTGTCAGGGTCCCCCTCCCACCTCACCACTACAGAAGCAGGGGTGGGGAGGGGCCAGACGCTAGCTACCATTGCCCTGCCATCCATCTGCCTTACCTGCGGCTTGGACTGAGGCCACAGGAACTGTGTGCCCAGATTGCTCCTGGTTCCCCATTCCACGGAGCATCAGCTGGCTGGGAAGGGCCCTGCCCTCATGGCTTAGCCCAGCCTGGGTCATCCCTTCTGTTCCCTTTCTCAGCAGTACCCACACCTAGCCCTACTACCTACCCACCTCACTTGGGGCTGAGCAGCACCAGCTGTGGGTGCTGCTGAGGGTGGTGTGGAAGCACCAGCCTGGGCCAGGCTGGACCATGGGGGCAGGACCCCTCCCAGCCAGCTGCAGCTCTGTGACAGCCCAGTCTCATACACATGGGCAGCAGCTGGCCAGGCAGCGGCACAGAGGTGATGAGGCTGCAGCTGTGAGTGGGCACTTTGGCAGCAGGACTGGCAATGTGGGATGAGTTCATTGTGCCCGTGGCTGCCTGGGCTGGCTCAGAGGTGCTGGCAGGCCTGGAGCCCGGCTGTCATCTGCCGTGGAGGCTCAAGTGTCCGTGGACACTGCTGGTTCCAGATCCTAGCCACCCTGACAGTGACGTAGCGCCTCCTGATGTCTAGTCTCAATCTACCCTCTGCCAGCTTGTGATCATTATTTCTAGTCACTCCTGGTAGTGCTCAGGGGAACAGGGACTCTCCCAGTGCCTGCTGGTCCCCTCTGACTAGTTTGTAAACCACCACTAGTTTCCCCTTAGCCTTCTCTTGTGGAGGCTGAACAAGTACAGGTCCCTTAGCCTCTCCTCATAGGGCCTGCCCTGCTGCCCCCGATCATGCAGATGGCCTCCTCTGGACCCTCTCCATGTTGTCCACATCCCTCCTGAAGTGTGGCACCCAGAACTGGATGCAGTACTTCAACTGTGGCCTGACCAGTGTCGCATAGAGGGGGAGGATCACCTCCTTGGACTTGCTTGAGATGCATCTGTGGATGCATGACAAGGTATGGTTGGTCTTCCTGACTGCATCCCCACGCTGTTGACCCATGTTCATTGTGGCATCAATAATGAACTGCACTGACGAGAAGGGAGTTCCCCAGCCTGTAGGTATGCTGCTGGTTCTTCCTTCCCAGGTGCAGCACCCTGCACTTGTCAGTGTTGAAACCCATCCTGTTCTCATCTGCCAACCCCTGTAACCTGTCTAGGTCTGATTGCAACCTATCCCTCCCTTCTAGCGTGCCCACTTCTCCCCACATCTTAGTGTCATGTGTGAATTTGAACAGGGTGATTTTTACCCCCTCATCCAAGTCACTGATGAAGATGTTGAACAGTGTGGACCTGAGGACCGAGCCCTTCAGAACCCCACTGCCCACATCCCTCCAAGTCGAATAGGACCTGTCCACCACCACTCTGGGTGTGCCCCTCCAGCCAACTAGTGACCCAATTGACTGTATAGGTATCAATGCCACAGTCCCCTAGTTTTTTAATGAGAATGGGGTGAGAAACAGTGTCGAAGGCCTTCCTAAAGTCCAGAAATACTGTCCCCTGCTAAACCTGCATCTAAGGATTTTGTGACCTGGTCATAGAAGGCCACCAGGTTGGTCTGACAGGACCTGCCTCTAATGAACCCATGTTGGTTGCCCCTAAGCATTTCACCTTTCTCCCTTTTTTGAAAATGGGAACCACATTGGCCTTTTTCCTGTTCTCTGGAACCACACCAGAGTACCATGAGTGCTTGTAAAGCCATGCCAGGGGTCCCACAATGACCTCTGCTAATTCCTCAGCACTCTGGGGTGGAGATCTTTAGGACCAGCTGATTTAAATACATCCAATCCCTCCAGGAGTTCCCTGACAAGATCCTCACTGACCCTAGGCGTGGGTGCACCTCGCCTGAGGCCCATGGAGGTCCTGGTGGGAGGGGAGGTGACCTGGTCCCTGCTCAGAAAAATGGAGGCAAAGAAATTGTTAAATAGTTTAGCTTTGTCATCTGGAGCAACAACCAGATTTCCTAGCATGCCTTGCAGAGGCCCCACATTACTCAGTACCATCTTTTTACCCTCTATGTATTTAAAAAAGGACTTCTTCTTATCCTTGATCTGGGTAGCTCGTCCCAGTTCCATTCCTGCCTTGGCCTTCCTAACCGCCCCCCTACAGCCCTGAGCAACTGAGGTATAGTCCTCCCTGGTGATGGCCCACCCCTTCCATTGGGTGCACACCTCCCTTTTAGCTAGGAGACATTCCTGTATGCTTTTGGTGAGCCAAGAGGGCTTTTGCACCCTTTTGCCCCCTTTGATCCACGTTGGGATTATCTCCCTTTGGGCTTGGAGGATTGACCACTCTTCTTGGACACCTGACTCCTGTCCCCTCTGGGACCTCAGTGCCTCCCCAACTATTCTCCTTAACACATTGAAATCTGCCCTCCTGAAGTCCAGGGCTGCTGCCTTGCTGCAGGCCTTTACCACTTTGCACTGGATGGTGAATTCCAGCAGGCGATGATTGCTGTCACCCTGGTGGTCAAGGACCCACAGACCCCTCACCAGGTCAATGCCTGTGGCCAGGACCAGGTCCAACAAGGCTTCTCCCCTGGTGGGGCTGTGCGCCTCCTGGGTTAGATGGAGGTCCTGTATCTCAGCTAGGAACCTACGTAAGTGGTCAGACCTGGTTGACTGTTCTTCCCAGCAGATGTCTGGAAAGTTCAGGTCAAACATGATGACCTAACTACCTCTGTGAGCTGACTTAAGAATTCCCAGTCTAGCTCTTCCCCTTGATTGGGAGATCTGTAGTAGAGCCCCACCATTAAATCCCTTTCCTCTCGACTTCCTTATATTCTAACACAGAGCACTTCAGTGTGCCCCTCCTCCGACCTTGTGTCCTTGTTGAGGATGTGTATTTCTCCTTGATGTTGAGCACCACACCTCCACCTTTCCTCCCTGTCCTATCCCTCCTGTGCAGCCTATAGCCCTTGATATTTACTGCCTAGCTGTGCACTGGGTCCCATCACGTTTCTGTAAGCCCCACTATGTCTCACATGTGCCTCCATGGCAGGTGGCTGCCAGGCTCTGGGCCTGCCAGTGCCTCTGAGCCAGCTCAGGCAGCTGTGGGCATGAGGAAAGCATCATGCATGCCCTGTCCAACTGCCAGGGTGCCCACCCACAGCTGCAACACCTCCATGCCACTGCCTGGTCAGCTGCTACTCTTGGGGACAAAACTGACAGGTGCTGTTTCCCCCCTCCCCTTCCAGGCACACCCTAATTGGTGTCCCCACAGGCCAGGGTAGGGGTTTAAACCACTCCCCAATCATACTCAGGCTTGCCAGGGCCTGGTCACCCCCTCCCCTCCCAGGTCAGCTTCCCTCCAGCCTTGTGGCTGTTGCCAAAGGGAACGAAGTGCTCACTCTAGAATCCCCTAGCTTCTAGCCTGAGCCACTGCAGACATGTGCCTGCATTTCTGGAATAAAAAGTGAATGTCTATTCACTTACAAATCAGTTCAGTCTATGCAGGTTACTCTAACCTGCAAAGACTGAAACAGTTCAGGCTTTTTTAATGCCTGTACTTAGCCCTAGAGTTCCAGTACTTCTACTGACATGGTACTAGCTCAGGGTCTCCATCAGTTTGGGTCTCTTAAGGATAGTAACTGTAGTGCTATTCTACTAGCTAGAAACAAATAATTCCCATAAGTCCTACACTGTATTCATATGATACGTTACCACTTAAAAAATTGTTGTAACTATACATTTCAATATTTGCTTTTATTTGCTGCCCCCAGATATATAATTTTCAAGAGTGAAACAGGTTTAGAATTTGGTTTCAAGAAAGTATGTTCCAAGCAAATGTCTATGCCTGTTGAGAAATACTCTGAAAAAAAAACACCCCAAACTGCATGAATGTTGCTTAACTTGACATTTCATTACAAATTCAAATATCAGAATTTAAATGTCCACATACATTCTAGAAGTCTTTTGAGTGAATTCATTCCTAGTTTATGACTTAAATCAAGCAGAATCTATGCATAGACCTTTGTTTTGAATCCAGATGAACACAGCTGTTTTGCCTTTACAAGTTGGTGTTCCTTTAAATCTCAAACATAAAGCAGAATTTCAAAGAAGTCCAGAGAATTATGCTGTGTTGATGTAAGCCCTGAAAATAGTCTCTTGCACAGGGAAATAGGAAAGTGTTGCAGAAATCAACAAACTGCTTGTTTAGCTATCGGACCAGGTAGGTAAACCCTTTTCTTCCTCCTCACAGAACAGAAATATTGATAAAAATTTATATAGTTCTTAAGCTAAAAATTAATCAGTATTTAGAGTAAAAATATTGCATAAATAGAACATCTCCTGAACCAATATCACAGTGTGTTCAAAGTACTTTGAGGTCTGATCTTTTTGTGTTAAAATTAATACAAAGTCTCCTATTGACATTAATAGCACTTGGAGTAGGCTACTAGCTTTGAGACATGCAAAAGCATTCAGAATAAAATCAAGAGTTTCAGCTCAGCACTTTACTTGTGTATGCAGCTATAACAAATCTTGAGCCATATATTTTTCTCCTTGGATGTAATTTCATCAAGTCTTCTTTAAAGTAAAGAATTACACTCTGTCAGGCTTGGTCAATCAGAATCAGTTTACTACAATGCATCCATTTTTTATTAAAAAATAACCCTCCCAATTACTAAATTTGCTGGAATTCTGTTGGTTCTATATCAAGTGTTCACACCACTAACAGAGATTAACTATTTCACAAGCAACTGCACAGGCTTTGAGTTATACAATGCTGCCACTACTGTTTCTCATCAGTTTTATTACAACAGACACATAGTTGAGGCTTATTTTTTTTAGTCTATTATGAAGCTCAGAAAGCTGTGGAACATACACTGATACAGATGAATTACTATCCCTTACAGATCAAGAGCTTTGAAAAACTGAGTCACCAGGGCAAATACCAAAAATGCACAGCTCAACTAGCTTTGGATTAGGAAACAAAGGATTTTGGACAAATCAATAACAACAATAAATAATAGTACTAATGTATGCCACAAGAATAGCACACATGCATTCAATGTGAAACCTGAGTATTCACTTAACCAAGCATGGATAAACCTGGAATAGTAGCATGAAGAGATTGCAATTTTCTTGAAACTGTGAACAAAAGGTTTGAATGCTGGCAACAAGCAATGAATCCTCTTCATTCACTGAAACCAACTAAGTGGTAACAAATTGCAAGTTTCCAGTTGGAGACAATTGACCAGGAATAATTATGTAAGATGCTAAAGGCTGATTTAACTCTTTCTTTCACCCATTTTTCTGATGCATCAGAACTGAGAGCTATAATAAGCATTGCATGCTGGGACTTATGCCACATTAGAACCAATTTACTTTCTCACAGAGACGTTTATCCTGCTGAGAGAGCAGGTTTCCACAGATAAAAGATGGGATCTCTCAAAATAAATTAAAGATACATGAAGCATGCCTGCATTTTACTGTAGTAAATTCTACAGAGCCAGCCAGTTGGCAGGGATAACCTGTTTTGACTTAAGCAAATGCCAATATGAAAAATATTAAATAAATGAAAAAAGCTGAAATAACTAAGTTTACTATTTTTTATGTAACAATAGGCTTTTAAAAAGTGGACAAAGTCTTTTTCTCTCTCAAACATGTCAATCATTCATTACTTAAATTGACAACAATTTTCTGGACACTTTAACCAAAGGACACAACAGAATGTACTTCAGAAATTTAAAAAGTGTTACTTTATTAATGTATGACAAAGGACTTTTTTCAAAAGCTTTTGTTACAGATCATTAGATTAGTATTTTCTTTATTCTATGAATGTTTCTAAAAAGTGTTGGGATTCATATTTTCAATGTTACATTATGGATTTATTATAAACATGTAACAAGGGAAATAAATGAGATGGTACAAAAAGAGAAATATCTTTCCCAGGTTCCTTTATTTATTGGCTGAGAGTGGTTTGCATTTATCCATTTGAAAAGGACTTTTAGTTTTGATCAATCCTGCTCAGCCTTGCTAACAGGAAAAATGTTGGAATTATTTACCAGTGACCATCACCTTAATATAGAGATTGCAGTGCAGGCATAGTAGAAAACACTAATCCTAATAAAAATTGCTTATCAGAGATATATAATTGAGTTTCTCACTGTAAGAAAACACTCATTTAAAACAAAGTAGATTCTAGCCAACGTTCTTCAAGTTATAGAACCCAAACTCTGGCACTTCAATATCTTCTATCTGGGCATCTCAAAACAGATTTAGGGATCCAATGTTTCTTAGGATCCAGGTTTGAATTTTTTTACTTACTTATCCCATTCCCAAAAAAACAAAATGCCATGAGAACAGCTAAAGCTGCCATCCAAAGTCCTTAGGCACATTTAAGTTAAAATATCTTAGTATTTTGAAGGCCTGACTCATGATTTTTGATGTTCACAATAATTCTGTCTGTCTATCAATCTACCATACAGTTCTTACCACTGTGGTATCTTGAGCAGGGGATTGAACTAGATGACCTTCTGTGGTACCTCTCAGTCCTCCTTTTCTATGATTCTATCTAAGTGTATTCCAGAATTATAAAGCATCTTTGTAAAAAAAAAAAAAGTATTATTTTCCTCCAAAACTACAGGCATTTTTATTTGGTGTGTGAACTATGACTATCTGCTGAAACCATTTCAGTGTGATCCTACTGATCCCTGCCATGTTGCTAAGATGAAAGGACAGGATTCTGTGGCTGACTCTATCAAAGAGCACAGAATGCATTATGAGCATGGGTATCTATACACATGAAATTATAATTTTCCAATGGAACTAGCCCTGTTTGCTCCTGAATTCAAGCCTTAGCTAAGACAGGCCTTAATATTAGCAGTATCTAAGGGTTGGTTAACTTGCTTTTTCAACAACTAGGCTAGGGACAGACATTCAAAAAGCCTGAAACTGAATTGATTCAATCTTTGCAGGTTAGTTTAACCTGGCTAGGTAAAACCAGTTTGTAACCAGACAGACATCCCAAAAATGCAGACACATGCCTGCAGTGGCTCAGGCTAGAAGCCAGTGAGTGCTAGAGCAGCCCTTCCTTCCTCCCATAGTGCTGAGCTGATGCGGGGCATGGCCATGCCCCAGCAGAATGCTTTGATTAGGGTGTGCCTCCGCACCCCCAGCAGGCCATCAGGCAATTGATAACACAGTGTTTATGACCCCTAACTGCTCTTCTTAAACAGCTTTTCCAAGGAAGGAACCAGTCTCCCACAGCATGAACTGTAGCCAACATATGGTATGCTAGCTAATGCTGAGAGGTGTCTGTGTAAAGCAGGAGGTGGGGTGAGCAGGCGGAAGGCAGGCAGTCTCTGCCAGAGCTGCAGCCAGGGAGCAGAGGGGAGGGGCCAGCTCTGCTGTGGAGCAGAGAGTCTCACCCAGCCCAGAGAGCATGCCAGGATGCTGGGGGTGTCTGGTTTATCTTAAACCAGCAAGGAGTCTGAGACTGGTTTGATCCAGTTCTGATTCTACATTCAACCAGGTTTATCTCAAACTAGTTTCAGTCATTTTCAAACTGGTTTGTGTGCACTGAACATCTGTTCTGTTACAGGCTTAAACCAGATTCTGATCACTTAAATTGGTTTTTGTATAATCTCTGTCCCTAGCCTTAAAGGTTAGAGAGTGTGAAGTAGTTGGTGAAGTGCATGGATCTAGGCATTGAAATCAGTGTCCTGAACAAACTATAATATGAGAGGATGGTATTTCCTTTCTCACAATAGAGATTGATAATAAGAAAAGATGGCTACCAGGCCAAGGTGCCCCTGGTTATCAGTGGTCAGGAATCATAGATCAGGGTCACAAAGATAGCTTGTTAGTGCTTTGTCCTTCTAGGATTTCCCATTGTATGAATAAAGGCCTTTGAAGAAAGAAAATATTGTATTGTTGGACCCATAGAATCATAGAAAATTAGGGTTGGAAGGGAACTCAAGAGGTAATCTAGTTCAAGCCACTGCGCAAAACAGAACTGTCCCCAACCATATCATCGTAGCCAGCACTTTGTCTACCCCGGTCTTAAAAACTTCCAAGGATGGAGATTCCACAGCCTTTCTGGGTAACCTGTTCTAGTGCTTTCCTACCCTCCTAGTCAGTTTTTCCTAATATCTAACCTGAATTTCCCTTGCTGCAACTTGTGACCCTTGCTCCTTGTTCTGCCACCACTAAAAACAGACTAGCTCCATTCTCTTCGGAGTCACCCTTCAGGTACTTGAAGGCTGTTATTAAATCTCCCTCAATCTTCTCTTTTCCAGACCAAATAAGCCCAGTTCCCTCAGCCTCCCTTCAGAAGTCATGTTCCCCAGACCCCTAACCATTCTCATTGCCTTCCACTAGACTCTGTCCAGCTTGACTATATTCTTTCTGTAGTGTGGGGCACAAAATTGAACACAGTACTCCAGGTGTGGCTTCATTAGTGCAGAACAGAGGGGAATAATGACTTCCCTTGACCTGCTAGCAATGCTCCGAATAATACAACCCAGTATGCTGTTAGCCTTCTTGGCAACAAGGGCTTATATACAGCAGATTGTCTACTGTAACCCCCAAGGTCCTTTTCTGCAAAGCTGCTTAGACAGTCAGTCCCTAGCCTGTACCTGTACATGGGATTGTTTTATCCTAAGTTCAGGGCTTTCCACTTGTGTTTCTTGAATCTCATGAAATTTCTTTTGGTCCAATCCTCCAATTTGTCTAGGTCTCTCTGAATCCTAGCCCTACCCTCTAGCATATCTACTACCCCTGCAATTGGTGTCACCTGCAAACTTGCTGGTTGTGCACTCCATTCCACTTTCAAGTCATTGATGAAGATACTGAAGAAAATCAGCCCCCAGACTGACACCTGGGGCACTCTACTTGATACTAACTGCCAGCTACACATCAAACTATTAATTACTACTCTCTGAGCCTGACCATGTAACCAATTTTCTATCCTCCTTATAGTCCATTCATCCAACCCATATTTCCTTACCTTGCTTGTGAGAATGTTGTGGGAGATTGTATCAAAAGCCTTGCTAAAGTCCACCTACACAGTCACATGCCACACACATACCAAACCACACACAACACACACCCAGTCATGTGCCACACACACACAACCACCCACCAAGCCACATGCTATACATTCACACACACCCAGCCAGATGCCACAAACCCACCCACCCAGCCACACACTACACACCCACCCACTCACCCACATCAACACATGCCACACCCAACCAGCCACACACAACACCCAGCCACCCACCAAACCGCACACCACACATACACCCAGCCACATGCAACAGCAACTGAGCCCCCTGCCCCACACACACACAACCACCCACCAACCCACATGCCACACACACACACACCCAGACAACACCCACCCACCAAGCCACACAGTCACTCAGCCACACCTACCCAGCCACATGCCACACCCACCCAGCCACACACCACATGCACTCACACACACACAGCCACACTCAGCCACCCACCCACCTGAGAGCCCTGCCCCTCCTGCACACCTTGCTGCCTGCAGTCAGTGGGTGCTCCTGGCATGGGGAGGGGCATAGCACAAGGCTGCACATGGGCAGCGCTGAGGGGAGTGGGCAGGGGGACATGGGCTGCACCCACTGGCTGCAGCACATGACTATAGGGCAGGGCACACCCCTCATGCCTGCTCCCCATGTGGCACCCAGCAAAAATAAGTACATTTTGGGACACTTTGCTGTTAGTCTATTATTGGCCTGGTGCCCCACCTTTCCCATGTTTTGGCTCTCTCATCATAGGGAGGCCTGGTGCACAGGGAGGCATGGCCACAGGGTGCCCCGCAGAGAGTGGACGGGGGGCACATCCCACCCTGCAGCTGCATGCTCATTTCAGTGGGTGCTGCCCATGTCCCCCTGCCCACTTCCCTCATGACACCCTGCAGCAGCATGCCATGCCTCCCATGGTCACAAGCCACACCCCCCATGGTGGCATGCCCCTGCACAGCCAGTCCCCATGCCCTGCAGCAAGGAGCACAACCTGTCCGCATCCACCTCAGCCCCCACCTCCACCTCTGCCTCTCCATCTGTAATATTAGCGCTTGGCCCTACAAATTAAAATGAGTAACCCATACTTATATAACTGTGGTTTTGCAAGATTGAGCTCTTGCTCTTATCACTGTATAGTACACATATAGGTGTTGTTTACACCTTCAGCTCCCATAGCTGATTTATTCAGAGATACAGTGAAATGTACCTGCCATAACAGGATGGTGAATACACTTTTCTGATCATGAGCAATATTTAACAGCTCAGTAAATATTTTTTTCTTGTTCCTATAATACATGTTTGAAGGATAAACAACCTAAAGGAAGGAAATCAGTCAGGTGAAAAGAAGCCGTGCAAGTTCTGTCAGGCAGAGCATATAGTTCGATAGCAACTACAGTAAACTGTAAAATACAATAGACTGTAAAAATCAAAGGAAAAATGAGTACATTTTGGGACACTTTGCTGTTAGTCTATTATTGGCAAAGAATAAGCTATATTCACAATAGTTTCATCATAGGATCTTAGGATAAACATGTACATTTCACACAGACCTCTAACTGAAAATAAATCCTTTGTTTTTCATGGTATTTCAGATAAAGATGAAGTGAAACCTATCTATTATATTTACATAGCCTTCACTGCCAGAGTGTCTTATCACCTCCTAATCTTTAACGTGTTTACCCTCACAACATCTTTATGAGATTGAGGAATGTTGTTATTCTCACATTATAGAAGAAGAACTGAGGCACAGAGAGCCAGAAAGTGTCTCACCTGAGGTCACACACAAAGCCTATGACAGACAATGGAGTTGAATCTCAGTCTTCCAAGATCCAAGGTAGCAACCTCATTTCTGAACTGCTTTTCTTCTCTATGTGGTTATTTGCACTTCATCAAACCACACACTTTATAACCCAGGCCTCAGCTCAGCTCTCATGGTCCAGCCAACCTCCCACCAAGACAGCTCCGAGGTTTAAACACTCACTTACCCAGTCCTCAGACCTCACAAGAGCTTTTTTCACAGTTTGCTTCCTCAAGACAATGGAGGATGTAACACAAGGACTTTGCAGAAGGGAACAACTACTCTAAAACAATTACTCTTTACTTTAGATACCACAACAAATGTACAGATCTAAACATAAAAAGACTTCCAGGATCTTTCCATTCCCCTTCCTTGCTAGGACATGGAATTTCTCTAGTTTCCTCTTTCCATTTTTTACGTACCTTTTACAATTTTTACTTCACTTTGTGAGTTGATGTTCCTGGGCAGCCTTCTCAGATGATCATAGTTTCTTTCTGGGTGATGTGGTTTTTTTTTTTCTCAATTACCAATCTACCTGGGCTAGATAGTTTTCTTATTCTGACTGCCTTCTTTGTCCAAGGGCATTGATTTTTGAATAAATGATCATCAGATTTAATGACCTTCATTTGTTAGCTCTTTGCTACTGTCACTGGAAATTTCATCCCAATATAGAAAGGCAACAAGACCCACATTCAAAGTGGAATTTGCAGTCTGACATGGACAGATGTCGTGAGTCTCCAGAATCAAGCAGTTTGTGTGTTGTGGATAAATTACAATTCTGTAAGTACAACTAGTTTTGCAATAGGTTCTTTCCCTGTGAATAAAAATTGAGTTTTCAATTTTTTGCATACATAATTTTAAAAAGAAAAGTTTAATTTTTCCATTGAAAGCAAAAACTTTTCATATTTACCAATATTTAATTTTATGAATATTTTCCCCATTGGCATGGAGTAAAAAGCCCGTTCTTGTATTTGCATGCAGGAAAACTTCCTCATTAAATACATTGTCTATCATTAAACTGCTGCCAAAAGCAATGTGTGCTCAGTAAAGGAAACCAGCTATGAAGTTCACTGAATGTAGCTCGCACTGAGCATGCCTCGTCCATATTAGGCACATGGTCCATATTAGGCAAACATATTGATGAGAACCTTCGATAAGACTAGGTCAGTGCAGCCTACCTGAATAAGGTATAGTGACTTCAGACTAATATCATGCATACTTCACTTTGTATAAGTAGGTACAAAAGTTCTGCTCAAAAGTGTGTTTGTGGAATACCTGTGCTGAAACTTGTAGCAGTTTACAAAAAAAATAAAATGCATCAACACTGGATGAACAAAGCCAAAATAGTTTGTAGGGTTGGAAGGGACCTAAGCAGATATTCAAGTCCAACCCCCTGCCATGGGCAGGAAAGAATGCTGGAGTCAAACGACCCCAGCTAGGTGCTTATCTAGTCTCCTAAATAACCAAAATTATCTAGTTTCCTAAATGACCAAAATAATTTTTGTATATTTAAAATACTACACATACATATATTTCAAAATCAGTGTTTTTTGGTTCCTTGTATTTCATATTCTTCTGCTTTTTCACTGTAACTTCTACGCCTTCCCCTCTCTCCCTCCCAACTTACTGTCATGTGCATTGGGCATGTGCTCAGGGAGGGAATAGCATGTGAGTAGGCTCTTACAGTAAGGAGAGAAAGGGGCTGCAGGGAAAATAAGTTGGGCGCAGGGACAGAGGACAAGAGGGTCACCTGACCCTCCAAACCACTATTTTCCCGAACCACTATTTTCCCAGCTGTAACAGAGAGAGGGTGATGAATTCAAGACAAACCTTTAATAATTAGATTCTATACTTGGAAGATTATAACAAACTTATAAAATTTCCATATATAGAATCTAATTATTAGGGAGGGGGCATCTTAAATTCAGGGGCATCTTGGATTTAAATAAATACAGTACTAAGAGTGTCCTAACTGTGATACTTTATTCACCCTTTAGCTGACCTTTCATTAGGTTTTTTTTATTAGTTCACAAAACATGAACAACAGTAATCCATCAGTGATAGAATCAATATATTAATGAAGAAATATTTCAGTATTGTGTTCCACAGGTAATAGGAAGAGGATTTAATTGTACCAGAGAAATTAGATGTTGCAAGAAGGAAGGAAGGAAGGACTTTTTGACTTTTTAATTACTTTATTTAGGGGTTCGGGGATATAAAAAGGTTGACTGCTTACAAAACAGAGACAAACAAATTACCATCAAACCAAGAACACCATGTCATTACATTCATCACATCACACTATGACAGACACTTTCGCTATATTCCATGTCAGGTCTTACATGCCATTATGCGGTCAGGACCCCCAGCCACACAGCTGTACAGACTAAAGCCCTCCATAAACAAATGATTCGTACCCTGCTTTATTCAATAGCACATGTAACAAAACCTTCAACTTCCCACACAAAGAAAAAAAGAGAAAAAGCAGCCAGGTGAGGGTCCAGTGCGAGCTTGGAGTCACAGTCTGCCACCGAGTCTGCCCAGTCGCCCAGAGTGGGCATGATATAAGAGCACGTATTGAAGACGGCCATCCTCCACATGGCATAGCACCCGCTCAAGGGCCCAGCATGCTTCATAGGCAGGCACTGCCTACTGGAGCACAACATGCTCAAACTCCAGCAAGAGGCATGCTTTTACCAGGAGGCCAAAAAGCTGCAGGGCATCATCTGAGCCAGTCCCAGCATGCCAGTTGCAGCAGCATTTGAGGGTGGCCATTTTGGCCTGACCCAGTAGAAAGTTGGTCAGGCAGATGGCTTCCTGCTCAGCTACCCAGTATCGGTAGGAGCACTTGTAGGTGTTCTCTTAGAACCTGCACAGCACCCACAGCATCAGCTCAGGAGTGACAAAGAGCAGCTGCAGACATGGACAGGTGAGGAAGGCATGAAAGAGGTTCTCCTCAAAGCCCCTAGGGCAGAAGAAGCAGGCCATCGAGGTGGCTGGGTCAAAGTGGGACACAAATGTGCCAGTGGTTAGGATGCCATGCAGAAACTACCACTACAGGTCACTAGTCTTCCTGGAGGTTGGTGGCTTGTACAATGTGTGCCAGGCTGGGTGGGCCAGTGGGAAATCTGGTGGCCCCAGGAGCCATTGTCACAATGTATTGGGGTGACCTGCCAGCACCTGGGCATGTTGGATGTGAACCACCCAGGCCTACAGGCTGCTATGGAACAGAGAAGCAAAGGGACAACCTGTGTCACTGTCAGGAGGTATGGGGAGCATCACCAGGGTGCCAGGCCCACTGGCCAGCTCACCAGCCATGTTTGGGATGACTGGCAGCAGGGGGAAGGCCTTGCTCGGAGCATACATGACAAGGGGAACCTGGAATGCCGAGAGATGGTCATCCAGGGTGGCTTGTGCCTCTCGTGAGAGGGCAGCCTGGATGTGATGCAGGAGGCTGCCTATGCTGTGGATGGAGCTCATGCTCAATTGGGTGGTCAGGGCCTTGGGCGAGAGCCAAGCCAACTATGTGGGGTCAAGGACGTGGCCCAGGCAGAGGACACACACTCAGATGAGGGTGGTTGTGAGGCTGGCAGAGGCCAGGCTTGACACAGGGTGCCACAGGACTGGGTTGTACACCAGGGGATCTCTCAGCAGCTGTGGGAACTGCAAGCTCTGGGCATGGGGCTGGAGGTGGAAAGTGGCCTACAAGACTTGTACTACACTGCGATAGAAGGCCAGAAGTACTGCCGAGTTCAGGACCATGAGGTCCAGCAGTAACAGCTCCCAGTTAAAGCCAAGATCCCCCACCCTCTGCAGGAACTGGCACATCAGTTGTTGCCGAAGTAGGTGCTCCTTGCCATAGAGAAGTCAATGAAGGGCTTGAAGGTAGAAGGCAGCCAGCTTGCTCACCAAGTCATTCAGGCTCTGGCCGCTTTTGGTGACAGGTAGGTAAAAGTCGGCTCATAGGAGCCAGTGGTGCCCATCCCAGAAAAATCTACCAGGAGGAGCTGGAGTCTCTCTAGTATGTCCTGTGGTAGGTTGAGTAGTTTCATAGTTTCATAGTGGTAGGGTCAGAAGGGACCTGATCAGATCATCAAGTCTGACCCCCTGCTGTGGGCAGGAAAGAATGCTGGGGTCAAATGACCCCGGCTAGGTTATTATCTAGCCTCCTTTTGAAAACCCCCTGGGTAGGAGTGAGCACCACTTCCCTTGGAAGTTGGTTCCAGATCCTAGCTACCCTAACTGTGAAGTAGTGTTTCCTGATGTCTAGACTGAGCCTACTCTCAATCAACTTGTGGCCGTTATTCCTAGTTACTCCAGGTAGTGCTTGGGGGAACAGGAACTCTCCTGTTCCCTGCTGGCCTCCTTGTAAGTTTATAGATGGCCACCAGATCCACTCTCAGCCTTCTCTTGTGGAGTCTGAACAAGTTCAGGTCCCATAGCCTCTCCTCATAGGGCCTGCTCTGCTGCCCCCTGGCAAGTGGCCCCCAGGCAAGTGGCCTTCCTTTGGACCCTCTCCATGTTGTCCACATCCCTCCTGAAGTGTGGCACCCAGAACTGGATGCAATACTCCAACTGCGGCCTGACCAGTGTTGCATAGAGAGGGAGGATCACCTCCTTGGACCTGCTTGTGATGCATCTGTGGATGCCTGACAAGGTGAGGTTAGCGTTGCTGACCACGTCCTCACATTGGCAGCCCATGTTCATCTTGAAATCAATAATGACTCTAAGATCCTATTCTGTATCTGTGCTGATGAGAAGGGAGTTCCCCAGCCTATAGGTAGGTATGCTGCTGGTTCTTTCTCCCTAGTTGCAGTACCTCAAACTTGTCAGTATTGAATCCCATCCTAGTCTCATTCACCCGCCCTGTAACCTGGCCACATCTAGTTGTAGCCTGTCACTCCCTTCTATCGTACCCACCTCTGCCCACATCTTAGTGTCATCTGCGAATTTGAACAAGTGCTTTTCACCCCCTGTCCAAGTCACTAATGAAGATGTTGAACAGTGCAGGCTCAAGTACCGAGCCTTGTGGGACCCCACTGCCCACATCCCTCCAGGTCAAAAATGACCTGTCCACCACTCTCTGGGTGAGGCCCTCTAGCCAATTTGTGACCCATCTGACTGTGTAGACATTGACACCTTGGTCACCTAACTTTTTAATGAGAATGGGATGAAAGACAGTGTCAAAGGCCTTTCTAAAGTCCAGAGTATGGCACACCAGTGCCACAGGGTCACTGCCACCAGGTTGTTCATGATAAGGACACGTCCATGGTAGGAGAGGTTGGGTAGGCACTAGTGCCACCATTGCAGGTGGGCCTGCACTCCCTCCTCAGGCCTGTGCCAGTTGTGTGTCATGGAGGTCAGCAGCTCCAGGAACATATCCAGGACCTTGAGACCTTCACAGCACCAGGTGAGTCCCCCACCTGGCAAATCCAGGTGGGGTCCCACTGATTCATGCACCAAGCAGCAGGGTATCATTCTTCGCCCAGTTGATACAGGCCAAGGAGGCATGCTCATAGTCTCACGGGCAGTCTGTCAGGGCTCACACGTCTTCCTGGGTGTTGAGGAAGATGGTCACATCATCTGCATATGCCAAAAGCCAGAGCCAAGGGTCAATGGACAGGCAGGGCCACACTGCTCAGGTGGCATACAGCATGCCTGACAGGAGGCAGCCCTGATGAATGCCTCTGCCTGCAGGGAATGGGGCACAGAACACGTTGTTCTTGTTGAGCAGGCTGAAGATGTCTTGGTACAAGACCTAGAGGGCCCTGGTGAAGAGGGGCCCAAAGCCAAAGGCCTCCAGGGTCTGGAAGAGGTAGGTGTGGCCCACCTGGTCAAAGGCCTTCTCCTGGTCCAGAGAGATGAAGCCAATGTCCAGATCAAAGAGTTTGCTGGCTGTGAGTAGGTTGTGCAGCAGGAACAAGTTGTTTTGGGTGTTCCTGCCCAGCCCACAGTAGCTCTGCTCAGGCTCAGTGACAGAAACCATGATGATGCGGAGGCAGGTCACCAATGCTTTGGCCAGAATCTTGTAGTCTGTGCAGAGCAGGGAGACTGATCACCAGTTCTTAATGCAGCCAAGCCCTCCCTTCTTGGCTAGCAGCATGAGCACTGCTCAGCAGAAGCTGATCAGCAAGACCTTGATAGTGAGGCTCTCCTGGAAAATATGCAGGAGGCAGGGGCCAAGGAGAGACCAGAAGGTAACCCGTTGAGGCCTGGAGCTTTGCCAGAGGAAAGGCCAGCCATGGCAGCTGCTAGCTTCTGTAAAGATAATTTCCACTCAAGCTTGCCAGCCTCCAGGGCTCAGAGGCTGGGCAGGCCCTCCTGGAGTTCCCATGTGGCTTCGGGGCAGGACAACTCAGCTGCAAACAGGTCATGATAGAAGGTGAAGGTGTGTTCATGAATTTTGCCTGGGTCCGTGATTACCCAGCACTCCAGGGTCTTCAGGTAATCTAAGACTTTGCTCACTGCCCACTCCCTCTCCAAATTGAAAAAGAAGTGGGTTGGAGCATTAGTTTCTGCCAGCTCTTGGCAGCAGGTGCAGATCCTTGCTCCATGGGCCACACTCTCCACCAAATCATGCAGGCATTTCCTGCAGAACCAGAGGCTTTCACCAGCAGGATGCCCTTGAGCTCTGCCACTTCTTCCTCCAGCTTTCAGATACAGTGATGCAGTTCATTCATGGCCAGCTCGGTGTACTGCTGGCAAAAAGCCCGGATCTGTATCTTGCCCACATCCCACCATAGCGTCCAGGAGGAGCAGCTCAGTTTTGCAGCCTCCCAGCCCTGCCAAAAGTGGGCGGAGCAGCCCTGGAAGTAGGAATCTTGAAGCAGGTTGACACTGAAGCACCAATAAGGTGCCTGAGTGCAGGCTGTCCCAGGTAGGCTCAGTTCACAGCAGGCCAGGCAATAATCATAGTATCATCATAGTACCTAGGGTCAGAAGAAGCCTAGAGCAGGCCATCTAGTCTGACCCCCCGCCAATGGCAGGAAACGAGTGCCAGGGTCACAGGACCCCAGCCAAGTACCTATCTAATCTACTCTTA
>JAGPOW010001327.1:22818232-22843388 GCA_030014935.1 Caiman crocodilus
AGACCGTTTCAGGCTGGACATAAGGAAGAATTTCTTTACTGTCCAAGCCCCCAAGGTCTGGAACAGCCTGCCACCAGAGGTGGTTCAAACGCCTACATTGAATACCTTCAAAAGCAAACTGGATGCTTATCTTGCTGGGATCCTATGACCCCAGCTGACTTCCTGCCCTTTGGGCAGGGGACTGGACTCAATGATCTTCCGAGGGTCCTTCCAGCCCTAATGTCTATGAAATCTATGAAATCCCAGGAAATCAGTTAAGACACCTACACAGACCTCAACCCTGACAAAGGGAGAGATGTGAATCCTCAAGCCATGGTTAAGGGGGAGGTTTTGAGGTTTGGCCCCATGCCAGCCACTGGGTGTAGAAGTGGCCATTCCTGTTAGGACCAGGTTCATCCCAAAAGCTATAACTAAGGGAATGAAAAAAATTGTATATATAAACTACAAAGAATGCGGCCTTAAAAAGCAAAATGGTGAGGCCCCGAAGGGGAGAAAGGAGGAGTGAAAAAGAGAAAGGAGTGAATAGGGGCTAGGGGGAGGAAAAAGGAATGAAGAAGTAAAAGGGAAAAAAGAGGGGTAGGGAAATAAGAGCACCCCCTCAAAAGGCAAAAGATAAAATAACTCCCCAGCAGGCAAACAAAAAAGAAAGAAAGAAAGAAAGAGAAACAGTGTGAGAGAAGCTGTGAAGTAGACAAATGTAACTCACAGATGGAGAAACTGGAAGCAACAGGGGTGGGGACAGAGAACAGAGTAAAAGAAGAAAAAACACTGTGAAAATGCAAAAAAAAAAAATCAGAAAGGGAGGTAGACAAAAGCAAAAAGACCTTTAGAAATGTGGGAATCAAAAAAGAAAAGAGATAGGAAGCTGGGGAGTCTTATGTTCTGGATCGCTCCACACAGTTCCAAGTGAGCCTGGTCTGAGGTGTCCAAAGCAGAAGGAAGGAAGGAAATATTCGTTTTCAATAGCCACTGTACAGTCAGCTTTGCTAGATACTAAGAAAATGAGTCCTCTTATTTGCTTTATGATAGACTTCCCAGTGTTGCAAATATAAATCTGAGAAATATCATAGATTAATACAATCACTTCAGTTACACATATCACAGTGAAAGAGATTACCAAGGAACTAGTAAGAAACAAGTTCCATTGCATTATTTTGTAGAATATCCAAAACAAAATTGGCAACATATAGACATAGAAGAAAATCATATGAGTTCTTCTTCACCTGCTATCTCCAGTCTCAACTTTGCAACAAGTTTCATTTGGTACCAGCTACTCCATTGCTCCAGCCTCCTTTAAGATGGAATTAAATGAAAACTGATGTTTCTTCTGTGAGGGTTCCATGGTTGGAAATTATATGTCTGCTGGGGTTTCCTTGTTTGTGGATTTTAGGGAACAGGTAAAATGTCCCTGAATTGGATAGTGAAGGGACCAGGGTCTGAAGTTTTTCTTGTAGTTCCAATGGAAATGATGTGATGGAGGTTTTGACTTTGGAGGAGAAAAGGAGAGTAGGATCTTCCTCTTGTTTTTTATAGTAGGTAGTGTCAGAGAGTTGTCTATTGGCTTCTTTTATGTAGTCTTCATGATTAAGGATAACTATGACTCCTCAGACAAGGGCAAACTGTGCACAGTTCTCAGAGACTTTGAGATGGTGTTCTTCAACAGACCAGGTAAAACAGACCTGGCAGTACACACTATAGACAAGACTGGCCATCGTCCTATTAGTTCAATGCCCTACACAGTCAATGGGAAGGTGTTGCAAGAGATAAAGTGTGTGCTCACTAATATGCTAGAGCTGGGGGTAATACAGCCGTCAGTGAACCCCTGGGCCAGCCCTGTGGTACTTGTCTGGAAACAGGATGGGCTCATCAGGTTCTGTGTGGACTACAGTAAGCTGAACACTATTACCACCCCCAGTGCTTACCCTGTGCCCAGGATGGACTCTCTGCTTGATACTGTGGGCCGAGCCAAGTTCATCCCTACTCTTGATCTCTCCAAAAGATTCTGGCAGATGGCACTGGATTCGGACACCATAGCCAAGTCTGCCTTTACCATGCCTTTGGGACTGTTTGAGTTTACTGTTCTACCTTTCAGTATGTGCAATTCTCCTGCTTCTTTTCAGGGACTGATTAATAACTTGCTACAAGGATGTGAGCAGTTTGCAGTGGTCTAATATTTTCCATCAGGGCATTTGGTGCACAGGATGACATATATTACATTTTTGGAGGTGGAGATGTAGGATCCTTCCTTTTTATTTATAGCCCTTTTTTTTACCATATTATTACCATTGTAGTGTTTTCCTTTTGGCTTTTTTGTTCCTTGTTTTTCTTTGTCCTCCCTTCCTTTCTTTACCTTTTATTTTTCTCATTTCTACCCTTTTATATTTTCTTTGACATCCTGTCACATTTTTAGCTTCTCTCATTCCTGATTTCCAGATCTCCAACTATTCCCTTTTTTACAGACAGCCTTGTTTCCACCTTGTATTTTATCACTGTTGTCTCCCTCTGACCCTTTTTTCTCTTTTCCTCTGCTCTCTACCCCCTCCCCTCCCCTGCTTTACCTTTTGCCTTGCTTATCTCTACCTGTTTACATTTTCACTGACATCCTACCACACTTTTCGCTTCTTTTGTTCTTTGGTGTCGTGGACCAGCAGAGAGTTCCTATGCCTGACGAAGGGTGACTGCGCCCAAAAACTTGCTAAGAACTTTTTTACAACTCCTAAGTTGGTCTAATAAAAGATATCACATTTAACCAAAGAACTTTGCCTGCCATTTTTTCATGGAGTATTTAATATGAAAAATGATGCAGCTCATAGTTTTGACCAGCAGATGGAGTCTAGCTGGAAAAAAGAACAGATGTGAATATAATGCATGCTCATCAAGGGCCCAATTCTGCAATCTGCATGCCTAAGGGGTGAGGTTTTCCTCATCTAGCACACAAACTGCATGAAAAAATAGGAAATGGGAGCTCCATAGAGGAAGAAAATAGCAGAGAAACAAAGCAGGGTCTGGCATCTGTGGGATAAAGAAGACTTGTGTGGTGCCTGTGACTGTCTGAAACCAAACTGATTAAAACCTGCAAATAAAATTTCATTTTCTCACATAGCAAACTGAACCTAGTTTGAACTCTCAAAATCTCTGCATACGTCAAGATGGGGAAAAAGGAACCAGTTATAGTTGAAGGGATCATAGATTTAGAATAAAGACATGCATTGACAGACACAACAGCCTAAGTCCACCTCTAAATTCTGCAGAGACAAACAGTTACTTCCTCACCACAGCAGAACCCAAATGTAAAGAAATTAAAAGACCCTCACAGTAATAAAATGAATCTGTTGTAGAGAAAAGTTGCACTGAGGAGAACCTAAAATGGAAAGAATAGATTCAGCCCAGGAAGGTACTAAAGACTCACTGTGTAGAAAGGAAAGAACAGAGCTAACCTTTTCAAAAGTCTTTCTTTACTATTGTTCCAGAACCAATGAGAATCATGGACCTGATCCAAAGCCATCTGAAATTAGTATGAGTCTTTTTACTTCAAAGTTATATTCTTTAGTTTTTACTGACTCTCATTTGGAAGTCAGACATTTTCTGAGAAGATAAATTGGATTGAAAGACCTTTTGAGACAGGAAAAGAGACAGAACAGAGATGGTTTAAAAGGTCATTTTTTAACATTAAAAATAAGCAGGGGATGGGAATGCTGAAGATTGTACATGTAGGCTTTTTCCCCTGGAAAGATAGACCTTGAAGTTTGTTACTACCAATTCGCCGGGTTTTTTCTATTTCCCTCTCCAAACCTGTGCACAGACTCTTTCCCGTTAGGGATCCTAGGTAATATTACCCAAGAGACTTATCCTTCATGAAGCAGTATTGTAATGGAGAATACCACTACAATACTTTTCAAATAGCATGGTCTGGGAATTCGTTTCAGCTCCATGGGGAATGGGAGTTTCAAACAGATAGCACACCAGATAAAGAAGCCTGTTATCTGTTCCCAATGTTATTTATATAGTTTTTTCAAGTAACTTTGTAATGAAAATCCACATACAACATTGGAAGCAAGGTCTTACCTGTCTCCTTTGTAAATTATTTTATAAAATAGAATTTTTGAGACCATAAATGAACATATTTCCCCTGAGCAAGCAGGGTTCAGACCAAATAGAGGATGTTGTGATCAAATCATGGCCCTCACTACCAATATAGAAAATGGCTTTGAAAAGTCACTAAAAACTGTAGCAGTCTTCCTCATTCTTCAGCTACATATGATATAATCTGGAGACAAAGACTCATTTTAGAGTTCTTGGATGTCATACCTTGTCTTAAAATTGCTAATTTACCAAACCACATGCTTAGCAATAAATAGTTCCAGATTGTTTCTGATAACATTAAGAGTAGGCCACATAAATTGAACAATAGACTCATGCAGGGATTATTCCTTGCACCTCTGCTGTTTAATCTTTATATTCATGACCTCCCAGGCACCTTTTCAAGAAAATTCATATG
Source organism: Caiman crocodilus (assembly GCA_030014935.1). Taxonomy (NCBI): domain Eukaryota; kingdom Metazoa; phylum Chordata; order Crocodylia; family Alligatoridae; genus Caiman; species Caiman crocodilus. Next base: position 22,822,731 of record JAGPOW010001327.1, read on the forward strand.
ATCTGATGAAAATTCATAGCTCTTGTTATGCAACAATCTTATTTCTTCGGAGCAGAAATAATACTCTCATCTGATCTGAACACTTTAGATACCTACTTTAAACAATGGTGTCTGCACCCAAACCCTGAGAAAATGGAAGTGTCTACATTTCACTTGAACAATAAATAAGATCATTATCAACCCACTATTGTTTTCAGAAATCAGCTCCTATGTTATAATGGTACTGCTAAATATTTAGGAATCATCCTAGATAGAACACTGTCCTATAAAAAATCACTTAACTATGATAGCAACTAAGTTAAAAACCCATATAATTTACTCCAGAAACTCACAGTCAGCTTAGGCCAAGGCAAGCCTGACCACCTTGCAAGGGGGAGTTTGCATGGGAGGTGCAAAGCATTCTGGGATGCTGGGAGACTGTAAGTTAAGTTGAATCTGAAGGGAGCCCGGGACAGAAATTCAATAAACTGATTTAACCCAAATCAGTTAAGCCTGATACTATATTCATTCATTCACTATATTCATCAGGGTTAATCTTAAAGTGGTTGCAGCCATTTTGAAAGTGGTTTAGGTACACTGAACTTCTGTTACAGATTTGAACTAATTTCTGATTACTTATACTGGTTTATCTGTAATTTCTGTCCCTAGCCACAAGGTTGAAGTACAACTCAACCAAGCAATTAGAATCATTACAGGAACAATCCAATCCACCCCCTCTTCAATAGTTCCCTATTTTTAGTAACATACATGCTCCCCCATTGAGAAGAAAAAATGTCTTAACTAAATTCTGGACTAAAATAAAAAGTAATCTGCATCTGCCTATACATGAAGATCTCCTAAACTCACTGCATCCAAGATTAAAATCTAGATATCTGTTTTGGAGAACAGTAATTCATCTTGAGCAAGACTCATTCAACATCCAAGATACCTGGATGCAAGAATTCAGGTTCACTGATGACCCCCGCACGCAACCCTAACCTTTTCTGTATCCACATTTGTGGCCTGCCTGGGCATCTCTGCATGCCAGGGTTGGATCACAGACCACTGATTTTGAATCACTTGTTTAGAGCATTCTATAGTGATTACAAAGTGTGAAATCATTAAGTCTCAATCACTAAGATAGCTGTATGGTTGAATGCTAGTGCTGAGGAAGAACAGCTGCTCTAGAATACCTGTTGGCTATGCATCCAATAGCAGCTAGACTAAAATCAAATCTCTGTAGACAAGAGGCCTTGACAGTTTGTATGCCAGTCCTGAACTATTTGAAGGCTATGTCACATGCTAGAGGTTGTACTTAAATAAGAATTGGCTAAAAAGAACTCTTTACCCATTTTAAGGCATCTTTTGTTACTGTTTGTCTTTGCTATTTTTAATGATAATGTGTCTCGGGTTTGCTAAATGTCATGGGAAGAAGGCAGTACAATTGCCAGTAAATTTCAACTGCATTTTGTGTAGTAACAAATTTAGCAGGCTTATGGAATTAATGCTGGTTTTGAATCCTAACTGAAAAGTTGCCATTCTTGAAAGACATTCCAAGTGAACTGATATCATAATTAAAATGTAAAAGTGATATACAGTAGAAAGGAAAAGGCTGCATAGAAGTTGAAATCATTTGCTAAGTTTCCAGTATTATTGATGTCTTAAGCTTCTGTATATTTAGGGTGGAAGGTTGCCAATAGCAGTATTGGATGAGCAAGAGGAATAACGAATTTCCTTTCACACACACACATATACACACTTGCACACAAAGACTACTTCTTGGATCTAATCTTTACTGAGTATTGAAAAAGAATTTTATAGCTCATTCACTTACTCATATTTAATTCAGTTTTAGAAGAATATATAAAGAATTTCTTATTTATTAGAACCAACCAAGTTTCCATAGCTCCATTTCCCCCCAGCAACTGGGTAATGATGGGCATTTAGAGTGGCATTCAGTGTTAATCCTATTCCAGAGGCTCCGGCAAGGATCATCAATACATGCCTCCCTGGAGGTTAGGAGAAATGAGCAAGACTAAAAAAATATAAATTAAACAAACATGTCAGCTCAGAAACACAGAGCATGAAAAAATAGTTTGACTGTTGACTTATTTCAGACATGTGCAATACAAAGGCAATGATTTTCCAGCTAGTCTGGGTACAACTGATCTAAAGTTAGCTTTCCAGGGAAAAAAGTCTTTTTTCTGTATTATATGAACATGGTTATTTTTATATTATACTCAGAGAGAATATGAAGGGTTAAATACTTGTTTTAGTTTAAATGTGCTACAAAAGCATTTCAAGTGACTGTTGCATGAAAGGAATGGAGGTGGTCTTTTTTATTGAGAGTTGTTAAAACTAAAAATTCCCATATACTCTCACTTCCCCTTAGAGGTCTATTGGGGTTGGCTTATTCCTTTGCTTTGATATGCAAATTGGCAGATTGCTTTCCTGCAGGGGACACTGGAAGCTGTCCAAAGAACACAGAGTAGATGTCCTGTCAGGATAGAAGCTGAGCTGCCTAGAATGGTCCTTGGACAGCAGTGAAAGCCAAGTTTGTGTTTTGGCTTAAAAATAAAATACCTTTGTTAATAGTTTTTACTTCCAATATAAATGTTTATATATTTACTCTGCTAGTCATCTCAGTTAGCCTATAACTGGAAAACAACCATTTAGTTGTTCCTTTTCTGGTCTGTGCGTTACTAAACTTATATCCCCTTTTGAAGATACTATTTTAGCTTCCCTTAACACATTCCATAAAATACTAGTTATTTAACTATCATTTATCTTTGGAGCCATTGAATGCTAAATTCATTTTTGAAAGTTTCTTCTCCCTCTCACAATTTTTTTCTCTGGCCCATTTGTGGAATGAAAGGTAGACTTTACTTTTTGCTTCTCCTTGTTTTTCTGCCTCTTCTTCACACTGACATAATGGAATACCTATAAAAGAAGATTAAATGGTACCATAAAGTTTTATTAATGCTTTATATCATTGATATCTCCTCTGTATTGATAGTTCCACTTCCATTATTGCTACTTAGGCATTTAATTAGGGATTCATACAGTATGTTGTAAACTACAGTATTAGTGTTAACCATCTATATAAAGGTCTGTATTATGTAAAAACCTTTCCCAATATCATAATTGGAGCATAGTTATCCATTTTAACTGACTAGAATTAGATTATTATAGATTAATTTATAAAAAGTTACTTGTAAAGGACATTGAAGATCACAGAATTTTAAGAGTGGGACTTCATTACAATAAAATGGACTTCAAGACCAATGGGACTGTCTCTGTTTTATATAATCCATTCCCATTTTCTTATAATATGAAAAATAACAATTTGAGCTGGCAATACGGTGATACTTTAGGACAGAAGGAAAGATTGTTAAAAAATAAACGTGTGAAATTAAAGAGAGCATGTCAGTTTAAATGCAGGAAGAAGGACTGGGGAGAGAGTGTGCTCTTTACAGAGTGAGCACAAGTTAGAGCATAAAGTATAATATATATGGATGGATGACTAATATGGAGATGATACGAGGAAATCCATGTAGGGCAATGGCTAGATGCTTCAGATAGTTAGACCAGTAGAAGTCAGTCTGAAACACTGACATGCATCAATGTAACCAAAGGCAGATTTTCTCCCTCAGATCCACACAAGTATTAGATCTTTGTAGGTTTGCTCATACACTTTCTCTCTCATCTCAGCTGCTAAACTATACCATTTGATTTATATGAAAAAAAAATTCTGGGGCCCATATTCTCTAGTCTCCCTAAAAAATTCCATGAACTTTAAGTTCACTTCTCTTGTTTATTGGTGCGAAGGGGAGATTAAAAATAATCAAATATATAATCAGTTGTTTAAAACTTTTCATCATAAAAACATAGAACTGGTAACTAGCATTTTTAGTGATTTTTTCTATTGTCTTTTTTTAGCACATGAACTCATGAATGGCACCTTTCTAATCAATACTTTCGATAATTTGTGTCTCTATTGAAATTAAAACAAGACCGAGGCATCATAGCATGCAATTATATCTCAATATTTTTATGTTTTGAAAAACTCACGTCAGATTACAGGCAAGGTTAACAGAATCCAAAGTAAAATGAATACATTTGGAAACAAGGACAAAAGGCCAGAAATTTCAATGAAGTTTTTGGACATGTTCAGGATTTCAGCCTCCTGCCAAGAGCTCGCAAAGATCTAGGGCATTTTTGTCAAAGGGCAGGCTGGCGATCTTCTGCTGCTAAACTTAAAACAACACATTGCTATTGTGAAGTTTGGAAGATGATCTTAAATGTTTCAGCAATATCATGTAAAAATGAAAGCTTATGGTGCTCATCAAATCATAGAAATCTTTCTTCAAGTGATTTTATCACAGTATCCAAAACACAATGGAAAAAATCTGACGTCTTAATTCTTTTCTGGATTAGTTAGCAGTTCAACTCTGGACTTCATAAACAAATGTTCTCATTTTGGTTTGTATTCTACATTGTTCTTCTTTTGGAAAATGTTAACTTCTAGCTCATCAGTCAGTTCTTTGGCATCAGTCGGGATTGGTTGTGAATCCCTTATAAGAACAGTAGTTTATGAGGAAATCCTTCAAAGCATTTAGCTGATGCAGTTTGTTTGATATCCCACTTCAACTTCCTGAAACATTTTATTTGCAATGTTGACTTCACAAGTGTATCATGCCAAAATACCACATTGCTTAAGAATTTATAGTTGTAGATTTTGTGAGCCAACAATTTGACATCTCTTTGAGTTTCAGATTCTGCTGATCAGTGTTAGGTTTGAACCTTTGGTAACTGAAAAAAAAAAACAACCCAAAACATAGTTTCAGTTATCATTAAATCACTTTCTTGCTAAGGTCCCAAACTCTCTTCTGAACTTTGATGTTTCCTTCTCAGATTTGCCCATTTTCATAGTTTAACCACTCAAAATTACTGAATGAGATTCTCCTTTCTTTTAACTGATCAAGGAGCAATCCTTTTGTTCCCATCATGGGTAGAACCTGTCACATTTGTAAGTCCAGTGAAGTATTCTTGGATTGTACTGCTGTCTTTTCTCACTTCAGTTGCTTCCTCTGCAGAATCATATCAAATAATCTATGCCATCTGCTCTTGTTTACTAATGTCTAGGGTGCAGTCAAGTATAACAGAATAATACTTGGCAGCTTTGAAGTCTGAAATAATTTTCTTGATTGTATTCCCAAAAATCTGAATAATTTTGTTCTGAATATTTTAGTTCAGGTAATGAGCATGTATATCCTTCAGGATTATTCATTGGAAATATTATTTCATCACAAGGCCATATTTCCCAAGAACCTCTCTATATTTTTTAATTCTTACTGTAGGATGAATAGATTTTGTCCATTGAACCTCATAGGGGAATACTTTCTATTCCCCACACCCTGTTTAAATAAAAATACCTTTTCAAAACACCTTCTCACCAATGCTCTCTCAACGAATTATCCTAGTGCTGGTTTTCTTAATCAAGTTTTCAATCATGCTTCAGTCAAATGCTAACATTCTCCATAAATGATAGTGTTTCATATGATCTGCTGACTTCTTATATTTCACTAAGATACGCTACATGTTTTTGCAGTCTTGAATGTTCCTGCCTAAAGCAAAATCTGGAATTGAAGCAATTTGCAGCAGAATCAATAAATAGAATCTGTTGAAGTGGCATAGAAAAGCCAGACTTACTTTACATGCTCTTCATTTGAAAACTGGCATGAAAAAGGAATGTTGAAAATATATTTCACTACAATCCAAAAGAGAGCTTTTTGGCCCACGATGCACAAGACAAAGCCAAACACTGTCATAGATTACTGGATATTTGGCTTGATCTCTGGAAGTAACAGTGCTCAGCGTTTTGTCCTCCATATTTCTTTGAATAACTAGAACTGCATAAAATTATTATTGCTTAAAGATTCAGTCACGTCCACAAATGGAGCTCTCTCATTGGTGTCATTCTCTTCCAGGTTTGAAAGAAGAGAACAGTTTGACAAAACAAAGACAGTTATTTTCTAAATAACTTTAACTGAGAAGGTTATTTTCTAAAGTAGGAATATATACATTTTGTTTGGCTGAACAGTCAAAACCAAATGATTCTGATGCATCAGTTAGAAGTGAAACAGTTGACCAGAAATTTTAAAAGAGCTTGATTTCTTTCACAGTGGACACATCTAAATAAGATGCTTTACTGCACAGTAGAGCTAATTACTGTAAAGTAAGCATCTGCATCTATACATGCAGATACTTACTGCACAGTAATTGGCTCTAATCATCATAGTATTTGCTATGGTGTACCTGCCTGCATATCCAAGTAGCAAATTTACTTGTGACTAGTAACTGTGCAGTAGTGAGCATGTAGATGTCTGATCGGGAGCAAATGTGCTCCCAGTCAGCCAGGAAGCAGGGGACAGGAGATTGTTCCCTATCCCCAGAAGCTGCCTGCTTTCATGGCAGACTCTGCCATTAGAGCCCAGGTGGGGACAATGTCTCCATGCCCTGGCAGCAGGGAGCTCCTAGGCCCCGCAACATGATCACAGGACCCAGGCTGGGTGATGTCTCTCTCAGCCTGAGCCCCGCATTTGTGGAACCTGGGCTGGGAGATCCTTCTCTCCCAAGTTGGGCCCCGTGACTGCAGGACTCAGGGTGGGAGATAAGGATATCCCAGGTATTACCTTGCAATCACAGAGTGGGTGCAGGGAGCTCTCTGCTGCTGGGGCACAGGGACATTGTCCCTGTCCGGGCGCTGATGGCGGAGCCTGCCCCAGCAGCAGTTAGCTCCTGGGGGCAGGGAGCAATGTCCCAGCCCATGCCAGAAGACAGCTATCTCTTGGTCCCTGGGCTACCACTCAAGGGGAGCCTAGAGTTCCCTCTGCCTACTGCAGGGGCCCATTGCAGGAGCACAGGGAGTGGAAGCAGCAAATCTGCTCCCACATACCTGAATATGTAGACAGGAAAGTTTACTCTTGAGATTACTCAAGAGTAAACTGCTCCCAGATTATTTGCATGTGTAGACATGCTCATTGTTGGCTTTTCTACTATCATATTCAGCTTTCCAAAGACATTCTATTTTTGTGATAAAGATTGTCACTGAAGCGATTCCAGCTTCAGCCATGATGAATCACTGAATAGTAGGGGTGTGCAAAGTGGGCCCTATCTGATTCAGATTTGGCCCAAATCAGGGACAGTGATTCGATTCGTTGATTCAGATCACTGTACCTAATTCAATTTGACCAAATCTGAATCTGAAGAATTGATGCTGATTCAGAGAATCAGTGATTCGGATGTAGACACAGCTTTAAAAGTTTTTTTCTACATACCTTGAGGTAGCAGGTATGGCTCATGATTGCTACGATGCTGGGATACATGGAGCATCTGACAGGAGCATGGCCCCCCCCCCCATGCTCAGCAGCAAACCAGGAAGTGGATCAGAAGTATTTCGGGTCCACTTCTGGGTCTGCTGGGGAGTGCACAGCCCCCCCCCCCATATCCCCCTGGCTCTGCAATCAGCCAAAGAGGGACCCTGGATGCCCCCCCAGACCCAGGAGGCACCAGTCACTGAGCCAGGGGAGTGTGTGTCGGGGGGTCCCCTCTGTGTGTTCCCCAGCAGACCCGGACGTGGACCAGAAGTGTGTTAATGTGAGTTGATGAAACAGCTCGAGCTTCACCACCACACATTAAGCTCTGTTTCATATGTAGAATCACTGGGATTAATTCAATATCAATTAGAGTAAAGCTGTTTAGAAATGCCAGACTGAGTTGCAAAACATCATGCCCATATTGTACTGAACTGCTTGCTTCAGAGGCAAAGTAGGGTGACAAACCTGCATGTTAGTCAACCATGCCATTCATTCTAGCTTCTTACTGAGTCTGTGTATCTCCTACTTCTCTCAAGCCTTTTGATTCTTTTTGGACCTTTTGCAGCTCCCCTGAGGACTTTGCATCTCCCCTTGCACTCTATTTTCTCTCATCTTTACCCAACTATCCAGAAATGCAGGGTATCTTGGCATAAAGCCATTAACTTTTAGGAAAGTCCCATTAGCATAGAACTTAGAAAGATTTCCTCAGAGCATAAACTACTCTAGGCACATCTACATGAGATGCTGTCTGTTCAATAGTCAAATAATACTGTGCAGTAGCTCATCACAGCGCTAACCGTATTAATGTGACAATATTAGACTACTGCGAAGTAGTATCACTTAAAAGGTGTTGGCTGGCACATCTGTGCAATAACTCTAGCTACTGAGCATTGAGTACTTGTACAATCACAAGTTTAGTACTTTAGTACTTGCATACGTAAGTACTAAATGACTGTGCAGTAACTGGAGTTACTAAACAGTAGCATTGCTGAAAGGCTTTTAGGTGACTCTGAGTGGTAGATGATTACTGCTGTGCAGTAGTGTCATGTCACGCTTCATGCCACATGATGCTACTTCACAGTAATAATGAGGTTCTCCCAGAATATTGACCTTAAAAAAAAATGAGGGAAAAACTCTACAGACTACATTCATAGTAAAAAACAACCTATGAATGGAGGCGTGAGATTGGAGTTTCTCTACTCTCTATTGGCTTAGAGTTAGTAATTACTTTGTTCCTCAACAATAGCTCATCTCTGAGAGACATAGATGGAAAGCACTTAGATGATGATGATAAAATAAGTTTTTACATCTTTCTAAATTGTTCAAGTCTACCACGATTCTACTTCTGGCAATCCAAGAGTGCATTTGTTTGCAAGCAGAAGCAGTGCTGAGTTAAAGGGCTCTGGGTGAGTTTAGATGAGCATTTGATGCAGGACCAGTTTATTTGCAACCAGTTTACTTGCCCACAATGTTTATTGGCAGGACCAGTTTACTTGCCCACAATGCCCACATATTTCAGATCTCTACTCTGCCAGCCCTAGTGCAAAGTGTACACTTCACGCCAGCAGTGCTGGATCTTGAGCTGGGAACCATGGTGGTCCCATCCCTCCTTGTTGGAAGCTCTGTCTACCTGCTCCTTCCCTGGCTTATGAACTACACTGGCCAGCTGGACTCCCACCAGACCCACTTCCACCAGTGCTTTGGCTGGACCCATGTCCTGGTGGAGTGCACCTTCAGCTGTCTCAATGGACACTGTCGCACCCTCACTGCCCACCTCAAGTTCACTGAGGACAACATCCCCTGGGTTATCATCACAGCCTGCATGCTGTATAACATCTTCAAGGTCTGCGGGGAGCTCTTCTGTGACACCTGGGTGGAGGAGGTGCAGCAGGTGGAGAATGTTTGGCAGCAGGAACACCAGTTAAAGTGGGCCCTCCTGCCAAGGCCCCAGCCAAACCATACACCTGCCCCCAGCAGCCAGGGTATCTGGTGTGAGAGGCACTGGCCAATCACCTCCTCCTGCACTCCCCACTGTAGTCCACCTGGACAGCCACCCACAGACACCCCCACCCACCCTCAGCACCATGCTCACTGCAGACAGTTCTCAGAAAAACACTTTATTGCCCTCACAAAAAATAGACACCTCTCCCTGCTTTCTCCTCAGTGACAGAACACCTTCACCACTCACCTTACCCACCAACAATAAAACACGCTGTTCCCCTTGCAAACTATTTACAATGTGGTTTGTATGTGTGTCCTCCTGGGGTGGAGGGGCATGGGTTGGGGGCATCTAGGGGTGGAGCCTGAGGACTAGTAGCTAAAACCCCAGCCTCTAGTCATACTCCCATGAGTGCACACACTAGGGTGAGTCCACTGGGTGGGGGGCTTGCCCAGGTGTGATGGAAGCTGCTGATCCCCTCACTCAGGTCGCTCCCACTCTAGCAGCTGGTGGCCAGGGCAAACAGGGATGGCAAATGGTCTTGGTGCCCCTGGAGGCAGCTCTGGCTCTGTGCCTGTGTGAAGCTGAGGTGAGTTGTGGGGCTGGACCCAGGTACAGGGGCTGGGTGGCAGGGGACATGGGTGGTGGGGGACCCAGAGTGTGGGCTGGGGCAGGGGCTCCATGCTGGACCTCTTCCCAGGCCCATGAGGGGGCCTGCTTCTGAGGGGCTAGTGGTTTCCAGGGGGCAGGAAGGGCTAGGGTCAGGGGCAGAGCAATGGGAGGCACAAAGACAACTGCCAGGCCAGGGCTAAGACAATGTCCAGGACCCAGCAGTCTTCCTCCATGGCCTGCACTACCCTGGCCACGACTGCACCCTGCTCCCACAGAGTCTCCATGTGCTCACACTCCAGAGCCAGAAGCAGCAACCTGAACTCCCAGTCTGCCCAGTCCTGCACCTTCTCACTCCAGTCTCACACTTCCTTACACCAGTCCAATGCATTCTCACAGATGACATACTCTTCCCACAACCTGTTCTGTTGGGAAACAGCCTCTGCTGGTTCTCCACCGACATGACCAGCCAGTCTAGGAGGAAGGTCCGATCCTGGGTCCTCCTCTGGCAGATTGGTTGCATCCCCAGGGCCCCAGCTGTGGGCGTTGGTGAACTTGAGGCTGCATCCTGGCTGCCATCTGATGCGTCTTCCCCATGTGCAGCTGCAGGGCCTGAAAGCCATGAGAAAGAAGCTGTTTGTGAGAGTTTGCAACATTTCTAAGATAAGCTGCTCTGTACCGGGAGCTGAGCAGTGCCCAGCCTCAGATTGGGTGATGGGTGTACATGGGTGACCAGAAACCATGGTAAGTCAGTTGGGCAAGCCAAGCCTGTTCCCCTCTCTTGCTCCCCAGGGGCCAGAAGGCTGCTGGGTGCTGGTTGAAGGCAGCTTGCCTCTGCAGCCCTGTTCCCAGGCCAGGAAAGGCCGGGCTCCTGGCAACACCTGCTGCTATGGCTCCAGACTCTAATTCCAACATTTTTCCTCCTGCAAACCTGCCAGTCTCCTGTGCTTCTTCCCATCCCATAGCACTCAGGCTCAGGGGGGTACAGGGCTCCTGACAACAGGGTCAAGGAACTACTCATGATCCTGCACTCTCTGGAGGTGGATTCTCTAGGAATGCATCCCAGGGCCAAGCCCTTCTGTGCCACTGATACACCCTGGGTATGTCCTTTCTTTATATGTCCCTGGCACTGTGTGAGGAGCTGTTTGCATGGACTGAGGGGTGCCTGACCCACTATGCCCTGCTCCTACATGTCTCTTCCCCCCCACAGCTGAGCAGGACATTGCCACTGGCATTGATGTGTTCCTCAACATGTGAGGCCTGTGCCCACCTAGCTGCAGGGGTACAGGCTGCTCAATACAATTTTACACTGTCTCCTATCTCCCTGCATGTTATTGAGAGGGAACCTGGGAGCAAGCATTAGCCTGGTTTCCCCAAGCTGCTGGTGGAGGCTGGAGGTGGGGAGCTTGATGGGATGGGCTGCTGGTGTTCTAAGGGGCCCTCCCCTGGTGACATGTCACCATAGGTGCCAGGCTGGAATGTGGGCTTTGGAAGGCTGCCCATGCTGCTGTACACAGTGTGGCTGCAGCCTGGGTCCCTGGGTGCAAGGATGGTATCTGGTTGCTGCATAAAGGGCATGGACTCCCTACTGTTGTGCCCCAGGACTCAAAATGTCTGCAGGCTTTTAAAGACCCTAGGGCTGGGGCTGATATAGAGGCAAGTCAGCCCTAGGACAAGAAAGGATCCCAGCTTCTTAGTACTACACAGTAGCAATGCCAGGCACAAACCATGATGCGATGCTACTGCACGGTAATAATGAGTTACTGCATAGCTGTAATGAACTACTGAGCAGTAACCATCACCAGGCAACCATGCCAGGACATTACTGCGCAACAATGCTGGTTACTGCACAGTCATTTAGTACTTGTGTATAACCAAGTACTAAATGACTGCACAGTAACAACTGCACAGTGGGCACCTCATGTAGACATGGCCAGTAAGTACTCATGAGTAGATTTGCTATTTGCATTTGCAGGTAGCAAATTTACTTCCAAGTAGCAAAGTTTCTGTCCAATAAATATGTGCATGTGTAAATACTCATGTTTACTGCACAGTAAACTACACTACTGAGCAGTAAAGCATCTTGTGTAGATGCAACTTATGGCTATGAATTTGTACATTAACCTCTTTGACTGGAATATACATTTCTTATTGGGTCATACTGAGCAAGAAAAGAAACACTTTCTCCTTAGAAAACATCTCTGGCTAACACACCTAGGAGCAATGCTGAGCAAATAATTTCTAATGAACATGGTGATAAATTTATTCACATTTTTTTATGTTGTAGAATATTTAGAAGATTGGGATTTCCTTGAATGCATTCATTATTCAAATATATTCAATAACTATCTCTCCCAGCATATTATTCTATGTCTATTGTGACTGACTATAAATTACATGAGGTAACATCCTCAGTTTCTTGTTTTTGGAAGGGGAGGTTGATTTCATTATGCACTCATATACTTAGGAGAAAAGAAAACAACACTTTGTAATATCTATATGTATAATATGTAAGAATAGCTCAGCAGACATGATGCACTGTGGTTATGTAGGGTTAGAACAAATACTACATCTGTACATGGTTTGTATACTCAGCCAGGTCTTCTCATGTTTTGCAATAGCTTGAATAGTGAGACTAATATATATAAGTGAGGGAGAGGCATGTATTGAGGGTACAGACTGCCAATCACTGTCCAGAGTACAATCCATCAAACATTGTTTGAGCCAAGGTCTACAACATGAGCTAGTGTGGGATAGCAGTGGTAAAATTAGAAGCACTGTTTGGGATTTTTCCTCCATTTGTGCTACCACTTGAAAGCATTAAGAGTTGCATATTTTTTAGATGCTCTTTCTATTTTCTCTCTTGTTTGTTCCTCAGTCTATATGACTGGCAGATTTTTTGAGTAATTCCCATGATAATCAGTAGCAATAGTACAGACCTACCTGCTGACCCAACTGGGCAGAAATCCCCTCAATTCTCTGTGACTCAGTTTTGACCATCTCTAAAATAGGCATGATGATACTTCCTCTGTAAAGTGTTTTAATACTGTGCTGTCCATTCATTGGTATCAATGTAAAGCTAGGTAATATCATTATTATTGATGAAAAGATATTATTTTAAAAATATACCATCAGGCACCATGCAGATTTGCCAGATATATAGCTCTGAATTCATGTTTTGATTAATGAAAACATATTAACATGTGCTTAACTTTATACATACACTTAAATCATGGAGATTGTGCACCCAATATGTATTACTAGATTTAGTGCCATTTAAGATAATCCATTTAGTTCCTTATAGTTTCTGCCTAATGTCTTACGGGCAATTTCTTGGATTTAAAAATATTTTTTTATCATGAGTGTATTAAAAAAAGGACAGATGAAGCAAAGTGAAACATAAGTTAATCAATAAATTGGATATTTAGACAATCTGCAGTACATTAACAGCTCTCCCTGATCATTAGTGAAGATTTACCCATCGTCTGATTTATCAACAATGAATTAGTAAAAAAAAGTGAAGGCTTGGGGCTACAAAGAAGCTATTTTTTTTTTGTGGCTTCACAAAGTATAAACCAGATAAACCTCAGCATAAGCGCTAGTTGATGTTCAGTGAAAAACAAACAGAATAAAAAAGCCCAAAGTTTTTAGTAATAAATAACAGAGTAAAAGTGAATGTAAGGCTTCAAATAGCAGCTTCCCCTTGCATGAAATTCCTCCTCCTCTTAATCAAATCAACAGTAAGCCACGGGCTTATAGGTTCAGGGCATTTAGCTGCCCTGTTTATTCATGACAATTGAAACGGGATGAAGGCTTTGAGTATGGGTGTGAACAAGCATTCAGAGGATCCAGTTTAGGTTTAGATGGCTAACTTTAAGTTGCTTAAACCTAAACCAGGAAAGGCATGTACAGGTAAGTAGCTTGGGGTTGAGGGAAGGCAGAGGGACTGGTGGGATCAGGGGGGCTGGTGGGTCTGTGTGGGGAGAGGTTAGTGGGTCCATGGGAAGGCTACCCAGTCCAGGGAGCAGTTACCTAGTCCAGGGGTAAGGTAGTCATGAGTGTAAAAATAGCTTGGTCAGTGTTAGATGGGTAGAACAGCATAACCAGGGCTACAGCAACTGGCTGGGCTTTCCAAGCCCTGTGGCTGTGAATACATAAAGGCACTCACTAAATTGGGCTAACCTAGGTTGATCAAAAGTCAGTTCACCTCCTGAGGCCATTTTTAGGGCAATTTAAGCCCTGTGACCATCTACACTTCTAGGTCTGCAGCTGAGCACACTGCCCTCCCCCCCCACCCCACCCATACCTGCCCAGCTTGGTTATCAGCTGCAGGGTGACCCCAGGTGCCTCCCAGATGCAGGAGGCACCAGTCACTGAGCAGGGGATTGTGCTTGGGTGGGCCCCCCCCACACACTCCCCAGTGGATGCAGAAATGGACTTCTGGTCCACTTCAGGGTCTGCTGCTGAGAACGGTGGGGACCCCGCTGCGCTTCTGTGGGACCATCTCATCCCACCATCTGTGCATCCACCCCACCATCTCAGCATTCATGAAGCATTTGGTACCTTGAGGTATATAGAAAAAAAATTTAAAGCTGTGTATATGGCTGAATTGTTAAATCTTTGCAAATCTCTCTGAATCAATTCGGAGGACTCTGATTCAATTCAGAGAGGTTAAAGGGTCTCTTGATTCAATTTGGATTTGGCGATTCAGCCACCAAATCAGGCTGACTCTCTACTGAATCGAATCAGCAACCAAAGCTTCACACAGACCTAATGTGAAGTCAGGCAGAGCACAAAAAGGACCACATCCAATCCATTTCAGTTATTTATTTCTATGTGGTTCTAATCTAACTCTAAAGATTCAAAGTATTCCTATAGTCATTAGGCAAACATGCTACTCATCTTGGCTTATTTAACTTATTTTCCTTTCATTTCTTTAGTTGCCTGTCATTAGGGGATTCTTCCTGTGCAATTTTTGCCCTGAAGATTTCACTTCTGCAGATGTCCTGTAGTTCCACCTATATCTGAAAGGGGCAATGCAAGTCACTCAGACATGTTCTTGTATTAACACTTGGTCTGAAATTATTTTGGATGTCAAATGGGCTTATAGCAGCTTTTATATGGTTTGCATGAAAATCCCAATCTTTGTACAAAATGTGATTTAATTTAGAAACATGAAGTAGATTTCATGAGAACTTCTGAAACATGCTTCTAATAAACTCAGATAAAAAAGAAATGAACCTTAACATGCTGTTTCAATGTTCTTTCCAACCTCCACAGTTTTTAAGCCCTTGCTCGGGGGAGAGGGGAGCATGCCTGTTTCAACATTATAATTGTGTTTCCTTTTCACCAGGATTTTTTTTAAAGGATACTGCTCTTTATTTTTCCAAAACCACACTTCTCTTCTTACTTACCTTCTCTTCAGCTCTTTTCTCTGTTTTCTTATCTTGTTCCTTCCTTCCTAACTGTTTTTCTTTCATCTCCTTTTTTCCTAGCTCTGTTCCTCTTGTTTCACCATCTGTTTCTACTCCTCGTATCTATTCCTACACCATGGCTTTAACCCTCATGGGTTTTCCCTTCATGCCTTCCCCTCTCTACTTCTCTTTGACTTTCCTGGTTATTTTTCCTCTTCTATTCCCCTTATGGCTTGCAGAGCATAGAACGACTGGGACCAGTTTCCTCACTTGCATGGTACTTGTAAAGCACTTCCAGAACTCTGACTTCTGGTGGTGGCTTTCTAACCCTCTGTCTCATTGTTAATTGAATATGGCACCATGACAAACACAACAGATAAAAAATTAGCCATATAAGGCCAGAAAATTATCTAACAGCATGAAAGTTGCAGATCATACTAGTTATTTTAGCCTTGCAGTTTTCTAAAGTTCCTTGAGATGTGAATTAGACTCTAATATAAAAGGTTTAAAAATGTTATCTTGGGCTTTTATGCATATTTAATGCTGAATGGAAAGCTGAAGCAACAAGTAACTAAATTGGTAGCCCTTTTGTTTTCTTATCATGTGAATCTGTTACTGAATACTAACAAGTACATCTTTATGTACTTAGCCCACTTGTTAATAGACAACTATTCTTATCATGATGTTTTCTTGAACTAGGTGTATAAAGTTAAAGGTGGGAATATGGGAAATTACTAAATTATATAGCATCAGAGAGATGTTACAAGGAAATTCTGATATTTCATGGCGAAATATTGCCAATTATGGTAGCTGTCAATTTAACAATAGGCTTATTCACTATGGTGTTTGATTAATGTGAAATTATTCAGTTGGCTACCTTGTAGTTGGCCTATTTTTGTGTCCAATTAGTATGCTAATAATGGTAATTATGTTCTATACTGCATGTCTCATCACCTAGAGGGTTTTTAAAATGATAAAATAATGAGAATAAACAAGCTGATGCTGACATTCACTGGGCCATTCTAATTACTTACTGAGAGCACACTGGGGAATCAACACTCAACCAAAGAAAATGATTCTTGCTTACTTTGTTAAAACTACTCTTTTCAAAGAGCATTAATAGTTTGCTGCTGTTTTCTTTATTACAAGAGACTGCACTATTTCTCCTTTTATTTGTTCTGTCAATGTACAGTACCAGTGCAAAAAAAGATAATCCAATTATAGTTGACTTTAGTGATAACTGTTTGCAGGAGGTGTCAGAAAAAAACAAACAACTGTAATTGCTGAATTATGCACCTTTGTAATGGTTACCATTTATTTTTTCACTGTTATGATAAACATACCATAACCTTTGCCACAAAAGTACAAGGTATGCTTTGGTATAGGAAAGGTGCTGCCTGGCAAAGTACTGGCAATGATAAGCATCAGGATGAACTTATTTCTCCATGCAAAAGTATTCCTCTTTCTTAGTTGGTTTTCCAGGCAAAAATTGTAATCTGAAGTTGGAAATAGCTGCCATATCTTCTGTATATCTCCCATACCTTCTATATGGCTATACTATTCCCACCACCCTGACCCTGAGTCAGCTATTTGTAGTGTTCCCTCAACAGGATAGTCCCCCTTCACCCTCCATGGACTCACAAACTCCCTCCCTCCACAGACCTATCCACCTACCTCAGACCTGACAATCCCCCTTCCCTTGGACCCTCCAGCTTTCTCCTCCCAAAACCAGTTACTTGCATCAGGCTTCTGATTTGGACATAGACAACATCTTTAAATATTTTTCCTACATACCTCTAGGTAGCAGGCAGTTTGTGAGTGCTGCAATGCATGGAGTGTCCCACAGGAGCACAGGCAGATCCCCAGCATGCTCAGCAGCAGAGCTGGAACTGGACCAGAAGTACATCCACTTCTGGCTCCACTGGGAAGCATGCCATGCCTCCCCCCCACCCCTTTGGCTCAGTGACCAGTGCCTCCTTGGTCTGGGAGGGCACCTGGGGTCCACCCCTGGCCAATCATTGAGCAAGGAGGGTGAGGGGGCCCCCCTGTGCACTCTCTGGAGGACTCGGAAGTGGACCAGAAACACTTTTGGTCCACTTCCACATTCACTACCAAGCACGTGGAGGGCCCCCCTCCATGCTTCTGTGGATGCTCATTGCGCCACAGCATCATAGCATACACAAGCCACGTTGGTACCCTGAGGTATGTAGAAAAAACTTTTAAAGCTGTGTCTACACCTGAATCACTATTTCTCTGAATCAGCATTGAATCTTCAGATTCAGCTGAATCGAATCAGGAGCAATGATCTGAATCAACGAATTGAATCACTGTCCCTGATTCAGGCCAAATCCAAATTGAATAGGGCCCACTTTGCACACCTCTAATGTATACTACCTATACATCTTTAATTTGCTTACTCTTTAAGGTGAAAATCTACCCTGCCATCTGCTGTATTTTTGAAAGCAGCTTTAACTTCTGGCAAAAAAAAAGATTTTTTTCCTAGAGTATAATAAATAGGAATTTAGCTATATAGCATTAACTCCCACTCCCCCACTAAACCCCCTCCCCCCCAAACTTCCAAATAACTGAGTTTATTCTGTTATTAATTGAAAGGAAGATTATGTAAGAAGAATCTTACAAATGAAAAAGAAGGCTTTTTGGAAGTGCAAGAAAATTATATATACAGTTTTGGCAAGTAAACATCACATTTAGTCTTCTTTTATCTTGGTGAATGAAAGCTTAGATTTATTGCTACATTATTAACGGGAGGATATTAATTAACTCATTTTTTTTATAGGTGACTGTAAGCTTAATTATTAAGATAATTTGAAATGCTTGTTTTTTCACCTGCCTAGTATTTACACAGATAAGATAAGTATACTTGTGAGAGTTCTTCAGAAATTATTTGGATATTTTGAATTTGGTCTCTCCAGATAATTATTAATATTGTTATCATTAAATATATTTTCCAGATGGAATGGGAAGGAAAGAAGAGGACATGCTGCAACGTCATGGAGGAATATGCAATGATTTGGATTAATCAGTGTCCCATTTACAGATTTTAAATTTTGATTTGATTATTTATTTACTCATTAATTAATAATCACTAATGTGAGAGTCAAATTCAGTAATACAGCTCACTACCATAGGCTATGAGAATCACCACTACACAGGTGAATAAAGGCTTCTTTGGGCAAGTGCCTAAATAAGGATTTAAAAGTCTCAGTTTCCAATATATTACAAAATCAAAAACTAAATTTAAAAACAATTAAGACCAAATAAATGTGACAATAAATTTAAACATGGAATTCATAATTCTATCATTAATAATTATTTGCTATTTACAGGTGATCAGGGTCAGGTTCCAGTAGTAACTTTTAATAAGAAAAAAACAAAACAGAAGAAGAAAACCAAAACACTGGTTATGAATGGGAAACTGGATTTAGGGCTGTGTCTCCAATAAATTCCTTGGTAATATCTTGCAGCCCTTATATTTCAGCTAGTATAGAGTGCTATATTTTAACTGTGAGCTTTTGCCTATTAATTAGTAATCCCAAGAAGCAAAACTTAAAATATGAACATTCAGAAACAACAGTGCTGTTAAATATAATATACTTTATTGGGATCAATGTATAAGTTTTATCATATGCAAGCCAAAATTGTATTTGATAGTTTAGTGGCAATTTCTGCATTCCTCAGAGTATTCACGTGACCAGTCCAATGCAACAACAGGACCACTTGTGACTTTAAGCCAGTAAAATAAAATTATAACCTTTCCCAAGCAACTCGAAACTAGGCTTTTCGCTAAACTTTGGAATCAGCTTTTGTACAGTACAACTGACTTTGTGGATTCTGTGATGTAGCTAGTACTCAGACTAACAATTTATATGTAGTGTTATATATACGGGGAAAATAGATATTTAAAAAAAGTCTTGGTACAGAAATGATGGTTTCTATTCTTTTGTTGAATCATTAACATGATTAATATCTTCAGAAGTTTCACAGTAGAGGCTGTTAGATGATCCTGTTAACAGGAGTATCTGTCAATCTTAATAGATAATCTGAGATATAATAAATACATAAAAATAATGAAATTATTTCAACAAAGCTCAGTACTGGAATGAACAGGTGTTAAGAAAAATTGTTGGAAAATCCTATTCCATAATTCATTACTTAATAGTACCAAATTTGAATTTTGAAATCATAAATTAGTAAAATATGTGGAATTCATTGTTTACATGTTTTGAAGGGTTCAAATGCTAGCTCAGGGAGAAATTAGATTTACAGCCATTATTTCAGACTTCCAGATCTTCTTGATCGATGATTTTTGAGCTGTACATGCAAGGTGATGTACATTATTTGTGTGTTGTCCAAAGCAGAAAGTTGCAAAGATGGAGGTGGTTACCGGTGTATTTTTGGATAAGAGTCCCAAGCTACAGTGTATTGGATTTTAGCATTTTTGGCATTGTGTTTCTCCATCTTCAGTTCTTAGTAAATACAAACTCACAAAATTGCTAAGTTTCAATTGTAAGCTTGTTCCTCGCTGTTGTTATTATGTGTTAGGTATTAATAGTAGCACGCATGCCCCTGTCTTGTTTCCTTTTGGGTGAAATTTTGTTTCATTCTTTGGCCAGTTTTCTTAACCTACAAAGCCATTTAGGAAAAAGGTTTGTTATTCTGCTAGTTTCTGAATGTTGCTTTTCTTGACCTAATGTTATTAGGCATATTTTCCATTTGATACCCAAAGGTCTCTACACTGGGGTTTTTTTGGCATTTTCACAATCAGATGCCTCTAGGTGCTTTTGCAACTATCAAAACCCTCTTACAAATCATCCTGGAAATTTGAACCCAGATCAAAGATATCTGTTTGCAGAAATCTTATTCAGTTCTTGACAAGGGTTCTGAAGGCTACAAACTCCAAGCAGAAGTGTCTGGGCAATTAGTCTGATTTTTTTCTGGATCATTTTGCATTTCAAATTCTCATAATTAGAGAGAGAAGAGTTGTATTAAAAAGGATTAAACTCTTAATTTCTTCCTAGTGTATAAAGACTAACTCAGGAGTAACCCCATCAAGTGAATAAGAACTGAGTAACTATTTAATGAGGAAGGGATTCAACATTTAACTGTCCACTTAGGAGAATGGGACTGGCACTTAGGAAAATTAACAAATCCATGAAAAATTTCAGGACAGATCTCTTATTCTTCACTTAAGCAAAAGCCTCATCACCCTTTTGATAAAGGGTGATTCTCTTTACAAGGGCTTTGACAGGTTGTATTCAGCCCTTTTTGTTAGCCCTGAGCTTTTTATTTGGCAGGCATAGTGTAACAGTTGAAATGT
>JAGPOW010001327.1:22855192-22934760 GCA_030014935.1 Caiman crocodilus
GCGCGCGCGCGCGCGCGGGCGCGCACATGTGCATGTGCATGCATGTGTGCATGCTCACAAGCTCACGCACATGTGTGCTCCTACATAGTTATGTTTGTGCATCTCATATTTTCAAATGCTTATATGAAATGAAGTGGTTAAACATAGTATGGTAAATGGTATGCGAAGGAGACAGGAAAGCAAAATCCAGTTTTGCTTTGTGCAAGGCAATAAAATGTACTTTTAAAATAGTACTCATAGGCAATATATCATAATATCTAGAGACTGAAGTTACACATAAACCAGTTTAAGTGATCAGAAACTGGTTTAAACCTGTAACAGAACAGAAGATCAGTGCATATGAACCGGTTTCAAAATGGCTGAAACTAGTTTAAGATAAACCTGGTTGAATGTAGTATCAGACTTAACTGACGTAAGTCAAACGGGTTTATGGAACTTCAGTCCCAAACCCCTTCCTGGTTCAAGTTAAATCATAGTCCCCCAGCATCCCAGGGTGCTTTGCAGCCCTGGGCTTGGCTGGCCTGGGCTGTCTGCTCCAGAGAGCAGGGTTTTCTCCACCCCTCTATTCCCTAGCCAGAGCAGTGACTGGCAAGGGGGTGGGGGTGAGAAACCTGGCTGGAGACTGCAGCTGGGTCTGCCTTTAGGAGAGGGAGGGGCAGCCCCTGCCAGACTTTTCCCTGATGGAAAAGAGGAAGTAGGGGGCATGGGCAGGCAGGCTCAGGCAGAGGAGAGGAATAGGATTTAGACCCCTTCTCCCACAGTTGGCTTAGAAATGGCACTTAAAGTTCTGGTTTTTGGGAACTGGCTTATAGGTATAGATATATACATTATATGGATTCAAGATGGACAGCAGGGGTTAATTGATTTCTAAAGAGCTTGGGTCTTACATCTAGAGTTTAACCCAGTCTTGGAAGCAGACAAGCTGTCTAACACAACCAGGCCAATGGATGGACACAGCCTGAGAACTGAGGAGGCATATACCATACTGTCTAACACAACAATGTCAACAAGGACACAAAGTCTGCGAACTAAGAGAGTATATACTATACTGAATCATAACATGAGATAAGTGGCACCAGCTTCAAGGCCTCAGAGCAGGGGGGACTGAGCCCCAGTTTTGGGGGAATAGATCAAATTAGGAGAAGGCCCGGAAGGCTATGTGGACGTGTGACCACAGAGAGACAGCCAACCAGAGATAGCCATGAATGAAGAGTCATCAGGAGGGAAGGAGAATACAAAAAGCAGAGACTTGAGATTAACAAAGGGTCCCCCACCTGGGTTCCTCCTCTTTCTCCTTCCTGAGAGGGGCCCCCATCCCTGTCTCATCCCTGTCCCCTGGGAAGGGTTCCCAAGGCCACCATGGACCAAGGGCATATGATCAGCCCATCTCATACACCGCAAGCTTGTTGACTCTCTGTAGTTAGCCAGACACCATCTGATGACACCTAGACACATCCAGGAAACGTATACATAAATACACAGAGTTCTTTCAATTAAATTTCTTTTAATGACAAATTTAAAAAAAGTAAAAAATTGCTTAAAGAAATGTTATGAATCAGAAAAACTTAAGAGGAATATTTTTTATAGCCAAAAACTTTAAAAAGTACAAGTTAAAAAACAAGTTTATGGAGGGAAGAACTAGACAAAGAACATTTATTTATTTAATGAAAACCTGAGTAAAGCTGTAGTGGTTTAATCAAGCAGTTACAATTTATTCTGTCTGATTTCACTGGCCTGACGTAACTATTCTGACAATTGCCTGACAAAGAGCAGGACTGATCAACTACAAATGCTTACTAATAGGCTAATAGATTTGGCAATTTTGCAGTCATTTTTATGCCATTCATGAAAAATGTTAAACTGCACAGGATGCTGTAAATCTACTTTTTTACATAGAGATGTAAACCCATTAAGGATGTACACCCATTAAGGATGTACATCCAGAAAACGAAAGGCTTTATGCATAATGATAACTTCAGATTGCATCATATAGATAACTTTTCAGGTTTTTTTAAAGATGAAAAAGTTGTTTTATTTCTACTTCTATTCCCAGCCTTCTACATAGTATCTGATGTTCTCTTGCAACAATACTGCCAACTTCACCTGTTCACAAAAAATCATAAGATAAACCACCCTAAATTATGGAACTAAAATATGTTATGGCCTTTCTTGCTAATATCATATTAAGTTTTGGTCTTTTCAGAGATATTTTTGGAACTCTTAGCAAGAATCACCCAATTCACTCTGGAGCGAAGCTTAAAGAACAAGGGTCGGCAACCCCGGCACGTGTGCCATTAGTGGCACACAGAGACATTTTTCCTGGCATGCTGAGAGGCATACAAAGAAATTGGGTTTTTTTAAAGTTGCTGGTCTGGGCTTTCCTGTGCAGCCACAAGTCCCAGCACCATGGTAGGCACCAGGATGGAGCCAGAAGAATGCAGGCAGGGAGGCTGTCTGTGCTCTATTGCCCCCACCCGGTGCTCCCAGGCTGCACTCTCCAGCCCAGCTGGCCCCTGGAGGAAGCTGCCCAGGCAGGCAGATGCCCTGTCCCACCCAGAGCAGCACCGAGGTGCTGAGTGCTGGGGCCAGGCAGTCGGGACAGGGTCTGGGCAGTGTCGGGGGGGGCACCATGGGCAAGCCAGCCCGGTTGTGTCCTTAGGAAGGGGGGGGCTGGGTGAGAAATGGGGGTGGCCCTGGGGCTCTGCGGGGTTGAGCTGTGGTGGCCAGGTAGGCAGGGTTGGCCAGCAACATCCATGGTGGGGGCTGGCCTGACCTGCACAGCTCCTCAGCAATGGGCTGCAGCCACCCTGCACACATGGGGATGCTGCCTAGCTGGGGCAGGATGTTGGGGTTGTGGGGCTTCCGTCTCTGGGATCAACCTCCCTGCATGCTGGGCACAGTGCAGGCAGGGCAGAGCCATCCTTATTGTAGGGGCCTGGCCGCAGGAAACCCCTGGAGCCTGGTAACAGCCAATGCAGCTGCCTCAGCCCATCTGGGTTGCGGCCTTGCCCACCTGCAGTACCCCTCAAGAGGCCAGGGCTGGGGCAGGCAGTGCACAGAGCCATTGTGCTTCAGACTCTTGGCCAGCTCAGCCCTGAGCACCAGCTGCGGCAGCTCTTCCCAGAGCCTAGATGTAGCAGAAAGCCTCTTTTTCTCTTGCCTGCAGTTGCTCTCCCCTCCTAGGATATGTTTTTCCTCTTCTATCTTTTCTTTCTTCCTCTTTCTTTCACTTTAAGAAATTGTGTTTTGAAATTTGTATGTGTGCATTTTGTATCTCCCCTTGTATTTTGGTATTTTTTATCTATTTGTGTGCCATGACATTACTTTTGTAGCTTATATTTTATAAGCTTTCAACTAAATGTGTTTAGTTTCATAAGTAAATTATACATTGTAACAATGTTAACAAGGACAGGAATCAAATTGCCCTTCCCTGTATCAGGCTGGCCCCTGAAAGAGCCAGTGAATCAGTGATTGAATGTGTAACATGGTAGCAGGCAGCAATTAACACCTGGGAAACTGCAGATCAACCAACATTTCAACCAAAGTTGAAACATTTCGACTAGATTCATTTTGTTTCAAGGCTATTTCAATGGCCATTGTTTCATTCCAATTTTGCTGTTTTGATCTCAAAATTGCTCAAAACAGTGTTGAAACAAAGCAGCCGGTGACATTTTGCACAGCCCTAATAAACAAACCAGAGTTTCAGAGGTGCAGAGTACAGAGAGACCCAAGGGCCCAGGCCCCCCTCAAGAAGAGGGCTGTCAACTGACATGCATAAAACTTTCCACATGTCCATTATCTTAGGTCCCCCCATAGCAAAAATAAAAGTTGGCACCTATGCAGAGCTCTGTCAGACTCCTTCACTCCAATTGATTTCCAAACACCACAAGGTCTAGTCTGCCCAATAACCATAATGCCTCTCTCTCGTGACCCATCACCCTCCTTCAGCAGGAGGAAAAGAGCAGCAGAAACACCTGCAGTGCATTCTGCACAGTGCCTTCTGAAGGCTCATCACTGCTCAGTGGCAATCAGCACCTTTGGGTCAAGGCAGCAAATAAGAGTCATCATAAAGTTTTCACAAGATTGCAATAAGCCAATACGAATGGGAAGCAATGCAGAGAGCAGCAGTACTGCTACCATGGAAGCACAGTGGGTTGTCTCCCCCTTTTCTCTTTGCAGAATCCTTCACTCATTTTTTATCACCTCCTTGTCACCCTTTGAACCACTTCCAACTCTTCTCAGGATTCTGGAACCACCCCTTGTCTCACTGTCAACCCATTGTTCTCTCCACACACCACAAGTCTTCACATTCAAAGCAAAATAGTCCCAGACATAGATTGGAGGAAACTAGTTTTTGCCACTGAGGTCAGCCATAGTGTGTGCAGAAGGAATGACTTCTCTCTCTCTCACTTCCAGTTAAGCTCCTCTGTTTTTCTTATGGGTTCCAGCTGTTCTCTGAGGGGTCTCAGAAGGCACCTGAAATTCCTGGGTAAAATGAGCATCTTAACTTTTACTGATCTAAAAAAGTCTTTCCCTCCTCAAGCCTGAACCCTGGCCTTAGCAAACTTTTTCCTACAACTGCCTGTCCCCATAACAGAGGGTGCTCTCCTGTAGTCCTTCATAGACACTGAAAATGGCCACCCTCACCCACCCTTGAAGTCCCATACCCTAATGTTATTCCTATACCCGGCACCACTAAAGAAGTACTGTAGCTGGGTTGTCAGCACCCTAATACCTAGCAACAATGACCTTTACATTTTCCTAATTTGAGATGTAGTTATAAATAACTTATCATCCCAGTGAAATGAGCAACTCATATAGCAATTGTTTTTAGACAGGCTCTGTGTGGCAAAGCTTCAGCATATCAGATCAAATTTGAGAAATGTTCTTTACAAACTGCTTTTATTTATTCTTATTTATTTATTTACATTAATTGAAGTTTAAATTCTACAGTATCTCAACTAGTCTATAGGCAAGAGCTAGGTGAATTTACTGGACAAACAAGCTGTATCCAACCTGCACCCTGAAACTGTACATATAGGGTGCAGAGTAATATTTCATGCATTCTTTAAGTGTTTTTGGTGAAGCAAGGACTTGTGGGAAAAAATGGAACTTGAGACATTAGTACTGAAACCCAATATGAGCTTTGATGACATACTTAAACTGAAAGACAAACACAACTTCTAAAGTGATTATGCTAATAAATTCTGTAATATCTTTTTTTAAAGACCCTGAACCAACTGTTTTCATATAGTTGGTTACTATTACAATTACTGCTGGGTTAATGCTACATAAAGCATTTGCATATATTCATTTTAACAACACAAGTAAGAACCATGGGATTGGGCTCTAAATGATTACATACCAGCATAAACCAGATGGTTTCCTCAAGAAGTCAACTACATTTCCTGAGTAGTATTTTAACTATACCTTTTGGAAGAGGCAGATGCTTTCCCTGGGTATACCCAACAGAAAGCAAAAGTTCTAATGGCCAGATAACCATAATTTAGGAGTGGTTTCTAGTATATCCTGCATGTAACCTTTTTATTATCCCAGTTGTGTGTCTAACTAGCATTTGATGTATATAATATAGTGTTCTAGTTATTCCTTTTAAAATTAAGTCTGTTATTACATCCTTCCTTACCTCCACTACACAGCTTTTTAAAAGAAATCCAGGTGTTAACTTGAATCCTCTGTAAGAGGGCACTTATTTTTGAACCAGTATTAATGGACAACTTTGGATTATAATTATTGCTGGTATTTATTAAATGATTTATAATATAAATAAGAAAACTCTTCTTCACTACTGGAAAAAGTAATAGCTGTTTACTATTTTTAAGACAATAAAATTAAGTAAATTACAAATGTACAGTATCATCTGGTAAAGATATGAATGAGTACATTGACTACAGTGCAGCTCATAAAACTATTGATTTTAATGGCATTCTAACTGGTTTAGGTGGAACTGGGATTGGTATTGGATTCATTAAGTTATGCCTGTCAAAAAGCCATAGAAAAATCCCTTTTTACTCTCTCCAGATATTGCCATCATTTTTCTGGAGGTTACAGGTTCATGAATAATGCTTTCATTTCAAACCATGCTATTGGAAGATATGAGCAGCAAAACAAATAAGCAGTGACAAAGCAAGTGTTTGGTGAAAGATGTATTTTATTGTTGCAAGGGCAGATAATCCTATAAAAGAGTCAGAAGCAGTAAGCCAGACCTACAATAAGACATAAACCAAGGCACAAAATGAAACATTGTTTCCACACTATGGTTTTCATTAACCCCTTTTATTTCCAAGCATAGTTTCAATATGACAACAGAAAGCCTGAGTTATTTTGTAGCGCTGGACCTCAGGCTTCAAGGAAAGCCAAACCAGGGACCAATCCTTTAACCCTTCTCCCTGCTGAAGCTTAATAGTAAATGTATGTCTATACGGCAATGTGAAATTATATTTTTTCCAGTAATCAAGTGAGATCATTCACAGCTAGTTTCAATCTCTTTCATTGACACTGAATTATGCTGTATAGATCCCTAAGGGACAGATCCTATTCCATTTATTAGGGACCTAAGTGGACTTAGATGCCTAAATGTGATCCTATTCCATCCTGTTCCCATCCCTGAAAAACTGTTGGTACAAAATTGGATGGGTCCTCTTCCTTCTTCTGTTTTTTTTTGTGACAAGGTCTTAAGGTAAAGGGACAATCTCTTACCAAAGCAGGTGCGTTAAGGGATTTCAGGGACTCCAGCAGGGTGGAATAGGATTATGCTTAGGCATCTAATAAGCTAGAAAATGATCTAGCCCTCTGTTCTCTAGAAGTGCCTTTCTATCCCTGAGGGTAATAAGTAGCATTGCCAGTTCCCATATTGCAGCACAGAAAAAAATGTTTACCTGCTGCCAAACTGAACATAATACTGAGCTACAATAGGACATTAGTAACCTACTTTGGCAACTCCAGGTATCCTTGCTAGTGTTGCCCTCTGGGGTCAGGCCAACTCTCAGGATCTCAATATTGCACTGTTAGACAGGAAGGTGTGACATAATTGGACATATACAAACACACAAATCAATTAGATGCATACACACACACACTACCAATTCAGGCACATTACACGTCCAAACCAGCCTAACTATCACCAATATGATATGCATAACTATCACCAATTCAAGCACATACACACTACACACCAAAAATTGAAGAACAATCAGTTGTCAATTCCCACACACAGATCACTAATTCGTATATCACACACATGATGACATATATATATGTGTGTATATTTACAAGTTCATACACATACCACCCACCTACACATACACACAGGCGAGCTCCTAACTTGGACAGTACGGTATGTATGTGTGTGTTTGGGGTACTTGGGATCCCTGAGGAAAGATTAAGGTGAGAGAAAAAGTGTAAGTTGCTGGAACTGGGATTAGAACCAGTAGGTTAGAGAACTGAGGTTTGGGGTTACTTAAGGTCAAGAGGCCCCAGACTTACTCGAAGTCACTGGTGCAAGGGAAAAAGCCTGGTGGCAAGGAGGAGACAGCCAGGAAAGAAACTGAGGCAGAAACCTTGGGGCTTGGGGCTGGAAACTGAAGCAGAATGCTGGACGTTTGAGGCTGGAAACTGAAGCAGAAAGCTGGGAGCTTGGGGTTGGAAACTGAGGCAGACAGTTGGGAGTTCAGGAGGCAGATAAGTGGTGGCAAGGAGGAAACAGTCAGAAAACAGACAAAAACCCAGCTTGGGGTTTCAAAATAACAGGTTTATTAAACAGACAACACGTTACACAGCCCCATGAAATTATTGGTTTCCACATACACACACAAGCACTCACAATGGCAGCAGGAGAAAGAGATTCAGTGGAAGGGTTGGAGTCCAGGTAAGGAAGCGAAACAAGAGTCCAAGTCCTTGGTTGAAAAAAGGGTAGGGGTGATAGCTACCTATCAAGGCTGGAAAGGGGTCTTTGTCCGGCAGGTCTTGTCGGGGGTGGTCACCGGCAGGGCCTCTGGGTCTATAGGTAGTGGGGCATGGTGCTGGTCCAGATGGGCAGGGCATCCCAAGGAGTCAGACATCACTACCCCTTTTTATGGGGCAGACTACCTATGATCTCCTATATAGGGAGGGCATGTCCAGGCACCAGGCAATGTCAGTCCTGTCCCAGAGGGTTCCAGGTGTTCATACAGAGCATGTGCAGCCTTGGCACAATGATGGGTTGCCTCATCTTTTGTTTCTTGAATTCTGAGGGTGGTTCCAATGGCTGGGTCACTGGTCCAGGTATTGGTTTTGATGGCTCGGTCATTCAAAAGGAGCTATTTTTAGACCTACTGACATTGTCTCTCAAGGACCCTCATTCACCCCATTCATTCAGGAACCAAGTTACATAGGAGAGGTAGTATGAGTTATAGGTGGCACAACGGGGCATGAGGACAGGATGGAGACTTGACAAACAAAATGGAAACTTGACATGACTTATGCTAACATATGTAGGCCTAAATAATATAGTATCAGTAAAACAGTAATATAGAACAGTAAAAATCAATATAAAGAAGGAAAAAAACAAAACAAATATAACTTGCTACCAAAATAAAATGCTGAAACTTATCCTATGTCTTAACTCACTTATACTTATCTATAGGTAATAGAGAAGGAGAGAAAAAAGTCAGAAATGGTTGGGGAAGGAGAGGGAATGCATTAAAAAAAAAGAAAAACGGGTTTTGCTACACTAGCATACACAGAGTTGCAGTAATGTGCAGTGATTTCACTGATGTTAATGGAAGCAGCACATATAAATTGCTCAATACAGTAAAAGTAACCACTAGGTTCTCTGAAACACTCAGAAAAGATCCAACACCGATCCGGAGATTCAGCCATAGACTAAAGAAGAAGCAGCCCTCGAAGATGCTGGGCACAGCTGCCTCCAGCTGGGAAGTCTGTTGTGGTGGGTGGAGGGAAGGGGCATGGGTAGGATAGATCAATGACCCCACAGGGAGGAAGAGATTGGGACTGGGGCTGGGACAAGCTGCCCAGCCAGGACAGAGGGGCACGGGACTGGGGGAGTGGTTCCAGGAAGGCATGGAAGTGGGTGTCTGGCCCCAGAGTTGTGTAGGGCAGGCTAGGCCAGGCTGTGCTCTGGACAGGTGGTAGAACGGGCTGGGAACAGGGGCTATGCCCTCCCGCTGTTCACCCAGCCTTCCCGTGCCTCCCAGACAAGCCATGGCTTTACCTTGACTGGGTGATCAGTGGCAGGGCATGATGGCAGGCACATGCACCCAGATCAGGGAGGGGCTGGCAGCAGGGGCTCTGGGGTCACATGCCCACTCCAATGCCCTTCCAGACCAGCAGCACATGGCAGCATGCAGTGGCAGGAGCCCCATTCCCCCACTCCCGCACCCCTCTACCATGGCTAGGCACCTTGTCTCAGCCTCAGTCCCAATCCCTCCCTCCTGTGGGGTCACTGATCTGCTCCCCCATGCCCCTTCTCTCCCCATCTGCCCACCACAACAGACTTCCCAGTTGGAGGCCAGCATCCTCGAGGCCTGCTGCCTGCTTAATCTAAGTTCCAATCTCCAAATAGGTGCCAAATCTTCGAATCCAAATCAGCCAAACCAAGTTGGGACACTGATTCAAATCATCGAATCAAATTACTGTCCCTCCGAATCAGCTGAATCCAAATCTGAATTGAATACTTGCCATTTTAAAGAGGCCTACTATACAGCTCTTGTGCACTCTAGTAAATAAGTGCTTCTTCACTGAATAACTTTATTCTGGATTCAGCAAAGTATTTAAGCACATGTTTAGTCCCATTGTGTGCTTCAGCTTTATTTTGAACAAGGCTGCCCATGTGAATTGGAAGTCAAGTACTAGAAGATTTTGTTTTAATATTAGAGTTTCACATACTGTAATTGCTTTAACATACTTTTTAATATATATGAATGAATGGCACTTCATATATGACTTGATATGATTATACTGTGTATTGTTGTCTGGACACTATTTCACATTTCATAAAACCCAGTGTTACCAACACTTCAGGTGAAGTATAGAAAAGTCTGCTTCATAAAACAGAATCTGTGGGTCTGATCCTTCTAACTTGTATGAGGAGCCTATTTATGAAAATTGTGCCACGGCAACCTACTAATTCCTTTGAAAAATTTGGCTAAGTACAAGCATAAGGGTCTGAAGGATTGAAACTTAATTTTGCAAACACAACAATATAATTAATGAATTTGGGATAGAATAAGAAAAAGAAGTAAAACATTCATGGCATAAAACATTGGTTTCATAATCTAATACTATGAGTGTGGGTAGAATATATATATAGCAAGCCCAGGTAATGTTGTTTTTAAGCTCAAACATAAAACTGGAAAATATAATTAAACAGGAACATAGATACAATATTTAATTAGTATCTGCAGTAGCATTCTATAACATTCCAGTAATAGCCCTTATTCTCATACCTGGGAATAAAATGAAATACAGGGTTGTTCAGATATCCCATGATGATAATGGTACAAGAATTTAGTTTGATTAGATAAGATAAAAAGAACAGAGCAGGAGAGGAGGAGAAAAAGAAAAACAGATATTGGGGAACAAAGTCAAAAGTCTCATTTTCTCAAGTCAGTAGTTTTCAAGCTCTGGTCTGTGGACCCTTGCAGTCCACAGACTATGTCAAAGGGGTCAACAAAATATTATTATGATTATTCAAAAGTATGTGAATACCCACACTTAACATTCAAATGTCTGCACCTCCATTAAAATTTTTTTAGGAGGCTGCAAATGAAAAAATGTTGAAAACCACTGGTCTAAATGTTCAGAGACCATGATGATAGGTGCAGGATTAACAGGCATTCAAACAGCTTCTGTTACATTTAATATAAAAATATTTGTTTGGAAAGGGATTTTTAATCTTTGATACTATCTTAGATAGTATCTGAGAGCGCTCTTACTGCCCTGATAACTTCACTGGTATTTCAAAGTAATCTTTGGCTAAATCCTCCTGGTTTTACCCATCCCATTGAAGCTACAGGGCAAGGCTAATAAGTTTTTTACCATTAAGTCACTAGGATTCACATTCACTTTATTGTTCCTACCTCAAAATCTAGACTGTAGACATTTGAAGTATTTTGCTATTGATTTGCAACTTGGAATGCTCCATTTTCCTTTTTGTCCCACATATTTGTCCATTTGCTTGTGTATTGTTTACAACACTGTCAATTTACAAGGAGAGGCAACTTGAGAGGTGCTTATTTCCTCTTCAGGATTACTACTCACTTGGACTACATTGTTAGTTGCAAATGCTCAACAACACTGAGAGGGGCATGTCAAGAGCAGGTACGGTACACTTGAAGCATCCATTTACTCAGCTGATCTTTGGGCAGTTTTACCCATTGCAAATAAGGACAGCATTTAAACTCCTCTGAGTTATATCAAGTGTTGATCTGGTCCCTGGTCAGCTAAAGTGATTGTGAAGACAAGAACTTAGTACAATTTAGGATGAAGTTTGTACTTTTAGAATGCAGCAATGATTATAAAAAATTAAGTGGAAACAGGGTGAAGATATATTAGAGTAACCAAACATACCTTTACTGTGAAGGTGTGAAAGAAACTTGATACTAGAGGACATATAATGAAAAAAGAAAGAAAAAAAGAGGACTATTTTTTTCATTAAACTGAGTTGTTTGGGTTCAGGTCAGCTTCAGACTACAGAACACATGATGGAGCAAGTTGACCTTCTCAGGCATAGACATGATTTCTCAAGCAAATTAACCTTTTTCTCACCTACAGACAGAACAACAAAAACAAAACAAAAAACTCATAAATCAACTGGTAAGCCTGTTATTTTAGAAAAGACATAGAATAGTGGAGTAAATTCTTCCAATATACCTTTGCATCATTCATATAGACAGAAAAACAATTACGAAGTAAATCAGATCCCTTCTTTAATTGATTACATTCTGAAGACCTCTCTTAAGAAAAGTTGCTGTATAACCAGCCAATATTCAAATTGCTGGCTCTGGCAAAAAATATGCCTTCCCTTGGGTTTTTTTATTCTCCCCAGCAATCTCAATATTATGTGAAAACAAACAAACAAATAAAAACCTTTGTAATTACCTTTTCCCAAATTAAGACTTCTAGATATTGTGTTTTAAAACAACTGTTACACTTTATAGGAAAAAGAAGTAGATACAGCAAATTCATGGTTTTGTTGTTTGCAAAATACTGTGCAACCTTCTTGAGGGGAAAGAGAGAGAGACCTTTGAGCAACAGTAGCTATGGCTCATCACGTCACAAGATGTATCTACAGAAATGTCAATAAGGATCTGAATTTCAGTATCCTCAGTACAAAATCCGTGCCTTGTGTGGTGAAACAAGCTAGCAGAAGATATGAAAGCATCAGGTTGGAATTAAAAACCATCTTGTTACCTCAGTGGTCAGTCTTGGCAATGGCCCAATATTCAACGGAGAGGTTTAATACGAGCAGGGCTAAAGAATTAGATTCTAACATAAAATCAAGATTGATTTGCAACAGAACATAATGTTTATGCAAAGCCAAACCAAATTAAAGTTTGGTGAAGTCTGTGACTTTCCATGACTAACATACACGAGAACACCTACCTGTGCAGTTGATGGGGCAACCCATTTGTTCAAGTTAATATATTGAATGAATCCACAATTCCAGGCTTTTCTCCTGGATCACAGTTCATAAACTTCAGGTCTAATTTTCTGCATACTATTCTGAACTAGCTATAACTATCCTGAGACTAAAATATTTTAGCATTAAGCTCTAAAACCCATAGAAAATACATTGCAATGACAGCACTCTGACAGCAAAATCTTTGAGGTCGACTATAAACAGAACTATTTTCAATTCTTTGCTATGGAGTTCTCTCTGCAGAAACTATTGCTCCTTTATGAAGACTCTAAACTGTGCACTGCCTACAGTATGTAGTACTGAAATGGTTTAAAGATTAATTGCACTTTCCAACATGTATAACATTGCAGTTTCACTGTAGGCCTCATAGCAGAGCTGCTGTATCTTGATAACCATCACACATTATGGGGGAAAATGAGGTTGAAGTCTGACTTTCTTAACGTGTGAAATGATTTGAATGTAAAAGTTGTATTTAAATCTATTCCTAATTAAGAGCTGTTTCTTTGTGAAAAGGTTCATATTTCTACACCTCAGTGCTTTAAAAGCTGTGGAAAAATGTAGCTTTTAATACTCAACTAGCCTAGTCATGGGTAAATTGGCTAACTCATGAAACCCCCATTTTGTGCATTGATTTTTGAGTCTAGAATTTGAAGAGGTGCTTTTCCATCAAGCCTGTTTCAAAGCTCTAAGAGATTCTGCTTTTAAAAATCTGAAGGAGAAAAAAATCTTCAAGGTCAATATTGTCAGTGCTTAAATGCTGCAATACAGGAGAACTAAAAATTAATGCTTGCAGACATTAAAAAAAACCCAAAACCCAAAATACGCACTTCACTGGAAAAAGCAGTGTGTTAATTTGACCCAGCTCCACAAAACCTGTATAGTTCAAGTGCTTCAGCATGGCTTTTATGAATTTTTATCTAAAGCTGATTCAATCATCTACTAGATAAAAGTGCCAAAAAGCCGCACTAAAGCACCCAATCTATACAGATATTGGGTGAGCCAGGTCCAAGTAACATGCTGCCTCTTCTGGGCATGAACTGGGCTCAGTGCAGAAGGTGCTAAGTTTAAAGTGCCATTTTTTTTAAAAACATCTGCAACCAGCCTTAATGTTGTATAACTTGCATGCTAGTCACATGATCTGCAATTTCAAACAATAGTTTATGCAGTATATTATGCAGCTATGGAAACCTACCACTATTTTTCCTGGATGTCATGGGGCACATCAACATGTTCAAATAATCTGGAAGCAGTTTGCTCTTGAGTAAACTACTCAAGAGTGAACTGTCCCAGGCACGTAACTACATGTACAGGGATGCAGGAGAGGATTTGCTGCTCCTAGCAGCACATTGCTCCTGCTCCCTATGGCCCTATAATGATCCCCTACAGCAGCCAGGGTGAGCCAGGGTGGAGACAGCTGTCTCCTGGTGGGGGCTGGGACATTGCTCCCTGCCTCTGGGATCTGCCTGCTGCTAGGACAAGCTCCACCACCAGAGCCCAGGCAGGGAAAATGTCTGGGAGAAAATAAGTATCTCCCAGAACTGGCTGCACAGTAATGGGGCTGGCACTGAGAGATATCTCCTAGCCTCAACCCCCCAACTGTGGGGCTCAGGCTGGTAGATAAGGATCTCCCAGCACTCAGCACCCAGCCCCATGATCGTGGAGTGGAGACTGGGAGGCCCCTGCTGCCAGATAGAGGGAAACATTGTTTCTGTCCTGGCTTCAGTGACAGAACCCTGGAGGAGCAGGTGAGGGAACTCCAGGAGGTGGTGAGTAGGCTGAGGGGGATCAGGGAGGATGAGACTGTGATTGACAGGTACTTCCATTCCTTACAGCTCCAGAAGCCTACAGGTGAAACTCTACAAGAGGAATCTGCAGTAGGGGAGTGGATGACTGTCACCTCTGGACCTGGGTGACAGGATCTGGTGTCTCCTTCTCCAGTGCATCTGGGGAAGAGGTATGGGGCCCTGGCAGCCTTGGTGGAGGAGACAGAGGAGGAACATTCTCCAGCAGAAGAGAATACAGAGGAGGTGGTCCCTGCAGCCACCACCAGGCAGAGTGGGGGACCACTGTCCAGGTAGAAGAAGAAATACTGAGTTATTGGGTGACTCAATCCTGAAAGGCATGGAAGGGCTGATCTGCTGACCAGATCCCATAATGAGAGAGGTCTCCTGCATGCCTGGAGCTAATATCAGTGACATGACTGCAAGGATTCCTGAGCTCATCAAGCCCTCTGAATGGTCCTTGTCCATGTAGGCACTAATGATGCAGCTGGGAGTAGTCTGGACTGCATCATGAAGGACTTCCACAAGCTGGGGGTCAGCCTCAGAAAGTCGGGCACAGGTGGTATTCTCCTCCATCCTTCCAGTTGGCAGCAGCCAAAAGCGCCGTGATGCCCACATCAGGGAAGTCAACCGGCAGCTCCAGAGATAGTGTCTTCAGGAGGGATTCAGATTCTGCAACCATAACCAGCACTTCCAGGGAGAAGGCTTCCTAGGATGGGACAATCTTCATCTCTCTCCTAGAGGTAAGCATCTTTTCTCCTGCAGGTTGGCTGATCTCCTCCAAAGAGCTTTAAAATAGGTTTGACAGGGAGTGGGAAACAGATGGTTGATCAGAACTCAAGAGTTGGAAAGCCACAAACAAGGCACTGGACCTAACCAGGTAAGCACTAAGGGGAACACATGCCACCAAGGCAAAGGGACACCAACAGCACCCTCTGGGGGCTAAAATGTCTTTACACAAATGCCAGGACTGTGGGGAACAAGCAGAAGGAACTCACACTCCTGCTTGCTAGCACACAGTATGACCTAGTCAGCTTAACTGAAATATGAGGGGATTCTATGCTTGGCTGGGCGGTAGACATTGAGGGGTACAGGTTGTATAGATGAGACAGAGTGGGGAGAAAAGGCAGGGGTGTACCTCTCTATGTTAAGGAGCAGTACACACCTTCTGTCATGAAGGCAGAAGTGGAGGAGGGGAATACCGAGGCATTGTAGGTCAGGATCTGGGGGGGTCAGGGGAAAAGGACTTAGTAGTGGGGGTTTACAGCAGACCTCCTCACCAGGATGACAAGCTAGCCGAAGTATTCTCCAAGCAGCTTTCAGATGCCATACAGGCGAGGGAGGCAGTGGGCATGGGGGACCTAAATTACCCGGACATCAGCTGGGAAGAACAGGCGACCAAAACAAGCCACTCAAGGAGGTTCCTACACTGTATGCAGGACCTCCACCTGACCCAGATGGTGTCCTGTCCCACCAGGGCCTTTCTAAACCTAGTCTTAGCAACAGGGGATGATCTCATGGGAGACCTGTGGGTCTCATGGGTGACCTAGGTGATACCACTTGGTAGAGTTCACTATCCAGTGAAAGGTGAGAAAAATATCCAGTGATGCTAACATTTTAGACTTCAGAAAGGCCAACTTTAGTAAACTTAGGAACCTAGTTAGTGAGGTGGCTGAACTCAAGAACTAATGGGGGTCCAAGAAGGTTGGAAGTTTCTGAAGGGAGTGATCCTTGGAGCACAAAAGGAGTCTATCTCCTTATGCAAGAAAGGGGCTAAGGGGATAAAAAAAAACCCCTTGGCTGAATAGGGAGCTTCAGGAATGAAAGAGATGTATAGGCAGTGGAAGCAGGGGGCAGCCACTAAGTAGGCATGCACCACCCTGGCATGCTATTGCAGGGAGTCAGTTAGGCAGGCCAAGGCAGGACTGGAGCTTAGGCTGGCTACAACAATCAAGGACAATAAAAAGTCCTTCTACAGATACAGGTCCCTGAAGACTGGAAAAAGGCCAACGTGGTGCCCATATTTAAGAAGGGAGAAGGGAAGAGCCAGGTAACTTTAGGCCAGTCAGTCTTACCTCTATCCCTGGAAAAATACTAGAAAAATCATCAAGGAGTGTATTTGTGAGCGCCCAGCAAGGGAAATGATGATGAAAGGAAACCAGCATGGGTTTGTTACAGGTAGATCTTGCCTGACAAACCTTATAGCCTTTTATGACCAGGTCTCACACTGCCTTGACACAGGAGTAGAGGCCGATGTCATCTACCTGGATTTTAGGAAGGCCTTTGACACAGTTTCGCATCCTATTCTCAAAGGGAAGCTAATGGGCTGAGGAGTGGATGCCTACACAGTCAGGGGGGTGGCTAACTGGCTTAGGGACTACACCCAGAGAGGGGTCATTCTGAGCCTGGAAGGAGGTGTGCAGTGTGGTCCCACAGGGTTCAGTCTTTGGGCTGGTGCTATTTAATATTTTCATCAGAGATTTGGACTAGGGTGTGGTGAGCACCCTCTCCAAGTTCGCAGATGATACCAAATTATGGGGCAAAGTTAATACACCAGAGGACAGGGAGCAGTTACAGGTTGACCTGGACAGGTTAGATTAATGGGCAGAATGAAACAGGATGCAATTCAACAAAGATAAACGTAAGGCACTCCACCTAGGAAGGAGGAATCCCCAGCACACCTACAGGTTGGGGGATGTCCTCCTCAGCAGCTCAAAGGCGGAGAGAGATCTTGGAGTCATAGTTGACTCCAAGATGAAGATGAGCTGGCAGTGTAATGAGTCCATCAACAAAGCCAATTGCACCTTGTCATGTTTTAGCAGATGCATGACCAACAATTTGAGAGAGGTGATGCTCCCCCTCTATGCAGCATTAGTCAGGCTGCAGTTGGAGTACTGTGTCCAGTTTTGGGCACCACACTTCAAGAGGGACTTGGAGGATCTGGAGAGAGTTCAGAGAAGGGCCACTCGCATGATTAGTGGTCTCCATGAAAGACCCTACTAGGAGAGGTTGAGAGATCCGGATCTCTTCAGCATATACAAAAGACAGCTGAGGGGTGACCTTGTAGCAGCTTATAAATTTATCAGGGGAGGACAGCAGGAAATTGGGGATGCACTGTTTACCAAAGCACCCCAGGGAGTAACTAGGAATAATGGGTGCAAACTAGTGGAGAGTAGATTTAGGTTAGACATTAGGAAGAATTTTTTTACAATAAGGGTGGCCAGAGTCTGGAATGGGCTTCCAAGAGAGGTGGTCCTATCACCTAACCTGGAAGTCTTCAGGAGGAGGCTTGACAGTCACTTTGCTGGGGTTGTCTGACCTCGGTCCTCTTTCCTGCCAGGGGCACAGGGTCAGGCATGATGAACCATTGGGTCCCTTCTGACTCTATAATCTATGAATCTATTTAACCCACCCTGACAACAGGTAGCATCCAGGAGCAGAGAGCAATCTTCGGCCCCCTTCTGCCCAGCTGACCAGGAGCACATTTACTCCTGGTCAGGCATCTGCATATGCGCTATCACACAGTAAGTAATCTCAAGTAAAGTTGCCACTTGCATTTGCAGGTAGCAAATTTACTCACAATTAGAGCCAATTACTGTGCACTGAGCATCTACACATGTAAATGCTGGCACTTACTGTACAGTAATTAGCTCTACTGTGCAGTAAAGCATCTTGTGTGGACGTGCCCACAATTTACTGATCTACTCTGACCCAATGTTCTTTCCCCCTTCGGTCTGCTTTCTTGTCTTAGTCACATTTCCATTCTCTCAGTGCGCCTGGTCTGCTATTCCCAAATGCTTTAATGTTTTCTAGCTTCCCCCTGATCCGCTCCTCCAAGTGAAGTGCCTCTTATTGGTACAGAAGTGGGTGAGCTTCTGAAGGACTTTACATACCATTACCACTGCCCTTTCTGTCCAAGCAGCTTGAACATAGAAGAGTGAAATCATCACTGTATTACTTCAGGTTTTTCTGTTGTACCTCCAGCAACTGTATATTAAATAGTTCCACATTTTGTAGATAAAGAAAATCTTCTGCACCTTGGCTAATTTAATAACAAATAAGTCATTGGTATAGGGAGCCAAGATTTATGGAGAGCTAGGTGGGGATAACCCTAACGGTTCATGTCTGTATATATAGCAATCCTAAATCAAAATACAAAACAACTGGGCATAGCATCTGCTGTTTAAAAAGGCAGTCCTAACATTTCTTTAATAATGCTATAGAATTTTAGGTTTTGGTTCTGCCGAATCAGTCAGGTTGTTACTCTTCCATGTCATCTGTTCCATTTCTTCTATGAACTGAGGTGGTCTGAACTCTTGTCTAACATCTCTCCCAATTATACACTTGGTCCAACAAAAAATATGACCAAACAAATCTTGCTTCTGGCATATTCCCTGGATCACCAGAGCTCCAACACTATATTTATTCTCAATAGATTATTAAAGCAATTATATTTGCGTACCTTTTACTTGTTGCCAATGGTCATGCCTGCCATATGGGATGTCTCCAAGATTTAAAGGACAGTCACTCTCTCAATAGGACTTTTTCAAAGTTATGGTGGTTGTTGTAAATAGTCTGCTTAAATAAAAACCAAGTGCACAAGCCATTTTTCCATCAACATCTATAAACCTATTATGATAGTAAGATACTAGAAGGCCAGCCTTTCACACCAGATTCTGATCATTCTCCCAAAGATCTTACTGAACTTAATCTTAAATGCACTCATAGATCTAGTGAGATTTTGTCTAAGTCATGATTAGGTTTGTAAAGACAGGCATTTTTAAAATGGTCAGCATAGGCTTTTCTCATTTAAATAATAATCACCAAGATTACTAAAATTCATTTTATTGTCTTGATTGAACTTTCTTCTCACATTGGGCTATTCATATTCATAAAGACAAAGAAGGGTAAATTCAGTTTTGGTGGACATCCTTAGAGGCTCTACATTCTGTAAAGTGTTAGTCTAAGATTTTTTACAGACAAAACTAATCATTTTGGGGCCTGGTTTAACAGAATTCCAGAGTACTCTGGCTGACTGCCAGAGCTGCCCCAGCTCCCAGACAGTGCATGATGCCCTGCCAAGCCATGCTGCATCCACACCATGGGGCAGCTGCCACACAGATGCCAAGCATGGAGGGAGATGCCCACTGACCCCCACTGCCCCATGCTGCATGAGGAGGCTCTGCCACAAGCCCTCAGAGGCCCTCATTGCTGCTGCCAGAACTGGTGAGTGCAGGGCTTCTTTTCTTTTTCTTTTTTTTTTTAAAGTGCCAGGAGGCTGGGCTGGGCAAGGGATGGGGCCAGGCAGGGCAGCCATGGGGACTTCTCCCATGACTCCTCCACCTGTGCCTGCCTCTGCCCCAGGGGGGAAGCCACAGGGGCTAAGCCCTGTTGCCACTTGCCCATCCAGCACGAGGAGAGGGGCATGATGCAGGCATGGCTTACTCTGGGCAGGAGCAGGGCATAGCTCCCCTCCCAGCACTGCCAGGCCCACATCAGTGCTGGGGGGGAGGGGAGAGGGGTCCACCCTGCCACTGCTTGCCAGCTGGTGTGAGGGGTGTGTGATGCGGGCACATCAGCACTGGGAGTGGGGGCTATGCCCTGCTGCCACTTGCTCCCTTTCACCTGGAGCGAGCTATGCCTGCATCACGCCCCCCCTCCTCCCACCCTGACTGGGCAATCAGCTCCCCACTCCAAGCACTGCCACACCTGCATCCTGCGTCCCCCAACCTTCTCCCCTTGTAATGCACCCCCCCAGCTTTGCAGCTTGTCCCAGCCCCAGCCTCAACCCCAACAGACTTACCAGCTGGGGGCAGCTATATCAGTTGCCTGTTTAGTCTCTGACCAAATCTCCAAAGCAGCCAAACCTTTTCCAAAGCTTTTCCAAAACAATTTGGATGTTTTGAATCAATTTGGAGCTTTTAATTGGTCTCCTGATTCTATCTGGATTCAGAGATTCAGTCCCTGAATAGGACTGAATCTCCTCCAAATCAAATCAGCTACCAAAGCTTCATACAGCCCTAGTATCCAGCACAATGCAGTTCTGGTCCTTAAGTGGAGGTGCTACTTCCATACAAATAATAGGTCGTGGACTCAGTGCATTACAGAACTTCATATAGACACTTGCAATCCCCTTCAGACAATTTGAATCCATATAAAATAGACTTATTTTAATTGGGAATTGTTTAATATCAGTCAAATTATAAATGCAGATACAACCATATTTGTTTTCTTAGCAGATAATAACTAATTTCGATTTACAGGGAATGGAATAACTTTACCCAGTATGATCTGCACAGTCCTTTTCATACACTTACCCTCAGAACTTGTTTTCATTTACTGTTTAATCTTTTTTTTTTCCAATTATAGCTTTTGTGCTATTGTTTAGAGGAACTTATACACTGGGATACATAGAGTGCCTCTCCAATTTTCTCTCAGCCTCTGCTTTGAATTGCCTGTTCTTATCTTCTAATTAAAATGACACATGGTGGTCTGGATTGAAATCCTATTGAATTAAATGACACAAGGTGGTCTGGAGTGAAATCTGACAGAGTGCAGCCAAATTTGGAAATATTTTAACAGTGTCAAGTTACTGATTTTAGATCTCGGTGTACTTTGGCTCAGATAGCTGTTGAACTAATGACTAGAAGATACACAGCCAATAGCCACCAGTGAGAGTGCTAATTCTTCTATTAAGGAAAGTTTATCATGAGAAGTCTTTATGCTTAGATTTGGCAAAGATCCTATATAGTATTTAAAACTATATTTGCTCAACTAAATGAATAAGAACTAAATAAAGAGAAAGATACACTTGTGCTAAAAGCTTTACTGTACAGTATAATAAATGGTAAATGAAAGCTAGTCAGGTAAATAAAATATATTATTTCTGGTTTTGCATTTGAATTAATTATACAAAAAATGGTTATAGGGACTTTTGTTTCCTAAGGGGAGAATGTGTTTGGTCAAAGTATTTTAATGAAATAATTAGTCTTTCAGCTGAAAGACAAATGGGGAAAACCAGAAACTGTTTGTTTTGGCTGGCATTTTTCCTTTTAGATAACAACAACAACAACAACAACACAGTGCTGTTGTTTTCATTTAGCCTCCCCAAATTTTTACTACTTTTTTCTTTTTCTTTTACTGCTAGTCCTGTGAGGGCTGGGGGGAAAAAAAGGTAAAACATCAAATAATCAGGAACTAATTTTTGTGGTTTCAAATTTGTCAATAATCGAAAGTCTTCAACAGAAATGTCTAACATAATAAAGCATTTTCTGTTAGAAAAAGCCCAAAGAAAAGATAAATCATTTGTAATATAATTGCTTAGAGATTATAAATAATGAACATATGTAATTGATGTAGAGAGAAGAAAAATAACCTTATGTGGAAAAAAAAACCTCAGGCAGACGGTCAAAACCATGAAAGTAACAGGAAGGTCATTCAATGGAGTTTTGTTTTTGTTTTTTTCCCAGACTGCACCTCCCTTGTCTACTAATACAAGAAACATAAGAAAAAAAAGTAGAAGAACAGGAACAATATACATTCAGGAAACATCAGCACTCTAAATCTATTTAAAATATACTGATAATTATTCATAAATTGAGTAGGAAAAAGTAAATTCAAGTGAGATAGGAGTTTTCATGGCATTGAGGCAAGAGAAATTCATCTTACATGGAAAAGCAGGTCTGGAAATTACTAAGAGCTGGTTTAAAGTACCAGGTACTACCGAACAATATGAGCGAGCTCCAGGTTTCTAAAACTAAACTGGCTCTGTATTAAGAGACGTTGCAGTAGCCAGTGGATTCCAGCCAGGCACATACATACTAGCATCCAGGTAACTGCTCCAAATTCTTTCTTCTTTTTGCCAAGCTGTGCTCCTTGCTCCAACCTTCTTGCAGGTTGTTACTTCTTTCTTTTTAACTCACTCTTGAGACTTCTTGCCCAAATTTTCTGACTTGCTGGGGCCAGAGGTTACCTAGCTCACCAGAGGGTCTTTACAGCTAGGGCAGTGATAGACTCATAGTCATTCAAGTACGATGTTCTCTGACCAGTCTACTGTTCCTGCTTATCTATGATGTTAGGGTTTATGTTACAGCTAGTTTCACTATCCAACTCAAATCAAATTGTTCGTTGATCTAGTAGTTGAAATATGTTAACTGAATATGATCATTAAACTGCCTGTATACTAGAAATCTTTGCATCTACTCAAGTCACACACAGACATCCTCCTCTTTCCTGGAAGTCTGTGTGTCAAGCACTGCCCATAACACTTCTTTTTTTCTTTTGGAATAGTTATGGCATTAGGCTATAAAGCGGTTTTGTTTTTTCATGCTTCTTTTAACATTGCCCATAGGGTGGATTTCTTCAGCCTTCCTTGTTACTTCCTACAGTATATGCACTGGAGTTTTGCTTGCCTTAGATTTGCTTCTTGGGTTCCTTCAGTTTAATCCCTCATTTTCCTCCACCACTAGCAAGTGTCATTGTTTTGCAGTTCTCCCTGGAAATGTTGGCTGCCTGTGGACTTGAGGACATCCCTGTAGTATTGGAATTGTTTCTCTCAATAATCTCTTCTCTTAGCTATAGTCATATGTCTTATAAAGGATCCTGTCTCTAATTAGAAACTGTTTATGTTTCTCCCTGACCTGCAAAACTTGCCATAAAGAGCATCTTCCCACTATGCAAATGAAGCAGAGTGCCTTCGCACAGAGCTTCTGCTGCTTTTGATCCCCAATGCAATAGACGAAGCCTTACCCATTATTTATTCTCTCATTACTTTTTTGGTCAAACTCATCACCTGAAGCATGGACCCCATTTCAGAACTAAAAAACAATACCTATGATGTAAAGGAGCAATTAAGGCTGTAACAAAGTTCA
The DNA here is from genome assembly GCA_030014935.1 of Caiman crocodilus. Taxonomy (NCBI): domain Eukaryota; kingdom Metazoa; phylum Chordata; order Crocodylia; family Alligatoridae; genus Caiman; species Caiman crocodilus. Next base: position 22,878,502 of record JAGPOW010001327.1, read on the forward strand.
TAAAGGAGTGAAATTAACATAATGAAGAGATGGGAAGGAGATTAAAAAAAGCACTGAGGGAAAGAAAATACAACCTTGTAGGTATGGAATATCTTAATTTCCTGAAGATATTTCCAGCCCTCAAAGCAAGAAAGCATTTAATCACATGTTTAAGAGATTATTCATGTGTTTAAAGTTAAGCACATGCTGAAGTACTTTGCTAGGCCACCATCATAATGAAACTAAAGCTGGGAATGGAAAAATGAGCAACAAATTTGTGGACATTGCATATGATTGTTTCCTTACAGTGCCTACCATGATGGATTCCTGGACAATGATTAGGGCTCCTAGGTGCTATAATAATACAAATAGCAATAAAAATCATAGACTTTGTAAAATAATAGTAACTACAATAAGGACTATTTTTTGTAAGAATCTTGTAACAATACTAAGGCTAGTGTTGTAAAAGAGAGGGAGAATGAGTTAAACAGCAAGCATTATAATTTAGTTAAGGATTGGGATTAATGTTCAACTAAGAAGCTGAAAAAAATCAGGTAGATTGAATTTCAGCAGAGCAAAATTTGGTAGAAGGCAGGAAGTGCAGGGTGAAATTGAACAGGATAAAGTAATGGAGAGAAAGGACACAGAGGGGAAATGGAAAGTGTTCAAAGATAAATTAATGTATGCCCAAGGGTTATGCATGCCATCTAGCAATAATTGCACAAGGAGGTTTTTTTAAAGAGCTAGTGTGAAGGAACAGAGAAGTGTAAAAGTAATCAAGGGTGAGAAAGAGACAGACACGAGTTATAAAACTTCAAATGCGAGTAGGATTGAAATGATTGCATAATGAAGTTAAGAGAGCATAAAAAGTGATAAGAAAAGCATAGGTAGAGAATGAAAGAAAACTTTCACAAGAGGATAAAATGAAATATAACAGAATTTTCTGGTGCAGTGTGGAAACAAGATGAGGCTAGCAAAGTAGATCACAGGATCTCTTAGAACTACAGAAGGCCAAAATGCTGGCTAAAGAAATAAAAGCTGCTGAAAGATGTGTTTGTTTGCTTGCTTAGTGGTGGTCAAAAAGTTTGGAAAGCAGATTGATAGATTCAAATCTTCCCAGCAAGAAGGAAAGTTTTATGGGGAGTATTCGGACAAAGCCTGACAATGATATGCATTTATTATTAACAGTCACTTATATTCCAACCAGGAATCGAGCATTAGAATGCAGGTTGCTGTACAAAAATGGAGGAAGAAACAATCCCTTCCCTGTTACTATACAATTTAAGACATGCATCTTGCAATCTGATTGGTGCATGTCAATCCCTATGCCGAATTAGATCCCCATTAACCAGTTAATTTCCTGGTGGGCACAGGAGCTTATACAGATATGTGAGAGTGCCAGATCAGGGCTTACTAAGGTAAGTTAAAAGGAACCTCAGTGAGTTCTAGAGTAAACTGGGATCAATAACAAATTCCCTAAAGAAAGAGAAAAAGAAATACCATGGGTAAACCAGTGATAAAAAAGGAAAGTACCAATGATCCAGTGTTGCTAAGTCCTTAAATTGTATTGAATGTCTTCATATTTGGTTTTTCTCTTAAACTCCTAGCTGTTAGAATCATCTTATTTCTTGAGAATTTCTTCGTTCACTAAAATGGTGCTTAATTGTCACAGTTATAGAAAATGCTTAAAAAAATCATAATCTAAAATAAAAATACTAGAAAGCAAAGGCCCTTTTTTTTTTAATATTGCCAAGTTTTGAAGAAATCACTTCCCTATTGAGCAGGGTTGCCAACCAAAGACAATTTTTTACTGACAATCTACAGACTTTACTGAAAAGCAAACTTTTTTTTTTTAACTGATATATGTTTTTACTGATGTATGTTTTACATAATGTAAATGTAACCTTTTCCCAGGCCCTGGGCAAGGGCTGGGTTCACATTTAGGGATTTAATACCAGCCATTGGAAAAATGTTTGGCTCTCAGTTAAAAGTTTGCAGATTATCAATAAATAACGTGTTCTTGACTGCAGCAATGGTTTTATACCATGCTGTTCCCACCTCAGGAGTCCATGACTCACCTCCACACCCTGATGCTTCCAACCATACCCTGTACCATGCTTCCCCCAAAATCCACACTTCCCAGCCTTACTCCCCACCAGCCCCACCCCCCATCCTGCTATTGCCCCCCAGAGAAGGACTACTGTCTACCTACTTGTAAGGCAAGTAGTGTTACAGGTATATAGGACACAACAGCAGCAAGAGGAGCACATGGTTGGTAGGCAATGGGGAGAGAGCTACAAAGACTCCCATGAGCCACAAAGCCCTGATAAGAGCTCCCTTCAGGATGCTGCATTCCCACTTAAACATCAGGTGGCACTGCTCTGCTTTGTCTGTACTTCAGCACTGCCTCCATCTTCTTTCCAACAACAGAGCTTCAATTGAGCTCTGGTACTTTAGTTGTTTTATTTGTTTTTTTTTTTTTGTCTGTGATAGATCTAAACCAATGATACAATGGGTCAGAAAACTCATTAACTTTGAGGGAAGAACTTGGGAGTCAAATAAGCAGAATTTTACAACTGTTCTCTCCCCCTCTCTCCTGGCAGGACCACATATCTTTTCACTTCCAACGTGTTTTCAGTAAAGGTTTAAAAAGTTGAAGTGTGTGTGTGTGTGTGTGTGTGTGTAAGTGAAAGAGAGAGAGAGAGAGAATCAGACTTTCTGGCTCGGGCCCATCTGAAAGTAGAAATATAAAAAAATGGACTGGATCTTTTTGTACTGTATTAGCCAGGAGTATTCAAGTAAATTCAGATTTCTTCTCTGTCACTGATGGATGTTTCTTTGATGAAATGTCAGGGAACATGCCCTTCCAGTGAAGACTAAGCCATTAATTCTAAATAGTTTTTGTATTGCCTGGATTTTATATCTTATTGAATTTGTGAGGCTTCAGCATGTTCATGGATTTGTATGTTCATGGTAATTACATGATGGAAGATTACAGTTTAGTTCAGTCAGTGGTTAAGCAGATGAATATAACAGTGTTAGAGACTCCATTAACTTTTCTCTCACACCTTGGTATGAAAACTATCAAGGTAAAAAAATGGTGACTAGCATTCCCAATATAAAGATTTTTCTCCTATTATTAATGAAATATTGGTAGGTATTTTTTCCCTTTCTACCATTAATTTCTTCTGCCAGTTAATTGACAATTAAATTAAAGAAGTTGATTGACTGAGGAAGTGCTAGAAGAAAAATCCAGTAAGAAGAAGAGAACCTTGACCAAAAATGATACAGTTCTCAGTGAAGTCAGTGGGAGCTGTTCCCACTCACACCAGCCTTCCTAAGTTTAGTCCAAAGAGAGAGAAAGAGAGAAGGGTCATCTGCACAATTTATATGACTCCATTTCAGTGATGATCTCATTGACTGCTATGTGCCATCTCTAGCACTATAGGATGTTTCAGATATTACCGTGTCAATGTTGCAACTCTGACAGGCTGTGAGAAACAGAACTGAGAGAAAAGAGAAGAATAGGATGTGAGAAAAAGCACACATATAATGCAGATTTATTGCAAGGCACTCACTTGTGCCACTAAGCTTTAATGGTGGGAATTGATTTTTCTGTTTTTAATGCATTGAAAACTTTTTTCCATTAGCTAAATAAAAATAGGCCATGATTCAACAGAATTTGAAAAAACACAGGGAGAAATAACAGGAAATGGTTTCACAAAATCAGACTAGTGTTTTGGCTCAACTATATTTGAACCAATTCACAAAAGCAGTTTCTTAGAGATTGCTCAGCGCTATCCTAGTGTTCTCCCCGCACTCACTCACACTACAAAAAACACTGTCCGTTCCTTCTGAAAATTCACTTAAGCAACCACAGACTATTATTTACCAAAATTTTCACTCCATAACACTTCTTTGGTAGCAAAAGGCTAAGATTAGTACCATGTTACAAACATCATTTTTAGTAACTGTACTTAGGCAAGAGAGATAAATACAATCCAGAAGATATAGAATTTGGGAATAAAGTGACATACTGAAGATCCTCTGGTCACTGCTGCTACAAGAAATAGGAGGAGGCAATACTAACCAGTAACCATACTATGATTCCTCTCAATTTCTTGCTATTACTACTCTTCACAAATTCAATGGCATTTGTGTTGATAAAATATCTGTTCTCAATTGTACATTATATTTAACTGTAATTTAATATAAATAGGACAAATAAACCGTCACTCACACTTGCCTCAGTTTTGCTTCTGTAATTTACTCAATGACTCAAGGGAAATCAAAAAAGTTGCAGATGTTATTCTAAAAATTACACTTGCAAATTCATGAGTCTTCATTTAAGATGGGGACAATACAACCCTCTTTCCTTATATGCCTTGTTTGGGCTTAATACAAAATACGGTTTATCTTTCAAGTTTTGTAGTTTTCCTTCTGCAGCCACTAGAGGGAGAAATTTATTACTGGGCTCTCATGACTTCTAGTGCAGTTTTGGAACAGTATTAGAAATGCTACTATTATATGAAAGATGTCCCTTGTGTGGTAAGAATGGATAACACAATACAGAGTATCAAAAATAAGGAGAGAGAAACTTTTTTTTTTACAAATAAACTCCAAATAAAATCCTCAAACCTTGCAAATGTAAACACTACTTTAATTGTTCTTGTGTTGCCTGTAATACAAATGCTTCTATTGTGTTGATTCCCATTGTGTCCAGGGGATAGGAGTCCAAACAGGAAGAAAGCAGTTTACTGGTTTTCTATCAATAAACAAACAAAGGATGGTTTCTAGTAGCTTAAAGTAATCTTGGAGGAAATAGTGTAAAATTAACTATTAGTATTGAGGAGCAGTGGGAATCTATTCCAGAATGAAAATAAGCCTATGACGAAACATTTATTAACTAGGTTGAACATTTTTAAACCTCGGGTATGCATTCCTCTCTCTCATTCTGTTATTTGAAAGAAAGAAATGCTTGCAGCTAAGAAACATGGGGTGGGGGTTGCATTGTGGAACCTTAAATACCAACCCACTATTTCATAGAACTGACAAGGCCATTTTGGTATGATAAAGTTATTCACAAAGTGTTTTCAAATTTGGCAAGCCCAAACTTAGCAACTGAACTCTACCCTTCAGCACCTAAATATAAACTGACCTGATTTTCAGAGATATTGAGTAACCATACATTCCTTTGAAATCTTGGACTTTTGAAATTCCTGGACTATAGACAGGCACGGGAGGACACCAGCCTACCAATGGTTAGTGTTGATCAAGTGAAAGAGCACTTGGAGTGGCTTGATGTGTTCAAGTCAGCAGGCCCAAATGATCTTCATCCAAGGGTGCTGGAGGAATTGGCCAGTGTCATAGCAGAACCACTGACAAAACTGTTTGAGCATTCACGGCATTCAGATCAGGTCCCAGGGGACTGGAAAAGGGTCAGTGTGGTCCCTATTTTCAAAAAGGGGAAGAAGGAGGATCCAGGTAACTATTGATCAGTTAGTCTCACCTCTGTCTTTAGGAAAACCTTTGAAAAAATTATCAAGGAATACATGTGTGTGAGTCCATCAGGAAAAGTAATGCTGAAGGGCAACCAGCATGGATTTAAAGCAGGTTGATCCTGCCCAACAAACCTTGTTTCTTTTTATAACCAGTTCACAAACTGCTTAGATGCAGGAGTCAAGGTGGAGGTCATAAACTTGGATTTTAAAAAAGACTTTTATATGGTGTCACATCCCATTCTCACAAAAAAAAACCTGAGTGGCTGTGACTTAGATGATTACACAGTCAGGTGGGTGGCAAAGTGGCTAATGGGATGTACCCAGAGAGTGGTGGTGGATGGGCTGGTATCAACCTGGAAGGATGTGGGTAGTGGTGTCCCCCAGGGCTCAGTCCTTGGGACTGTGATGTTCAATATCTTCATCAGTGATTTGGACAAGGTTGCAGTGAGTGCACTGTCCAACTTTATGGATGACAACAAATTATGCAAAGCAGATGCACTGGAGGGCAGGAAGCCGATTCAGGAGGATTTGGTTAAGCTGGTAAAGTGGGCAGAACAAAATAAGATTCAGTTTAACAAAGATAAATGCAGAGTACTGCACCTAGGGAGGAGTAACCAATATACATACAGATTGGGGGATGACTTTCTAAGCAGCACAGCAGCAGAAAGGGATCTCAGAGTCATAGCTAACTCAAAGATGAATGTGAGTTGACAATGTGATGAAATGATCAATAGAGCTAACTGCACTCTATCACGCATTAACAGGTGCATCATGAACAGGTCTAAAGAGGTGATACTTCCCCTCTATTCAGCACTGGTAAGGCCACAGCTGGAGTACTGAACTCATATTTGGCCACCACACTTCAAGAGGGATGTGGATAACCTTGAGAGGGTCAAGAAAAAGGTCACTCATATGATTAGGAACCTGCAGAATAGGTCCTATGAGGAATGGTTAAGGGACCTGGATCTGTTCAGTCTCCATAAGAGAAGGCTGAGAGATTTGGTGGCCATCTATAAATTGGAGGGGGTGGAGCAGCAAGGAATAAGAAGATGCTCTGTTTACCAAGGCACCCTTGGGGTAACTAGAAACAATGGCCACAAACTGACAGAGAGCAGATTTAGACTAGACATTAGGAAGAACTTCTTTATGGTAAGGGTTACCAGAATCTGGAATGGGCTTCCAAGTGTGGTGGTGCTCTCCTCTACCTTGGAGGTCTTTAAGAAGAGATTGGACAAACACTTGGCTGGGGTCAATGAGCTAGTGAGCTTGGCTTCAAGACCTAGATACTAATAAGAAACATTCTTACTGAACACAGACCATTTTTCTTTGCAGGGAAGGAATCAAAATCTAGGTGATATTCCTTAACTTTGTGGAGCGTGACCTCTCATTGGAAGCTGATTTCTTTAGTTAGAAGCCACCACACTGTTTTACACATTACAGCCTTACATATATTTTAGCAGGGATGCTCTTGAGCATGCCCCAACTACCCACAGCTGCTCACACGCTCCAAACCTGATGGATGCGCTTCAGGGACAGCACAAGCGATCATTGTCAAGCACATCAGAGATTGAAGTCTCAATAGATACTGTGGGGGGAAATAACTATGGTGGGAGTGACCATGGGGTTGCACTTCCAGGACACATGGGAGATGCAGTGTAGACAGACCCATTGCCTCCACTTAACTGAGCCAAAGGATTAGGATAACAGGGAACTGGGCTGAAAAAAAATCTCCTGTATCATTAATCCCAGTCTTAACCAACAGAGACAACCATCTCATATAATTTCTCTCCTCAATTTATCAAACTTCATCTTGAAGTTAGTTAGGGGTTTTGCTCCTACTACTCTTATTGGAATGTTGTTCCCAAACATCACTTCTCTGATGGCCAGAAAACTTCTATAATCAATCTAAATTTATTTGTAGCCAATGTATACCCACTTGTTCTTATGCCAACATAATCATTTAGCTTAAGAAGTGTGATTTGCTTCCTGATATTCACCCTGTGACTATTAACAGAAGACGATCATGTCCTCTCTGAGCAATCATTTTATTAGGCAAAAAAGCCAAGTTATTCTAGATTCTTTCTTTGGGATAGGAAACCAGAAATGGGCAAATGTGTTTACATTTTGGGCAATGAATTTTCAGTAGTTGATAGTGGCACATCCTTTTCTATAGCTTCATTTCGAGCAGTGGTTTTCAACCACTGCTCAAGGCACTCCTCAGAAGATGCCAACTCCTGGTTTTCATTGTTTTTGTGACTACAGAAAAATAAAAGAATGATTTTTCTGTTACAAAGAACTCAGAAAGACTCCAATAGTTCAGAATGCTTTTAATCCTATGAATTCCTGTTTGAAATCTCTAGGTTTAACTGCAAATAATGTTTGTACACCTAACAGTGTGTGGCACATCATAAATCCCTTGAAAGGATCCCATGGCACCCCAGGGTACCACAGCATCCCGGCTGAGGATCACTGATTTAGAGATTCAGGCTCTAAACCCCACCATGCTCTTTTCCTCAGCCCCAAGACAAGCCAACCTGACAGATTAACATTGTTTCCTCTTGATGGTGAATTGGATTTCTCAACTTGAAGGTATACATGAAGTAAAGGAGAATCATATCTTATCCCACTTTAATTGTTCATGAGGAACAAGAAAGCTGTGCCTTTTCTTTCTTTCCCCCTGTCCTGTTTCCCTGCCCCTGTTACAAAAACAGTCAAACAGAAGAGGAGGAATACAAGAGCGTTTCCACACCTAATGCAGTATCGTCTTCACTAGGTATATGGAGCCAGGCTGACAGCACTTAGGCACCATTATTATAAAGCAACTTGGTGGCTAAATTGTAGCTAAGAGGTCTAAATCTAAAATCCATAGCTCCTGCTGTATTTTTGTTGGTTTTGTTGTTGTGAGAATGATGCTTTTATGGTTTCAGAATCCTAAAAATTGCAATTTTCTTTCTGCTCCATCCAAGTGATGTGCTGGTTTTTTTTCAATGGGTCCATATCAGAAAGCTTTAGAATATGTTCCAGACCTTTCTCTTTCCCTTTTTATAATAAAAGCTATTCAACAGTAATTTTCATTCCAAAAGGATTTCCAACAACCTTAAGAAGTTGTGGCAAGGGTGTCATTCATGAACATTTCCTTTAATTGCAAAGTTTCTGTGTCAGAATCTTTTCTAAGGTGATTCTACAATATGCATTTCACATAAAGCTGAATTACAGGTTAGACTGCATTTTAAGTATGAAATATTAAATTAGATCATAACACTTAAATCATTCCATTGTCATTCCAGTACTGTAACTCAGGTTGGCAGACCCCAGACTCAGTGATGTCACCACTAGTATTTTGCTAAGGTTGTGAACAGTGTTCAGTTTCTATTAATTAGCATCAATCGATTCAAGATATTAACATTTTTTACCCTGTATCACACTTTGAATTTTCAGTTGCTTTTTAGTGTTTTAAAAATGCATATCAATGAATTAAGATGGCAGGTTTAAAAAGTTAATATACTATAGTGAGAAAGACAGAAGTGCTATTAGCATGTTTAAAGCCAAGTGGAATTGTGGGTTCTTAGCACTTCTCAGAATCAGGCTCTTTGGGACCTTGGAATTGTTTACTTGCAGCTAGATTTTGCATTTAGGCACTTGCTTGGATAAGGAACACTATATATGTCCACAACAGTCAAGGAGAGCACTGAGACATTTTGGGTCTCAGACACATCATTCATTGGCACAGTTTCTCCTGGGGCTCCCCTATTTCAGGGAGAAAGGCATTTTTGTGCAACATACTCTGTCCCTCAGCAATAAGGGAGTTCAGACTTAGGTCTCTGCTTATTCCCTGTCTCCTTCTGCCCACTTGCTTCTTGGGAGAGCAGCTGGCATGTAGCCTCTCTGCTTCTCTTGGTTCAAAGCTTTCATATTCTCTCACTTTGATTCAGGGGAAGATCCTTCTCCCTAGTAGGGCTGGTATCAGATGGACAAATGCAGGAATTTCAACAGTTCTGTCATAGCAAGGCGCAAAAATCAGACAGTCTCCAACTCCCTGAAGAAATCCATAGGGAAGCTGCCTCTAATTGCAGGAGAGGCCTGAACCCAACTGAAGGTTCTGGTATTTCCAGTCCAACAGATTCCAGTCCTGCCCAGGATTCAGCTTTGGCACAAATATTTTGGTGTGCAAATGTTAAACATGAAATTCCTTAGACCAAAAAAAACTCGCCTCATTTGGGATTTAATTATGCTTCTTAAAACCAGGCCCACTTGCAGTGAGGTGGATGAACTGGAACCACGTTGCATGCAAATATACTCTTACCTGCTGGTTTGATGGTGTTGTATGGTTTTGGACTCCAACCAGGAAAAACTTGGCATTTATGGTTAACTTTCACTTTGAATGTTCAGGTTCAGATTTCAAAGAGAAACTCTGGGGGTGAGAACACAGGCCAACCAAAAACAAAATGCCCTCAGTCCTCCTATGAACTGCAGCCACTGAGCTTTTCACAGCTCCACAGGTACCTACCCTACTGGGACATTATGAGTTGAAACTTATTCTTGTGCAGCGTTTTGTTGTTGTTGTTATAGTGCAGTCAGCACTATGCCTATGTATAACATGCCAATACAAAAACATGTCTTCACTGATGGAGTCTCTGAACTAGGCATAGTGTCATGGAAGGAAATGACAAAAGGCCATAAGTTATACTGTATGGTCAGCAATGTAGATAACAGATAAATGACAGAAGGTCAAATCAAAGACTAAATGACAGTGACTGCCTTCTAGGTTTCTTTCAGAACCCCTTCCTCTGTCACTACCAGGGGATCCATAGAGTTCTCAGAGACAAGCTGTTCCTGCTTTTGCTGGCTCTGGACAAAAAGCACACTGCTGCTAACCTCTTACATACAATGAACAGACAAACAGCTGAATTACTGACCCCTGATGGCCTCTTCCTAGGATTTGTGGGTTTGGACAATGAAGCCAACATTTTATCTGCAATCCAGGAGGGCATTGGAATGATGCAGAAGCCCTTGTTTGAGACCACACTTAACCCATTTGTCTATGGACTATGTTCTTCTAGGATGCTCACTGCTATATGTTTCTGTATACAATTTTAAAATCCATTTTCTATGCCCAGTTCTGAAATCCTGCATAAATCTACGTACTATACATGTACACATTCACTGTGGATCTATACTAGGGAATAGCAAAATGCAATATTTATAAAGTTTGTTATAAGGAAAGGGAATAGAACAAAATTAAAGATGGCCAGTAGTTTAAATGTGAGAATAAAAGGCAATACTATTTAGTTGTTACAGCCATATATAAAACCAATCATACAATGTGTTACACATGCTATATAATGTACATAGCAGTGGTGCTATATTTACAAACAATCAATCAATCATCAACAGCCATAATATGGAGCTAAGCAAGTATTATTTTATACTTGTTGAAACAGAAAAACCCTGCCAGAGCTGAATATTTGTGGGATAGTACTGAGGTGAGTATTTAGTTAATGTAAATTAGTGTGTTTTCATTAAACCAGAAGAGTTATGCTGATTTACACTAATTGAGAAGCTGGCCTATGAGGTCTTAAGGTGCCAGCTCTGTGCTTAGTCCGATAGACTAAGTGGCCTCCCTAAATACCAGGATGAAGACATCCCCTGTAGCCTAACACTTTGAAGGCTGTGTGCTACATATACCTCACTAGCTCACTGAATAGTCACAAGTGTCACTAGGTGACTGAATCCACTTTCCAGGAAAGTGCCAACAAAATAGTAAAAAGTAGTGCAATATCACCAAAACTGGAATATTTACGCAAATGTGAAACAAAATGAGAGTGAAGCACCATACATTACAATGCTGTAATTCAACAATAACAAAACAGCATTCAGGCATAACTGCAGGCACAAGGTCACCATTGTACTTTTAGTTGCCTGTCATTCTGGCTCTAAAAATGCGTAGCCTCAGGCCTTTAAATACACAGCATATGCATTATTCCCTGGTCCAAAATCTTCACCTGTGTTGAAGTCCACCCTCTACACTTTACCTGAAAACCCAAACACCTACAGATTGTTCTAAACACACAAAGTATTACCTGGGATAGTATTTCAAATGCAAATTAAGGGCTCTGTAAAATTATTGTAATGCAAGAGTACCATGGTTTATTAACAGCAGATTTGCAAGGTTAATTTTCAATTATGTATTTCTTATTAATTTCCTAGCTGTCTTGCTATTATTAAATTTAAAGAGGAAGATACTTTCAATGTGTCCAGCTTCTGTGGCATTATTACTGATAATTATTCCTATTTTCCAATTTGTGTTACTCTCATGTCTTGCAAAATTTGTAATTAATGAGCAAATAATTATAGCAGCACTTACTAGAGCTGCTTTAGTTAAAGCTATGTCAGCGATTGCATTAGGATCCCCATTTTTCAAGGGTTTATAACTCAAGCATAAAAATTCACTCTGGGCAGAAACTTGTCATATGAGCTGTCTGCTGAGAGTGATTTTTTCTCTCTTTTAGATGTTTCTAAATTATATTATCTGGTTCCCTTTAAGTTATTGGGCATAATAAATATAGAGTTGTAAAAGGGCAGGGAGTTTACTGCTCTCACAGCTCCACACTATTATGACTCCAAAACAACACTTTTCTTTCTTTTAAGTAATGCTTTTCACATTTTGAAGTGAAAAGTGAGGCACCAGCACTACTCAAGTACTTAATGATAATAGCTGAGTGCCTGGATTCAGCAAAGAATTTAAGTCTTAACTTTAAACCTGTGGCTAAATCTATCCCTATCCCTAACAACAGTTGCATATATGCTTTGCTAAACTAAGGTTCAGTTCAACCCTGCAAATTGCTGAGGGCCCTGAAGCAGGAGTCAGCAATCAGTCCTATGGCTCTGGCCCTTGGCAGCTCAGGGAATCAGCAGCATGCTCCAGCCACTGCAGAAGAGGAGACAGCACCAGACTCCTCCTCACTGACACTTTCAGTTTGTTCTCCCTGCTGCAGCAGGAGAGGCATCCTCAGGGTCCTAACACCTGCCTTGTCTATCTACTCTCTTTATTTAATAGATTTCATAGATATTAGGGCAGGAAGGGACTTCGGGAGATCGAGTCCAGCCCCCTGCCCCAAGGGCAGGAAGTCAGCTAGGGTTACAGGAGCCCAGCAAGATAAGCATCCAAATGCTTCTTAAAGGAGTCCAGAGTAGTTGCTTGCACTGCTGCTGTAGGGAGCCTATTCCAGGGGTTGGGGGCTCAGACAGTAAAGAAGTTTTTCCTTATGTCCAACCTAAAAGGGTCATGGAGGAGTTTGTGACTGTTGGACCTTGTCATCATTTGGGGTGCTCTGGTGAACAGACATTCCCTCAGATCCTGATGAACACCCCTTGTGTACTTATAGGCTGCCGCCAGGTCACCCCTGAGCCTGTACTTTTCCAAACTGAAGAGTCCCATGGCTCTTAGCCTATCTTCATAAGGTCTATTCTCCCGCTCTCTGATCATGTGCGTGGCTCTTCTCTGGACTCTCTCAAGCTTCCCCATGTCCTTCTTGAATTGTGGAGCCCAGAATTGAATGCAGTACTCCAGCTGTGGCCACACCAAGGTCAAGTACAGTGGGAGGATGACATCCTGGGGTTTACTTGAGAAGCATCTATGGATGCAACCCAGAGTTTGGTTTGCTTTATCAGCTGTGACATCACATTGGTGGCTCATGTTCATCTAGTGGTCAATCATGACCCCCAAGTCTCTTTCAGCCACGGTGCTAATAAGCATAGCACTGCCAGGCCTATAAGCATGCCATGGTTTTTTTTTCCCCTCCGAGGTGGAGTACCTTATATTTGTCAGCATTGAATGTCATCAGGTTTGTATCTGTTCACTTTTTCAGCCTATCCAAGTCAGCCTGAATCACCAGCCCATCCTCAGATGTGAACGCTCTACCTCAAAGTTTGGTGTCATCAGCAAACTTGGCCAGTCCACTTCTGACACCAGTATCCATGTCATTGATAAAGATGTTAAAGACAACAGGTCCAAGGATGGAGCCTTGGGGGACACCACCAGCCATGGAGCACCATGATGATTCACTTCCATCAACCACCACTCTCTGAATCCAGCCTTGGAGTCAATTCCCCAGCCATCAGACTGTGATGTAGCTGAGGACACAGTTGGCCAATTTTTCCAAGAGGAGATCGTGGGACACTAGATCAAAGGCTTTTTTAAAGTCCAGATATATGATGTCAATCTCTTCTCCCTTGTCCAGGTGATATGTCACCTGGTCATAGAAGGAGATGAGATTGGTCAGCTGTAGCTGTGTGGTTCCCTGGGGGGCTGGGTGAAGTAAGAGCCGGAGGGGACATGACCTTCCTTGGTTCCTCTCAGCTGCCTCCCTGTAGCTGGGCTACATCCCTCCCACCATGGGCCCTTGATTACCTCTAGGTAGGCTGGGGCTCCTCACGTGTCCTGGGGTTCTCTTGGGGAGCCCTGGGGGGTCCAGGGCTCACATCAGGGATCTGCAATGTTTTTGGGTTGAGTGCCAAAAACCACGCAACCTCAACTTGGAAGATGTTGGTATGCCAGGGGTGGATGGCAGGGGAGCTGCGAAGGGTCCAATCCTCATTGTGGCAGCACAGGCCTGATCTCTTCCCCAGTGTTTTCCAGGAGGCCTGCATGCAGCCACCACCAGGAACAAGCTGGTGGGGGAGGGAGGGATAGAGAGGGGTGGAGACTCCTGGGAACCAGAGCTGCTGCTGATGGAGCACAGGGAATGGTGGAGGAAGAAGAGCGGGGAGCGCTAGCTGTGCTGCCTCCCACCCATTTCCCACTGTCTTCCCTGAGGTGCATGTTCAGCTGCTGCCACCCCAGAGCCAGGCCAGGGCTCTGGACCCCGGTTCACCAGTCGTAGCCTCCCGGCTGCATGCCACATCCAGCCCAGGCTCTGGGCAGCTGCTGCCCACCACAGAGCCTGAGTTTCTTGCAGCAGGGCTTGCAGCCTTCCCATTGCCTGCTGTGAGCAGCCCAGGCTCCATAGCCAGCATCATCTGCCCACAGTTCAGGCCAGATATAGTGTGCCAAATATAATAGCCTCCCGCGCCATGCTCCGGCATGCATACCAGGGATTGCCAACCCCTGCTTTACAGTCTCTACGGATTGCCAGAGGAGAGGTGTAAGGGAGAGGTGGTCCACACTAGGAGCTAGGTCACAAGCAGCAGGTGTTGTGTTGGCATATGTACTTTCACAGTATCTAGAACAATGGAACCCCAGTCTCTATAGAGAGCCTTTGAGCGCCTCCACAGCAAAAACAACAAGGTAGTCTTACCTTTTGTACATGAAAACAATTCTTTCTTCTTCCTTCTCCTCTTCTTCATGATTAGTGTCCCTCTGTTGTATACACCATCATTATCCATCAATACAGTAAGTGCCTGAAAGCAAGCAGAGAAGGTGGGTAGCATTAGCATTAACCCATGTGAGAGCTATTGTCCAGAACCTTAGGGACTTGTTAGATGTTAACTTTAGGCTGCTCCTGGAGCTCTTAATGCCACACTAATACCTGAAACTACAAACTTTATTAAGCACTGTTTAGGCAGTTTAAAGTCACACTACTCCAAGGCAGGTTTCTCTCTGATCCATTTTACCCAGTTCGTGCATACTAACATAGCCACTCAAGCTGACATGGTGGTGTGAGCACTTCATCTTCCCTGCCTCCCCTGCTGGCCTCTGTTCAGACCCCTTCACCTGCTGCCCCTCCCCCCCAGCATCCCAGATCCCCACTTACTTCCCCTGCTCCCTCTCCCTTACTTGTGGCTGCCCAGGGGAACAGGCAAGGAAGGGTTAACCTGCCTGTCCAGGAGCTCTTGCTGCTCTCTGGACCAGGTTCAGCCAGAGAAGAACAGCAGCAACAGTGGCTTGGTGAGCAGGTTAATTCTCCCTGCCTCAGGACAGACAGTGCTGGCAGACACAAGTAAGCAGGGGGAGAGGGACCCTGAGGGCCAGAGGGGGGGGGCAGGGGGGCATAAGGGAAGCCCAGAATGGAAGGGGGTGGATTTCTTACCTTTCAGTCCTCCAGGCCCTTATTGGCCTGAATCTGTGACTGCTCCAAACTCATGTTAGCACTAACACCAATCAACATTTGTGAGGCTTGCAGTGTAACATGTAACAAGGCACTAAGAGACTACTGAATTCAGGTATTATTATTGATTTCAAAGGAGTATTAATGCTTAAGGAGTCAGAAAGCCATAGGAAGAATGCAGATCGGTTGTTGATCACATTAGAGTGACCAGCAATATTAAGGCTAGGGACAGAAATTACACATAAGCCAATATAAGTGGTTCAACCAGTTCAAATCTGTAACACAATAGAAGTTCAGTGCACGTAAACCACTTTCAAAATGACCCAAACTGATTTAAGATAAGCTTTGATGGGCACAGTATCATACTTAACTGACTTAGGTGAAACTGATTTACTGAATTTCTGTTCCAGACCCCCTTCAGATTCCAGTTAACTTAGTCCCCCAGCATCCCAACCTGCTTTCTACCTCTCCCAAAGTCCCACCCTCACCCCCACCCCCTTGCATTGTGAGCAGACAAGCCTTCACTCAAAGCTGTCTGCTCCAGCCCAGCAGGAGGTGTGCTTTTGTGCCCCCTAGCTTCTGGTCTGGGCAACTGCAGGCATGTGGCTGCATTTCCAAAGCAAAAGTTAATGTCTATTTATTTGCTTATCAGTTCAATGTATGCTACTTAAACTAACCTGTGAAGATTGAATTGATTCAGCCTCAGGTTTTTTGGCTGTCTGTACTTAGTCTAAAAGACTAAAGGAAGCAAAGATAGCAAGGAACTGCATATATGTTTCTATAGCTTCAAAGACATCACACAGCCCCAAAGCTACTGAGAGATAGACATACTGTGTGACCACTTCCTTTCAAACATCCCATGTAAGTTTCCCATTCCTAGGACATGTCTACATGAGATCCTACTTTATTGTAGCATCGCTGGGCACAAACTGTGATGCTGATGCTACTGCACAGTAGCAGCTAAAAATAACTGTGTGGCAATGGGACTGCACAGTATCACTGGTTACTGCACAGTCATCTAGTATTTGCTAAATGACACTACAGTGAGCTGCTTGTGTAGATGCAGCTCCAGACGCACTGTGATTGCACTGATTAATCA
Source organism: Caiman crocodilus (assembly GCA_030014935.1). NCBI lineage: Eukaryota > Metazoa > Chordata > Crocodylia > Alligatoridae > Caiman > Caiman crocodilus. The sequence goes on from JAGPOW010001327.1 coordinate 22,895,127, forward strand.
GTCCTTTTAGCTGCTGCTGTTGTATTCCTGTGGCAAAGTCTCTTTAAATGCCCCAATCTGCAGAGTTCCATGGGTTCCACATTTCTCAAACTGCTTAACCTGACTGCTGAATTTATGAGTAATTAAGGCAACATTGCAACACCAGGGCAGGATGAGCAAGGAACCATGAAAACTCAGTGTTGTTATACATCTAGGCTTCATTTTATTGTATGGACTTTGTATGAACTAGGCATCTTAGGATACTTCCATCAACTAAGGAATGTCACATCAGAGAGGGAGCTGTACTTAGAAAAATGTAATTAGAGTATAGCTCAGTGAATGTGCAGTTCTATCTGTGAAATTTGCTGCAATTACATTGAATCATGGAAATGAAATAAGTCTCGGGTCAAATTTTGCTTTTGCTTATATCCTTGTAATTAGCTCTTTAAACTTTTCACTCAGTGAGTTTTCTTCCTGCTCTGTCCAATACACTTTTATTTGGACACTAATATTTCTCTTTTAATAATGTGTCAGTTAAAGTTACTTAAGCCCTCTTTCCTCATAATAATCTATTCATCTTTTGACTTTAATGACCATTTCTAGTGATAATTTACAGGGAGGGCCAAATATTAATCTGTTACGCAAGAGTCAATCCAGAATTCCACTGAAGTTAATGGAGTTACTTTGAATTGATCTACATGTATGGGAAGGCAGGACACAATACAAATAGGTTTCACTTTAATTATGTATGTATTTTTTAAAGTAAAAATGAACTTTCCACCATAAGAACTACAGAGGATACAACTGAACCTTTTCACTCTACAGTTTGCCTCTAAAGTTAGACTGAGGCCCCAAAAGTAGAGAAAATTAAATTAAAGCATGTCATTGGTGCCATCCCCAAGATCACTTCATATTCTGTAAGCTGTGTATCCTAACATTAGTATTCCCATCAGCAGCAATTGTAAACCATAGCATGCTACAAGAATGCTGATCTCCCTATTTCTATAAAACATGCACACTCAGGCAAAGTATGGCCCAACAAACACTGATGCTTTTATTCCATGATAAAAACTCACTATAAACACTCACAGTTCCTTCTTATATTTGGTGCCTGTCTATCTTGTAGGTAAATATTTTCTGTTGCTGACCTAATGTCATATGTGACATGCTTCCCCAGTTAAGATTAGTTTGCTAAAGCTAGTCAAAGAAATCTATACGCTCTGATATTCCCTAGTTGCTGGTGGCCTTACATTTTGACTGTAACCATGGTGCTGCTGGATTTATCATGGCTGCATGGCACAACGTGCCTCTCATTATTCTTTCCTGGCAGCTTTGTATAGCTTTTATTTAGCTGTAAAAATAATTTATATTTCTCGAGCATCTGAATTAAAGATAAAATAGAACTTTGACATCTAGGGCTAGATATTTTTATGCAAATTTATTTACAAAACAGATCACATATAGAATACAAAATTATACCATTGTCTCCGGTAAACTGCTTATCTCTCTTTAAAAATATTTACATCTTTCTTTTTGGGGGACAGTGCACTAAAATATTATATATAGAGCTGCAATATAAATGGAAGTACACTAGATAATCATGTGAAATTCTGAATGGTTATTTATATCTGTCAGTGAAATTTCAGAAACCAGGATACTCATAAGATTGGGCTATGTGTTAAGGAGTTTCTTCACCTCACCATCACTGATTTGAATGTATTCTAGGGCAGTAGGAAATGCTAGCCTTTTTCAGTAACTGCTAACTTACGGAAAAACTCTGGCCCTACTCAAGACAATGACAAAATTCCCATGGACTTAAATGAACCCAAGATTTAATCCCTGCAAGTCACAAAGCTGTTAGGGTCTACATCAGGGATACCAAAATCATCCAGCACATTGGCCCAGTATGGGTGCTGTATGCAGCATGTGCCCTAGATCAGCTCTGCATGCTGCATGCCTTGGATGAGCCCCATACAGTGCATGCAGTGAATGGCCTATGCTCTGCACACAGTGAGTGCAGCCAGTCCGATGCAAGCTCCATGCAGTGCAGTGCAGTGGAGTCAGTAGGGCCATCCCTAGGAGGGAGAATCGTGGTGACCACCCTGGGCCCTGTGCTTTGGAGGGCCCCATGGAGCCAGGTAGAGCAGCAGCATCCAGCTGCTGGCTACCCCTACTCCCCCCCTGGCACCAAGTGTGCTGCTGGCTGCGGCAGCTTTTTCAGATCCAGGGCGCATGGGATCGGGGCAGGGCCTCGCAAGGGCTGATTTGCCCCGGGCTGCGCACCCTGCTTGGGTCAATCTGGGAACCAGTGCACGGGTTATATGTATGGCACAGGACCACTCCAGGTCACATACTTCATTTGGTTCTCAGAGCAAGTCTTAGACCCACTGGCAGCACCACAGGTCAAGTCATAGAGCTCTGAGGACCAGATTTATCATACTGGCCAGATCTTTGATCACCCTAGTGTACAAGAAATGTATCAGTCTTACTAGTCTAGTTTATGGTGATCAGCTATCTACATCCTACCTACATCCTATCTACTTGCCCACTCTTTTTTATCATCAAGACAGATCAGATGCACCTAGGATCCCACCAACTTTGTGCTTATGTCTCTGCAAGATCACAGCGTATATTAACTCTTCATCACCCTGTTTAAACATTGAGGTACTCAATTATTTCTTAATATGAGTACTGGACAGAGCCAGAAAAATTTTAATCTGATTTCACAAGACATAAAGCCAAAGTAGTTTGCATTGTGTTCCAAAATTTCAGGGATTGTATGTGGCTTTTTACTGGAAAAAATAAAGCAGTAGAACTTACAAGTTTTGTTTTGTTTAATAACAAACAATGGAAAATTTTGAAATTTCATTTAAAAATATCCACAGGATTTGGACACAAAAGTGATCATTTAATAACATTTTACCAAAAAAAAAAAGTAGTAGTCAGGCTACACAAGGATTAAACAGAAACAAAAATGGCCAACTGAATGTCACAAAATCATTTTTTGTCAGTTTCGTTCTGCTCTAATATCAGGCTTTTTAAAACAATCTTTTTGTTCACTGGGCCATTTTAACAACATCTCATTTTCTACACAAGCTCTGCTTTTGATATGTATTCACAAATTGTCGCAGCTAATTTCTTGATCTCCCAATAAAATGGGCACTACCTTCTACATATGCTATTTGATCAATGGTTTCACTGCAATACTTTTTTTTTGGTGACAGCACAATCCCATCTATGCTATCCTTCTGCAGTTATGAATTCTTCACTTTGTCAGTCTGTTCTTATTGTTAATCTCTCTACAAGGCTAGGGAAGATGCCCAAGAATTATTTTCCATTCTTAAAGAAAAAAGAGACAGCAGCCTCTTAGAGAATAGATGGTACTGCACAATGTGCTCTTATGTCAGTGCTCTAGCAAACAGTGTTTGCCTGTGGCAGTGTGATCCTATGAGAGTTGAAAGGAATACTATTGCTGTTAGGTCCCAGCTTTATAGCCAAACTGTTTTAGTCCAAATCAATATTTTTCCTACCATACTTTGTGTGATTATATCTACTTTTAATTACGGGTGATCATACTATTACTGACTTGTCACGGACTGTTCCTCTTTCATCAGTTCCGTTTGCTCTGACCATTGTTCTGTGAAGTACTGTGTTGAACGCTGCAGGCAATATCATGCTCCTCCTTTAGCTTTGGTTCTATGTTCAGGCCATATATAACTCATGAATCAAAAATAATGCAAAACACTGGTCCCTGTTCATTGGAAAGCAATTCTACAAGGGGTTTTCTATCCTGAACCTGTATAATCCTTAAATCACCAAGATTCCTCAGCCTTTGCAGTTTGAGCTGGGTACAAAGACATCTGAGTTGCTCAGTGTTTTAGCCAGTTGTGAAGAGAGCTTGTAGTCAGCTATAACATCTGCTATAGTCCAAAGCATTTAAAAATATTTCTTCAACAGTAATTCACACCACTTTCTGTGTAATGTGATTTTGTTTCTTGCCTGCCCCAGTAACCATGTGTACGTTTACATGTCTATAGCTGAAGGAGAAGATCAGGACAAACTCTTATTTACAATTTCCCCTTTCTGCCACTTATTTGCCATCTTACAGAATGGTCAGGACAGGTGAAAAGTGCTATCTACAGTTTGTCTGAGAAGCCTTTTGAGTTTCAAAAATAATTTTTAATTACAGGATCAGTGATTCAGCAGTTCATTTATAATAAGCAAAACTAATAACTAGACAGCGCTGTTTTGAAACATCTCCTCTTCCAATCTGTGTTCTTTTGCCTGTAAACTAGCATTTTACTGGTGTGGAGGCAGAAATCACTGGCATGATTCTCTAAGAGCTACTCCTAAGCAGTGAAACCAGTGACTGACATGTTGATTCTGAACCCCATAGCTCCAACACAGCATGGGAGACAAAAAACTTGTTAGCGTATGGATTGACAAATGGGAAAGTGGGAGAGAAAAGGACAAGATTGGTGAACCAGCGACTAGGATTCTGTAACTTCACCATTCCTAATTATATCAATTTTCAACAATAAAAAGGTGATTGAGCAAAGAGAGAGATAAAAAGGAAAGCATGAAGAAAGGTCAGTTCTAGATCTGAGATAAATCAATAGGTCCACTTTAGGAATAGTGTGTATTCTCAGTATGAATAAAAGTGGCAGAATCTGGCCCTAACTTGCTGTGATTCACTTTATTTTAGCTGCATATTTTCAATGCCATGCAGGCAGTTCCTGACTCTTACTCATCAGGGCAGACTCAAGAATTTCATTATTTTACCCTTTGCTTCACTTCTTGTTACCACTACTTTGCTCAAAAGGTGGCTAACTTTCAGTGTGCATACAATATTCTCGTAAGGTGGCCACCTGCTGTGAATTGGCTTTGTCAGTCAGTTGTTACAACAGGAGATCAATGTTGCTCACAGTAGCTCTACTTCGTTATCAGGCAGCTATGTTTGCTCAGTGGGGGTGGGGGGTCCTGAGAACAATGATCTTGTGAGGCAGTAAATAAAGGATGCAGTAAGAAAATGCAGATTTATTTGCTGCTACCATATGTTGGAAGTATGTTTTTCATTTCATGTTCAAAACCCTTTAAGAAAAGGCCCTCCTGCTCAAAATACCTGGGCTGCTTAATATTCTTAATTCATCCTTTCTGCTTTTGCTTTATTCCCTCACTGAAAAAAAAAAAAAAAGGTAAGTACCCCTTTGGATGATTTCCTATTAGTGAACCCTTCATAATCCCCCTTGACTTCAATGGGAGTTCTGAGCACCAAATAGTAATGGGATGTAGAATTTCTACTACTATTACCTTGTAGCTATGCTATCGAATAACTTTCTTGGAAACATTCTGTAGCGTACTTGTTACCCTCAAATGCATGCATCACTCTCATTAAGAAAAATTAGGCTCAAAGGGTGCATCCAGATGAGTGCACACGTGCCTCTTGCTGCATCTCAAAGCAGTTTGAGACAGGGCAAAAGGCATGCTGGGAACAAAAAACGTATGCAGCACGTGCTCAAAATTTAATACCGGGAGATCCGAGTGTCAAAAAAGAAAAAAAAAACAGAAAAAAAGGAGGGCAGAGCAGAATCCAGAATCATGCCCTGAGGCAACTGGAGGCTTGGGTCCTCCACAAAGACACTCTGGTAGCCAGCAGGAGCATCTCTGTGCCTGCCTTCTGCCCCAATGCTGCAGCACACTGCTTGCCTGTGCAGAGCAAACAGTGATATAGGCTGCAGCAACCTGGACCTGGGCTCTAGTCCAGGTAAGTAGGAGATGGGGGCAGGGGGGATGGAGATGGGGGCAGGGAAACTAGTGAGGGTGCAGGGGACAACAAGGGGCAGCTTGGGAGGGGTGGGTCCCCTGCCCGCACCCTACAGGACCCACATGCCCCCCAACCCAGCCCCAGCCCCCTGCCAATCCCCACCCCCGCATAGTTCCAGCCCTCCCCACATGGTCTACAGCTCCTTGGCAGCAGCAACAGCCATTGGGGTGCTCAGGGCCTCATGGCACAGCACCGCCATACACACAGGACAGGGTAGCAGGGGGCAATGTGGCTCAGCCCCAGCTGCTTAGTACCCAGCACTGCTTCTGCCACATTGTCCAGGCCTGGCATGGCTCAGTGAGGTGCTATGTGCCTTTTGGTAGCTCTGGGCCTCTTGCACTGTCACCTGGGGCCCTGCACCACTTGCAGGAACCATGTGTTGTGCCAGGCTGGGTCCTGCATACATGGAAGCAACCTGGTCTGAAGGTACATGGGCCCATTCATGCAGGACCTGGCCCAGCACAACACATGGTCCCCACAAGTGGCACAGGGCCCTGGGTGACATGCAAGTGACCTGGAACTGCCCAAAAGCATGTGGCACTGCAGTGAGCTGGGCCAGACCCGCACAATATGGTAGAGGCAGCACTGGGTGCCAGGTGGCTGGGGCCAATCTTCATTGCCCCCTGCTACCCAACACCATGCAAGGGGACTGTGCTATGAAGTCCCAAGCACCTTGATGGTAACTACTGCTACTGGTCAGCTGTGGGCGGTGTGGTGAGGGGGAGGGCTGAAGTCATGTGGAGTGGGTGGGGGTGCGTGGCTGGTGCCATGTGGGAGCTGAGGCTATGCAGGGAGATAGTCCATGTGCTGTGGGGGGGTGGTCTGTGCCCCATGTAGGGGCAAGGCACCCACCCGTCCTGAGCAGCCCCCCACCACAAAGTCCACCCACAATCCTCCCACACATCCCATGCCCCACAACATCCCTCCACACATCCCCCACACCCTGCTTCTGAAAACCCCACATCCCTCCAGTACATACTCTGTGTGCCCAGCTGCCAGACAGGACGAGACCTGATGGCAGGAGCTGTGGCTGCAGGGGCAGCTGTCCCCACATCCTGGTTATTAAAAGGGTCAAGGGGAGCTCTAACTGTTCTATGATAAGAAAACTAAAAGCAAACATCAAAACATATAAGTATTTAAAATTCATTTTATTATGATGATAGAGACACTGGTAGGCTTCCAAATTGCTTTAACCTTGGAAATATATTAATAAAACATTGCCAAACTGATCGATCTCTCTCTCTCTCTCTCTCACAGGTTTTTGTTTTATTTGTGGAAAAACATGGATTTGGGGGTATTTTAAAGAGTGATTAAAAATGGGATTTTTTTATCAGATATTTTGCAGTTTTTAAATAGGGAACACCAGAATTCCTGCTAGTGAGGCAAGTGGCAGTACCCAGGCAGACAAGCCTGCTCAAGGCTGGCACCCAAGACCCAGGTGGACAGTTCAAAGTAGGCCACCACACTGAGAATATCTCCCAGACAATAGCTGCCCAGATGGCAAGGCAGCAGCACACATGGCAATAATACCACACAATGGCCAGAGGTGCAGATGCCTCTGCTGTGGCCATGCAGTCCCCATCCAGGTCCTGGCAGGTGCATAGCCTTAGGGTCACATGCTGTTACAAGTGGCAGCAGGTCATAGCGAGGTAGCAGCCACCACTGCTAAACTGCTGATGTGGGTAGAAGGTGCAGGGAACTCTTGGTTAGGGCTGCTTCAGCAGTCCAGCTGGCACAAAGGGTCCCCAGATACTAATTGACTGGGCCCCAGAAGCTCCTGTCTATTTGTGTCATTCAAGTACTGTGGGCTCTAAGGCCCACCTGGCTAACTAGTAGCCCCTACTGTATGGGGCTAATGGATGAATGACACAACAAAATTCTTGTGACAACAAAGGCAAAAAACAGGACAGGAGTGACATGAGGGTCAAAGGGTCAAAACATGAAAATGACCCCAGAAGATCCTGAGAGCAAGTAGACCAGGGCAGCTTTTTATACTGCTGGGGCCAGCACCAGGCTCTAGCACCCCTTGGCTGCAGATATGGGAGGAGCTGAGTGGGGTTATTTTGCCTCAAGTGGCACAACTTGCCCCACACCAAAGTACATGTCTGGGCACATGTGCTGAGGCAAAAATCCCTGTCTCAGATTTGTGCTGCTCCTATTTGAGCTTCTGCAAGTGCATATGCCTACATGTGTGAATGCACCCAGGAGGTGCAAGGGCCACCCAGTTGGGTCTCTTAAGTGCCTCATTTGACTACAGCTTTTATGATTTTTACATGGTATCCCCTAGACTTTTCTCTGCTTCATCACCTTTAATTGGCCCTTTATATTTTCCAGTTTTAGTTTAGCTTTTTACTGCATGCTGCAGTATTTGAAAAATATAAAAGATTATATAAAACATGTCCAACAGAAATTAAATTAAAACTGAAACTTAACTTTTCCCAAAAGCTTTTGACTTTTTACTCAAATATTTACTTCTTCCCACTCTTCCAAGCTCATTTATTTTGATAGTAACTGAGTGCATCTACACAAGACACTACAAGTGCAGTAGACTAATTTTGCTGCACATTAGCATGTCATGGCTAAAGCCATGCTAATGCACAGTACAATTAGTCTACTGCACATTAAAAGTCACCTAAGAGATATACAGTAGCACTACTGTGTAGTAGCGCTGATTATGGTCCATTAAGTTAGTACAGGTACTAACTTAGAGCACTGTAACTATGGCACATTAATACACTTGGAGACGTGGCTGGTGCCGCCAATTGCAAGCCTAGTCAGAGTAACATTGTGTGAATGCATTTGATTTTCTCTCCTCCACATTGAGACTCTGCTTTTAATTTTCCACATAGGTGAAAACCAAAGTTGCTGTTTTGTAAGAAATTATCATTTCCAATTTTTTCCTTTTCAGAATGAAACTAACATTTTTGTATAATACAAATTCAACTGAATTTCCACTAAAACACAAGCTGAAAAATCATTTTGGTTTGATCAATTTTTTTTTTTTTTTTGCAATTTTGGTTTTCTTGTTTTATATGATTTTGTCAACATAATAGACAAAGATTTCAAAACCAAAAGTTGTGTTAAATGGAAAATTTAAACATTCAATTTTGACCTTTGTGGAATATTATATTCTATTATTTTAAAGTGAAATATTATATATTTTCTACAAAATTTTTCACTTTTAATACAGTTAGTTGCATTTTCTTATGTAAAACCTTTCTATTGGGAAATTTTCCACTGACATTTCTAAGTATTTTCACCCATACAATGAAAAAAAGAAGAATTTATCCCTTTCACAGATCTGACATTATTTCCATTTCCAGAACCAGAAAATCAATGTTATTTAATTAATTTTCAAGATCCTATTAATTTCTGTAGGGTATGAATTTCACTCCAGTTTTGAGAATGTATGAACAATGAGAAAAAGATTTGTTTTCTTTTTACCTATTTTTAAATTCCATACAACAATACAATAATTGAAAGTATTTTTGATTGCATTCCTGAAGTTTTGCCCATGTCCACCTTACCTGCAAAAGATCTGTTTCCCTCATGTAATGGTCTTTTAATTTTTCATTCAGTTAATTTAGTCCACTGTTCAAAATTATCCATCAGCTTGTCTGTATCCAATTATTACCAGACAATACCTTTCAATTGTAAATGTGGATTGGGTTTGATGTTTGTTTTACTTCTTCATTAACAGTTACTACACACTAAGTAAATTTGTTTCCATGACATGACACATCACTAACGTACGTGAAATATGTAATTGGTTACATCGAACTAGAATTAGGAAATAACATTAGCTGTCTTTATTTATTTACCCAAGTAAAGTTCATACATATCATTAGGCATTACAATGCTGTGTTTCTTTCTAGCAAAGCTTTAGTATTTTCTTCCGGCTAAATGTAGACATTGGTTCCACATTAATTTATAAGAGCTGAGTAAGATTGAAAAACTCAGTGATCTCCTGAATGTTATCAAACATTGCAGTTTCATTGTTTTCCATGCTTGTCTGTAAAAATTAGTAATTCGTATTGGTTTACTGCTTGATCTTGTAGTCAGTGGGAGATTTAGATAACCAAGGAATACAGGTTCGGGAAAGTTTGGCCTTTTAGGTTACAATAGACATCAAATAATCACACAAATTGCTTTAATTTTGCTATTGTTGTGAACTTTGCCTTCATTAAATTAAAGATTAAATACAGATGGAACCACAATATTCTACAGAAAACTAAAATTAAACTAAAATTGTAACAAAGAATTAGATTTTCTATGTTTTTTTAACTATCCTATAGAATTCCATAAAGGAGTTCTAACTCTGTATTAAGTTCTATAGGATTATTTAAAATATGGATGGAAAACTTATAATTTCTTTAATAAATACATAGGGGCTTAAACTTAAGGACATAATTCAAAATTTCATTGTTATTATTTTGGAAATTGTTGTCCTATGGATGGTACATTTTTGTCAATTATTATTTCATCAACCTAGTCAAAAGTTGTTCAGATGTCTTGGAAAAAAATATTGTCTGATTCTCCAACACCATATTACACTTGACATTTTCAGTGTAGCAACACTGAGTGAAGTGCGAAAGAAAGCAATAATTAGCGATGTCTAATCTTACCAGATTCTGGAAGGCAGTGGGCCAGACATTTTCATCATGGTATCAAACTTGGGGGGGTGGGGGGTGGGAAGAAAGGAGACAGGAGAGGTGGTAAATTAAAAAAAACCCTAACAATTAAGAAATATTTGCATTGACACAAAAAGTTCACTGAAGATTGGTCTAACTATGCTGGAAAATCTGTATATTTTATATCTCAAGAGGAAGTACCAGCATAACTTCAAACAGGGCTTTGCATTGTTTACAACATGTACATGCTCAAGTCCTACTGAAGTCAATTGGATGTTAAAGGGCACATCTACAGGTTCATTAATGTGCCATAATTATGGGGCATTAAGTTTAGTATCTGTAATTACAGGTACTAACTTAATGTGCCATAATCGGCGCTACTGTGTATTAATGCCAGCGCACAATTTTTTGTGATGTTTATGCACACTAGACTAATTCCACTGAGCTTTAGCACATTAGCACAGGTTTTGCCCACTGTGCTAATGCACAGTAGAATTAGTGTGCTGAGCTTGAAGCATCTCATGTAGACACTTTTCCAATTCCTTTGTTTTGAATGGTGATAAGGTACAAATGCTTTTTAAAAAATATGTAAGTTTGGAATTAGAAACTTTTAAGCATTTGCCACTAACTTAAGGGCTGGTCTCTGTTTTGCAGTCTGATGTCTAAATTATCTCTAATCTCTTGGTTGATGTCTTCACTTTCTATTTCAGTTTAACCCTAATTTGGTGCAAAAAAAACTACTTCTATGATCTCAAGCAGGAAGGAAAAAGATTTTTGGAAATAAATAGAAGAAGCTCTTCTAGCTTTGCAGAGAGGCAGTGCCAAGTAAAATCTAGATGTTGGAGTAACAGAAAACAAAGTGCTGGTAGATGAACTCTGTCATCTGTATTTAAGTTCCATGGGTCAGGTTGTCAGCAAGTATGAAAGACTGAGCATTCCATATGGCTCAAACGAACCTAAAGTGTAAGAAACTGTCAGTGGATAGTCTTGCCTTTTGCTGCAACTCCAGGACTAAGCAACTGAGAATCACTCATGACCAATTCCCTGACAGCTCCTTCAGTCTGCTGTCTTTGAGCAGATCTTGTACAAGGGAGAAATGATTTTCTCTATGATAAAGGTGTTGGATGGGAACATGGAAGGCAAGGTATTTGGCACAATCAGCATGAAAACTTCAAAAGGTATACACATTCAAATATGGACTTGGCCATAACCTTGACAATAAAATAGGTATTTTTTCCATGACAAAAAAATATGAAAATACATGAAATTTTAAAATTCATTGCCCATAAAACAAGCCCAATCATTGCAAAAATTCTTATCTACTTTACAATGCATCAGAGAGCAAAACTACTAAATTAAGTGTGCCCGGATCTACAGGCAGTAAATAAAGAAAGCAATACTGTTTTAAGACTCTTACCATCAACTTCCTACATCAAGGTCCATCAAATACTCTCAATACTGAGTTTAAAAAGCAGCATTGTCTCTCTTGGTACAGAAGGCTAACAGGAATTTCATTTCTCCATGACACAAGTACAAAACTTCAAATAGGCACCCCCTTCAGCAATAAGATTTTGACAAGACATGGGACCACTCAATCCTATACTTGCTACAGTTTCTCTTTCTGAAGTCTCTATGCCAACAAAATTGTGCAAGTAAGGGATGTTCATTTTAGGCCTGATCTTTGACCTCAAGAAGTCAATCAGAGCTTTTCCACTGACTTCCAGAGACTTTTAGTCCCAATTGTTTCTGTTTGCAACAAGGGCATATGAAACACTATAACTTAAACATTTATAGTTGTATCACCTGAAATAACAAGAAATGATTGTCGCTTATTATTTATTTCTATCCTTCCACTTTATGTTAATCACAATTGTTTCTGAACACCTGGCAATATACTATTGCAACACCGCTATAATGCCAGGGGGTGCAAAGTGCAGCACACGTATCACAAGTGGCATGGGCAGCCTCTGTGTGTGGCATATGGAAGATGGGGAAAGGAGGCAGGTAGCACAGCAGGAGATAGGGCAAGGAGCAGAAAACAGAGCAGCAGGGAGTCCACAGCAGGGAGCCCACAGCAAAGAGTAGGAAACAGAAATAGATCAAACAGGGAGCACAGGGCAGGAAGCAGAGAGCAAAGTGACGGAACAGGCAGAAAAGGGAACTGGAGTGGCACCTGGGGAGAGCATGGGGCTTAATTTGTAGCATGCCTGCAAAAAGGTTGGCCCCCACAGCTATAACACAAAGTTCCCATCCTACTTAGAGATATGCACTTCAGATTGTTTTAGTCTTCTCTTTTACCAAATGCAGCACAATATTTCCACTTTCCAAATGGAAAGTGATGACTTTTAGGCATCACTGTTTTTCTAGTTACTTTATTTTCTTCTCATTTGATTTTTTTATTTATTTATAAGTAGTAACAATTTGATTTTACTTAGTACTTGTGACATTGGTTCAATGATTCTTAAGATGAAAGCATTTTCTTTCCTGTTTAGATTTTAATTTTTGCTGCTGCTGTTACATAAATGAAAGAAAACACAATTAGATGCACTCAGAATCACACTAAACAATGCAACTGCTTCCCAAAGTGCATGACAAGCAATAATTGTGTGATGGAAACCTATAACTGGACAGCAGAACAACTTTAAATTAATAGTTAATAGAATGAATGAAAGGGCCAGATTCTCGTCAATTGTCATAGTTCAAACAAAATCAATGCCACTATGACAATTTACACAAGCTGAAAATCTAGACCAAGCAAATAAAGTTAGAATAATGACAGGAATTTCAGTTCTGTAAACTGGTCAAGCTCTTTCATTCTCCAATCCCTATCTTCTCTTTCTCCTGGGTATACATCCAGGCAGCAGCTTGAACAGATGTTGACAGGCTGACAGAGTCAGGGTAACTTACTAGCTTCACTGACATTCATTTTCAGGCCATGGTGCCAGAATGCACAGCAGTTATAAACAATTGCAGAGGGTTTTTTCATTCTAGTTTTAAAAAGTTTTAAGCAGGCTCATTTAAATTTGAGAGAGGGAGGGCTGTAAAGTGACTGAGAGAATTTAAAATTTCTTTCTAAAAAAGGTAAGAGGAGATGGCAGGGAGTATTATAATATCTGAGAGCAGGAAGTAACTGAGAAGCAAAAGCTTTAGATGAGAAAAGAATAAAGACCAGCTTTTCTCCAAACATTTTACAGATATAAGGCCACTTTGGAGTTAATTATTTACAAAGCTCAGGGTACATGGAACATTTGGTTTTGGTACAGTAAAGCGGCAACAACTAACATTCACAGTCAAGTAGAGACAGCCTTAGAGCCACCTAGCTCTTAGCATAATTATTTCTATCTGGAAAACTAATTTAGCAGCAACACGCTTCTTCTAAAAGGTATGTATTGCTGATGTTACCTTAGTCTTTAGAAGTCTCCAACCATTATACTATAACCTCTTTTTTGAAAGGAACATGTTTTACTCCATGAGCTTATTCCAGTCATCTATTCTCAGGAAGTATGGTTTGTAATGTGCAGCATTATACAAATTGTTAATAAGTATTATATAGCACCAAATTTCAGAAGGACATTCATGCTGGGAGAATAGAGAGGTATCAGCTGTCAGGGCATTCTTGATGAGGGCCCTTCAATTTTGGAACTTGATTCAAAATTGCCTGAAGCAGACCCAACTTGTTGCCTTTCTGGACCAGCTAATTTCTGGGCCAGCTAAACCTGATTTCTGAGAAAAGTGAGGGCTTAGTTAAGAGAATATCTTCCTTATGTCAGAAACAAGAGAAAGGTTAAGGAAAGTGTGGGCCTCCTGCTGAATGGGGAAGGCAACCTAGAGACAGATGGAGAGGAAAAGGCTGAAGTATACAACACCTTTTTCACCTCAGTCTTCAAAAGCAAGGTCAGCTCCCAGACTACTGTACCTGGCAGCCCAGTTTGGGGAGAAGGTGAACAGCCAACAGTGCTGAAAGAACAGGTCTGACCACTTGTACATGTGACATTAGGCAAGTTGGAGGTATACAAGTCCATGACAACTAGGAGTGGTTCCAGGTGACTGGAAAAGGGAAAATGTAGTGCCTATCTTTAAGAGAGGGAAGGAGGAAAATCCAGGGTTTACCTAAGTCACTGAAAAAATCATGGAGCAGGTCCTCAAGGAATCCATTTCTAAACACTTGGAGGAGAAAAAAATGGTTAGGAACAGTCAGCATGTACTCACCAAGGGAAAGTCATCCCTGATGAGCCTAGTTGCCTTCAATGACAAGATGACTGGTTGTATGGGTGTGGGGAGAGCAGTGGACATGATATTCCTTGACTTTAGCAAGACTTTTGATACAGTTTCCCACAACATTCTCACAAGCAAATTAAGGAAATATGGGTTGGATGAATGGATAGTAAGGTAGATAGAAAATTGGCTGGATTTTCAGGCTTAAAGGGTAGTAAACAATGGCTTGATGCCTGGTAGGCCTGTGTGAAGCAGCTAGTATTCGCTTCAGATTCGTTCGATTGGGGGGACAGCGATAGTTTCATAGTTTCACAGTTGGTAGGGTCAGAAGGGACCTGAGCAGATCATCAAGTCCGACCTCCTGCCATGGCAGGAAAGAATGCTTGGGTCAAATGACCCCAGCAAGGTGTCTATCTAGCCTCATTTTGAAAACCCCCAGGGTAGGAGTGAGCACAACTTCCCTTGGAAGTTGGTTCCAGATCCGGTGTCTCCTGATGTCTAGCCTGAACCTACTCTCAGTCAACTTATCGCCGTTATTCCTTATTACTCCCAGTACTGCTCAGGAGAACAGGGACTTTCCCATTGCCTGCTGGTCTCCCTTGGCCAGTTTATAGATGGCCACCAGATGCCCTCTCAGCCTTCTCTTGTGGAGGCTGAACAGGTTCAGATCCTGTAGCCTCTTCTTGTACGGCCTGCCCTGCTGACCCCTGATTATGCACATGGCCTTCCTCTGGACCTTCTCAATGTTGTTCACATCCCTCCTGAGGTGTGGCACCCAGAATGGGATGCAATACTCCAACTGTGGTCTGACCAGTGTCACATAGATGGGGAGGATCACTTCCTTGGACTTGCTCGTGATGCATCTGTGGATGCATGACAAGGTGCATTAGCCTTCCTGACTGCATCCCCACATTGGCAGCCCATGTTCATCTTGAAGTCTATAATGACTCCAAGATCCTTTTCTGTCACTGTGCTGATGATATTATTCGGTGATATGATTCAGTGATTTGAATCACTGTCCCAAACTGATTCAGCCGAATCTGATTCGGAGATTTGGCCGTCACCAAATCAGCTGAATCTCTGAACTGAACAGGTTTCATTCCCTGCCTGGTCTTCCAGCTCCACCCAGCCCCAGAGTCCTGGCACTTGAAAAAAAATATCTGCACTTACCAGCTCCTGCCATGTGTGGAGGTGATCCTCACTGCCCCCCACTGCCCTGTGCTGCATGGGAAGGGCTCTGCCACAATCCCCCAGAAGCCTTGACAGCTACTGCAACAGCCAGTGAATGCATGGCTTTTATTTTTTAAGTGCCAGGATGCTGGGACAGGACAGGGAAGCCTTTGATAGGGCTTGGAGAGCAGGTGGGGGATGGGAGCTCATGGCAGAGCCCCCCCACAGTGCAAGGAAGTGGAAGGCAGTGGGAATTGCCCCCCCCCCAAACCTGGCAGGAGTCAGTGAGTGCAGGGCTTTTTTAAATTTAATTTTAATGCCAGGATGCTGGGGCTGGGTAGGGCAGCCATTGATGGGGCTGGGCGAGTGGGTGGGTATGGGGAGGCACTCAAGAGGGCTGGGGGAACAAGCAGGGGATGGGAGGTGGTGGGATTCCCCCCATGGTCTTCTCCCTGCTTCTCCAGGCCCCCCGCCCCCCCCATGTACCAGCATGGAGACTGGGTCCAACTCCCTGCAGTGGCAAGCAGGGACTGCCCAAATCTCCAAACCTCCTTGAGGTCTCCTCCAAATTGATTTAGAGGCTTTGAATTGATTCGGACCTTTTTGTTAGTCTCCCAATTTGATTCAGATTTGGAGATTCGGACGCTGAATCAGGCCAAATGTCTTCCAAGTAGAATCAGCCACCAAAGCTTCGCATAGCCCTAATGTCTAGTTGGCACCCAGTATTGAGTGGAGGGCCATAGAGTTTGGTCCTGGGACCAGTTTTGCTCAACATCTGGAAGATGGGATGGAGTACACCCTGAAGAAGTTTGTAGATGTACATCAAGCTAGATGGAATAGATACTTTGAAAGGTAGGGCTAGGATTCAGAGAGAGACAGAGAAACTAGAGGATAAGACCAAATGAGATCTCATGAGGTTCAATAAGAACAAGTGCAAAATCTTGCACTTAGGATGGAACAATCCCATTCACTGCTACAGGCTGGGAGCTGACTGGCTAAGCAGCAGCTCTGCAGAATAGAACTTGCTGGTTACAGTGGACAATAAGCTGCATATGAGCCAACAGTGAAGAAGGCTAATGGCACGCCAGGCTGCACTACTAGGAGTATTGGGAGCAGAATGAGGTAAATGATTATTCCCCTCTATTCAGCACTGGTAAGGCCACATCTGGAGTACTGTGTCCAGTTTTGGGCACCCCACTACAGAAAGGATGTAGGCAAACTGGAGAATCTAGTGCAGGGCACAAAAAAAGGGTTAGAAGGCTGGGGATCATGACTTCTGAAGAGAGGATGAGGGAATTAGGCCAATTTGTTCTGGAGAAGAGAAGGTTAAGGGGAGATTTAAAGCAGCCTTCAAGTACCTGAATGGTGCTTCCACAGGGGATGTAGCTAGACTGTTCTCAGTGATGGCAGATGACAGAACAAGGAGCAATGGTTTCAAGTTTCAGCAAGTGAAGTTTAGGTTAGATATTAAGAAAAACTTTCCAACTAGGAGGACAGTAAAGCACTAGAACAGGCTACCCAGAGAAGTTATGGAATCTCCATCCTTATTGGTTTTTAAGACTCAGAAGACAAATCTTTAGATAGTGTGATATAGTTGGGGATGGGCCTGCTTTGAACAAGGGGTTGGATTAGATTGGGGTGGGCAAAATACAGCCCATGGGCTAGATATGGCCTGGCAGGCTGTTCTATCTGGCCCGTGGGGCCCCTAAAAATTTAGAAAATGTATATTTATTTATCTGCTTCTGGCTGCCTGTCATAAATGACAGGAGTATGGGGCAGTTGGACCCAGGAGGAGTCAACAGGAGTCACCAGCAAGGCCAGCCTGGCCCCTCCCACCCCCACTTTCACTGCTTCCCTGGATGCTGCTGGCTGCTCCAGCACCATGTAGCCCTTGACTGCATCACTGGTCTGTGGGAGCACAGGACCACATGGGCACCCCAGAGGGGTGTGTGTGTGTGTGTGTGTGTGTGTGTGTGTGTGTGTGTGTGTGTGTGTGTGTGTGTTCATAGGGTGAGTCCCACATGCACACTTCACCATACACATTCAACCACAGCCCCCTTAAACTGCCATACATGCAGACTCCCACATCCACACCACCTCATACACCCCAGCCACCCATTCCCACAGAGCCCACCCACCCATACCACACATATCCACACATACCCACATGCTCCCTCACCTCACACCCCTCCACAAACACATCCACAGCCCCCCACAAACTTATACCCACCCCCATGCCACCCAAGGCCTCCACAATATACAAGTGTAAGACTTCATTTTAAGCTATAGTGCAATCACTGCTATGTACCACTACACAAACATGTAAATCAGGACAAAAATATTTTTTGAACTAAAATTAATGTTGTTTGATTTTTAGAACATAATTTGGTATTTTTCTGGTTCTGAGATGGCAAAACCCCTTGCTGAAAGGAGTATTTCTGGGGGCAAGGGGAGGGACTTCTGGTGGCAAAAGTTAGGGGTTAGGAGACGGGATTTCTGGTCTCAATATGGTGACCAGGGGGAACCTGTCAAGGGGCAGGGCTACCAACATGGCCCTCGGCCACTTGCCAAAACTCAGTAAATGTCCCTCCACCCAAACTAATTGCCTACCCCAGGACTAAATGACCTCCTGAAGTCCCATCCAACCTTAATTTTCTATGAATCTATGATCTGGTATAAGTCAATGTGGCGTATAGTAAAAGCACTATCTGGCATCTTACAAGCTGGCATGCTCCACTAACCAGCATGCCGGCCTGTATGACAAAGCGAAACCAGAAGTGCCCACCACAGCACTTCTGGTTTCTCCAAGCCCCCACAGCCTAGGGCAAAGCAGTCTGCACTGCTGAGCCCCCACAGCCCAGGGCCATAACAGACTGCGTAGGGCCATACGGGTCTGCCTCCCTGTCCCATGGGGCCCACAGGGCCTGCGGCACAGGTGGCAATGTGGCAGAAGGGGCGGCAATGCCACAGGGGGCATGGAGGGATGCCTCAGACATGGCAGAAGAAGCAACAGCCAGGACCACTCAATTAACCAGCATATTTTGTTATCCGGCATCCCCCACTGCCGGGGGATGCCAGATAACAGAACTTTTACTGTATTAGGGTTTGGGGGGTTATTTTTGTTTTTGATATGGGGGGGGTGTTGTTGTTTTTTTAAGATGGCTATTTTTTAAAATACAGGTAAAAATGTATGAAACTAAAGAGAAGCAAGGGGAGAGCTTTGTATAGACTAATTGGGGTTGAGCCAGCTATGTGCACCACGTGTAAGATCACCTTTGGGTATTTACAAAACTTAGCATAAGTATTTCTTAAAACAATAAAAAGGACAATCACAAAAGACAACCATGCCCACAATGACATTGATAGGCCCTGCTTTTCTTAGTCTGCTATGTCCTTTTTCTGTTCAGGTTAGGCAGATATTCCCAACAGATTCTGACAAATATGCTGCTATGCTTTCCAGTGGGGAAAACTCAGTTGAGAGGCACAGGGAGCATGAAGGGTACAAGGAGGAGCTATGCTGTCAGTCATGAGTAAATCCAAGATTTATTAAAGGGGGCTGTGGCACACCACCCCTTAGATGTGGTGAGGCGTGGCTAGAACTGCAAGGTTAGCAGGGGACACTTGGGAACCAGGCAGGGAACAGCTGCACAAAGGAGTCGGGGGTTGCCTCTGCCACGGCTGCTGCTGACCTGGGGTGGAGAAGCAGAAGGAAGGGCCAGAGATACTTTTGCCCTGCTCTAGCTGGGGGCTGTGGGAGAATTGTGTGATAAGCTAGTCTCTGCTGAGGACAGCAGTGGTGATGCTCAGGCCTTCCTTACAGTGCCTGCTACCTGCCCACTTTTTCTCCCCTTGTCCTCCCCACTGG
This sequence comes from Caiman crocodilus, assembly GCA_030014935.1. Taxonomy (NCBI): domain Eukaryota; kingdom Metazoa; phylum Chordata; order Crocodylia; family Alligatoridae; genus Caiman; species Caiman crocodilus. Next base: position 22,914,811 of record JAGPOW010001327.1, read on the forward strand.
CCAGTAACAGACATTGGAAGGAGAAACCTGAATGTCATCTTCACTGTCCATGGCTGAGCTGAGCTCCCTTCACAGCCACTCCCTTCAGTCTGCGGCAGAGCGAGTCAGAAGCAACTCTGGCACTCCCTCCATGCCCACATCAGGCAGTGGATTCCTTCTTCCAGCATCTGCTCCCAACCAGCTGGGGTATCTATAGAGGAGGAGTGGTCAGCAAGCAGGCACTGGAAGGAGAAACATGCACACTGGCTGCTGTCCCTGGCCATGCCTGGCACCCACAAAGGCACAGTCTGTGGAGAGAGCCACAGGAGTTTCATAGTTTATAGTAGCTAGGGTCAGAAGGGACCCGAACAGATCATCTAGCCTGACCCCCTGCCACAGGCAGGAATGAATGCTGGGTTCACAAGACCCCAGACAGGGGATCATCTAACCTCTTTTTTAATTTACCCAAGGTAGGGGCAAGGACCACTTCCCTGAGAAGTTGGTTCCAGATTCTGGCCACCCTAACAGTAAAATATTGCCTTCTGACCTCTAACCTAAACCTATTCTCCATCAGCTTATTACCATTGTTCCTTGTCACTCCAGGTGGTGCTGGGGAGAAAACGGCTCTTCCTATTTGCTGATGATCTCCCTCGATGAGTTTGTCTGCAGCCACCAGGTCCCCCCTCAGCCTCCTCTTGCCAAGGCTGAACAGGTTCAGGTCCCTCCGTCTGTCCTCGTAGGGCCTGTCCTGCTGCCTTCTCACCAAGCGGGTGGCCCTCCTCTGAACCCTCTCCAGGCTGGCCACATCCATTTTTAAGTATCTCTGGGGTTCTCTCTGTGCCTAGAAAAACTGGAAAACAGTGGTGGAAGAGGGGTGCCTCCACACCACTGCACATCCCTGGGATCTGCCCCTTCTGTCAGTCCATCAGAAGACTAAAACTTTTTGACAATAATGTAGTCTGTGAAACATTTTCTTCTTTCATTTTGAAGTTAAATCCAAGTGCATTTTTTAGCATTCAAGAATGTGGTGAGCCCAAAACTTGTCTTGGCACCTGATCTTTATATTCAAGGGCCATCTATCATCCCAACATTCACTTCTTTGTGCAGCCCTTGCCATTATGCCTTGGTGCTAATCTATAAAAAATACTGACAATAATAACAAAGGCCTGTTTTTCCTTCTTCCTTTCTTGTACCTAAGCCTGAAAACAAATAAAAAAGAACAAAAGCTCTTTTAGAGCTAATAAGAATTATAGTATTTACAGCAGGTGATACCAGCCACATCAGATTAATTTCAGTAGTGCTCAATGAAACAACAAGCTATTAGTAGGAATGTTACTGTTAATTATTGCCAATGGATATAGGCCACACTCTTATTTTTACAACCACCTTCCTTTAGACTTTCCTTACAAAAGTCTAGGGACTATTTTTCTCTACAAAAGTCTGTTGCATGGAAAGGCCATTTTATTGGAAGTACATATTCATTGAAAAATAACTGCAAACTATTAATGATAAAGTAATGCTCAGTTTAACAGTAGCAAGAGAAACATTTAGAAAATGAAGAGAGAAAACAAAATTCCACCTTCAGACACTGATATGTAGTTCTCTTTTAATGCTAGAATTTGCTGCTTAGCATTTTTATACTATTCATAAATGAACTCGCTAATTCCATGAGAAATTTCCATCTTTAGCTTGCGTAGTTTTAGAGGAATTTATTTCACCCATTTCTTAAACTAAGTTCCAAGATTAGGAAAGAAATTTAAAAAGTGCTTTAAATCAAGTAATTTTTTTTCCATTTCCCATTTCCCCCCCGCAAATTCCCTTAAAAATATTTAATTATAGTACATATGCAAGAACCTGTTAATATTTTGTAGATGATGTCAGACAGTGTTGGAAGCAAAAGACTGACTTTACATTGTTGTTTGTGCCTATGATTGAACTGAATCATTTTGGAAAGATTATAGAAAATGCATTCTATGATCCTATATGCCCCTGGAGACCATATGGAAATGAAATGATGCATCTTGTAAAGTTATCTTGTCAAGAAAAATTGTGCTAGGTAAATAAAAAAACAAGCATAGTATGTGATTTCACTGTGCGCTGTTGACATCTGCTTCTCTGATTTAAAGGCTGCTACTATGAATATCATGGATTGCTAATGTAAATTATGGTGAAATCATAGGTCAGTCACATAATAATAAATATTAGCATAGGTTTATTAAGGTCAAGAGTGGCTGAAAATTTAACTAGAATTATGATTTTACTCTCAGATGGTGGGATGTTGAAAACCCATTGAGCACTACTGCTTTGAAATGTAATTTCCAGATTTTTTCTAAAAATCTGTATAAGAAGTAATTTTGATCTGTTTAGGTTTCTTTGTTATGTTGCATTAATTTGTTGACTATCAGCTTCCACAGGATTGGTACCTAGCAGCTGCCAAACTGGATAAGACTAAAGGCCAATCTATGCAGTACCCATTATAGGCAGTAGTAAATACCAGTTGCTTCAGAAGACGTTTGCAAAAAAAAAATAACAAAAAAATTGATTTTTTTTTTAAAGCCCTGAAACTTATGCAGCTGTTCATGGCACTGTAGAATTGTCACTGACACTCAAGAAGGAGCTGTAGTTTGACTAGGCTACAACTTTAACTTAACTCATCTAGGAGCTACTGCACAAGTAGGTCATCCATCCTTCCTTACATTGGCAACGCGTAAGGGGTGCGCGCGGGTGCGTGTGCATCCCCTGAGCTTGGTGGTGCACCCCCTACAAAAAGTGCTGCCAATGCTGCCAGTGATGCCTGTGGGCGGCTGCTGCTCCCACCTTCCCCCCACATCACTACTAACACCACCAGTGGCATCTGCAGGCAGTCCCCATTCGCCACTGGCTGCCACCGCCTCTGCTGGCAGTGTCTGTGAGTGGTCATTGACCACTGGTTGGTGCTCGCCACCATGTTCCTGCTGCCGCCACTGCCACTGCCACCTGCTGGCAGTTGCTGTGTCCCCCGCCAGCCTCTGGAAGCATGCGGTATTCATGCTTCCTTAATCGTGTCCATGAGCTGTAGTTCTGCCATAATCATGCCTGTTCCTAGCCTGAAGGTTGAGGGTGGAGAATGGGACCGTCTCCTCAGTGTATCAGATATTAGGATCCTTGTATCTTTTCCCCAACTTCCTTAGTGGATGCCTTTTCCCTTAATCTATTACCATGTCTTGCTTATTAAAAATACAAAACTTGTAAACAAGGACCTGCATAGTATACCCTGCCAAGCTGCAATAATTTGAAATTTTCCTCCTGTTCATTGGGTCCCTAAAGAGACTTTTGGAAGATGACAAGAAACATCCTGATTTGGCCAGTCTAGCAAAAAGGGAAAACTCATTCCCAACAACAGAAGAGAAATTAGCACAACATCCACAACAGACCCAAAAAACCTAGCCCTATGATAACCCTAAAGATAATGGTTTCTGTTTGTATTTGTGCCTGGAACTCTCTATTACAGGTGTTAACAGAGCTCCTGTCTCTCCTCCTGTGCACAATTCTCCCATAAGCCATGATGATATCCTGGATTTTCTGAGGGTGTCCTATTAAAGGTAAAACAGTCATTTTTCCCCTATGGTTTCACACACTGACCTAAGCCTCTGAGGCCATAGAGTGTTTTTGTTGCAAACATCATAAGGGTTGTGCCTACATAATCCAGACCTCAATTTGATCCAGCTGTTTAAAGTCAAAGACTACCACACTGAAATATTCTTAGCGGTGGTAGCGTGGGGATGATTGGTGTTAGGGATGCCTGATAGCCAATGAACAAGTCGAGGTTCAGATTGTGAAATCATATCCTTTAGTTACTACAACACTTTAAAAAGATTCCTGCTCAGAAGTGATAAATCCAAGGATGCTATCACCAAGTAGAAATTGACTACTCAGTGACATTAACATCCCCACTGGAATTGATGCCTGTTAGAGATACACTTTGCTGAAAAGCCTGTTTTATAAAAACTTTCCACTCTAAGATTATCAACAAGTTTTCTTCTTGCTTTCCTGTAATGCCTGCAACTACTCACTGATGGGTAGTTCATAAATGACTAGGCACATTCTATCTCTTGTCAAAGCCTGAACCTGTACATACAAAGGAAATGAAATACACAAAGAGTATTTTAACATAGTTAAATAAAAAATATGTTATAAATAATATAATCTTGTACAACAAGCTAAATGATGATGCCAAATAAGAGATAAAAGCTCAGAAAGGGAATAGCATCTAACACATTAAATATTAAGGACCTGATCCTGAAAATCCCCCAAGTATTGAATCCTGTAGGGATTTGGCACATGTGTTTGCGCATATTCTATGGAATATAACTGTATATGTAACACACATGAAAAATGTGATGCATGAATCTTCTACATAAGTATCCCTTTCCCTATCTATAAATATAGCCCACCGAATATAGACAAGGTCATAATTATTTAATTAAAGATTGTGATAGCTTTTTTCATTCTTGTTCCAAAAGACTTTTTAATGATAGAGCAGTGAAAAAGAACAGGTAAGAGTATCTCTTTTTAAAACTTACACAACTAGTAGTTATCAGAATCTTTGCGGTCAGGGGTATTCTTATGAAGAGCTAGGTAAAGATGTTACAAATATTATGCATTAAGCAGGCAGAAAGTGCTGTAAAACTGAAACAGAACATGTTCGTGGCTCTTAGAGTATTTAAAAATAGTAGATCACGCTAAGTTAACCCTGGATGGATGTGTACTAACCTAAAGTGTTTTCTCTTAGTGCTCTTTATCGAATGTCTATGTCAGATCCCATCAAGAGGTAACTTAGAGTGCGATCGCTGCTATCCCAGGCAGCATTGTTCAGGGCTCTGCTCTAGGCTCAGATACAGCTTGCTTATTCTCCCAGAGCTTGGGATGGACCCATCACCCTGGCTGTCACTGACCCTAGTCAGTGACAGCCTCTGGTTCCAGCCCAGTGCACAGCCTGGCCTGGGGGACAGTGGGAGATGGCAAGGGAGGGGATGAAGGAAGAGGAGTTTCTGCCCCTGCATCCCCAGCCCCATAGCACATCGCTACTTGATAGGGGGGCCTGCAGGGGAAGGGCTCTGCTGTCTGTTCCCCCACAGCAGGCCAGGCAGCGGGATGCTACTGCTTAGTGGGGGGGCTGCAGGGGATCACCTCCAGGGTCCCTCTCCCTGCAGCTGTCTCTGCCAGTCCCTCCACAGAACCATCCAAGTGGGGGATTGTGGGAAGAGGGGTCTCTCTCCCTGCAGCAGCCTGGACCAGGCAGCAGCATGCTGCTCTCTAGGCCAGGGGAGCCACAGGGCAAGGGTCCAGAGTCTCTCCCCTACCTCCCAGCTACTGCTGACAGTCACAGCTGGTGGGGGCAGGGCTGGGGAGAGGGGCCACTCTGGCAGCCCCCTGAGGAGCGTGTGGGAGTGCCCGCACTAGCCTGCAGTGGCCAGTACAGGCAGGCTCTGAGCCACACAAGAGAACAGCGAATGCTTGTTTGGTTACCTTGTGCTTTAATTTATCCTGCTTTAAGTAAAGAGCAATAGTTAAAACGCTTCTGCCAGGGGCTTTTTGAACATCTGTACTTAGCGATAGAGATCCAAGTTGCTTTGCTGAAAAGAAGATTAATAGCTTATAATGCTAGATTTGAAATTCTGGACAACCCTTATACTCTTCCTACACATGCATCTCCAGCACTTTAGATAATACTTTCTTCCCCCTTCAAAATAAATAGGTTTTTATTTATGATAAACAGACTATGAGCCAGTCTGTTTAAGACATGTATAAGGGTAACTTTTTAGCCTTAAAAGTCTTATAAATTTAGTCCGGGTCTGATGGCCCATATTGATCACCTGAGTGCATTAATTAGAATAAATAAAAATCTCTGATGAAATATTCTTGATATTGTGGCTGTTCTTGCTGTTTTCAAAGCTTCCCTAATAACCATGACCAGTTTTACCATGGCTTAACTCATTTGTGGATTGACTAAATAATCCTTTTTCTTAAGCCTTGGGAAACAGTTATTGATGCCCCTGGCAACCTTTTACTCTAAATAAGCATAAGAAAGAGTACTAAGTAATTTAAAATCCATAAAATATATTTAATGCATTACACAGGTATGTAAACAGGAAATTCCATAATTTTAATGTGCTCATTTATGTTCTGATCTAAAGGCAACTGAAGTTAACTGAAGTATTTCCATTGATTTTAATGGGCTGTAGAGCAAACCATGTTTGTTTCCAGGCAGTACAGTACTTATACAAATCATGAGTTACGCAAACTATGGTATACCCAGAATGCACTGCTAATGTTATATATGCAAATGGAAAATAATCAATGCAACCTTACAACACAACATAAATTCCCTTTTAAAAAACTCTAAATGATTATTTGCTTTAAAAACAGAGCAAAATGTGAGGCAGCCTTTCTGTTCATCATATCCTAATGCAGCATCATTGTCTCTTAAATATCATGACACCCAAATGGAAATTTTTCCTAATTTTCACATCTCTACTTGCAGTAGTTCAACAAAAATAAAATGTAAATGCCTTGAAACCTCTTGAAGAAGCAGTATTTTTTTCCTAATTTGCACAGATGAAGAAATATTTCAACCCAAGCTCAGCAAGGGATAACAGTATTACAGTCACTGCATGGAGAATTTTGCCACTCATAATTCTAAATCCTCCTCAAACACTTTATTGCTATAAGGTGGCTAACACCAGCCTCTACACAACAGGACTCCCATAGCATTAACCATGAGAGATAGGCTTCCAGAAAGAAACTATAGCAGAGTAATTGTAAATCTCTAATGATGCATAAAACCAAGCTGAATTGGTCCTGAATTCTCAGCATAAAAGAAATGAACCATCAGAAGAACCAATTCTGGTGGCAGTATAACATACTGTAGTGTGGAAACTGTTTATGGTGTTTGCTGCAGTGAAAATTCCTACTAAAATGCATCATGCAAGCAATATAAATACATTAAAAAGGCTTGAATAATGCAACTTTTAATAATGTCTTGTGTGACATTAAGAGCAAATAATTAGCCAAAAGAAAATCCCATCTGTACTACCAATTCACAATAGTATTTTGTAACCACAGACTGTATCTTGCAGAATTTTTTAAATCAGCATGAACTCCCTTTCATGATGATAGTGGATATCTTGGTAGATCTTGTTTAGAATGCGTGGGGCTAGATTGCAGCATATCATACAGCCTTGCATAAGGGGCAGTGTGGAGCTGTGCCACTCCAAGCAGGGCAGTCAGAGAGATCGTCCCTGAGGCAGATTCTCAGTGTGCACTACTCTGCACTATCCATTAGGCAGGATCTCTTTCCCTGCTACGCTGGATCCCTCTCCCAGCCAGTGCACAGGATGGGTAGGGTCCAGGGTACTACCTGCTTACAACAATTTTTGAACAATTTACTTCCCAGTGTGAAGAATCAGGAGACGGCTTTGTTTTTGCACCCCACAGTGAAGAAACTGCTACTAGAGCTGCATAAGCATGAATAGGGATCATTTTTGTATGGCTCTCCTCACCCAAATACCCCTGTGGGACCACACACAGAACACCGTGAGCTAGAATTCAAAATATAGTCACTGTCCTATATTTTGATGATTTTTTTTTTACCATCTTGGTACTTGTCCTGACCTCTAAACATTTTGCATTGTAAAACATATCCTGTGAAATACCTGAAAATTCAAATACAATTTAATTACTTCAAGGTCTAACCCATGAAACCTAAAAAAAGACAGCTCAACTCATTCTAACAATCTAACCGTAACATGAATGAGGTTTTAATTCATCAACCCACTGACCCTAAGGCCTTTATGGAAAGGCCTTTCTAGCACTGGTGAGATGATATTGATTACTTTGAAAACTAAAAATCCTCTAGTCCTCCATGAATCAGAATTTAAGCAGTCGCTGACACTGACACTTTCCCCACAAAGTTTCACATTTGTGCTTCTGCACTGCCATGAGCAGAGCATCTTTGGAGATGAAAAGGTAGTCTATTTTTTTGCCTAGCAAAACCCACTTTTTTATGGACACGCTGCCAGGAGGTAGCAAAGGAGATGGGGGTTTGCCATGCTGGGCACCTGTCCATTGAGACAGGCTGATAGCACCAAAATTGTTGTTTTTGTGGGAGGTTTGTTATAGTTTCACAATTCTCTGAGCCATGAATCTTTTATTTCTCTGAAAATGAAGATATTTCATCACAGTGTCAAAATCAAAATTCACAGCTATGAAATCTGGATGGGAAGATAAAAGAAAAAAGTGGGAAGAGGGTGGAATTTGCAATCAACAATTATCTCTGTACAATGCATAAGAGGACAATATTTATCCATAATATGACCAAGATACTGTATATCAGTTTCAGTTCATGATTTCTCATGCAGATGCATTTTTGTGTCTTCTTGGTTGGTCATCTAGTTGCCCAGCAGCACTCAGAAATGATCTTTATCACTTTTTATTTTAAAAAATATGTTTAATAATTTATTCTCTGAAGAAAGAAGTAGTAAATGCCACTAATTTAAATCTAACTTGAAACAGGAATGAACTGACCCATTTTACAAAGTTGCAAGTGTATGGATGTATATTATCCAAGTTCTATATCCAATTTGAAACCCTCACAACAGGGGTGAGCAAAATGTGACCTGTGAGCTGGGTGCAGCCTGCCAGGCCATTCTATCCAGCCTGTGGGGCCCCTAAAAAATTTAGTAAATAAATATTTATCTGCCCCTGGCTGCCTGTCAGGCAGCCCTTGATGACTTGCCAAAACTCAGTAAATGACCCTCCACCCAAAATAATTGCCCATCCCTGCCCTACAACAATTGATAGTTTTCTAATGAAAAGAAAAGTTAAGCAATTCAAAGATTTTTTTTTGAAAGGGGATAATCCCAACATCACTTCTACTGCAGCCAGTAAGAGTTTTAACACAAACTTCAGTGTAAAGAATATTAAAATAATTCTTAAGAAAAAGAAAAGACAGAATAAGAATAGAATATTCTTAAGAATAAGAAAAGAAAAAGAGAAAATGAGTTTCTACAATGACTTTAAATGAGTTCCTTACACATGACATACACATAACAATTAGGAGAGGGGAAAATGGTTTAAAGAAGAAAAAAGATTCAGAGACAACAGAGCAGTGAAACCATTCAGATTAAAGGCCATATTGTGGGCACTTTACTCACACTGCAAACTGTTAATCACACAAACTGTCCTTTAGACTTTAAAGTGAGGTCTTCCTGATCTAGCCATATATATGACCCCCAAATCTAATCTGAAAACATCTTCCAAGTTTCAGAAGCAAACAAAAATCAGAATAAAGTCCTTTTTAGCATCCAGAATGTCTGAACATATATTTCCCCAACTAATTTCCAGGCTGGAAATAAAATCAGAACTGCGGAAATACCATAAGAAAAGCTGTCCACCCAGAACAGTCATCTGGGAGCAAAAATGTACAAGATGGTTAACTCACCTGTGAAGATTATAGAGTATTTGATGGCTTTGCTAAGCATCTGAATATTGGGTTGTGAACCCAAGCCAAATACAAACAGTCTTTTCTTACCCCTCAAACCAAATCTGAAACATTTAGAGGTGTGAAGAGTTTGTGTGCATGTTTGTGGGCACTCCTGTCATCCCTACTTTAAAGAACTGGCTCTAAAATGTTATGTTAGAGTAGGCTTGATACTTAATATATCTGATACATCAGCACCCTCTCAAATTGGACATGCAGTGGTATAACACTGGTCTGCTTGACACAAGCAGGAGGGTTTTATTATGCACTCTACTTTTCCACGGTGAACTGAAACTTTTTGAAGAGGCAAAAACCATGTTCTTTTAATAAATTCAACATCCTTGGCAGTTTTCAGGGGTATTCTTTCTGGAAAACAATCCAAACTACTTGACCTAGCATGATCAAAATTGCACAGAAGGCAACCACTACCCAAAATACTCAACTTCACACTTCTATATTTTGAGGCACCTCCACTTTTTCCAGCCAAACAGACTGTCTCTAATTAAACAAAAAATTCAAATGAGGCAAACAGGTTTATAGCTGTTTCAATGATTGATTAATAGATAAAAAACTCAGACTTCCACCAAATTAGTTAACAAACCCAGCCATAATTTACTCCTTGTACATGAAGATCTGCAAGCACAATATGCTGTAGCAGGAGCTCAGCTTCAAGTCCTTCTAACTAGATCTTGTGCTGCTTGATTACCCCTATTGGGTACTTACATCCCACCAACACTCTCTTAGTATTCCATGTTATTTGATACAGCTTTTCTTTCAAAAGAAAGAAAGGAAGGTTATTCTTGCATATAAAACCATTATTTGAGAATCAGGTTGTCACCTAAGAGGTTGTATTACACCCAACAAAACTACTGGATAGACAGAAAGTAATGTGTTGAAGAGTGAGTGCATTTCTTCAGCAGTGTTCAGTAAACTTAGTGGCATTAATCTTTGTGTTTTATACATGGCCTTTGCTTCTCTGGACCTATCAGACACCAGCAAAATGTTCTACTTAAGACTGTTAAGAAACTGAAACCTGACAACCTACTTATTAAGCAGAGCATAACATTAAGTACATTTTCTACCCTGGTGTCCTGCAGGCTCCCAGGTAAAATTCAAGGTGTAAGCACTGGCTTTTAATGGCAGAAATACTTGTGTCACCTAAAAGACAAGCCCTCTTTGTGCCAGTGCAGTGAGATAGTAGTCAGAACACAAACTAGTCTTGAAGCTTCCTGAATATAATCATTTACCTGGAGGATGGAGCTGGTGAGGTTACAGTACCTATGGGTAGTTTTGGAAATGATTCTGCTGAGGACAGTAGTTATAAACTGGTTAATCACCAACTATTGTGCAGTTTAAATTTTGTAAGAGGCATAGGAGGGACATTTCTGTTCTCTGCATATGATAAATAGAAATCAACATATCTGTCATGGAATATATCATTTTGTTTTGCTTCTTAACTTGAAATTGAAACATAGGCATTTTTTCCTTCACTCTCCTCCCCACTTTAAATGTACCTTACATTACACAGGTAATTGTTCTAAACCCACTGTAGGACACAGCCAGCATGTTCCAGTAACATATTATCAGTAAAACAAAACAGTTTCATGTCCTCACTGAGTTCATATATACACTATTAAGTGAGCAGATTTTCTTAGCATTTTTTCTGATCTGGCCATTGTGTGTTTAGCCACAGATGTCATGACAGGTGTCCAAGCATCCTCTACCCCGTTGTGTTATTTGTTCTCCTTTTGAAGCTTGTTGTCAAATTCTTCTGCTGCCTTGCTGTTGAAGCATTGCTGCTCTATCATGGGTGGCCAGTTATGGACCCATTTTTGTTAGTATAAGCACCTTTCTTCTCCTTCTCATCTAGGAACACCTGTACTTTGGATATAATGGTCCTTTGTCATATAAAGGTCATCAGGTTCTCTATAAAATCTCACAGTGTCCAGTTCATCACAATTTATATGATAAAGACTGGGGTTTTTTGTCAATTTCTTTTTACTTGCCATATCCATTCTCATTCTCCATTCCCATTTCTCCTGAAACCTGGAAGATACTCTTCAACAATTAGGGCCCTTCTATAAGTACAGGTAAACGGTCAATGGGATCTAATGCATGCCACACATGAATGGCAGGAGGAGTGATTGCATGGATCGTGCATTAGATCCCATTGCACCTTACTGCCAGTGTGAGGGGAGCCCAACCCTGGGCTTCCCCTGCAGTGGCAAGAAGCAATCTCCCCTGCCGAGGAGCCTGGGTCAGCTGATGGACTCCTAGCCTTGGGGGTGCCCCAGAGGTCCCCATGGCAGGGAGACCACAGTTGCTGCAATCTCCCAGCTGTGGGGGGCTCCATGAACCTCAAACCCCTGGCTACAAGGAACGGTTCTTGATTTTTCTCCCTACATTTTTCTTGGATCTGCCTAGCAATGAAAACCATGTCCATAGTGCCCCAGGATGGTCAGAAGCTGCACTGGGTTTCTGGAAGGATGTCCTCAGCGATGGGACACAGGTGGTTCAGGAGGATGCAGGCCAGGATCTTACCCACAATGGGCAGGGGAAATCCCTCTGTAGTTCCCACAGTCAGATTTGTCCCCCTTGTTGTAGATGGTCATGATGGTTGCATTCTTGAGATCCCAGGGATGTCCTCTTCATCCCAAAGCTGGAGGATAAGCTGGTGGAGTCATGATGTAAGCCAGAAGCCACTAGTATGGTAGACCTGTGCAGGTATACCATCCGGCCCACAGGCTTTGTTGCTTTTCATCTGTTGGATGGCCCACTTCAGCTCTCCGATGGTTGGTGAATCACCAAGGGAATCCACCACAGGGCATTGCAGGATGGCTTGGAGGGTCTCCTCTGTTACAGTGGACTCCTGGTTAAGGAGGAGTTTGAAATACTGTTTCCAATGTAGATGGATGTTATCATTGTCCTGGAAGAGCCAGGAGCTGTCCTGCGATTGGAGTGAGTTTTGTTCAATGGAGTGGGGTATGTAGGTTGTCTTGGTAACCTGGAGGAAGTTACACATGTCATGCTGGTCAACATAGCTGTGGATCATGCATGCCTTCTCCACCTACCAGTTGATCTTCGTGTCATGGATGCATCGCTGGATCTCAGCCTTCAGCTGGTGGTACACTGCCATCTTTCACTGAGTTTGTGGATGGGTTTGCCAGGCGATGAAGGTTGCATGCTTCTGCTCAAGGAGATTGTGGAGCTGAGAGTCATTAGTGTCAAATCAGTCCCAGTTCCATTGCAATGCAAACCCAGTAATATGGGCTCAGGCATCTTGGACAGCAGACTTGAGTTGCTCCCAGTGTGCCCAGATGGAGATGTCATCAGCAGTAGGGACTTGCTCCTGTGTACTATACAACTGGGCCTAGAACTCGTCCTGCTATCCAGGGTCCTTTAGAGCCGTGACATTGAGTCATCTTCAGGTGGCCTTCTGGGTCTTCTGGTATCTTGGCACCAGGCAGATGTTTATCACTGAGCGCACAAGTCAGTGGTCTATCCAGCAGTCTTCAGATCCCTTCAAGGCCCTCATGAAAAGCACATCCCTCAGGTCCATATCCCTACAATGATGTAGTCCAAGAGGTGCCAGTGCTCTGACCTCGGATGCCTCCACATGGAAGTATGTGAAATCTCATTGACTTCAGTCTGATCACTTGTAGGATCAGGGCCTTTGTAGTCGACTTGCTTAGAAATGAGATCAGATTTCGCTTTCCTGAAGTTAAATATTGGTCTTAAAATTATAGAAACTTACAACAAAAATCGGAACATATTCAAGAACTGATTAATAGTGTTTCTTAAAGAAAGTGCAAGCCAGATCCAAGTAACTTCTTTAGTTATGCTGTAGTATAAAATCTGTAGTAGAAGACAGACTATCAGCATTATTTTAGAGATATCACCTTCATATTTTAGCCCATTTTTATGTAATAGCTTTAATTTACTACTTCTTCAAAAATCACTGGACAAAATGGAGAAAGCCTTGAGGTGACACATACATTTCTTCCCTAAATTGCTTGCTTTCTGAATAGTAGCTTTGTTAACAGATATCATTTATAAAGATGTAATAGGACAAACTTGCTCCAGTGTGAACGAATGAAAGAGTGTTAAACACCAGTTTGGCCGTATACTGCAGTTCTTAAAATACAAAGACTCAGTGTTCCACATTATTAACCTTTTTCTTTTCAAGGATCTGGAAAAGATGGTTATATTAGAGTCTGTCAACCCAAAGTTCAAGATGTTTCTGTCTAAAACAATATATATATATATATATTATATATGAACTATATAAAACCCTTATCAAAGACTGTCAGAGTTGGAATTACCAGTAGGTATTAGTCAATAATTGTTAAAAATACCTATGGGTAACCAGCAACACTTCACATGGAATTCTTGTGTGGGGATGAGAAGAGCAGCAGGAAAGAAATCAAAACAAGAATCTGATGGAGTTCAGAGAAATGTGATGTATAAAGATATTATTATTTCCTGTGGATATTTATGATAAATGAACTGGATCTTGTGTGAACAGGAAATATTGTCAGTCTCTAAGCCATCTGAACCCCCTGCATTTCAGGGCAAAAACCTTTCCTGTAACACGTGAGGACTCAGAAAAAGGAAAGCGCTAAATATGTGGGTCACAAGTAATCACAAGTTGAAATTTCCTTACATTTTTTTCATTTAATTAATCCTCTCTGCAGTTTATCAATGCACTTGTTATTGCAGGGGATGTTTTCTGGGCCAATTTAATCCACATGTGGGAAAGTGTAAAACATGCTAAGTAGTAAGTTATATAAACAAAAAGAAAGGTAAGTTGGTCATCTAGTTGACAGACTCCTCCAAGGTATATCTACTTCCATAAATCAGCTAATGCAATGAGTACAATAATAGTTAGTGGTAAAACCCTTTCTTAATCTCATTCTTAATCTCTATGCGTATTAATATCTTATGTAAAATATGAAACCTGCAACAGAAACACAGCTAAAACAATAAAAGCCCCAATAGCTCTGCTAGAAATCAGATCTTCCTACCTGAAGCTGATTCTTTAGCTACATTATATGAGGACATTTATGCAATGCATGACTTTCCCGTTTAATTTTTAGAAAACGGGTATTCAGTTACATGGATCTATTACTGTAATGATGAGACTTTGGCCAGCAGTTTTAAAATTAAAGGAATGCAGTATAAACGGACAAACTATGTTTATTCTTAAATATAGACGACATTTACCCTTGGAAAAGCCAGGTGTAAACCACACACTGGCCCTGGAAAGATTTTGTGGACAAGATGCAGCTTATTTGGCTTTTCACTGTGCTACAAGCAGATTTCTAATGAAAGAGATCAAAACAAAAAAAAATACTTTCCACAGGCAAACAAAAATGAAATCTGGGGAGTGTCTGTGCAGTGATTTAGACCTTACAGTCATCCTTTAACTCAAATGAGATTAAACAGCCTGTATATCAATACAGAACTTGGCCTATTGAATCCAGTCAGCCAAGTGCCAGGGCCAGATCTTATTCTGCCTATTAGGGATCTAAGTCCTGCTGGACTCCCTGAAAACCAGTTAATGCCAAACACAGATGGGTCTTCCTCCTCATCCTCCTTTCTTTTGTGATGTAGTCTTAAGAAAAAAATGATTGGCTATTTAAGGGTATGGTTATTAACATTTTTTCAAAAATCCAGCACATGGCCATAGGATCACACTTGGGCACCTAAATCCTCCTATACACCTAATGGGCATGTCCAGATGAGCACGCACATGCCTCTTGCTGCGCCTCAAACCCCTTTGAGGAAGGGCAAGAGGCACGTGCAGGAACGAAAAAATGTTCCTCGCACTGCAAACTTATAGCACGAGGAGAAAATGAGACAGGGTCTAAAAAAAACTAAACCAAAAAAAGCAGGGCACGGTCCCGGACTGTGCCCTGAGGCAACTGAAGGCTGGGTCCTCCAGGGAGATGCTCTGGCCTTCACTGAAACAAATAGTTGCCACTTTGCACAGGCCTAAAGCCTAATAGGTGGTGTAGAATACATAAGGAAATGTTTTACTTTCTTATGAAGTGCACAGGAAATAACGCTTTCCAATCTTCTGTGGAGCAAAAGAACTGCAGACATTTTAAAGCCTTTGTCCGAACAACATAACCTTAAATATGTGTGTAGGTAAGGACTGCAGGTGTGTATTTGGTAACACCCAGAAAGATGTCCTACATTAAATCTCTTGATGGTTTTTAAACTTGCCAAGTGTTCTCTACATGCTGATTCCACAGTGAAGAAACACTCATGTTATTTCTGTGAGGAACATGAGCCCTCTACAGTCATGGAAACAGAATGTTAAATTCATGCAAATAAAGCTCTAACATCCCTCCAATATACAATGCTGGAAATTATTAGAGGTCACCTGATCCATGTGACAAATCACAACTACCTGACACCTCAAACAATAAATGTCAAGTCTTCACAGAGGACTGTTTGCATTCACTCCAAAGGGCAGGGATGTGGCGAGCTACTTCCATACTCTGGGAAGAGCAGCAGAGGCAGAAGGAATATTATGCCAGTGGTGGCAGTCTGGTAGGGATGGTATTGTCTGCCGTGGCTTGGACTCCCCTTGCGTCAGCTGCTGCAGCAGTGCCAGGGCAGGCTCTAGCAGCTACGGCTGAGGGATGGTCCGGATGCAGTAAACCCTGCAACATGGGCTCCCCCAGAACTGCCAGTCTGGCACCTGTCTAAATACATGCCCAGGGCTGGCCCTCCATTTCCTTTCTGCCTCCCTGCATATAGATACCTTCTTGCCTAAGAGAGAATAACTTCCACACAAAAAGCTTTTTGTAACAAAATATTCATAGAAATCACAATGTCTCCAAGCAGAGTAAGAGGCTAAATTCAAGAGATAAATTATTCATTGATAATTATTCACTCTGCTCTAGTCTGAACTGTGCTATTAGTCCATTTTAGATTGTAAACCTCTAAGGGCAGAACCACATCTTCCACTACAGAAATATACAGTAGAGCTCTGAGTATAGTGATGGTGTTCATCAAATACTAATAACATCATATGTTTAAAACTATTGGCATAATACAGAAACCCGAAGCTTATATAATCGACAATCTTGGAATAACTTGATCTTACATTTGAATCTCCATCCATTAATGTGCAAGCAGCTAGGCTATGAATGATTTCACACATCTATCAGCTTAATTAGAGACCCCAGTTCCAAACATCACATTCAGGTAGGTAATGCTGATTTGTTTCACTACCCAGAGGACACAGGGTTCCTAAACAAATGGACGGATTATAGTTTCATTTGAACAATGCAATCTAGTTTCAATATTGTTTGTGTTATGGAAATAGCAAACTGAAGTTTGTGGAGCAGAAACTCTCTTGGAATAAATTAACATAGTTCATCACTGGAGCTAGGCTATGTACAGTAGCTAAGGATCTGTCCCATTGCCCTCAATGAGCACTGCAATTTCAAAAAGAAGCTTGAAAATAATGATAAGAAGTAGAGGTACATCTGACATCATATTTATATGAACAGATAACAAGGTGTATATGTGCTTGTACATATATATGTGTATATATATAAACACATACACACCTAATTATATAAATAATGTATTTCTCTATAGATGTGTGTGTGTGTGTGTGTGTGTGTGTGTGTGTGTGTAGGAAATATGTATATGAAATAGATTTCTGGACTGTCCTAAATGAGGAGCGTTTTATTATTTGTCTTGGTTTCCTATGTAAAGTGGGTTAGAGCAGCGATTCTTAACTTTCTTAGACTCAAGGCACCCCTGGTTAGACTCAAGGTACCCCTCAGCAAATGCCAGCTTTTAAGGTGTCTCTACATGTGCTCTGAGGGGGAGGGGGATCCTTTAATTAGAGTGCTCTAATTAAAGCACCCACAGCGTCTCATGTATTCAGCGTCCCACACTTTAAAATGGCAGTAGGGACACTTTAACTAAAGCTCATTTGACAAGCTTTTGTAAAAGCACCCCCACCACCATTTTGAAGCACAAGGATGTTGAATACATGAGATACTGAGGCTAATTAGCACGCTCCAGCAGATTTGATTAATCGAGTGTGCTCTGACGCACTGTAATTAAAGTCCTGCACTTCTGCAGGCACCCTTAGTTTTCACTCATTTTTTGACTAAAGAAAAATAACATAAATCTTAAGTTATAAAGAACCCAGAAAGGCCACAATAGGTGAGAATGTTTTCATGCTATGAATTCCTATTATCCCTGGGTTTATCTTGTGAAATGTTTGTATACCTAACAATGCTAACATTGTGCAGCACCCTGCACCAGCCTTGAAAGGATGTCAAGGCACCCCAAGATGTCATAGCCCTAGTAGAGAATCACTGGGTTAGAGCCCTTTTTTGGCATGAGAGTCATGTTAATGAAATGGAAGGTAGATAAGTTATTGCCCAGGTAGTATGCATTTCATTAACAAGGTTCTCTTACAGCCCAGCTCCAAAAAACTTATGCATGGTCTTCCTTCCACTTCACTAACTTGCATTACATATAATTCTTAATGTATAAAGTTGCAGTGGTACAAGTGTGACACACCAGGTGCATCTACATGAGATGTTTTATTGTGCATCTACACACATGCAGGTGCTTACTGTATAGTAATTGGGTCTAATTGTGAGTAAATTTGCTACCTGCAAATGCAAGTAGCAAATTTACTCGAGATTACTTATTACACAGTAGTACATGTGTAGACACCTGACTGGAAGCAAATGTGCTCTCTGTCAGCTGGGCAGCAGGGGACCAGAGATTGTTCCCTGCCCCAGGGAGCTGCCTGCTGTTAGGGAGGGCTTTGCCACCAGAGTCCAGGAGAGGACAATGTCCCACTTCCCTGGAAGCAGGGAGATCCCAGCCCCTATTCCACAATCACAGGGCTGAGGCTGGGAGAGTCTTATCATGGGACCTAGGCTGGGAGATCCTTCTCCCCCAGCACCAGCTCCACCATCACAGGGCCAGTGCTGGGAGAGAAGGATCTCCCAGCCCTGGCCCCATGACCGCAGGACTCAGGCTGGGAGATTAGGATCTCCCAGCTCCAGCCCCAGGACTGTGGAGCTGTCACTGGAAGATAAGGATCTCTCAGCCCAGGCCCCATGATTGTGGAGCAGCAGCTGGGAGCTCCCTGCTTCCAGGGCAAGGGGATATTGTCCCTGGCTGGGGTCCAGTGGCAGAGTCTGCCCAGGCAGCAGGCAGCTCTTTAGTTCAGGGAGCAATGTCTGCTGTCTCTCTGTCCCTGGGCTAGCAGCCAGGGCAGTCTAGTTCTCCCTCTGACTGCTACAGCAGCCCATTACAGAGCTGCAGGGAGTAGAAACAATCTGCTGCTAAGAGCAGCAAATCTGCTTCTGTGTCCTTGCACATGTAGACACACGCCTGGGAGAGTTTGCTTTTGACTAGTTTACTCAAGAGTACTAAAGTTTATTTCTGGATTATTTATGTGTGTAGACACATCCACTGAGATTAACTACTTTTTGTCACACTGATATAAATCGGAAATAACTCTACTGAAATAAAACAGAGTTATACCAGGGTAAACTTGGAATAACTGAGATCAGAACTGTCACTCTGTATTGCAAAACATAAAATAAGAGTCATCTAATAATTTCTTCAATAGGTCTAGTAAATTACTAGGTAATATGTTTCCTATTATGCTTCCAGTTATTGACTTTGGTGGAATATGTTTATAGAACCATTTGTTCCATGACTATAACAATGATTTTATAAGTTTTCTATTATTTTTTCTGTTATACATCAGCTCCAGCTGTTGTTCTTTTCTTTTGCACTTTAAATGCCTTGATGAACATGCAGAGATTCATTAGTCCATTACATAAGATGGCGAAACTTGTCTGAGTTAGATGCAATGAACTTTGTGGGATCATCTACACATGAGCTTTACTGTGCAATAAACTAATTTGCTGCACAGTAAAGCATCACTATCACAGATAGTCCCATCAGATGCAAATATCCAACAGCAGAGCAAATTACTGCACTTAAATGCACATGTAGATGGTGATGTCTGGATTAGTTTACTCTGGCTCAAATTGCACCAGTTTATTAAGTCACATTACTTGCACATGTAGATGTGCCCAGTGAGCTTCTCAGCTCTGCTCAGGTCACTCTCTGCACCAGTCCACTAGTACAGAATGGCGCGTCTACACATGTACATTTACTGCACAGTAACTGAAATTACTGCACAGTACAGGTGCATGTCTACAATTACATGCTTATACTGCACAATAAATATGACAACCTATGCCAATTTGAGTACAAGTATGTTACCTGCATTATGCAGTAAGGTATCAAATTTATGCTCAATTAGTTACTGTGCAGTAATGCATGTGTAGACACCTTATTGTGCAGTAACACTGTGTGTGTGGACTGACTTGGGACTAACTTCAGACACAGTGTTAATGTGTTCTAAGCCTGCATGTGTAGAT